>OY744517.1:157123974-157188974 GCA_963556195.1 Sepiola atlantica
AGGGGTACTGAGAATCCTCATGAACTTCTTGAGCACGAGCGAGATTCACCAAAAGTGAACGTGTTTTGTGCAATTTCCAAGAAAGGTGTCTATGGACCGTTCTTCTTTGAAGAGGAAACTATCACTGGTGAATCCTATCTCAACATGCTGGAAGACTGGTTAATGGCTCAGTTGGAACAAGCAGAATCTGATGACTTCATTTTTCAACAAGATGGTGCACCACCACACTGGAGTCTTAGAGTAAGGCAGTTTCTTAACACAAGGCTGCCTGGTAGATGGATTGGGAGATCTGGGCGAGGTGATGACGTTCTCATGCCCTGGCCTCCTAGGTCTCCAGATCTTACCCCGTGTGACTTTTTCCTTTGGGGCTTTGTCAAGCAACAAGTCTATGTGCCGCCCCTTCCAAGAGATATTGACGAACTAAAGGCTCGAGTAACGGCAGTTGTGGGAACCATTGACGTCAAGATGCTGGAACGCGTTTGGCAGGAAATGGACTATCGACTAGATGTCTGCCGTGTGACGAATGGTGCTCATATTGAGCAACTTTGAAGATTCCCCACAAAACTTGAAACTTTAACCTTTCCAACGGTACCAATTTCATTTTTCAACTCCTAATAGTTTTTGAGTTATTAAAAATCGTTATGTTCCCAAGACTTTTGAAACACCCTGTATATATATATATATATATATATAGAGAGAGAGAGAGAGATAGAGAGAGAGAGAGAGAGAGATAGATAGATAGATAGATAGATAGATAGATAGATAGATAAATCGATAGATAGATCGATAGAGAGAAATATATATATATATATATATATATATATATATAGAGAGAGAGAGAGAGAGAGAGAGATAGATCAGTAGACAGATATATATATATACAGGGATAGATAGAGAGATTACTTGAGATACATCGTCACATAGATATATAGATAGATAGATAGATAGATAGGTGTATTGATTTATACAGATAGATCTTTTGATAAATCAATAATAGATGGATGATAGCTAGCTAGCAAAGATATGTATATATATATATATATATATATATATAGATAGATAGATAGATAGATAGACAGATTAATAAAATGATAGATAGATGGATGGATTTATGAGCGTATGTGTAAAAGTTAAAATAAATAAGCTAGGTTTTCGTTAATAATTTATTTCAACGGCATTAAACGGCTTCTTCAGAACTAAACTGCAATTTTACCATCCTAAAAAGGTATGAAAATCATAGGAGCTGGGGAGCGTTTCCATATATTGTTATCAGCATTATTCTATACTTAACTTTATCCCTATTTGTATTTACCTTACAATGGACTCTGCGAGAATAAAAATGTATCCAACCCAACTTGGATATTCTCATTTCTTACAGAAATTAATATTACTACAATTATTATTATTATTATTATTATTATTATCATTATTATTATTATTATTATTATTATTATTATTCCGCGAAAATGTGAAAACAAAATATCCCTTTTATTCTGAAAAGTTAACGTCTTATAATATAGATATTAACTAAAAAAGAAATGGAACTAACTCATCATAATTGCACACGATGACTTCCTTTTTAGTTTTATAAATGTAACTTCTTTTAAAAAGAAAACTTTGTTTTTGAAACCAAAGTGATAGAAGTGATATCTGAGAGAAACTAATCAAAATGAGTCATTATAAAATGGATACACTTTTAGGCAAACTGTTCACTCTCATCTCATTATGTTATAATGTTGTTTTTTTTAACCCGCTTTCGCGAAATTATGTAAAATAATAAAACGAAAAGAAACGAAGAAAAGGAATTAAAGAAGGAATATTTTACATATACTCTCTCTAACTTTTCTCTTTCTTACATCCGTTTTCGGTAATTGCCGACATCGTAAAAAGAGATTGATCTATTTAGATCAGTGATGAAATTCTATGTTTTTATGGAAAAAACGAAACCAATGATTATCTAATGCAAGATGGAGAGAGTAACTCGTTAATCAGGAATTCTGAATACCCTTATTTTAGCCGTAAAATACTGCCATCATAGAAAGTAGCTATTTGAAAGATGTTTACCTAGTGATGTGTTATACAATTAATTTTAAGAAATATATACAAATAAACTAATTTAAAAATATCATATTGTTTATTTGATATCTGAAATTAGAAACAGATAGAGAAATATATGGCATTCTTTTTCATCAATTTCGTAAGCGGCTCGTTTTTGTAAGATATGAACGAAAAAATGGACCAGTCTAATAAATTTCCTAGCTAGCCTTACTATACTCAGAAAAAAATCTTAAGTGAACTTAATTATATTTGGGGATGGGGTTAAAGAAATAAAAAAGGCGAGTACTTATGAAGTATCTATTTTTCAGATGCATTGCTATTTGGGTATGACTTTGAATATTCGATAAGATAACTCTGCCTTATCGGTAATTCTGCTAGCTAATAAAATTAATTAATCGAACAGAGTAGTTTTGCACCACTATTATTTTTTTTACTAAACCTAATGTCTAGAATTCTTATCCCAATTTTAATCAATTAATTACGAAAAATAACTAAGATTTGGAGTCTAAACTTCAGAGGTCTTAAGGAGAAATTGAAAATCAAAGTATTTTTCTGAATTAGCAGCTAATACTTATTAATACAAATCCAGGCAAATCAGTAATATTTTAATTTTCAAATAAGAAGTTGTGACCATAGTATTCCCTCTGGAAAACCCTTCAAAATATTCCAAAGAAACTGGAATTTAAGGAATATTTATTTATGTCAATTACCTATGGCTGAACATTCTTCAAAATCTGAATTTCACGAAGGACTTGGATCTACTTTTATCTCTTTTGTGTTAAACTAAATTAAAATAAATAGTATCCACATTGCATACTTACGCCTAACAGCTGTGTCTTTAAATTCTTCACTAATGATTTAGTAGTTTCGGAGGTTACCAAACACAAAGTACAATAATTATATTAACATGTACACATACACAACTCTACATATGTAGATATACATATATGTATATGTGTGTGAATATCTATATACGTATGTAATTGTATATATTCATGTAAATATGTTGATATATATCGTATATGTGAGGGTTTATTCATGTACATAAATATATACATACATATATATATATATATATATATATATATATATATATATATACATACATATGTATATATATATATATATTTCTATTCATATAAAGTGTGGTATGTGCATATGTTTGTATATTTCTATGTACAGGATTAACTCCTAAGCTAATTAACCGATCATTATGAATTTTGAAATACGGCTATGTGTAAGGGGTCGTAATATGAGTTATATTAAGTTTTATTTTATTTCATGCGACAGAGGGGTAAAATTAGTTTTAATGTCCTTAGTGAAAATTCAGATAATTCCGACTTTTGTGAAATTTTTACAATAAGTATTAGACATCAATTAATCAATATTCCCAAAGTTTCAGTTTCTGTAGAGTATTTTAAAGAGATTTTATGGGGGGGGGGGGGGGCATGACATGGGGAAAACGTCCATTTAAAAATTAGATTATCTTAATTTTGTATTAAATCTGATCGATTAAGTTAGAGTAAACTATGAAAATCGTGCATCAAACGCATCGAAACACATCACTTCAGTCGCCTTCTACTTTCGATCTTTTCTCCAGAAACTTTAAATTATTTTTATAACATGAACCAAAAACACTATTTTTATTCCTCTCTGTACGCCTCTCCCACCTAATTAAACCTAAGAGAGGGTAGCACGCTAATTTCACTCTATGAACTAATAACACTTACCCTCCTCAAACAATCTTTCGAAATCATTTCACAAGGAACTGCAATCAAGTTGAACCGTTTCAGAATTTCTGTAAACATCCAATCCACGCAAAGCTTACGTAGACATTACGCATCAAATCTTTCGTGAAAACACTACGTAACATTTTAAACAAAAATAAACAGAGAAGAATTATTTTTGTTTTCACATTAGACTTTCATTGTTAAATTAAACATCAACACATGCGTTACTGTTCATATATATATATATATATATATATATATATATATATATATATATATATATGGAAAAGAGGGTAGTGCAGTATTAGTACAGTTCCAACGAGAGAAAAGTATATATGTAAAGGAGTAAGGCTACCAACATTTGTAGAATGTTTTTTTCAACATTTATTTATTATTATTTTTTTTTTTTTTAACATTTATTTATTATTTTGTTGTTTTACCATTTTATAATTTTATATAACGCGTTTCAAGCGGTGGTCCGCTTTCATCAGATATGAAAATCCATTTGAAGAAATGTCTTTCGATTTGAGCAAATGTTGTTTCATTTGAGGAATTTGTTATTGTTTTTGCGCTTGCGTGGGTTTGCGGGTGTGTGAGTATCTTTTATTTTTTATTTTTTATTTTTTATTTGCCATTTTTCCTGCTTCTCTTGGTCAAGTGCGTGTTACCCATCCATGACGCATTGGTCATCCCAGCCTCCTAGGGTGCGGAGAATTTCTTTTGAAATTTAATACTTTTTATTGCTTTTTGTTGTCTCCAAGAATGAAGTCGTGTCTGCGTGCGTGTGTGCGCCCGTATGCGTGTGGTCTAATCTTGAGTCTTGTGAATAGGTGAGCGATACATACACACACACATAAATACGCACACGCACACACCCATGCGCGCACACACACAGGCGTGTGGTTATAGTGACAGAGAGGGGGATAAAGGTTGAATTATATACATATACATACATACATACACATATATATATATATATATATATATATATATATATATATATATATATATACATACACACATACATACACACATATACACACATATTTGCAAAAGATAAGTTGATGCAAACGGTCCAAATAGATTTGAACTCGGTTTGGCCGATTTCATAGTCCGGTATTTAATGTGCAAATTTAATGTCTATTGTAAATGATTCATTTAACACAAGTTGCTATTTGATTCATAGCTGTGTAGAAGTGCGCAATAAGAAGTTATGTACTAATATTATCTTCCTTGAATAAGAATTTTCCAGTCTATACATAACTATAAATAGTTATTTATGTTTGTACTTAACTAGAGGTGGATAAAGTGTGATCAAAGTGTGTGTTGTTAGAGTTATGATCTGTTTAATGTTGGATTAAATTTAAGTATGAAGTTTTTTTCTTGTGTTAGTAAGTAAGTGTAGTCTTGGCTTTGGAAAATTGGCATTATTTTGAATTTTCCTCCGCTGCATGAGTGCACATGTTGGGAGACGAATAATTTAGGGTTTTCTTTGATTTTAATGTTGCTTTTATGTAAAGATACTCTATTATTAAATGTTTTCGTCGCACCTATATACGCTTCATTACATGTTGTACATTCTAGCACATAGACAACGTTCTTGGAGGTGCAATTAAGGTCTTTTTTTATTGTGAATGTTTGTGTTGGATTTTTAAATGTGTATGAGTTCCCCTCCATTATTATGTCACAGACCCCACATCTTTCCTTGTTGCATTTTGTGACCCCTTGTATTGTGTGTTGGTTGAGTTTAGATGAGGTTAAAATTTGTTTGAGGTTTTTCGGTTGGCGTTTGCTTTTTATTATTTTCGTTGTTTTTAATATGTCGTTTAGTTTGTTGTTATGGTTGAGTAGAGTTAGGTTTCTTGTTATTTCTGTGAATAATTCTGGATTGTTTTTGTTTTGTGTAGAGATGTATGCTAATATTTGTTCTTTGTTTCGTTTTTTGGGGATTCGTAATTGTTCTAATGGAATGTTTTCTGCTAGTTCTATACCTTTATGTATTATTTGTAGTATATATATATATATATATATATATATATATATATATATATATATATATATATATATATATAATCAAACACCTAAATTTGTTGTTTTATTTCTTTTCCGGAGATTTCTACCAGCAACGAAAATTACTAAACTTGCCTTTTACGCATTGGGTTAATATTATTATGAGACATTTTTTTAATCATTTATTACTTAACTTTTTGTACGCTGAATTATACTGATTCATTTCTAGGGGAAAAAAACGAAATACGCGAAATATTACTATTGTCCATATTGAAGCAAACTTATTTTTCGTTTATATAAAATTAAAAACGGAAGTCTGATATATATTCAAGTGATGTAAAAATGGTAATTTTATTAAATCACTCCAGTCTACAGTCATGTGGTTTTTGGGTGGTATTGTGCATGTTTCGGATAACACCTTCAAAAATCAAACTCACACACTAAAATAAAATTCTCCTTTCTTAGGCGCTTACGTGTAGACAATTAACACCCTGATAAAATTAGCGGAAAGGGAAAACTATTTTTAAAAACAGACAAATATTGGAAATCAGCTTCGCGCATAAATTTTACGTAAAATGCCCCCCCCCATTTTCAACGTATTCTAGCGTTTTACGTCAGTTGATCAAATTATTACTTTTATATTTTCTTATCTTGGAAATATATTCTGTGTGGTTTGGGGGGATCTGCAAGGGCAATTATGTATGGTTATACAACACTGTCACTTACGGTGAATGGTAAAAACATTTAGTTAACTGTCCTAAACAGTTAGAATGGTCCGGAAATAGGGGGAATTTACGTTAAATTTATATACGAAATTGATGCCACACTCTAATTTGGAAACTTTTTTTTTGTTTTTGCTTTTCCACAATTTTTTTAGGGTGCTTACACGTAATCGCCACAAAAGAAGTAGAATGTGACTTTTCTTTTGGGGGATATGGTTGTTTAGCTGCGGGTGTTAATCTACAAATTTACTGTTTTTCGATTGCCTTGATAACGATGTTGGCATTGGAAAACACTCTATTATACCTACCACCACCTCTAACCCTAAGAACGGGTTCTCCCCAAATAATCTAGCTTGAATCTAACTTTAACTGTTATTATGATTCATTTAGGCACTTAAACCAAAGAAAAACATTTGTTTTCGAACGCATCTCTATTGTACCAAAAAGCTGAATATTTATTTTTCAATAATATTATTTCACAATCTCTACGTGATTTTCATTATTTTTTTAGTATTAGTAATCGAATATTTATTGACATAGATAATGCAATAGCGCGTAAAATAACACGAAATTTAAAAATTCCTTGCAAAATTAAATTCAGAAAACAAGAAAGTGTTTCTGCAGAATTGGCACCGGACCTAACCCCGCCTACCCTGACAAAACCGATTTTGGCCGATATACAACTTAGGTTACACTTCCAGTTACTTTTGGCCTTGGTTAGTAGCCGACTTTTGACGAAATGAAACTTAGGTTATGGTTCCAGTGACTTTTGGCCTAAAGCAAAACGCTTCTACAGAAGCGGTTAGGGTAATACAAAAAACAATTTGGTTCAAATTAGATAGAAGTAGAAATCACATAACTACAGCAAGTTTCATCATATAGCTAAAACGCCGAAATTAAAACTCGACCACACAAATATAGTAGACATCTTTAAAAACTGGGGTAAATGCTCCTTTTCGTCGGTAGATATATTTTTAACTATTAAAAGCCTACATTTGGTGTAAACATTAAAAAATACCCTATGTGACCTATTTGCGTTCAGTCAGCTGTTTACTTCATTATTTTATATTCATCCCAGGCAGCGCCGGGCAATTGGTCCTCTTAGTATATATATATATATATATATATATATATATATATATATATATATATATATATATATATATATATATTATATATATATATGCGTGTGTGTTTATGTGTGTATATAACACAGTGAAACAAGATTCGGAATAAGTTATTTTTATCAATTTTTATTTTTAATGGTATGTGTGAAATAGTCCCTCTGTCTCGTATCTGTATACTCCCTGCAGTTTTTATGACTATATTTTTTAGATAAGAAATGAATAATATGCTCTGGCACATATATTAGACGGGGAATATATATATATATATATATATATATATATATATATATATATATATATATATATATATATATATAGTAAGCAATGAAAATATATATGACAATCAAGCTACACAGAGGCTCCCGTGTTTCATCCCCGGGGGGGGAATCGTCAGGCTAATATATATATATATATATATATATATATATATATATATATATATATATATATATATACATATATATAGAGAGAGAGAAGAAGAAGAAGAAGAAGAAGAAGAAGAAGAAGAAGAAGAGCAAAGAGGGGGGGCAATCAGAGAGACAGAGAAAGAAAGAGATAAAAGAGAAGAGACGAAAATATGCAAAGAATGTAGATAATTCAATCTACTAAAGGCCATTTTTGTTTAGCTGGCCGCTAGAGACAAAACCTTTACAAGTTCCCTAATTTTAGGCTATTTACTGATTATGTGGAATAAATCCATCATTTGTTAAAGCGTCGAAAAATAGTCCTACCCAGGTTGTAACCTTTTTGCTTAAAATTAGTCCGCGATCACGAAAACGATTATGAAAAATAGCATTATTTTCATAACAGAGTTGTATTTCCATTCAACCAAAATATCACGTTTTAGCCGATGTTTTTATTTTCAGTTTCTCGTTATTCTCTGTATATAATAGTAAACATTTGGAAATTAAAAACTCTTACCTGAGATAATATTCCTTTTATAGCAGTTGGTGTTAATTATACGGACGAGGAAGATGCAATTCAGTTCGACCAAGTTATTATGGGCTAACCAGATCGATCCTGGCGAAGTCCTTAAATAGTAATGTACGCCTTTAAAATGAGCGTCTATAATATTGAGATGTCGCAGACGCTAATTTTAAAGTCGTATATCACTAGCCGTTTAAAAAAAAACTCAACAGTAAACACATAGTTGTAAAGCCACAAACGAACACCGCTTGATTAATCAAATCGAAAATACCCACGAAAAAGAACAGAAAAATGGAACAGGAAACCCACGGAATATACATACATCAATTTGACCGAAATACTAAATGGACTATTCAGAATATTGAAAAACTAATAAAAAGTCTTATGAAGTAAAAACACTAAATGAAAACATGCTTCCGAAATACACACAATTTATATATATATATATATATATATATATATTCAATCTAGACTCCGTAAGTAAGCGCTTACGGAGTCTAGATTGATTCTGTGGCAGGGGTTCGAACCGTACGACCGTCTGAGAGTATCATCCCTGCACTGATGAGGGCGAAAGCTTGAAACGCTAGCGTATGTAGGTAAAAATAATTTAATATTATTTGTTTTAAATTAATATTGCTTGTTTGTATTTCTATTTTAGGTTTTAGTTTATTTTAGTTTTTTTATTTATTGCTTGATTTATTTATTGTTAACCTCAGGTGAATTTTATTCTGTGTAAGTAGTTGTTTGCTATTTCACTTCCACAGTTTAATAGGTGTTGGGGTCTTTATATTTTAGGATTTCAAATTTCTCATTCAGGCATAATCTACACGGGTCATCTTAATTTCGGCATGTACTGGCCTGTCGTTCTATTTTCCATTCGATTATGGAGCTCCCAATAATGGTTTACTAGTGCTGTTTTAATTCGGCGTTCTTTGTTTTTAAATGTGCTGTTGTGGTCATAATATCTGGTTTTAAAATATAGGGAGGTCATACCACCGTGGTACTTCTTGGTATTCGGTCTTTCCTTGGCAAATATTGTGGCTTGGTAAACAATAATTTTTGTTAGGCATTTATTTTGTAGTGGACAAAGTGTACGATTTAGGCAGTTACAGCTCCTCTCTTCATTATTAACTTTTTCATTTCTCTTCGGGTGATTGCTATTAGGGTTTTAGTTATTACTATTTTGAGTGCGTATCTGTTTGTTCTTCTTAGTGTTATTTTTGCCATATTGGTTACTTTTTTACGCAATTCATTATTTTCTTCTTCTCTACTGTTGTCTTTTAGTATTTTGTTATTGTGTGCCTTAATTATTATTTCTAGGTTTTCGCAGCAGCTGTAGGGCGATTTTAGGTTATTTTTATTGACTATTTTATGCAGGGAATTGGTTACGGGGTAGTGTTTATGAAAACGCTTATCAGAAAAGTAGTTGTCTGTCTCTTTATAAACGTCTAGGATACTTTTGTTAATATTATAGCTATTATTGTCGTATAAGAATATAGTTTTTGTTTGTAATTGCGATACAAATGATGCAAAGTTGTATAAAAAATTTACTCCATTAAATTATGAGTATTCAGATCCAGTAATATCTCGTTAATGTTATCACTATTATTTATGTAACAGGATGGCGGATTTATATTAGCGATAGAATTGTCTCTGCGTATAAAGAAGTCTACATTGGATTAGCAAAGTGCAGAACTATTATTATTCTGTGTTTATACTACGACAATTATAGTTGCAGCAAAATGACGTGTTTTTGGATTTGTTAAACCAGAGATGTATTCTCGCATAGAATTGTCTTCATTAAATAATTGAAGCCCGTATGTTTGAATTCTTTGTTAATGTTCTGAGTAGTATCATCGTAAAAACATACATTTTTTTTGATGCAATAGAAAATAATTTATAACTAGAAAGGCTACTCGGCATCGCTCGGGTCTTAATTTTCAGAAATTACGTAGAAAGAAAGAAAAGTAAAACCGAGCAAATTGCTTAATATTGTAATTTTAAATGTCTAAGTTCATATTTGGACAAAATCAGAGTGAGAATAAGTATATACCAGGTATATACATTCCGTATCTCAGTAAGGCGGAGTAACCCACTGACCCACGGGTCCAAGTACGAGATATTAACACTATTATATATTTTCTTCTTCTTCTTCTTCTTCTTCTTCTTTCTCAAATCGAAAGAATAAAGGAGAAACAGAAAGCGAAATAGACTAATAAAGACTTCTTTTTCCTTTTTGTAACCTGTGAATATGAAAACAATGATTTGTTATTAAATAAGCACCTGATTATGTGGGTAGCAATATTAAGTCTTTTAACTGTGAGGGTAAGAACTTTTCCGGATTCCTTTATTCATGACTAATGAAGGATAAAAAATATTGATTAGGATTAAATATAAAATTCTATAAACATTGAAAATAAAATGTTGTTTAATCAGGACGGGTTTATATTTGGCATAAATCACCGAAAATAGATGTGTAGTAATCCCCTAATACCGAGGGCATCGACTGCATTTTCTATATACGCTAAATTACTTCAATTCTTTTGTCTGAGTTTTATATGCAGACTTTCTACCAATATTGATGTTAAAATAAATTGATGAATTGATTATTTTTAATAATTTATTTTCTATAAAATCCCTTTTTATTCATAGTTTTCAACTCACACAGTAACAAAAAATATGACATTTGTTATCTTTATTCTTATATGTGAAACAAGTGTCTGTCTATTGTTATACTTATGCAGATTGTGGTAAAGGGGGTCATTTTTTATCTTCCTATTAATGTGATTGTGTAATTATTTCTCTTTTTTGTAATGAGATAATACGTAAAATGACCATCAAAATATGAGACTCAGCTTTGTCACGAGCCAAAGAGATGGCACTTAGAGTGTTACACATGCAGCTACGGGGCGGAAGTATAGGCTTGCCTCGAAACTAAGCTATAATTCTATCTCAACCTCGCCTTTTTTTCTTTTAGTATGTACTTAATCAGTATAAAAGATCACTGAATAACCACCGGTCCTGACATATAGATGACGTCACTACTAAGTTTACATGAAAATCTGTCAATGAGAAAGCTGTGTTCAAAGCAGGTACTGCGTTTACTCACAGTCAATCAAAAACAACAACGTGTCGACGATTCAGAGCGTTGTTTTCAATGGTTTCAACGCAACAAAAAGGGTTATTTCATTAATATGTAACAATGAAAGAAACACGGATCCACTAGTTTACTCCGGAGTCAAATCGGCAGTAGCCCTTTTCCTAAAGCAGAATGTTATACTTGAGAGGGTGCGTCTCTTAGAACCGAGCTGAACCACAGTTATCACCGTTTCTACGCTGCATATTAGATGATCAATTCGTATATAACGAATAAACACACACGATTCGCATTTCTACATCGGGTTTCTTGGCTGAAAATAATCAAATAATTACAGGTAATGTTTTTTTAAAGGGACAGAAATTTCCTAAAATGGACTCTTGTATTTTACTGTGAATTCAGCATTGAACAGAATCACTTATTCTGCTATACTACCTCTTGTCGCCGTCCCGTAACAAGATTACCCGGAGGTGATCGAAAAAGCAGGATAGTAAATAAGTATTATAACCTAGATGGTAACGAGATGTAGGTCAGGGGTGAGGGTAGACATCGAGTTTCGTATGCGACAGTGATTGTTGTGATAATTTTAAGGTTGAGACAAAAATGGAAATATAACATTTAATTGCTTGTGTTTTGAAGTATGCCGAATTGAGTTGTGTGTAAAAGACAATTGTCAGATTTACATCACTAACCGTACACAAAAACCATGAAGTCAAAGTAAGCGGATGTTCCGCTTTTAACTCCCTGCAGCGAGGGTTTGGGAGCTGACTGCGTATATAAAGCTGGGTCTGCTAAAAGAATGTCGGCATTCTACTACAATAAAAGGCATGCAATGAAAAACCTTTTTTCCCGATTCTTTATTTTTGCTGCAAACCCTTTCGCATTTTTGGACCGGTAAAAAGCAAGCGACACAACTCGACAGTTCCAGTGGTTTTAAAAGTCGACGACTGGTGCTCATATACAAATGCAACGAGCATAACAGACAGTTTTAGACCCTTCGTTGTGATCGGCGCCAACCAGAGACTCTGCTCGGTGACAACAGATTGAATACAGAATTCAACATTCAGAATAAATTACGTTTCACGGATGGTTAAGGTGTGTCAGATCTTAGCGTAGGTTCGCATTCTCCGAGTGCCCTTGTTTGAACAGGATACGCAGACAACGGGTAAAATGAAACAATTTCCCGATGTTAATAGAAAAAAAATAAGAAAACAAAACTTGAAACAAACGCCGGTCCCAACATCATTCAGCATGTAAACAAATCGCGCCAATTACTTTCCATTGTGAAACAGTCTCCTTACTATAATTAATGAAAATCGACTTGAATAGAAAATTGATTAGAAAATGTTTTAATATTCATGTTCTGTGGCTTTTGCATTAAAATACGAAAAGAAATTGAATCAAAGTAATAATTAACTATGATACCAGTGCATACAAGTAATTAAGAGGATCATTGATTAATGAAATAACATCCTCACCTCTATAATAAAGACCAATGTGTAGTTATTTGTATATAAATTATATAAGGGGTTGATTTACTTTGCTCGAAGCATAGTTTGTAGTATATATATATAAGATTAAATCAAACAAAATTTTGACTTTAACGGAGGGTATATGATCTAAGGGTCAGGTGCATCAAGTATAAACACCCAAGAACGGACATTACCACAACCGAGCACTGTAGATATCAGCTCGATGGATGATAGATAAGTCAACTAGAGCTATAATAAAAACATTCAATGAATTAAAACATTACAATTGTTCCAAGAATTAGAACATGAAGTCTAGTATGGCGTACGATCGTTTCCAAAACATTTTGGAAATAGTTTATATATATATATATATAGATATATATATATATATATATATATATATATATATATATAAATTATATATATAATGTATATTTATAATTTATATATATATACTGTATATATATAAATTATATATATAATGTATATTTATAATTTATATATATATACTGTATATATATAATTTATATATATATACTGTATATATATAATTTATATATATAAATATATATACTGTATATATATATAATTTATATATATACTGTATATATATAATTTATATATATATACTGTATATATATAATTTATATATATATATATACTGTATATATATAATTTATATATATATATATATACTGTATATATAATATATATATATATATATATATATACTGTATATATATAATTTATATATATATATATACTGTATATATATAATGTATATATATATACTGTATATATATAATTTATATATATATACTGTATATATATATATAATTTATATATATATATATATATACTGTATATATATAATTTATATATATATACTGTATATATAAAATATATATATATATATATAGTCTTGGAAGGTTCTCAACCTTTAAAGCGACATAAAAGGAAAGAAACAAAAAGCCCCAAAAAATCACTTTTTAGTCTATAGTCCTTCGTTGGAAAATTCATTTGCTTGTAAGTCATACAATCTCTTGTAATAACTGTATTAGTTAGCTTCCAAGAATTTACGCTAGACTTAATAATAGTGTAGGGATTGTCAGTTGTTTAACATGAAAAACTATTTCGGGGATTAAAAAACAAAACCGTATTTTATCTCATGGCTCCCCAGCAGTGTTGATCCAACTCTATCTCCCTTAAAAACACATTCAGGATATCAGATCTAGTCTTATGCTAATATTGTTTTGTTATAAAAATGTTCTCCTTTTCTGTTTTGTTATATATATATATATATATATATATATATATATATATATAGAGAGAGAGAGAGAGAGAGAGAGAGAGAGAGAGAGACAGACAGACAGACAGACAGACAGACAGACAGAGACAGAGACAGAGACAGAGGGGGGGAGATACACCAGGAAGACCCCACGTTGCCCGTAATAGAATGGGGAACATCATATACTTTTTCACTATGCTCATAACACTATATTACTTTCTTTCTTTTATTACTGCCCCCTCACAGTTTCGCTCTTAAATATAATTGGATGTAACTGAAATGTTGGAAAACTCTTTGAATTAGTGCCTTATACATATCGTTTAAATTGCATTTAAGTCGGATATACTTATTTTTAGTTTTAAGGGATGTTTGACCAGTCAGACGTAGTGCTAGTAAAGTGAAGTTGTATTATTTTTTTTGTTAGATTTCGTTAGATTTATTTATTTTTGTATTCATTATTTTATTAATTTAATTTTCTGTCCTACCGCTACACCCACCGCCTATTATTGCGTCACTACCGCGCCATATTCTTTTACACTACTGGTTGACACATATGCTATACCACTGTATCTAAGATACCATCTCCAGGTGTTGAAAAGTAAGATGCTATCATTACTATCGCTTCAGTATGTAATAGAAATTTCCAAATATGGCGCCTTGCTTTTGAAGGCGGGCGAGAAGGCCAAAGGCGCCTCTATGTAGTAATTGCTTTAGAATCCAGTAAAAAACTAAAAAAACCGATGCTAAAACAATTTCTGCAGTATCAATGCTAAGAAATGTGCAATCACCGAGCGCAAGTGCAAAATATAATTAAAACTATAGTATCCGTACTCTACGAAATGATGGACAAAAATGTTGCATTTGTATTATTTGTATTATATGACGTACTATTTTAATTTTGGCTGTTATTCTTATAACGTTTACGCCGCTGTTATCCCCGACTTTCTTCAGGTGCACCTTGTCTAACTTGGAGATCCTTCTGTCGAACTCGGGAATCTATAGTTAACTTCGAACTCAAGCCTTTATTTAATGCATGGACACGTGGCGCAACGGATGACAGTGTGAAGTAACAATCAGTTTTAAGTGACAATTTTTTGGAGGTTGAGGTTCAATCCTCACAAAAGGCGATACTAACTAAGAATATTTTTTCTACCCGATCATGATTGACAGAACGAGATCAATCTACCCCATGGATTAAATAAACGGTTAATTTCGAAATTTTATTCATATTCTCGAGTTCGACAAAGATTTCTAGTTCGAAAAGATGCACCTGAAGATCAGACGTTACATCGATCGAAACCTTGTGAGAATAACATCCCAGGAGAAGGGTAGTCAAAATAATCCAAATAGTACAAATTATAACGCTCATCTTGAAATTTCCGAAACAGAAATATTACATTTTTTTAAACTAAGAAAATCAAGAATTGAAAATGGAGGTCCCCAGATGCCGGAGAGACTTCTATTCCAATAGCTTCTTTCCCGTGTTGTCGGTCTTCGGAACTCTCTCCCTGCTACATGTTTCCTCTACTGTATCGGCATGCAGAAATTTTAAACTAATGTGAATGAGAAGCTCGCTGCACAGCTCCCAATTTAAGATGTCCCTCTAAACTTGAACCCTAATTCTCAGTAGCCCCTTACGGCTACAGTGGTAACTTGCCTTGTTTGGGGTTAACTTAAAAAAATAAATAAAAAATAAGTAACATTTTTTTCATTGCGATAAAATGTATCAACATTATTTGGATATTAGGATGTATTAAACACAAAAGTCTCAACATTTACATCCTTTTAATTCAATCTTTGTACAGAATCGCATTGAATCACACGCAAAAATAAATAAATAAAAAATAAGTAACATTTTTATATTGCAATAAAATATATCAATATTATTTGGATATTAGGATGTATTAAACACAAAAGTCTCAACATTTACATCCTTTTAATTCAATCTTTGTACAGAATCGCATTGAATCACACGCAAAAATAAATAAATAAAAAATAAGTAACATTTTTATATTGCAATAAAATGTATCAATATTATTTGGATATTAGGATGTATTAAACACAAAAGTCTCAACATTTACATCCTTTTAATTCAATCTTTGTACAGGATCGCATTGAATCACACGCAAAAATAAATAAATAAAAAATAAGTAACATTTTTATATTGCAATAAAATGTATCAACATTATTTGGATATTAGGATGTATTAAACACAAAAGTCTCAACATTTACATCCTTTTAATTCAATCTTTGTACAGAATCGCATTGAATCACACGCAAAAATAAATAAATAAAAAATAAGTAACATTTTTATATTGCAATAAAATGTATCAATATTATTTGGATATTAGGATGTATTAAACACAATAGTCTCATCATTTACATCCTTTTAATTCAATCTTTGTACAGAATCGCATTGAATCACACGCAAAAATACATTTCTCGAAACGATATTCAAGAAGATGTGAATATTGAACATGAAACCCATAATGTGAATAGTTTAAATGTAAATAACTTTTGTTTCAGAATTTTGTAGATGAGGATAATTTGTATTATTTGGATTATTCAGACTATTTATTCCCTCTTGGTTGTTATAGTCACGTTTCGGTCAATGTAACCTTCGACCTTCTTCAGGGGCATCGTTTCAAACTTAGGTACTTTCTAGTCAAATTTGGAAACCTTTATGTTAAATAAGTATGTTTCTAGTTCTCTCCTACTCTTTATTGGCCTGCTCGCTGATTTGGTATCTGTGGTTCTTAACGTTTCATCTTCAAATATATAAAGTAGAGGCAATCTATTTTCTGGCGTTAATAGTTTTTTTTAACACAAGGTGGATACTTAATTCTGTTCATTTAATTCTTTGTTTATACTCCTCTAATAATATTCTTCATCATTCAATGTATAATCTATCCATCTCATTAACACTTATCCTTGAGTAACTTTTGCCCTTGGTAAGTTTTGACTCACCATTATAATTTCAAATCACTGCTATGGGTGATGCCACAACTGCAAATAACTTTCCGGTATTTTTATGAACAACGTTTCTTTTAAAGAACTTCCCATTTATGGAACACGGAACTGCTTCCCTGCAGGCTACAATATGGTCAACTTCAATTCAATATCAACAAAATATGTCGAGCCGTCTTTTTAAGTAATCAAATGTTGTGCATTCGATTAATCGTGTTCAATCCTCTCATAGCATTGTTTATCAGCAATTTGAATAAAGTAAAAAAGATTGGTATTATTTGATTAATTTATTTAAAACTAAACAGAACTTCCATGAACATTTTTTTCTAAGAATTTACAGTCTGTGAAACACAATACCATGGTGCTGCTTCTCAGCTGACTACAACATAGGCGTTTTCAAGTCCAATGTTAACAAATGCTTGTTGAACCGTCTTCTTAAATAATTAAATTCTGCTCATCCATGCCATCGTTTCCAATCTTCTCGTAGTGTTACTCATCGTCCAACTGACAATGTCATTAATCCTTATCTTTAAATGGGATTTAGCCTTAATAAGTTATAACTCATTAATATCAACAAGGCTAAGTGCTATTTTGGTGAATGTATTATTTCTACTCTTTTCTTCTTTTTGATTTCCTTTCTTGATATCCTTCTTATATAATCCTTTTCAACATTATTATTCAATAGTTCGTCTTTTTTTAATTTTAATTTCCATTTTTAATTCCACTTCCTACTTGCTTTAAGTTGTCTTTCTTATTTCTTCAGTTGGCATAGAGTTATCTCCCTTGTTTATCATTTTTATCTCATTTTTTCCAGATTTATTTCCGATATTATTATTATTTTCCCGCGTTTCCTTTTTTATTTGCCTTATTTCACAACAATCAAACCTGCAGGTCGACGAATAACCTGAGAAGGTTTTCAGTAACCAAGCAACGTTTTGAAATATTCCCCAAATTCAGAAGAAAAAGCCATGGAAAAATCAATATAAATCGTTGCCGATAGTTTTTTCTTCTCTATCAAACATTCGTATAATTGCCTGCTGGTGACGTCATCCATGTACTATCCATGTACTAAATCGAATGGGAGAAGCAACAACGCTGAATAATGGACAGACAGACGTACGTATGCATCATACTAAATATAATATATATTTGATTCATTCAAATTAAAACATTGATAAATGTATTTTGTTTTTAAATGGCAAGTGGCTATATCGAGAATTGAGAGTAATCATTTAAATATTTTTATACTTCAAAATAAAATGAATAAGAAATATGGACGTCGTTGTTGTGTTTTACTTTTTATTAGTTGTATGTTCTTATATATTTTACTAGCAGTGCTTTTCGGTGTTGTCAGGGAGTATAGATGACAAAATCGAAGAGTGTTAAGGTGTGTGTGCAATATTTTATTTATCTACATCCCACAGCGGTAAGATGTGACACAAGGTCGGGAAAGTGGGATTTGATAAACCAGCGCTCGAGAAAGTGAGCACTCTAGCCATTAAAAATTGCCTGGGCAGCCCCGTCGGCATTCCCCCGTAGGGGCGCCTCATGCGATTAGCAATAAACTAACCCCTTCTCAAAGGGTGAGAAGGCAAAGCCTGGGAGAGTGGACCTCCTAGAACTGCACAGGACTGACCCATAGACCGGCGTAAATCAACCCCCGTAGGCAAAGACAATACCAGTCTAGCGGGTGCAGAATCCATCGGAACAGATACTACACTTTGATCCCGGCAATTTCGTTTAAAAATACTCTTCTCTCTCTCTCTCTCTCTCTCTCTCTCTCTCTCTCTCTCTCTCTCTCTCTCTCTCTCTCCTTTTATCTCTGCCACCTCTCTCTCTTCAACTACACCCCATGTATTTTCCTCTCTGACTTCATTTTGTTCCTTCTTTCTCTGTCGCTCACCTTTTCTCTAACGATTGGTTCAATAGAAATAAATAAAATATTCTCTCGGTCTTTCTCTTCACTTCCTCCATCTATCCCGTCTATCTACCTTTCCCTTTGACTACCTCTCTCTGTCTTTCTACTCCCTCCCCTCTTACCCCGTTCTCTCTCCTCCTTTCTCTCTGGTTCAATATGATATAAAAAAATAAAAACAAAGTTGATTGACTGACTGGTTGGCGGAGTTTTTGTTTTTTGTTTTGAAACAACTACCAGTATGAATAAAGAAAATGTAATTTTCTTACCCCCCTCTTCGTGCAATAATTTTGTCCCTGATGACTCCAAGGGTATGAATATAGTATATGTTCTTGCCATAACTTGGTTGGGTCGCACAGAATCTGATGAGGTAAGGTTAGGGAGTGGTTTCTTAAGTAGTTTCTGCATTTTAACATGACACACACATATATACCGCTATTCTTTATATATAATATTGGTAGTAGTTGTGTTAATTTTGAGGTTGGATGTAGAGGGGGGCATAGAACGGAAGTTACGCAAACCACGTTATTTTCTGACGGGTTCTTATTTCTCGATCTTAGCCAACTAGACTAGAACGAGAAAATACGTGTTTTTGTGTGCAGCTCCCGAAAGACGGGAGACTGATATAGTGAAAGTTGTCTGTCTGTCTGTCTGTCTGTCTGTATGTATGTATGTGTGTATGTATGTATGTCTCTCCCTCTCTCTCTCTCTCTCTCCTTATCTCTATCTATCTATCTATCTATCTCGCACACACAGCATAGGAAGTTTCTGTTCTACTCTTTGAATAAACATTGCTATAAACTAAGAAACAGCGTCGGCGTGGTTTGTATCAACGAACGAAAAAACAACCGGGCTCACAACTATGACGATGATGGCTACGATGGCAAACGAAAATGCAAACGGAACTCACAGTATGATGGCGGCAACGGCGACGAGACAATAAACTCGCGTGTGTAAAGGACTTTTTACACCCATTGATACGGGTGTATATAACAATACTAGCTGCACCTACCCGGCGTTACCCGGGATGGATTGAAGTCATTTTACGTTTTAATTTTTATTTGTTTCAGGATTTTTAAACTTTAGGTAGACACTCCTAATTATATTCTTCAATTTAAAATAAGTAATCTCCTTTCCTGATTTTTATTTCAAGTGATTATTAAAAATGTATCATATTAGCAGTCGTCTAGGCAAGACTAAGTATGTTTTTTTAATAAATATAACACGGCACAAAAATGACAAATGAAAATAGGCAGAAGCAAAGTTTTATTTGTCAGCTAAAATACTATTTGGATCTGACTTTGGACGCCCCACAAGATAACTTTAAGTGTTAGATATTATTTTTATTACTAAAAATGTAAATATATTAGGAACAGTTTTTTTTACAAATCAAATGAACAGACACATAAAAAGAATTAAAAGGTCAATTATAAGTATTTTTCTGTATTTTAAAATATTTGAAATATGAAATATTTAAATATATGTACGTGTAAAGAAATGGTGTCGCGAGAGAAAATATTCGCATGAAAAGACGGTTCCATGTTTGGACACGAATAAAACGAAACTAAACGATTCACTTATTATCTGTGTTATTGAATTACAAAACAGCATTCATTTCTATTTGTGTCATACGAATCAGAGTTAAAAGCAACGAACTGAGTTAGTTTCTCTAACTAAAATGTCAGTTGTTATTGAAGCGTTTATCATGATTGAGACAAATGCCTGTCGTATTCTGCACGGCCAGACGAGTAAAAGTAAAACAGATTATTGGTATGTTAAGCTTCTGCCTTTCCTAATCAACTTGTTAAGCTTCACTCTTTTCGTTTATTTCCTTTCCTTATATCTTTTCTCTTGTAAAACGCAACTCTCACGGGGCACTGGAAATGGCAGATACGTATGAATATTGTCTACAATTACGTCCGCGAAACCAGGTCAGGTGACCAAGTTAGGATTAAAAAGTAATCTAATGTTGAATAATTCTCTCCCTTTATATCGAAACACGTCTAATATTCTTAAAACTTATAAAATAAAGAAACAGCCTGCTTACTAACAGGACCAATTATGGGAATATTTTAGACTACCTCTTTTGTCTTGAAATCACAAGACAAATTTAATAAGTATTAGTAAGTTTATGTATATATATTTTTATATATATATGTATATGTATTATATATATATATATATATATTTATATGTATATATGTATTTATTTTTTCATCTTATTGTGTGCTTACGATTTTCAGTCGATTGATTACACTCTTGTACATATATATATATATATATATATATATATATATATATATATATATATATATATATATATATATATATATATAAATGCCCCTTTAGTCTTAACAGTAGAGCCCTGTTTGAAATTACAATATTGTTGTCACCTTCCCACAAAGCAAAGTTCCGCTCAGGCGTAGAACACTGTTGATATCATGACGCGTAACCCCGCTTCCTGGGTAAGTGTAGCTTAATTTAAATTACGATCTGTGATGATTTCTCGTGGCCGTGTCGGTCTGAACGTTGGCTTCGTAATTCTAGGCTAAATCTACGAACTGTGTTTGAGCCTATGCGACCGCCTCAAACCACTACCCCCTGCACTGATGAAGTGTAAGCCCGAAACGACGTCGTCTGTAGGTATAAAAACACTTTCATATTTAATGGAAAATACATATGTGTACTAGAACTATATGACATGTGTAGTATCTCATTGAGCTCGGGTCAGATTGTTTGAATTGGGAAAAACTGAGTGCGCAAAGCCAGTTAAATATTTTAAAAGCAAAAACCAAAAGCTCATGTCTTTCTGTTCGCCACCACCCCTCTCTATCTCTATCGCTCTCTTTCTTTCTTTCTTTTTATCTTCTTTTGTTCTCCATTTATGGAGTTATGGGTTAAATATTATGTTTAGTTGTCGTGATATTCCCTATTGTTTGTAATGGGTCATCCCATTCTTCTGGTTTATAGTAAGTTTACTTTCCTTCTACTGTGATTAAACATAGATAGAGAAGTAAGAATAACATAAACTGTATCAAATAAAATCAAATAATATAAAGTGGGAGAGAGAGAGTAGGAGGGAGAGTAATACACAGGTACTTAGAAAGAGATTGGTGACTGGGAAAGAAAATTGAAAATTACGACAAATTAGACAATAAAATACTTTTTCACCATTCCATTTTTTTTGTTGTATTGATATCAGCTTTCATAAATACCTATATACTTATTTACCAGCAATGCTTCAAGCAAACTACCATTCTCTTTTTTAAATGTTTTTCGAACAAAATTGAACCCCACTATCAAAGAATATGTTAACATGTATTTGTGTGATGAAAATACATAGGGGAAAAGCCTCAGTGAAACAAACGTATCATTATGAGATTTGGACATCATAGCATTTAAGCTGACACATCAAACTTTTATTTTGACTAGACAATATTTATTTGTTATTTTTGTGCCATATCATTAGCATTATAAAAACATACTTGGCTACAGATTATTAAACTATATATATATATATATATATATATATATATATATATATATATATATATATGTGTGTGTGTGTGTGTGTGTGTGTGTGTGTGTGTTATACCGCTCATATATTTGGTAATATAGACACCTTATTCAATTGTGACCGAAAAAGCAAAACCAGTAAGGGGGAATAACTCATATTTGTAATTGAAGAGTATAAAATGGATGGTTGTCATTACAACTAAAATTGTAATATGCTTTCTGTATAAGCTTTTTAAAAGTGCAAACAAATGAAATTAAATATTAAAATGACTTCACTGTATCCTGGACAACACCGGCTAGGTACAGCTAATAATAATAATAATAATAATAATAATAATAATAATAATAATAATAATAATAATAATAATAATAATAATAATAATAATAATATAGAGAAGAAACTGGTAATGGAATGCTACTACAAAAGCCGCTTCCCCACAGAAAAAAATAATACCTGAAACGTATCAAAGATCTATGGGACATTTCTACTGACTACCATACAACAGAACAAAGGATAGCAGATCAAGCATAACAAATACTCAAGAGAGGGTGGTTCTCGAAGAGTGAATTAATGGAAATAAAACAATAGATAAATGACGTGACAGATCAAGAAACACCATTTGGCGAAATCTCCCGGGAAGAAGACGGGCAAAACATAAACACAGAAACTGAAGAAGGCGAACACTACGAAACATATAGAACTCACTGAGGAAGGAGCAAGAGAAGTGGAAAACACCAAAGGATTCATGGCTGAGACCAAAACAAAACTCCCATTCGTAAGGAACGAATATTGGAAGAAGTTAAAAGTTGAAACAGAGAAATTAAACAATAGAATGGACAAACGAAATCTGGATGGGAGATCAGACTGGAAACACAGATAACCAAAATCAAAAGGGAGATAAAACCGTAAACAGGATGAAGGAGAACAGTAAACGATGGAAGAACAGAAATCTGAATCGCAAGGAAAGACTAAATAAGACACATGAAGAACTAAAACAAAAGATAGCAAAAGAAGGAAGATTGATACTACACAGATACAAATCGGAACTGTACAAACAGAACATGACCTTTGTAAACAATGAAAGACAGTTTTACAAAAACGTAAACAGAGAAAGAATTACAACAGAACAACCAGACCCGAGAGAAACAAAACATCTCTGGAGCAAGATATGGGGAAAGGCTCAAGATCACAACAAAAACGCTAAATTGCTGAAAAACATGAAAGATAAACTACAAAAAATCGAAGAAGGAACAGAAACAGGAATTAATGAAGAAACTATTAAGACAACACTAAAGAAAATGGCAAACTGGAAAGCATCATGCACCGATGGAATACATACGTACTGGTTCAAAAAGTTTACGATCCTACATGAAAGGCTAGCGCAGTAACTGAGAGGATGTATCCATTAAACAGACTTTCTAGAGTGAATGACCACATGAAAGACAACGCTCATACAAAAAACGCCAAGAAGGAAACGTCCCAGCTAACCACAGGGTGAAGACCAAGGAGACAGAAAAACGAAGCAAATATACAGAACTTGCCAGGGAATTAAAAGTGATATGGAGTATGAAGAAAGTAAATATAATACCAATAATCGTAGGAGCACTAGGAACAGTTCCGAAGAACCTGGAAAAAAGACTGGGAGAAATTGAAATCAAAGGAAATACTGAGACTATACAACGGACGGCAATGATAAAAACAACTGACATCTTAAGGAAAATCGTTGAATGCGGAAACCTTTCCACGTAACTAGCCAATCATATGCAAGGTGCAATAGGAAGAAAACAAAATCACATAAAGAGCACTACAAGAACTCAAGGAACAGAAACTGCAAAAACTTTCATAAAAGTACCCCCCGCCCCTAAAACAATTATTGCACTAGCCCTGGGTGATACCACACAAAACAGTCGTGAAGGGTCAGGGAGGATGGATAGCACTAACAGACTTCCGCTGGAATAGTGCGGAGAGCACTGGGACATTAAGGAGGCTTATTGCCATCCAAATTCCAGAACAGACCAATGGTCGTTACCAACAAGTAATCGATTGTAAGCGTCTATTGTGATAACGCAAATTCATTTGCAGTAGTTATCGAAAGAGGTGGATAGCACTAGCAATCTGAGGGTTGTCACTCAGACTCCAGGGAATACCACTGGTGATTATCAGTGAGCAATTACTGATTACTGCCTGTGTGAGAACTCCTTGTGAGTACATCATCATCATCATCATCATCATCATCATCATCATCATCATCATCATCATCATCATCATCATCATCATCATCATCATCATCATCATCATCATCATCATCATCATCATCATCATCATCATCATCATCATCATCATCATCATCATCATCATCATCATCATCATCATCATCATCATCATCATCATCATCATCATCATCATCATCATCATCATCATCATCATCATCATCATCATCATCATCATCATCATCATCATCATCATCATCATCATCATCATCATCATCATCATCATCATCATCATCATCATCATCATCATCATCATCATCATCATCATCATCATCATCATCATCATCATCATCATCATCATCATCATCATCATCATCATCATCATCATCATCATCATCATCATCATCATCATCATCATCATCATCATCATCATCATCATCATCATAATAATAATAATAATAATAATAATAATAATAATAATAATAATAATAATAATAATAATAATAATAATAATAATAATAATAATAATAATAATAATAATAATAATAATAATAATAATAATAATAATAATAATAAAAAAAAAAAAAAAAAAAAATGTCTGTAATGTTTGTATGTTCCCTATACAAAAAAGGGTTAGAGTATATACATAAAATCTAAAAGTGTATTCCTATTTAAACTTACCGGTGAAGAAAGTGAAAATGTTCCCATATCTCTAAGTGCACGCTTTGAGAACATGCCCCCATTAAAACTTCTAATTAGCCTATTTTTATGAATTTTAAATTATATGTATGAAATTTTCTAGGGAGACAATGAAAGTGGTCCCACATTTCTAAATGTCTTCCTAACCTAAGGGAGCTATTGGGTTCGAATCTTCTTTTAACTTTCGAATATATCCTACTTTGATGAAATTTATATAATATGTATAAAATTACTTAGGAAGACAATGGAAGTGGTTCGAATCTCTACATTACCCTATATGTGCCGAATATCTATGTGGCCCACCTCTAAGTAACCCATGGGTACAGAACCCTCTTAAAACTTAAAATACGTATGTCTGATTTTAACGAAATTATATGTATAAGACACTAATTCGGAGAGTTTTCCAACATTTCAGCTTCTTCTGACTATATTAAGAGGCAAAACAAGAGGAGGGGCAGTAAAAATAGAAAGCAATATGGTAATATGAGCATAGTAAAAACGTACATAGTAGAGATCTTCATTCAATACCAAGCTATATATCATGTCTACCTGCTAGTAATATATCTAAGGATAAAATGCACGATATATAATAAAATGAAATGCTGTGAAGACAGGATGTCTCTCTCTCTCTCTCTCTCTCTCTCTCTATATATATATATATATATATATATATATATATATATATATATATATATACTAAAAGAATATCCGTCCCAGGACGGGTAAAATTAATTCCCAGAACAGATTTGCACTAAACCTCATGTCAAGAATCCTTACTCAAATTGTTATATATTACATGTTTTTAATTGTGAAATATCTTAAATTTAGCTTAATTTTTTTAATATTATTTTATTTACAACAAATGTTAAATCTGATATTGTAAATAAGGCTTAACGCGAAAAGATTAAGGGGTTTTAATAAGAAAGTGGAATTCAGTGCATCTTTCTTAATTGATGTCTAATGACTATGGATAAAGTTTAATGCACATCTGAAATATTAAAATGTTTCGATGGAAATTTGGTTCCATATTATACTCGCTAAAACCCTATTAAAATACTCAAACAAACTGAAATTTGGGGAATATTTATTAATCCATGTCTAATACCTATTTTTTAAATTTCACAAAAACCCGAGGCATCTCCTTTTTTACCCTCATTTGCATAAAATTAAATATTGCTCACATTTGGACCCCTTGTGTCTAGAAGCGGTGTCTCAAAATTCATAATGATTGGTTCATTATTTTAGGAATGAATCTTGTACATACACATATATAAACATATGCACATACTTTACTTTATATAAACTGAGATGTATTAGCATTTCGACTCAGATTCAATTGCCACAGACTTACGCTCAGATAGAAATCACTCTACTCCAAAATTGCTAAATATTTTAATCAAAATTGGCATGCATTAGATAACATCACATTCATACTAATAGACACCAAATTCCTGACATACGCAAACAAAAAGAATCAACACGGATATTAAACCCAAATAAGTAGGTCTGAACTACGACGTCAGTGTTTTTTAATATGTATAAGTTTTTTGAGAAATGGATTACGATCTTGTTTGGACTCTGAACACTTAACTTTTTATTTTTTACATTTATCCAATTAAAACAAGGTAACTTGACCCTGAGACGTAATGGGCTACTATTAATTAGGGGACATATTTATAGATATATTCTAAGTGGAGAGGTGTGAAGCGAGATGTTGGTTCACATTACATGTAAACTTATGCATGTTCTTACGGACCGGGAAAAGGGAGCAGGGAGGGAATTATAAAGGCTAGCAGTTCGAGGAGAGAAGCTATTGGAGTAGAAACCCTTTCCGGCATTTGGAGATCTCTACAGTGAAGAGGTGAGATTTAGCTGATTGTCGGGTTTGTCGGGGGTATTTACGCCGAGGGGGGCACAACTGCAGCAAGTTCGTCAGATCACATTCTATTAAAGTATTTGTAGAATAAGCACAGAGATGCAACATTGACAGATGCTCGAGCTTGTTAGATAGGGTGGGACCTATTAGATTAGAGGTTCTTTTTTACCCTCTCAAAAAGGGAGAGACTAGTGGTGGGTGCACAAGCCCAGATGTGACAACGATACTCGATGCATCGTCGAATAGTGGCTTTGTAGCAATATAGTATACTGGCAGGTGTGAGAGGTTTTCTAGCACGCTAGAGGAAGCCCACTTTTTTGCAGCGTCCTTTGCAGTGCCTTCTATGTATTTGTTCCAATTCATGTTACCTGTGAATGTTAGGCCGGTGAGTTTAAATGATGGACTCTCCTGTAGGGTGTTATTAGCCATGGCAATTGGTGCTTAAACTGTTTTTCACATTTGTAAAAGAAAAGGAGTTTTGTATTAGTAACATTAAATGTTCCCCATTCCAGTAAAGACTGGAAGTCATTTTCTAATGTTTATACTTACGCTTACCGGTAATAAATACACGATAGACGCACGTACGTTGAAACTAAAAATTAACAATAAAAAGACAAATCCTCTTTGCAATTCAAGCACACAATTTCACGTGAGACCGGTAAGTGCGCAGAAGCACATAAGCGTCATCAAATGACAGTTGAAGCAAGCATTGTTTATAATTGATAATATCTATTGATTCGGATAAGTTTCCTATTCCTTAATTTTTTTATCAAAACATATTTTTTAAAAGACAGAAGACAATCCAAAATATTAATAATTTTATAAACAGCTATATTTTACATGCTATAATGATATTTTGTTTCATTTTTCAGATGTGAAGAAATTCAACATTTAATTGAGAAACATGAAACAATCCTGTTTTAAAAGAACGAGTTATGAAAATATTTTCTATCACCTATTTTGTCCCAAAAAGAAAAAAAGGAAATATATCGCAAGACAAATTGGATAAGTATACTCAAGTTTATGTTGTGTATATTTAGGCGGCATGTTTTCATTTCATTATTGTATAGCACGGAATGTTTTTTGTGTAATTAACTTGTTTTTTTTTTATCTTATTGATCTTTCGAATAATCCATCTCGTATTTCTGTCGAATTTTCGGATGTAGGTTTCGTAGTTTATGTACATATTTAAAGTGTGGTTTGTGTGGTTTGGTTTACAGCATACCAACAATCTATGAGATATTCAATGCCGAATAAAACTGTCAAATTGAATCCTAAGGTAGGGTAATTATTTTATGTTCCTAGAGTACATACGAGCCTTTCCGATCTCTCGTCGAGCCGAAGTAATGGCTGGAGTGTAAATATGGCTTAGCCACCAGAATCCCGTCCTAAGGTATCACAAATCGACACCCAAGGCCTACAGCTGGCATCGTTTTCGGGGTGGTGGTACCCTCTGCATGGGTTGCAATTGGCGAATTCGTGGCCCCGCTAAATAATGTTGCATGTAGCAGTTAATGTCAAGTACAATACACTATTTAGATACGAAGGATTATTAAACAAAGATAGAAATGCTAATTTTATATTTGCCCATCTTTTCTTGTGAAATTGAGGTTCTCTCATAAGGTCAGCTTCAGAAATGTCCTTTTAGGGTTTGTTTGGAAGCTGTAGTCTTTCAGTTTGTCCGCTGTGTAAAAGCTGTTTCAAGACATCTAATCGGGTCGTGGCAGGAAACATTTTCGTGTTTTGAGGCTTTATTTCATGTTCGACGACTATTTCTCAAAAAAGCTCACCGAATCATTGCGTATCTTTAGTATAACTTTTCTAAATGCGCCCCATCAAGTGATTAAATATTACTAACGAGAGATAACATATTTTCTATAAATTTTCAAGCTGACACCAGAACGTCGACACAATAGAATGTTAAAAAGGGGTGAGCTTTCGAACGATATACAAAAATGCCCGCTGTAGAACACTGAAAAGCACGTTAAACCAAACACACACTTATGAACAGAAACTTTTTCGACTGCTAGTAACGACATAGCTGAATGCAAATCCATATACATTGAATTTACACAGTAAGGAACATTATAGAAAATGATATGGAATAATAATCTTCAAAATAAAGAAATTTCAATTCTGTTGTGTTTTCTCTTTACCTGGAGCTTATTCTCGTCTTTAACTACAGAATCCTTTACCGTTTCTTAGAAAATGACCTCCAGTTTGTAGTAGAATTGGACAAAAAATTGAATGTTCACATTTAATGCTACCAAAACAAAGTTCCTTTCCTTTAACAAGTATAAGAAACCTTTCAAACCACCGATTGTTATGTTTGGTAGCACCCTTCTTGAGAGTCCAACATAAACATTCTCAGGTAACATGAAGTCGAATAAGTAAATAGATGATACTGAATAGTTCGCCGTAAATAAAGTAGCCTTCCTCTACCGGGCTAGAAAATTCACACCTGCTAGTATCTTATATCTTTTAAACCCACCATTCGCTTGCGCATGGAGTATTGTTTTTCCATATCTGGGCTGGTTCACAAACCACTAGCATCTCCCTCTTAGACAGGGTGCAAAAAGAATAATGCCACCCTGTCTGGCATACTCCAGCCTCTGTTGCATTGCCGCAGTGTTGCACCCCTGTTGTTATTTTACAAGTACTTACTGCACTTGTACCCCTCAGCATACAGATATCACCCCATCTGACTATTAACACTATCCCACCTCTTTATTGTATAGGTCTCTAAATGCCCGAATATTTCCTACTCTAATAGCTTATTTCCTCAGACCGCTTGCCTTTGGAATACCCTCCCTTTTCCCCCCGAGCCTACCAGCATGCAGAAATGTAAACAAAAGGTGAAAAAACATCTTGCTGCCCAGCCCCCCACTCAGGTTACACCCTATAAATCTGGCTACTATCACAGTACCCTATTATGAATATAGAAATTCGTCACATCGTATGAAAGGTCATCCATGTGTATGTATACTTTATATTAGAAAGGTAAAACCAGTGAAAACCAATGATGAAATTTTGAAATGAATAAAATCATCTATTTATTTTTATTTGTTTAAAGCTAAAGCTTTCGATAAATATATCCCTTTTAAAACAAGACATTTTTCTTGTTCTTCCTATTGCTGATATTAAGGGGCGAGAGAAAACTCCCGTGAAGATAGAAAAATGTACGTCAAGAGGTGTTAAAGACGACAGTTTTAAAGTAAAGTCAAGTCCGGACAATGTGTTATACTTAGTTGGCGCGTATTTAAATTTAAAATAGTGTCACATCTTATGAATCATCATCCATGTGTGTGAATATTTTATATTAGAAATTAAAAACAAAAAATGATACAATTTTTAAATGAATGGAATAATTTTTTTAGGTTAAGACTTTCGATAATTATATCCTTTACAAAGCAAGACGTTTGTTTTTCTTTTTTCTTCATTTGCCTGCTATTGAGCCCAGGAAGGGGTTAGCCTCCTGTGGAGACAGAAAAAATGTAAGTCAAGTTGTTAAAGGCGACATTTTATAACTACACACTCTCTAAATGAATTATATATCGTTTGAAAGTAAACTGGTTGTTTAAATTATTTAAAAATGGATTTATAGCAAGTTTCTCCGTGGAATATATGTACATATAGTAGAGAGAAAAGACCGAAATTCTTCATAGTTTATTATCTGGAGTTATTCAGAAAAAGTTCACATTCCTTACAAAATAATTTTTTTTAATGGCAAAGAACTGCCCTAAATATTTAAAAAATAACTAGACTCTCCGGACCTAGACAGATTGTCTAACACATATATATATATATATATATATATATATATATATATATGAATTAAGATAGTAATAAAATGATTCGACGTAATATATATATGGGCCCACATTCTAGTATGTATTATATTATAACTAGTTTTTAACGCTAATACGTACTTAAAATAAAATAAAATGTTTAGGCCAATTGAAATAATTTCCAATGCTATTAGTAATGTTTAACCATTCATTTATTTATTTTTATGATCGCTTATGTTTAAATTCATGTTTCAAAACATAAATCTGTGACGTCACGTCAAAGCTATAATTATATTGTTTAGGTACTGTTTTAAGTTTTATTAATAATAGCTCATTTTGTAGAACATCCGACTGAAGATTGCAAGGTTTCGGTTTCGATTTTCGGTCATGGCATCCGCGCTATTTGATTCAATATTTTCCATTTCTTAAAGAAGTTAATTTTTTTTAAATTGTGGCTGACAGACAGACAGACAGACAGACTCACACACACACACACACACACACACACACACACATAGAAAATGCGTTTTTATGTTATGAGTGGATATAAACAACTATAATTTACGTGCTACATAACGTGAAAAAGATCATAATTTTAACTGAGAAATACATGCTGTCTCTTTATATGTTACTCATCATAAACTGGATTCAGGATGCTGCTTTTTACTAGTTTAGCTAGTATTATGCATATTCGCTTGTTTTATATCAGTGATATCAGTACGGGATTATGTTATATATGTGTATATAAGTCAACAAACACTTGATTTCCGAAGTATAGGCTTATAAAAAAAATACTGATCAACGTTCTCAATTGCAACCATTTCACACATACAATGTGTGTTATAGTGCACTGCTATTTTCACATATGGAATATATAAATACTATTACTGTTAGATAATCACATGTAAAACAAGCCTGGGCATGATGTTGCTGCATACACTCACAAAATCATGGGTAAAAAGAAACTAAACAAATATAAAAGCCGTGAGGCTCAGAAGAAAGATATGAGCGCCATGATCGACAGAGGCTCTTTTGATAGCTTACATGGGGGACTCAGTCAGCATCCTGCGAATGTTTGCCCTTCTTATTTAAGGTAACAGAATACCACACATCAAATACAGATAAATGAATATGATCAGCACAAACCAAAATCGACGCAGAAATAGAAATATACCACGAAGGAAATACGTAATGGAGTGTTATTACATAAGTAACCAACACACATGTGCACATATAGAGCATCATTCTGAAGTTTTTATTCTAGTTTTTTGTTTTTTTTTAACTTAGTTAACCCCTAACAAGGAAAGTTACCACTGAGACGTTAGGGGTTACTGGGAATTAGGGTAAAAGTTTAGAAGGTCATCCTAATAGGAGCTGTGCAGCGAGATGCTTGTTCACATTAGTTTTAAATTTCTGCATATCGGTACAGTAGAGAGAGAGTTCTAAATGCCAGTAACTCGAGGAAAGAAGCCATTGGAGTAGAAGGCTCTCCGGTATATGGGGACCTCACCAGTAAATGGATGGGGCCTAGCTGATTGTCGAGCTGGTCGAGTGTATTAACGTCTAGAGGGCACCAGAGCAGCAAGTTCATCGGGGCACATTCCATTGAAGTACTTGTAAAATAAGCACAAGGATGCAACACTGCGGCGATGGGACAGGGACTGGAGCTTGGTTGATAGTGGCGGACCTATTAGATTAGAGACTCTGTTTTGGACCTTGTCGAAGAGTGAAAGACTAGTGGATGGTGCACCATCTCAGATGTAACAATAATACTCCACGCATCGGCGGATGCTGGCTTTGTAGAGATATAAGATACGATCAGATGTGAGAAGTTTCCAAGCACGGTTGAGGGAACCCATTTTCTTTGAATCGACATCAGTCACGTCGATTTATGACATTTATTTTACAAACACCCTCTATATATAATGTTTAATACATTTTTAATTACTTGTCAAAGATTAATATTTTATTTTATAAAAATGTTTTCACAGAAACAATATAAAAAAAGCCAAAGTAAAGGGCTACACAAGACCTTTAAAATGACATTAAAATCAATAGTTTCTCCAGTCTGTCCAGTTTCTTTTTATACATCGATTTATAAGAAAGTTGTAAAAAGGTTTTGATATTTGGATTTTTTTTATTTCAATGGCCAGGGATCATTTTGTTGTAAAATTTGTTTTACCTTTAACTTGACCTTTATAAATGGTACTATGGTTTGTTTGAACATTGTTAAGCCAGTCTTTTAGATGATTAGCCTGAGATAAATTTCAATTCTTAAATTGCTTCCAGGAAGCTATCTTTTCTTACACATGGTCAATTTCTATTTGAAGACGTATAACCACAGACAAATCCATGGTTCAAATCTTATGATTATTCTTTCTGTGCAGAGAGAAACATTTGACGTGGTCCGTGATATTTATTGTTCTTCTATTACGATTCTAAAGCCAAGTTAATCGATGTTTTTCCCCTAGGGCTTTTTTCCTATATATGTGAACAACACGAAATACATGCTAAAATATTCCTTAATTTTGGGATAATATTTGAAAATGAACTCCATTTTAATTGTTTTAATTAGCCATGAATTGCAATTATCTCATCTCTTAATAAGTGGCTGTTGTCACTCCATTCCTCTCTTGCTGTATTTTGTTGAACTCACAGGTTTATTTTATACTGTAACTATCACCTATCTATCTATCTATCTATCTATATATATATATATATATATATATATATATATATATATATATATATATATATATATATACATATATATATAAGTTATGAGGTTTAAAAAGACTAAATATACATTCGGATTGTACACATTATAAGTTATTTCGACCTTAACTAGGTCTCCTCGGATGTGTTTCCAACCACAATTCAAACGGTTTGAATTGTGGTTGGAAACACATCCGAGGATACCTAGTTACGGTCGAAATAGCTTATAATGTGTACAATCCGAATGTATATTTAGTCTTTTTAAACCTCATAACTTATTCATGCTCTGTTTGAACGGACATAGAGCTCTCTGATTCGAAATCCTATCGAAAATAATCGAACCTGAAAACTATATATATATATATATATATATATATATATATATATATATATGTATATATATATATAAAGTTAGGTATGTTTATATGTTCATATATTTGCATGTACCAAATTCAGTCCTAGACTAAAGAACTGATCATTATGAATTTCGGAACATCACTGTTAGGCGTAAGGTGTCCAAATGCGGGTTATATTTAGTTTCATTGTGTTTATGCAAAAGAAACGGCGAATATTCAGATACTTGTGAGTTTTATGAAATTTTAAATATAAATATGATATATCAATTTATTAATATTCCTCAAATGTCAGGCTTTTTTAGTATTTTAAAGTGTATTCAGAAAGCATAATATGAGTACGCCCTATCACTTGAAAATTCAAATATATCAGATTTGTAGCATTTGGTATATTCGAACTACTGTTCTCATCTTGGGTGTTTTTATCACAACGTTTCGGCCGATATTACCTCCGACCTTCTTTAACTGTACCTTGTCGAACTTGGGAATCTGGACAGAATTTCGAACGGGACCCTTTATTAAATCCACGGGGATAGCATGCTCTCGTTCCATCTGCCATGACTGGGAAGAAGTCTTCAGTAATTCGCAATTTTATCCTATCACCCGCACTGAGGATCCACTGCGCCACGGATCCTTACGGACAATTCTAGTATGAATTTTTGGAGCCTTAAAACTATTCATGTTTTGGATCTAACTACTTATCACTATAGATCACTACTTATCTATTATTTATAATTATAGGTTCCCATATTGTATTGAATTCTATACTAGGTCTGCTTAGTAAGTCATTGTCACCTAACATATGTGTTGCTTCTTTGAAGCGTCTTACTCTCCACCGTTCTTCTCTATCTATAAGTTTTACTTCATCCCATAGATGGTTTCCCTTTTCCTTCCATATGTGGTCAGCAATGCCCGACTTTTCGATTTCTCCACATATCAAGGATTTCTGGTGCCTTACCTTGAGTGGACGACATGTCTCACTTTTGTATATGTTTCCACTTACATGGAATCGCATACAGTTCTTAGTCATGACTTTTTCCGTAGAAGGGTTTGACTCTCACAAGATGCTTTCGGAGAGTTGAGTCGCTCCTGAATACTATCCTATGTTATGTGGATTACATATTCTTTGGATTTTTTCCGACAAGCCCATCATATATGGTATACAAACTGTGGTGAGTTCTCGGGTGGTGTCCTTTGGTGTTGCGTCTTGATTTGTTGGAGCTGATGTCATGCACTCTGGATAGTTGTTTCAGTGGAGGGTTTCTCTTAAACTATCCATTTCTTCTTGATATGTATCATCGTTACTACATATTGTATTGCTCGATGTTGTAGGCACCGAGCAATTCCTTTCTTTACATTATATTGATGGTGGGAGTTGAAATTTAGATATTGTAAAGAGTTGCATTAAATTTTGTCTATAGTCATTAGATACGAATTAAGCAGAATTCCCTGAATTTAAATTTCGTCTAAGACCCCTTAATCTTAAGTTTAAAAATTTAAGCATTTTCTAGAATCAAAATCATGTAACGGATTTTGATAAAATATTAGATTAAGAATTCTTTACATAACGTTTATTATAATTATATATTGATTTTAATCTTTGCAAGTGGACGTAAAACTAATGTAAAAGTGTTCTGTTCAGGGAATAAATTTTACCCGTTTTGGGATGGATATCCTTTTAGTACACGCACACACATATGGGGAGGACTTGAATGCCTACTAGAAACCACCCTCAGGTGTCTTCAGTCTCTCTGTACAGGGGTTTGTAAGATACCCTGACATGAGGATATTTCGCATTTGAAGTAAACTCTGACCAAATATTTACAAAAAGTGGTGTTCTACCTTATCAAGCCATCTAGCACGTCTCCTGAATTGCGGACAGGGCACCCCTGCATTAATAAAGGGCAGCTTTAAATAAATTAGAAGCCGTTGACAATAATGAACTGATACAAAATATGAATAAATCAAAAGTAAATACTGGCAGGCTGGCACTCAAGATGAAAAGGGCCCATCAACCCGTTCATACACCAGACGGGAAGATTTAAGCAATTGTGTAAACCTTCCTGCCTCTTGAAGTGTTGCTCCAGCGATGACAGAGGCCAATTGAGGTCAGCAATCAGGCCTTGAGAAAAAAGGTCCTGGACCCCTATCTCCATCATATTAAACAACACAAAATGGGACATAAGAGGCTTAAAAGCCTAACCATGGACTGTTGTACAAAATAAGGTGCTATTGTTTTGCTACCACTCCTCAAAGTTTGCAAAGGTGAAGCAAAACATCCAACGAAATTCTGGCCGAAATGATCAAAGAATCTACCCTCTCTGAAGAGAAAAAAATACACCTTTCGCCCACCTACGATCGCTTGTTTTCCAGATAGGCATATATATAACCGAAGATAAGAAGACCCTCATAAACAATAGAGCCATAAGGGAGGTGAAATAGATTACCTTCCCACCAGGGACGAAAAAAACTAGAGTGAGAGAAGAGTCTAGATGGGAGAAGTGAGAAACGTTGATATTTTTATGGGCTATGAAATATGCTCAAGCCAAATTTATTAAACAAAAAAGAGGACAGAGACCTGGAGGGAAATATTCTTCAACTTCTGTCCAGGCAAAATAAATGTTTCCTCTTCAAAAATAATCCGCTAAAGGTATAACAGCATCAGTGTTTGAATGAGGCTGAGCTGGACTATATGAAATCAGAAATAGCAGCCCTCATAAGAAGCAAGAAATGCCCACCTGAAAAATCCATCACAATACCCACAATTCCCATCATCGATCAAAACACCACATCACAGGTTCAGCCAGAACAACATCACCATTCACCCATAGATCAAGCCGTTAAACAGTCTGAGTCCATGACAACCCACCATACACCACTTCAACACCAGCAACTTCCTTTATCTAGTGGCTCCCCGACATGTATCTCACTACCATAAGCTGTCTATTTACAATCAAAAGTAGCCCCTTACTTAACCTAAGTTCTTCCTCATCACTATCACCGAGACCACTGCCAACACCTCAATGTATACCTCAGAAATTACCGGAATCAGATGATGAACACTTGGCCTTGCAGGAAGAACTTGGTAATACCATAGAGGAAGTTCAGATAATTAGGCAGGAGGAAAGACCTAAACTGCCAAAAACCAAAGCTTCAAGAGCTAGCAAGGCAGTAATAAAAAACCATAAACATCGCTCTCCAAACACTTGTTCTATCCAACATATCCCTCACGGAGCTGAATCAGGTAATATATGCTGCAGAGCTCTATATTGTTAGGAAAACACTCCCTCAATTCCAAAGGCAATTAGAGTCCAGGGCACAGGATACAACACCACCTTGGAAACTGAAGCTCCAAAAACAACTGAATCTTGATAGAAAGGAATTGTCTCAGATTAAACAATTCCTTGCCACCCCTACAGTGACGGGTCGGCTGAGGAACACAATTTGCAGACTCCGTTTAAAGTACAAAAAAAATTTAAAAAGTTGCGAGGTAACTTGAGGACAGGATTCCAGCACTTACCAAAATAATCCAAGCAAAGAATAACCAGCACAGGGCGAAAGTTGAAAACAAACAGTTCAAAATGAACGCAAGACTGTTCTACCAAAATTTAGTGGGAGAGAAAATCCAGGTAGCCACCGGAAGAGAAGGAGCTAGAAGACTACTGGAGGTCTCTGTTTAGGAATGAGGTAACATGTCATCAAGAGGCCACGTGGATTTTAGATATGGCACGAAGTAATGAAAGCAAGTCATAATAGTCAGAGCCAGAGATAACGTCTGGAATGATAAAACGAAAGTTGAATCAATTTCAGAATGACAAAAATCTGGCATAGACAATATACCCAATCTATGGCTGAAGAAACTGACAGCATTTCATAGCCATTATAGTAGTTGCTTCACCAAACTGTTGAAGGGTGAGGAGGCCACACCAGCATGGCTAGTAAAAAGTGATATAACTCTCATACCCAAAACGAGTAAGACACAAAACCTTTATAAATACAGACCGATCTGATGCCCCACTATAACCTACACACTCTTCACTGGCCTGGTTACAGACAACATCTATGAACACTTCTCTTCTTGAGCATACCTGGCAAAAGAACAAGCAGGGTGCAGGAGAGGGCGTTTAAGCATCAAGTACTAGTTGTTACTGAATAAAACCATCTTTGAGGACTGTTGGATCGATTATCAAAAGGTGTGCCCCACACATGGCTTTTGCGCTGCCTAAAATTATATAAGATCCATCCGGTCATCAAGAAAACGATGGCAGTACATATAAAAATGTGGAAAACAACAGTGGCATTAAGCCACACTAATGAATCAATAACAATCCGTAACGTCAAGATCCGAAGCTGAATTTTCCAAGGAGATAGCTTATCTCATTTACTCTTTTTCCTAGCGATAGATTCGCTAATTAAGTTACTGAACAAAGGCCTGAGTGCATACAACGTGAGCCAGGGCCGCCAACAAGACCTAAACAAACTAGTCAACAACTTGCTCTTCATGAATGATCTCAATCTGTATGCCAGTTTAGACGTTGACTTAAGCCGACTCCTGCAAGTTGTCCATACCTTCTCCAAAGATATTGGAATGAAGTTTGACCTGGACAAATGTGGCAAGTGCTACATCATAGCTGGAAAGAAGATCCAAACGGAAAACATACAGCTTGATGAAGATACTGACATAAAAGCACTCGAAGAGCAGCAACAATACAAATACCTTGGCATAGAAAAAAACGATTCAATTCAATATGCCAAGAAGATAGAAAATTAGCAGAGAATATGTATGCCGTGTGAGAAAAATGTGTAGAACACGGCTTACAAATAAAAACAAAGTAACTGCCATTAACCAAATAGCTATGCCAGTGATAACATGCAGCTTTAACATTATTGATTGACCACAAAAGGACATAAGCAGACTAGACACTAAAACGAGAAAAATGCTGACACTGTACAGAGTAATGTACAGAAACCAGTATCTTCCAAGACTGTATCTGCAAATAGGAACAGGATGTATGGGTCTCTCAGAAATTGACCATCAACATCGAGTCACCATTGTGAGAACCGGCAAATATCTGATGAGCTCCCAGAACCCAAACCTTATGATGGTACGCCAACACCAAGAAAACAGAGTGTGAGCCAACTGACATCCACTTGTAAGGTTCTGCTGGGAGATGGCTACTATACAATGCGACACAACGAACTATGCAAATATCTTCACTGGACTATATTGTTTTTAGTGTTGCATATATATGTGTATATGTATGTATATATATATATGTGTGTGTGTGTGTGTGTGCGTGTACATGTGCATGTATTGTATGTATACATGTGTGTGTATATATGTGCGGTTGTGTGTGTATATATTTATATGTGGGGGTGTATATATATGTATACTTATCGGTATTGTGTATATGTGTATCTGTGTGTGTTAATGTATATATATATATATATATATATATATATATATATATATATATACGTGTGTATATGTTTTTATATGTATATGCATGTATGTGTATGTTATTTATATGCATGTATTTTTCTATATATGTTTATATTGGAATGATGAATATATTTATGTTTGTGTTTTTTTGTATACGTTATATGACCTTTGGACGGGTCAATTATTTTTAGGTTATAGGGGGATCATTTAGAATCTTCATCTATTAGGTATGAGCAATTGACATTTTAATTTTACTCAATAAAATTCACTGATAGATCAACAGTCAGAACTTATTTTTAAAATAGGTATAATAAATTGTATATGCCTTTAGTTACTGGAGTAATTAGCGTAAAATATCCCTTTATTTGGCACTATAACGTTCGTAATATTATAGGATAATATTTACTTCAGTATAACCTGTAAAATGTTAACTGAATAAATTAGTAGAAAATGTTTAAAATTATCATCTCGAATAATAACAATATAATGTATACTAGAGTAGTTTCTTTAAAACACATTGGTTTAGTCTAGTCAAATCTACATTTATGAACGGTTATTTATATAATCTTTTGCAATATGAAAATATGTTTTCTTTGTTATTTCTACACTTATAGATATTAATTATTCATTTTTTAGATTACTTTTTTATTCAGAAGAGTATAATCATTTATTAAAATATAATATTTTATAGAACTTTTATAAACTAAGACTATATGCGTATTCGAAACTGTGAATCCATCTTTTCTGAAAACATATATATTATATCCTGCTATAAAATGGAAAAAGTATTAAATCGATTTAGATCTTGTTGGACATTTTGTCTCATCGGTTTATAATTATTATACAATTCCATTGTAAACTTGATCTGTAACGAATTGATAATGTTTTCTTTTGTGTTAAAGATGAGATTATTAACACATTTCTGAAACATATGTAGACAATAATATTTGTTGATGTTGAATATCTTATTATTGTTAGCCTAAGGTAAATTTTATTCTGTACAGGCAGGTGTTTGCTATCTCACTTCTACAGTTTAATAGAATTTGGAGGTCTTTAAAGTTTAGGATTTCAAATTTCTCATTCAGACATAATCTACACGGGTCGTCTAAATTTCTACATGTACTGGCCTGTCGTATTATTGTCCATTCTAATTATTGGTGAGCGTCCATTTTCTTTGAGCTCCCAATAATGGTTTGCTAGTGCTGTTTTAATTCGATGTTCTCTGTTTTTGAATGTGCTTTTGTGGTCGTAATATCTGGTTTTAAAATTTAGGGAGGTAATACCCACGTAGTACTTCTAGTTATTCGGTCTTTCTTTGCCAAATACTGTAGCTTGGTAAACAATAGATAGATAAATAAATAAATAAATAAATAAACAAACAAATAAGTAAAAAACCTAAACTAAACTAAAACTTAAAAACTAAAACCTAAAATTTAAATACAAGGAACCATTAGTTAAATTTAGGTCACCCATTATATTGACACAACAAAGAAACATGGATAACTAAATCTATAGAAAACAGAACAATAGTATAGGAAATAGGAAGTAAAAATAACCGGACCTTTGTTCGTGAGAAGCCCAACGATTGGCTAAGAGAACAACAAAGAATCTGATTAGTTAACTAGCTAGTCGTGTATATAAAAACACCCGGCAAAACAAACTCCAAGCATTTTAGCCTGAAGATCCCCCGGGGATGCAACGCGGGAACCTCTGTGTAGCTTAATTGCCATAAATATATTTTCATAATTTACTACCTAGCTCTACTTACGTATCGAGCACTGTTGACGTAAATACCTAAAATTGATACATAAAAAATTATATCCCCTTATAAAATTTTATGTGGATACATGAAATAGTAATATATATATATATATATATATATATATATATATATATATATATATATATATATATATATATATATTTATATATACTTCGACCTTGTGACATTGGGCGTGCATCTCTAGAAAATGGGCATATTACGAAGAGATGATTGAGATTGTACATATTATATAGAGAAGATCAGATGCTTTACAGACATTATAGATAAAGATTAGATGTTCAGAAATATCGATTGCATCACTACAGGATTTTGTTCTGTATGTATAAAAGAGCCTGTTGTTGTGGCAGCTGCTTTTGTAATAGCACTCTATTACTAGTATAATTTCATGTGTGGTCCGATTCTTCCTTTGGTATGTTCTAGGCATCATTTTTACCTGTATTTGATCTGCTGTATTCTGTTTCCTGAAATAAAAATGATGATTTTTCTCAGAATGCCGGCGGGTTTCCCATGTGGGCTATCAAAGGAGCCTCTACCTATCATGAAGCTAAGATCATACTTCTAAGACGGATGGGTTGTATATCTGTTTGGTTCAACTTTTCATTGTTTTGTTAGTCCAAGCTTATTTTATATGTGATCCTGTAAGATATAGTGTTTATCTATCGCATGTGTAGAAATAAGAGTGCACGATCATACACATTGTACGTGGTAGATGTTTACCATAAGAGTCGTTGATTAGTATTTGTTTTAATGGATTATACCTCGGAAACTCAGTGTTCCCAGACCTATGTATACACATAGAATAAATGGCCTATAACTCAGAAAGCAGGCGTTTCCGGACCTATGTTTATGTTAACTTTTTTTTAATTATTTTCACATATAGAATATAATCCCGAATTTATGCCAGCGATAGGAGATATTGAAATAAAAAGTCGTCGTACAATATAATTTATATGGAGTTGTACTTTATTTTTAATAGGCAGGCTATTCGTTTCTTGTTATTATTTTTTTGATAACAAAGACGTCAGCAAAGGTTGAAGATCTTTTTTCGAGAAATGAAATTGAGTATTACTTTTAAGACTATGGAAGAAAAATCTCCCCATAAGTCGTCACTCAATTAATGTCAGCCATTATATTTTAGATAAATGCCAAGTATACTGCGAACGAAAAAATGCGCGTGTTTTGTAGTGTACGTTACTCCTTGTATGCACACATTTTTTAGTGTGTATTAAATATAGACATACCTATTGAAAAGTATCAACCACGTAACAATAGATTAAAACAACATCATATTAAACCTTACATTAATAAATACAGTTGCAGGGCATAATGTATTATTATGTATGGACTTTAGTTTATTTTGTTTGGTACAACTAATTGTAAATTAAGATTATATATAAGCAACTGTTTGTCCACACCGTTATATAGAAGTGAAAATTGGCATCTTACGTTCAGCCGAAGGAGAAAGTTAGACGCGTTTGATTCCAAATATCTTAGAAGGATTCTAAGGATTAAATGGAGCAATGGAATTATTAACCAGGAAATCAGAGATCGTACTAACCAACAGCCTGTATCGAGAATAGTCTGCAAACGACATGTAAGCTGTCTAGGACATGACCTAAAATTTGATCCAGAGAGAATTGCTAACTAAGTGCTTCAGTGGACCCCTGATTGGAAAAGAAGAAGAGGAAGACCGAACATTAACTGGAAGCAAACAATCGAGAGAGATTTGCAAGAAACGGACATGAGCTGGAGATGGAGCTGGAGGGACGTTGTGGATATGACTCCTGACTGAATGAGATAGAACATTTTATTGCCTTATGCGTTTAAGGAAACGGGAATTCCTAAGTTAAAGTCCAAGATGGATAAAACGTGTTCTGGCTATCAGAACGGCTCCTTTATGGCATTTAATGCCAATGATATTTGATTTATACACACTTCTTTATACTGTGTATTAACCTTTTTTAGTGATGCTCATGTTTGCGTGCGTGATGTCATTTAATAAATAATAAGTTAACCCGCCCAGCTGGTAAACAAAGAAAACCACAAAGTAAAAAATGAGAGCCGTATATGATACGAACCTGTGCGTCCATAAGAAGAATCACATAACGCGGGTGTCGTCTTAGAACGTTTGACTAACAGGACAAACTGCATGAGAAAGCCAAAATTGTACTAATAACTAATTCTCCGAGTTACTTATTTGGCACAACTGAGTAGGTGTTAGTACCAGTTGGGGATACGTCCTTGGCGATCGGTCCGACAGTGTCTTTGGTGCTGTACGACTAAAGTATGTTCTGTTCAGTTGTAGAAGGTCCACCTTCTCAGGCTTTGCCTTCCTTTTTTGAGAAAGGGTTAGTTTTTCGCTAATCGCCTAAGGCGCTCCTACCAGAGAATCGTTGTAGGTCAGAGAGGGTTATCCTTGTTCGCCTACATTTCAAAACAGAACCTGACCTGGAGAGGAGGTAAACATACTAATATACTACTGCTAATGTTTGCGCGACTTATATCGCAAAACAAACTAATAATTAAGTCCGCGGGGCTGGGAATAATACATAATATATTGTCAGTATAACTACAGAACATAATGTATTAACATGCATTAACTTGGTTTTTTTTTAATTTGTGCAGCTTGTGTTATTACAGCGTATTAACCCTTTTAGGTTATTCAATCACTGAACATTGCAATTTTACCCGATCAACATTATAGAATAATTCAAATTATTCGAACTACTATTCTCATCTTGTTTTTTACTAATAAATCACCACTCATAAAGGTTAAAAGCCACTCGAAGATATAAGTTAATAAGATTGATGATTATCAATTTGATGATGAAGACGGTTATAGGAGGATTCAAAATGATGAATGGATAAAAATAAAATTTATTTGCTAGTTATATTCACATAACCCCATGGTAATATCGCCTAACGACATTGGTTACAAATCAGTTATAAGTGATAGTCTTCTGCAGATTGATGGTTCAATCCTGACTGCAGGCGATAATAACTAAGAATAATAATACATTAACACTTCTATTCGGTGATGGCTGATTGAACGAGAAAAAATATCCCCGTGGATTAAATAAAGGGCTCAGTCCAAAATTCCATCCAGGTTCCCGAGTTCGACATAAAGATTCCTAAGTTCGATTAAAATATGCACCCGAAGAATGTAGGAGGTTGCATCGGTCGAAATGTTGTGAAAATAACAATCAAGTGTAGAGCAGTAGTCCGAATCATCCAAATGATCCAAATGATCAATCATCATCTCAGAAATTCCAAAACATCGCACAACAAACATACTAAGTTCGGCGTGTCTGATGCTGCTGTCACAGATTACGAAACCCGCTATGCCCATTTCGAATCCTCTCAGAGCTATTGGGTTTATTTACGTACTAATAATGTTGGCAAATATATGAACCCGGAATTTCTACCCAGATGCAGGGGAAATCGCAACTTCTGTTCAACAAATTGTCTACAACGAATAGTTTACAATAGATTTTGTGTTTCGATAATAATTATCCTAAAGTAGCGTGGTAAAACAGCAACAATTTTTTATCGAGTCAAATATAACTGACCACACTAATATTTAGCATGTATATTACAATGTTTATACAGTGATTATACAATTTTTATACACTTACTGTATGTATTACAATCATTATGCAGTGATAACTGATAAATGAACATTTCAAATAAAAGACAACTTACTTTGAGTATTATATAGTAAGCATCTTGCAGTATAAACATAAAAAGAAAGTTATGATCAATGTTTCCGACTTTAAATATGTATGACTTATTTTGTGAGGTGTATATTTACTTCCTTAATATTTATGTAGATAGATGCTTACGTAGCTAGCTAGCTAGATAAGTAGATATATAGAGATAGATAGATAGATAGATAGAGAGGCAGGTGTGTTTTTAATATCGTATATTTTTATTATATCTATCCTATTATGAGAGACACGTGAATTATTGTCGAAGTTAATAATTTCAATCATATAAGTTCGCTTTACACAGTCCACCTATAACTGACTGTTTCTGATTGCTTTCCCGTATTTATGAGTTCGACTCTGACACTGTATCTCGATATATACAGATGACACAAACATACATGTATAACAAACATAAATACAAGTATATTAAAGAAGGGCAGTATATAAATGAAGTCAAACTACCTAACAAAAAGATTTGAAAACAAAAGAAGCTGAAAATGTTATTATTTCATTGTCGGATATATTTAAAACTAGCTGTTTTCATCTGGCGTTGCCTGGGAGTAAAATAAAATAAAAGTGTTTTGTTTCCGATAGAAATGGAAATTAATTTTGATGGCTTTAATTTCGTAATCAAATTATTTTGTAAATTGGAAATTTTTTAAAAGTTAGTTTTAGTATTTGACGCTGATCGTAAAGAACAAAACACACACAAATACATATACAGACATATTTAAAGTGACATGATTTGAATATTTTTTTTATTTTGAAGAACACAAGTGAGAAAATTCAGTATACTTGTACACAATAACTTTCTTTTAATCTTTTTCGGCGAGCAAAGGAAATATATCTCAACTATAATAGTCATCTCAGCCGGAAAAAGTATTTCCAGAAAAAAACACTGAAGCGAAATAAAATATATGCGCTCCAATAACATAGTCCAAGAAAAAAAACGAAAAAATCTGATAGTCAGAATCAAGTATCTATATGTCAGATAGATTGCCATTTCGGTCTGGTTTTGATAATCCGGTAAGGTAACTTTATACTTAATTAATCGGGTGCACGTTACGAGCAAGATGAGAGACGAAATAACTCGGGCGGGAATTAATAAGCTGTAAAACGACAAGGTGCACCAAACTATCGGGCAACGTGGGAAAATCACAACGTGAGAAATTCACCACTCGTTGTTAAAATTACATAATGACCGGAAATTATACCACATTGAATTACTATAATTTATCAAAGGGCCCAAGTGTTTGTCAGCATTTTAAACGCGATATTCTTTTTACTAATGCGTCACTATTTTTCAAAAACTAAAGGTCACCAAAGGATGAAGGTTAATAGGATGGAGAGATTATCAGCTTAATGATGATGAATATTATGAGAGGATTGAAACTATTGAATGAAACAAAGAAAATTGTATAACTTATGAGGATGATTTATGACAAGTTTTTATTGACATTGAATTTTAATATGACCATGTTGTAACCCTCAAGTAATCAATCGTGCGGAAACGTTCTGCAGATAGAAATTCTTGAAGAAAAAACTCTGTTCATAGGAATTTCGTTTGACGTTTGGCATATGGATCAACATAGGACAGTTCTCTGCAAATTTGGTAAGAGAGATGAGTTTTTGCCATGAAACTCTTACAAAGCGGAACCAAAGATTGAAGCTCAGTCGAGCACCTTCCATGGAAATTACGATATTAAAGCTCGTGTAGCATAATTTAATGCGTACTTTTTCCGTCGATTAATCTGTCATTTTTGGCAATAGACACGACTTTTGTAGCGAAACTTTTGAGATTAAGCGCCATACAACAGAATCTCATAACGCTTTCTTACTTCATAGTAATTTATTAATGTATTTGGAAAAAAAAATGAATGTCGCATAAATTAAGTTATAAATATTGTTCACTGCGCATGCGCGCATTCTATTCATCATTCTGAAAATCGATGTAGTTTCGTCATTTTTGTAAAAAATAAAATAAAAATTTAAAAATTGATTGAACAAAATCACATTATAAATTTGTTTAGAAGATCGTGCATGAATCGAGAATTAAAGTAAAATGTTTATTTATTTATTAATGAGTAACAATTTATCAAGACTGAAAGCAATTAGAGGATACTGATAATGCAATTTATAGATCGTAAGTTAAATGATAAGTATTATAAGACGATTGGGAAAATGAATGAAATTAATAAAGTTTGATAAAAGCAAAGCGGTGTATTGCATGTGTTTACTGACATGTTGTAGCTCTCAGAGACTGAAAAAACCCAGAAAAACAGGAAACGGAAAGTGACATGGTAAAATCCATTGTTCAGCAAACTACTTAAAATTAACATAGATAAGCTTTTCTTATACCTAATAGATAAACATTTCAACTACGATAACCCCCTACATCGAATTTTCAATAGACAAACGACGAAAATTCTACAACGATCACTTAACACAGAAATCAACAAAAACAAGATTTCCTGTAATTGTACGAAACGTGACCTATGTTCTATCAATGGCTGATGCAACGGTGGGAATTTCGTGCATCAGACTACCATCCTTCAAACGAAAACACTGAGAACAAAAGAGTATACTTTGGTATTGCCTTAAACTGGAAGCTATTACGTACATACACACATTTTATGTAACAAATGTTTAAAAATCTAAACTGCCCTCTCTAAACACTAGTGGCATGTTCAGAAATACGATGGGAATTTATTCGTACTGCCAGCACATCTAATGGCTGTAAAGGTATGTACAGTCTTTTAAAGAGTAAATTGAAATAATAAAATGTAGAGACAAACATATACTTCTGAATAAGAGAAATCAGTTCCGACTCTACTAAAATATATTTTCTTGGAGATGTATATTTCTTATAAACTCTCTTTTTCCTGAACTCACTCTACCAAAATCTTATTTGTTGAACCATTCCTGGACTCTCGTATATTTCTTTGTTATCTTTCATTTCCTTAAGTGTTTACCTACTATATGTTATCAAAGTCTTTTCTATCTTTGTCAGTTTTTATTTATTTTTTTTTTTTTGTTACTGTAGACCTTCCTTTATATTTTATTTATCTCTGACTTTCATTCCATTATTTTCCATCCTTTGAATGTTACTTATATTTGTTTGTTGTATCGACCCTTGTCTGTTGATCTTCCATCGTAACTGATTGGCTTATATTCTAGTCTGGTTGAATTGTGTCTATGATAAATCATTGATTAATACCTTTAAACTATCTGAAAGAAAAATATAGTAGTATGTCTTCTGTCCTTTCTCCCCTTTCCCCTACTCTTGCCGCGCGTTCTCTCGAATATCCGAATTAAATTCCATATCAATCCCCTCCCACTATGTGTTTTCGGTAGGCATTTTTAAAGGCCTTCGCTTTCTTTAAAAATCTTTCTTCGGGTAAACCTTACTTATACAGCAGCATTCTTTCTTTTATGCATGTTTGATTACACAAGAGTGCCAACTTCTGCTTATTCAGCTTGTGATCCGTTTTTTTTTACGAAGAGTACGACGGATTTGATGTTATAATCCGAGTGTAAAACATCGCCGTATTTTAAACCTTTTTTCTTATCACACATAATACTTCTAATGTATATTAAAATATGAATTAAACCCATCCAACCTGATCCCACCACTTCGTCTCATCCTCTACTTTCTTCTCCCCAAAAATGTGTCTATACAAACGCCACTTTTTCTGCCCTCTCATTTTGAATGTCTGACCCGCGGCTTTTCTCCCAACTTAGGTACACCCTAACCCCACTCGCTCTATCCGCTAACGACGAAAGTTTACATGTTCTGTGATGTATATTTTGAGAATTACTTGTTCTCTTACATCTATTTTGACGTGATAATGACTTAGTTTTTGGTCTGAAACAATTATTGTCTCCTCCAAATATATCAGAGGTTGTTACATACATAACTAATTAACTATATATATATATATATATATATATATATATATATATATATATATATATATATATATATATTATATATATATATATATATATAAATATATGAAGATATATAGCTAAAAGAATACACTTTTAGAAAATTAGACCTATTGTGAATAAAGAAAAGCTCAATATACTGGATAGATCAAAAATCCATCTGCGAATCTAATTATTTTTAATCGAATTATCTTATTTATAAATATATATATAGTTTTGTTGAATTACCATATTCTTATTCGCTCGTGGTGGAAATATTACTACCACTTTGTCACACAGTCTAGGAAGTTAAAAAGGTTTTTGACATGTCTGCTTTCTGATTTTATCATTTTTTACAATTTCATTCAAGACTTATACTTCGATATGTTTTGGTGATTAGTTTCACTACCAACGAACTCTCACTTAAGAGTTGAATACTTAAATCTCTCAGAATTTAACTTTTTCAAAAATTCGGATGCTTGGATTACCTTCAGCCCAACACTATACACTTTCTTCAGGCTTTGATTCCTCGGATTTGATTAAACGAACTTTTCTATGCTTCTTCAATGGTGATGATTTTCTTTGCATATTTTAAACTTTTTAAATTGTTTAGATTTTCATGTCCTTTATATTGTTATATTTTAAAATGTTTGCATTATAAAAGATTTTACTGACTTATCTGTCGAATTTCTTATCTTTGAAAATTAAGGAAAGAAAAAAAAGTTTTATTATTTATTGAATATTGTATTGTATCCAATGTTATTCTTATCACTTATCCACTTATATATATATTCTCGAAACAGTTTTTCTATGGTAAACAACTCATGATCCCTTAAATAATGTTAGAAGATAACTAATATAATAACTGTAAAAACTAAATTGACTTACATGAGTGATTTTCCACCGAACGACTTGGGACTTTAGGGTTTTAAAAAATTTTTTTTTTTAGTTTTAATGGTTGAGAAACTTCCGAGACTATATATATATATATATATATATATATATATATATATATATATATATATATATATATATGAGAGAGAGATCGTATAAAATATACTTGTATATATGTAATTATTATTAATGAAAAAAAATTTTTTTTATATATCCATAGACGTATATATATTTCGGGTTTTTATTTTACGCTCGTCAGTATGGAATTACGTAACTGCATCTCCAGTCGAACAATTCAAACTCCGAATCCACGTATTATTGACCCTGGTCTCGTAACCATTAGGCCAGCGACCCAATTACGCTTTTAACATGAGATAAATGAGCCTTATATTAATAAACGTGTTATTTATATAAACATAGCATGGCTACACGTCCAGAGTATGTTTAAATCGTAGCTTTAACAATCTCGATTTCCTTAGACACAAAAATAAGTATTCGTTTTCTGTTTATATTGAAGAATAAAGCAAATTTCTAACTATAAGAGTAACGTGCCTAAATCCAAAATATCATATTTGAAGCATGCTTACTGTTAAATTTTAGTAGATTCAAATTACATACATCTTCCGCTCAAATTTGTTTTCACGAAACTTCAACTAATTTTATAAGTCGACGTATATATATATATATACATATATATATATATATACTTATTAATATTAAACAAAAAGTTACAACAACATCCGGACCAAGGTTTCAGATCCGAGAAAATCGGACCTTCATCAGCGGAGTCGTATAGCTTAAGCTAGTAAATATCATGCTCTTATTAATTATCTAGTTAATTTTACTTTTGCATTAATAATTGAGCACTCTGCTGGGAAACTCTCCAAATTAAGAAATACGGTATATATATATATATATATATATATATATATATATATATATATATATATATATATATATACTAAAGAATACGACTTCCGTGTAAAATATTTGTCTAAATAACTTTCTTGCTGAATTCATCATTAGGATGTGAAATTGTATTTTTACCATGACCCAATATGACGCCATGAACATAGGTTACAAATGCGTATGCATTATATAGAAAATGATCATAGTTTCGATTTCATAATGTAAAGATCATTGGTGAAGAGGAAAGCCAATTATGCTCGTCTCGTGAAATAAGCGTGATACATGCTGCGATTTTCATTGTGAAAGGCTATTCAACTATTATACAAAGAAAAGTTCTAAGTATCCGTATGTGTCTACGGCTAAACGTCAGCAACAACATAAAATACACTTGCAAACATTGCAGCATCGGATGTAGATTGATCTCATACTGCGATACATATGATCTTGGGAGTAACTAAGTCAGACAGTCAGTGAGTTGTTCTTGCGTCCTTTCTTTCTTTATTTTTATATTGAACCAGTTGCTAGAGAAAACGGTAGAAAGAGAAAAGTGGAGAGGTAGAAAAAGAGGTAGAAAGAGGGGCGGTGTGATGAGACAGTCAGAAGTATATATATATATATATATATATATATATATAAATAGATTTTTTGTGGTACAAAATTTTATTATACATTTAAATAAAATAAGTGGAGCCATCTTGAATAAAGGGCAATATCACAAGTAAAAAGTAAGAAGAGGGAAAAAAGAAATTTCGTTCATGTATAATTATCGAATAAAACAATTAAGAAGTTTCGTTACGAATAAAAGTGGGGAAAAAACCCCAACCCAAGGTACCTTTCGTCCGACACATTTTCAAGGGGGAACGTCGGTGGAATATCGTTTTAAAGTAATAAAAAAGGAAAAGATGGTTTTTACAAGGGGAAAGAGAGAAAAATAATTTTTTATAAAGAACCATGGAGTGCAAAAAAAAAACAATAAAAAAAGAGAAAAAAGGCACAAATCACAGGAAAGGAATGAACTATCGCCAAAACCTTAGAAACAATCATGCAAAATGGATAAAATGATAATCGACATACTGCAGGCAAACCGTTTTTTTTTGTTTTTTTTAGAGGTCTCTAAATAGATCTAATTTGTGAGACAACTCCTTTTGCCTGCAGAGTAAGGGTCTTCGTCTGGTAACGCTCACGGCCTCCAGAACCTTCAGATGGTATTTAGAACGGGCCTTGTGCACGATACGAAACCAATCATCGGTATAGTTCTCGCCACATTTTTTGTTATCGTATAGGTGCTGTCCAATAGATGACTCATGGGCCTGTGAGCGATCAAATGTACTTTGTAGACGTCCGGATCTTCGTTGCAAAGATCCGGCTACGTCCGTCGATGCATTTCTCCTCAGGGCGCGTGAATTACGAAAACAAGCCGGGATGTGTTGGGCCACTCTCACTCCCAATCATTGTACTGTACGACCGACATAGTCAGCTTCACACTGACATTTAAAATGGTATACTATGTGGCTTTTTTGAAGTGTCGGTAGTACGTCCTTCTTGAAAGGTGGGAAAGCAGTCCTTGTGTGGAACACCACTCGAGGCTGTACTGCGAAATAGCACCGTGAAACAGCTGAAGTGATTTTATCCGAAAATCCCTTATTGGTGGAACTAATGTAAGGCAATTTCAGATAAACCGGACATTTGGGTAGACCTATGAAACTGTCACCTTTAAATGTCGCAAGCTTTGTACGTATGCACCTAGAAATTAGTCCCTCCGGGAATCCATTATTAGCAAGAATTTCTGTCAACTTTTTCAGTTCAACCGCAAGTTTACCAGAAGTGCAGCTGAAACGGTACTATTACTATCTTTTAATGCTCAATTCAGTTTAATATACTATTTCAGACTATTGTAATATTTTTCAAGTATCAATTCAGGGGGTAGTGCAGTATCTGTTCTATCGTCATGATACTATCGTCTCATGCATTATCTCTTTCTTTGTTTGGTGGGGGAAGTAGTATAGTATCTCTTGTTTTCATAGAACCACCTCCCGGGCATATCCTCCTCTTTTGCGGGTTTGGAGTAGTGTAGTATATCTTTTTTCTTCATGATACCATCCTACTAGGCATTATTTCCTCTTTGGGAAAGATGAGGGGTGGTGTTGTATATGTTATGTGGTCATTATATTATCCTCCCATGAATTACATTGAGCGCAACGCCAGAAAGGGAATACTATCCGGTTCTAAATTAACACTATGCATATATACACAGTATAACTCAGAAAAGATAACTTGAATATGATTCAAGTGTATTTCAGAAATGTATATACTTGTAAGAAGGCTGAAAATTACAAATGCGACCACTACTACTACTGCTACTACTACTACTACAAAATATCGTAAGATAGCGAATCACTTTTTCTTCAGATGTTGACTACGAATACTTACTTGATGAGAAGGTGTGTAGAGATGATGGGATAACAACTTCTTTAGTCATTTGTTCTGTTCTGCTAGACGCGACACGTCTGGTGGCGATTGTCAATAGTGCTTGAAGCTTATGGGAGCGGGATCAGAATTACTAATTAAATATACGGAGTTCGCCAGGTAGCTGAATGGACTATGGGACGTAAAATCTACCGTAATGCCAATAATTGTAGAAGCACTAGATAGAATTTCAAAGGTGGGATTGGCAACACACAAACTCGGACAGAGTTAAAAACAGATAGAATTAATTTTTTAAAAACTGTTGGGTGCTGAAACCAACGTCTATAACAAAGTGACACCGATAAAACCACGGCTAAGTTGAAATACAATAATGTCAAACACAATATGAAAGATAAACCATATTAAGACGAACACAATGACACTTAAACTACTTGAGTAAATATATAAGATAATATTAAAACTTAACGCCCCTCCCCTAAGAAAAAACTTACTGCAACCAACATTGGGTCGTACCACGAAAAGCGTTCCGGGAAGATTTCCGGAACAAATTCTATTTAACACATAGATGGGTCTTTGACTGGTACTACAAGTCTGGGTCAGAGTGTACGTAAGAGTAACACTGACTAGCTCCATACCCACCCAAAGCTCCCAAATTAGGGCCTCATCGTTGAATGTACTTTCAGTTCATATCTAGAACCCCATGAATTAGTAGCAAAACTTTTTGATATCTTGTCGTGTTTTTACAAGAGTATATAATAGAAAAAAAAATCAATTGAATATTTCGTTATATATTCGAGATATTTTCAGTGTTAGAAAAACATTTGGCTTGAGGGAGTTGCACGGAAAATCCCATCCAGGGCGTTAAAGTAAAAACGTTTAATTTATGACTCGTATTTTGTATGAGTTTTTCTTTTTTCGACTTCCAATTCGTTCTGTTAATTATAGTGCAATGAAGAATCGGATAGATGTGAATGTTTATAAATTGGGTTCATGTTTATGTTAATGTAAACATTATCCTTACACACAGTCATATCGATTGGAATAGTGCAATATATATATATATATATATATATATATATATATATATGTTTGTGTCTGTGTGTTATAATGAAATAAATTCCAGGAGGAAATCCGGTATAATCGATGATTATGTAATTTCGTGTTACTATATTTTATATATATATATATATATATATATATATATATATATATATATATATATATATATATATGAAGTGAATCCAACAAAAGATATAAGAGGCAACTAATATCTTTTAATTAGTGAAACATCCGGATAAAGATTGAAGCTCAATATACTGGATAGAGCATTAATAGCATAATATAAAATGAAATAATAAAATAAGGTGCGAATCAAATTTTATTAGAATTCTAAATTAAGACAAAGTATCTCAACGTCCTAAACTCATGAGTTTTCAAAGATAATTCTTCTCCTCAGATGACCATTACCGCAGTGACGTTACTGCAGGTGATGAAATTACACTTTGAAAATATATGAAAATATATACAAAAATACATAAAGTACATAACGCATCAAATATATCAATCCAAAAACATACTTATTTGTTAAAGTTATAAAATCCATCCAAGTCATATATGTATATTAATACAAGGGTTGTTAAAAACAACAGAACTTTTCTGTTTTGTTAGTCTTGTTTTATTTTTTCAATTCGTCAGAAGATTTTTTTATGTTGACATCGAATGAATTAATAAATAAGCCGTATGTTACACGAACGTTTTCGACTCCTTCTGGAATCATCATCAGGTGTTTGATGGTATAAAATGGTAAAATGGTAAAAAATGACTAAAAGCGGGTGAAAGAATGGAAGTTTTTAAAAGTCGTGAACGCAAAAACGAACGTCTACATTGTTGAAATGAGACGGATGAATATTTATTTGTAAAAAATACAAAATGTGGCTCGAGGCCAAAAAGGGGATGGAGAAAATGTTGACCTAACGTACATTATTAACTTAACTAGTCACAATCACCAAAACAAATTTACTCCATGATTTACCTACTTAAAACCCCCAAAATGACAATATATACATGAAATGGGAAATTGGGGAATAAACATTTTATATACAATTAAATGATATATGCATACAATGAAAAAAATAATAAAATTAAGTGTTAGTATAAGAACCTCACACTAAAGAATGTAGTCGATAAGTAGTTTTGCCAGTCGAAAAAAGGCAATGCAGGTCATGAAAGCTTTATTTCTTACATCTCTTTCGAAATTAAGAAAGCAGACCTGCATCTCTGACAAAACAACAAATCAGTCACCTAATTGGGGTCGGGAATGGGAATTATCAAGTGAAAGTCGGGGGAAAAACGGAGGTGGGAGAGGACAAAAACTAAAAGGGGGCCTATGACATCTTACATACATCTAGCTAAGTTAAAAATAGGGGAAGAAAACAAAAATAACCTACTCTTGCCTAACGTGGTCAAATAAAAGGGTCAGTGTTCGTTTCGACTACCCAATATTCAGTCTAAGACACGTCCAGTACCACTTAAGATTATCTCCATTCACTCGACACAAACGCGCAACTTTCACCCACGATTCGTTGAAATTTGCTGGAGGGAGTCTCACCTTCTCCAGCTTGATACACATTTTCAGACGAGCTTGGAAAATGAGGACAAGCTGGGGAGCAGTGAAGGTCTCTTCCCTGTAAACGTCCTTCTGTCGTGTCGACCAAATCACTCATCTCATAACAGCTAGTAAGCGAAGAAACACATAACGTTCCTCCCACTTCATAGTCGGTGCCTAATTGCAGCAACTCGAAAAAGACTCCAAAACGAAGAACTGTCCGTTCAACATGCGAACCGTGTAGCCTTCAACAAACTCACACAGCGGGCGAACGATGGGACAATAAAAGAAAATATGACTGGTCGTTTCCTCCCAGTCACCGCATCGGCCACAACTCGGTGTCTCGGTTAAGCCCGCCGCGTAAAGCTTTTTCCCGACCCAGAGTGCATTTCTTATTATCAGACAGGTGAGTGATGCCTCGTAATTATCGAAACATTTCAAACCAGGCGCCCAAGGCCAGATCAAGCAAAGTTCTCACTTCGTAAGATCGAACTCCTCAGTAACACTGTTTCGAACAGATCCCCTCACCATTACCCGATATAATGCCTTACGAGACAACACTCGGGTGTCAGAGAGGTTTTCTGACACCCGTAGAAGATACTTCAACGACTGTCGACACGCGCGATAAAAGGAGCACTCGCGTCGAGGTAATCGAAATGCCTCACCCCCATGCAAGTGCACACTTTTCAAAGCCGGAAGGGATTTCTTGATGTGTTCCTTCCAGAATTCACCGTTTCCCTCACAATTGGAACACATTCGGTCTAGGTAGTGTAAGCGAAGCGTATGTTGGCGAATCTCAACGCTTGGCATACCCAGACCGCCTTCAGATGGATGCAAGTAGCAGATCTCCCGGCGAACCATGGGCTGCTTTCCACGCCACAAAAACTCGAAAAGAGCCTGCACTAAACCAATTAGTGTGGCTGCCGGCACAGGGAGCACTTAAAGACGGTAGAGGATCAGAGGATAAATGTGAGAATTACACACCTCCGCTCTTCCTTTTAAAGTAAGATTTCTCAAAGACCACAGACAGGCTGCAGCCATAACCGCTTTCAACACTTCCGACCAATTTTTCTCCAACTGGAGATCAGGACCAAACCAGACGCCGAGTATCTTGCAAGGCCCATCCGTCCAGCCAAAGGGCCCCTGAAGGGGTATACCCCTCCAGGCACCAATGCATAAGCCAACAGACTTGTCGCAGTTGATTTTGGCTCCTGTCACTTGTTCATACCGTCTTATTTCCATGTCGATGACCCTAATCTCAGCACTACTCGTTACAAGCACAGTGACATCGTCGGCATAGGCGGAGTACTTAATCATGGTGCAAGCACCAGATAAAGTAATCCCACGAAGGGCCGGGTTCGCCCTAAGCCTGCGAAGGAAGGGCTCCAACGCAAGCACATAAAGCATCGGTGAAAGCGGACATCCCTGACGAATAGATCTGGACAAATTGAAAAGCTTCGACCTCATACCATTCACTTCAACCAACGCACCGTGGTTTTCATAAAAAGGTAATGTCGCTAAACTATGATAGGCATTTTAAAATGGTTTTGCTGGTCTCGTATGCTATATTATTAATTTTAGGTTGTTGTGCTTTAATATATAAGGCCTCGAGTATTTTTATTTTTTTAAAGTTTGTCTCAGAATGTATTATTTTGGTGTTACTTACTAAAATCTGTCTTAAATCTGATTAAGGGCAATTGTGGATTTGTAGGTGTTTATGAATTGAGCTGGAATTGACGAGGTGCATGGTGAGGCGACGGTATAGGGTGGTTGTAGTAAAACCAATGTAGCAATTATTATTTTGGAAGGTACATCCTTCGAAAGGGCATTTAAATTTATATACTACATTGGTTTTTTCTAGTGTTTTGGGGTTGTTTTTTATTAAGAGGTTTTGAGTTGTAAATCTTTTGTAATAAATCATTAGTTTAATTTTGTTTCTATTATCTGTTGGTGATATATATGTATGTATGATGTTCTTTATGGCTTTTTCCTCTATTCTAAAATTTGGCAACATTTGATTCCGATAATATATATTAATGTAATTTGAGTTATTAATGTTTGTCAAGTTTTTTATCATTGATTTTATTAGTTCGTCAACGATGTAATTAGGAAATTCGTTATTAATTAATACTTGTTTTATATTTTTTAGTTCGTTGAAAAAACACTATTCAACGAATCTCAGCATGAAACACTCGCCAGGACAAACAACACACGTGATACGGCGAAAAGGTATTTGTGCATAACATGAAAAATTAACCTCTCGGAGTCGGAACAAATCTGATCCAAAACAGCAGATTTTCGGATAGCACTTAATAACAATAATCATTTTTTAAAGGGGCTTATATGATACGATCGTCATAAGTCAATTCATATTAAAGACGTATGTATACAATTGAATGCGATGTCAAATTATCCAGAAATTAATTTTAATGTTGAAGTTGTAATGTCTTTTTTCCAAAAAATGTTTGCCATTATGTCACGCCATGAAATTATTTTCACTTCGAGCTTGAGAATATATTTTAATTTGTGATTATATTTGAAATGTACAGAAATTGAGCTCATCAAAGCTACGGTTGAAACATGTCATGGGTGTGTAGCTATGATATGCTAGTATAAACAAATGTTTACTCATACATACATACATATATGTATATATATATATATAATTATTTTTTAAGAATACAAACATATACGAATGCGACACTGACATGACGATGTTTCGATCTGTAGTCATTAAAAACTACGATCGCCTCGTTATTAGTATATATATATATATATATATATATATATATATATATATATATATATTTATATATATATATATATATATATATATATAAAAGAATGGGTATAAGAAATAAATATAGTATTAGTTTTAATGTTAGTTTTTCTATCTTTGGGGGTATAGTACGGTTTCAGTAGAACAATATATGTGGTAAAGTTTAAATAGAAAATATGCCAACGTTACTCACCCTGTTGCCGAGAATACATATTCTATACTTCATAATGATAAGTTTAATAGTTTGGGATTTTATCAAGCACATACATACGTGCTCCCGATCCTTTTAATAATGTATCACTTATTATACCTCAAATTTTGTTTGTAGAGCAATTATTTTCTCTATTACATTTTTAGTATCTAACTTATTTTTTAAGTTTTGGGGGCCGGGTGAAAGTTTGGATGGACGCACTCACTAAATAGTAAATTTTACAAAAACATATTGTACTTATGTTATTCAGCGGGTTGCCGAGAATATATATTGTCAAATAAATAATGATCGGAATAAAATATAACAATAAAAACAGTATATATATATATATATATATATATATATATATATATATATATATATATATATATATGATGATTATGGATATAATATTCTAATGTAATGGGGAATGAAAAAGGAAAACAGAAAATTATTTGTATATTAATCAACGTTTCAGCGTTATTTCAAGATTGTTTATTATATATATATATATATATATATATATATATATATATATATATATATATATATATATATATATATATATATACATAATTTTAAAATAATCTAGTGAATTAACGATAATTGAAGCTTTATCTGAAAGAGATCATATAACACCATTTTTTAATTATAAAATATACGAATCTCCAGGATACTATTAAGTACTGCTAATAAGTTTATGCTCAATGGTTAACACTGAAAGTCAAATCTTAATTATTTACGAGTATATATATACACACTTTAAAATGCAGTAACATTTTTGTAAGTAACAGATAAATTTTATTAGACAGACAAACAACACAGTTAAGGAACAAAACTTAGGTTTAGTATACGGAACGTTTATGTTTTTGTCTTTGAAGGGAAGTGGGGTCTAATCAACTCTGCTGGGAAGCCATGAAATTAAATACTGTCTTGTTTTTAAATTCCCGAAACAGTTTTTCATGGTAAACAACTGATGATCCCTTAAATAATGTTAGAAGCAAACTAATATAATAACTGTAAAAATTAAATTGACTTACATGAGTGATTTTCCACTGTACGACTTGAGACTTAAGGTTGTTTTTTTTTGTTTTTTTATATAGTTTTAATGGTTGAGAAACTTCCGAGATTATATATATATATATATATATATATATATATATATATATATATATATATATATATATATATATATATGTATATGTATATATATATATATATATATATATATAGTATAATATTATATTAAAAATATTGAAAGTTAATATTCAGAAGCTAAGTAAAAAATGATTCTACATCGGAGATGGTATTCTAAATGAACAAGGAAGATAATTCACGGGGGAAATGAAAACAGAAAAAGGAGAAAAAGATAACGAAGAGAGACAAAAAGGAAAGTGCGTTATCGTTTGCCCCCCCCCCTCCCGTTCTGAAACAGCACAGTAATTTATTATAACAGTAGAGGAAATGATACTTTTCACTTAGCGTAAAATTTTGTCAAAAGAGTAGAGTACTTTCGGTTATTATTATTGTAAAATAATGTTACAAATTTAAAAGCTTTATTTAAATTCGATAAAGTTTCGCCTACATTCATCAGCAGTTTCGTTTGCTTAGTAGAGCATCGTACGCCAAGCAATCGGGTCCCGCTTTCAGTCTCGCTACATCTAGCCACACTGATAAGTTGTACAGCTGACGAAACGCGTGTTTATTTATATATATATATATATATATATATATATATATATATATATATATATATATATATATGTGTGTATATATATATATATATATATATATAATGATTGGTAAGGTTAATAAAATATTGGGCATTGGAATATAGCATCATATAGTTTATTTATATATGCTATCTTGTTATAGACTTTACAACTATCGAGTTTGTACATTGAAAATGTTGGTCTATATAAAGAATAGAAAGTATATGCAAAATCATATTTTCGCACATCTTATTTTCTTACTCTTTCTCTCACTCCTTGTCTCTCTCTCTCTCTCTCTCTCTCTCTCTATATATATATATATATATATATATATATATATATATTATAATATAAAATGAAGTAATAAAATAAGGTGTCAATCAAATTTTATTAGAATTCAAAGTTCATGCAAAGCATCCTTAAGTCCTTAGCTCATGAGTTTTCAAAGATAATTCTTCTCTTCAGAGGACCATTACCGCAGTTATACTACTACAGGCAATAAAATTACGCTTTGAAAATATATAAAATTATATACACAAATATATAAAAAATACATAACATCAAACATATCAATCCAAAAACATACTTTTGTTGAATCCATACAGTCCATCCAGGTCATATAAGTTGAGAAGCATAATCAGGAAGGACATTACTCCAAGATACAAACAGCAGTCCAAATATGTGAAATTTATTTGATTGACACCTTATTTTATTACTTCATTTTATATTATAATATTAATGCTCTATCCAGTATATTGAGCTTCAGTTTTTTTATCCGGATGTTTCACTAATTATAAGATATTAGTTGACGCTTATATCTTTTGTTGGATTGCTTCATATATATATATATATATATATATATATATATATGTGTGTGTGTGTGTGTGTGTGTGTGTGTGTGTGTGTGCGCGCGTCTTGGCTAAAAATAATGAATTACTTCATATTTGACAAAAAGAAATGAAAAAGATAAAAGCGTGTAAAATTATGAATATGTTTTAATTTTAAATGTAATATTTCGAGCGTCCATCCACTCTTCATCAAAACTTTAATATAATACTTTATATTTTGATATATAATGTTTATAGTCCAAATCAGATCATCTACCTTAATTTTAATGCCGAACGAGAAAAAGAAAAGATTTACGATAATAGATGTAAGATAGAAAGGAATAAAGAGAGAAAGGATCTGTATATATTTAATAGCGTCAAACGAATAATAATAATAATAATAATAATAATAATAATAATAATAATAATAATAATAATAATAATAATAATTCAGAATGTTTTTCTTGTTTATGTTGGGGATTTTTTTGTTTATTTTGTTTTAAGCGCAACTGAAAAAATGGAAAATAAATATCAATAGGTACCTTAGATAACTTAAGTCGGCCTAGAAAATCATGCAATATGATAACGTGAAGCCGCTTATATCAATGCATGAAAGCAACACTGATATTAGTTTCTCGAAGTCGAATTAGTATATTTGATCTTATTATATACAAGTACATTTCAGAAATTAATAATTAAATATTTATTTTAAACAAATGTAAACTTTTATTTGAGAATAGCTTTTTTGTTTTAATAATGTAAGCCTTATTTCTGAAAATGATGCAATAATATCTCTTACTAAATATTCGCTACCGGTGAAATGGGTGGCATGTTGAGTAAATGGAAATAAGCATGTAGAAATTCTTCCTCCAATATTCATTGACATAACTAACTGTTAAAAGCGAAGAAATCGGTCAGACCAGAAAATGGTCGAAATCACTGAGAAACCAGATATGTGTATATTCCTTTTTTATTAAAGCTATTTCGACTAAAGGTGGCGTGGATTTTTGTCTTTACTTTATATACAGGGTGGGCAACAATAAGGGTCCTATTTTTAAAAATTCATAACTTTTTTATTTATTGATTTTTTTTTTTTTTTTAGAATAAGTAAAGGACCCCTTCCGAAGCAAGCATGAGCCGTATTAGCTCTAAGGAACGCACCCTCATTTAGAAAACATTATTTTTGCTTAAAAAACTCAAAACAGTGTAAAAAAACAATACTTTAGTTTTTGTAAGTTTTAAGAAGTGTTTTTCGGCTAAAATTTGTTTTGTTAATTTCAAAAAATCTCGGAAGGGTCAGTCTACACACACATAAAGTTTGGTGAGTTTAACTTTTATTTTGTGGAAGTTATTCAAATTCAAGTTATTCAAATTTAAAGATAGGACCCTTATTTTGGCCCACCCTGTATATATATATATATATATATATATATATATATATATATATATATATATATATATATATATATATATATGAAAAGAATATATACTAAAATATATAATACATAGATGAATATCTCATATTGATTGTACTGAAAGTGGGAAACATAATATATTAATCGCACGTACCTGGCGTGACCCGGGTGACTTTTTACTCTTATTTCTGTTTCACTTTTTTTCAAAACTATACCGTTTTTTCTTTCGAAATTATTATATATTTAGTCAAATTTTCAAAGGCAAATTATAGTATTACGGTATTTTTTGTTAATTAAATTATTAATTAAACCAAATTCTTAGGAAACTATAACTAATCGTTGTTAATGGATTGTTGTTTTAATCTCTACTTGTCAAATCATTGAAAATAAAAAGCTTCTAAACCTTTCAATCTTTAAAATAACTGAGGATTTGCTAACAATTTTAAAGCCAGTTTATATGATTTTCTATTCGACGTTTCATGCTTCCAAATTCCTTTCAATGTTCGAAGAGTATTGAAGTAGTTCATTTTTTTACTATTAGAAATAGATTACAAGAGCAAAATCAAGTACAAGCTAAATTTAATAAAAATGTCACCTATTGAATAGCTAATAATATTCACAATACATTCTGCAATCCAATCATAATGTTTGATTTGTCCACCAAGTTTCGGTGATCATTGTCCAGCAGTCTTTGTTTTATCGCCGTTCAATAATATGCAGGGACACTTTGGGGATCGTCACATGAGTTAGAGAAACGATCTTAAATTGACTTCAAATTCACCAGATTTTTATTTGTGGGATTATCGCAAAAGAAAATTACTATCAAAACAATCTGCAGACTATTTCCGAAGTTAATCACAGCCATAATTAGGGTTGTGCAAAAAGAGAAGCTTGTCACGGTTATTGACATTTTTTTAATATTGTATCCAGCTATGCTTATCATGTAACGACAATAAAACAAGACTGTTGAACATTCACGAGTGAAGCTTGGTGAACAAGGCAGTCATAGAATTAAGTTTATGTTTACCTAACATGGTTTAATTGCAGAAACGAATGTGAATTTTATTACTGATTCCATGAGTGGCATTATGGGGTCACCATTACATCTGATGAAAGATCAAAAAAGAGAGAAACTGGACTGACAGGCTGGCAAATGGGGTATGGAGATCATTCAGGGAAAGGGAAAACAGAGAGATAAAGAATAAAGAGGGGAGTATTTTAACAGCGATAAAATAAAGACGGTTAGACATTCATAACTGAAACTTAATGGATAAATTATGGATAGATAGAGTTTATGCGTACCAAATATTGTTGGATTCGAAGTATTGTGAATTTTATTACCTTCATGGATGACATTATTGGGTAATCAACCTGTGTTACTAATCATGAGGATTTCGTGGTTGTCTTTAATAAATAAATAAAAACTCTGCTGTGGCGCGTGCATTGCGAAGCCATGAAATAAATGAGAGAACTAAGACATAATTAAAGAACTAATTAGCATCAGCCGTAGCATTAAGGAACACTTAATCAATAGTGATTATGGCCGAGAATAATAATGAAGCCTTTAAATCAGCATAAACAAACAGTTTACTCTAATCATCAAGTTGATTCTTCAACGATAACAGAAATTAATTATTCCTGTGTTTTCATTAATAAAAGACCCCTGAAAATTGTACGTTTAATTAAATGAAATATGTTTCAATGTATCATTCTCATGTATTTACTAGCTGGCATCTTGACAGGAAATCAATGAGGACCCTTGTAGCAATAGTGGATGTTGGCTGTGTAAAAAAAGGTTGCAAATGGAAAATTCAATGTAAGGTTATTTTTTTTTCATTGTTTCAACTCAAGCAAGGAACATTGCCACTGAAACGTAAGAGGTTACTGTTATTAGGTGCCAGATTTATAGTA
>OY744517.1:157196474-157403974 GCA_963556195.1 Sepiola atlantica
GTGTCAGCTGTTTCTGATTCACGTGACAAGACATGTGTGATTTTGATGCGGATTTATAAGTCGACCAGAAATCGATAGGTTCGAACGAAATCAATGATATGCAGAAAGCGGTAATAAAACTATAGAATTCCCACGAAACAATGTGAACAACAAGACTTAAACTAATACACGCACATATCTCTCTCTTTCTCTCTCTCTCTCTCTATATATATATATATATATATATATATATATATATATATATAAATATATATATATATATATAATTATATAATTATATTTATATATATATATATATATATATATATATATATATATATAAAGTAGAGCAAATATCAGGAAGTGCTGAGGAGCGTGGTGAAGTCCTGGATGGACGCGATCGCCGCCGGACACTCGTACGTTTTCCAGCATGCCTTCGCTATTGCACACAAGACCAAGACGAGCCAGACTGACTGCTCGATAATATATATATACATATATATATGTACATACATATATATATACATATATATACATATGTATATATACATACATATATACATATGCATATATATATAAATATATATATATATAAATATATATATATATACATATACATATACATATATATAAATATACATATACAAATATATCAGATTGTTCATAGTAGCCGGGTGGGTTGATGCGTCGGAATATGGGTTGGGCTATAACATGACTTGTGTTCTGGGGTTTCGAATCCTGCAACCGGTATGAATAATTATCTTTACACTGACGATTTCTGTAGAAATGAAACGTATATAGATATAAACTAATTTTCATAATTATATATATATATATATATATATATATATATATATATATATATATATCCGTGTATGGATATACCACAACAGCAGATTTTGTCGTTATTATTATTTTAACAATTATAAGAAACATAGTACAGAGGATGTGTACTTTAAGCAGTACAGGCTATTAGCCGATTCCGTTGCGCTTGTCCCCGGTAGATGGATTGGCAGGCGTGGACTTATTTTCTGGCCGTCTCGTTCGTAAGATTTTGCCTTTTTTGCCTTTTTTCCTGTGAGGTGTTCTTAAAGATAAAGTCTACTCAACGAAGCTCCGTAGCGACGTTGTAAGTTAAGGAACAAATCCTTCTCTTTGTTCCTCTCAAACTATGTACTAAATATGGTGATATTTTATTTCGTTTATAATAGACAATTCCTATCATTTTATTATTGTTCTTTATTTTAACGTTGACTGCTAATATACATAGAGAGGGTGTGGTAGAAGCGTGCTTGGTAGATACAGTATAAAATAAGAGTGGGATCAAACTCGATACAATCAGCGAGGAAAAGAGTGATAAACAGATACTTAGCAAGAGATAGGTCACTTGATGAGATAATTGCTATATACACCTAATTAGTATAATTCAAATGTATTTATGTGATTAAAATATATAGTAAACAAATTAGGGAAGAAGACGTTCATGAGATAGAGCTATAGATAGATTGATAGACAGATAAATAAATAGATTACTGTTTAATATATATATAGAGAGAGAGCATAAAATAGAAAATAGTTGAAGAAACAATAAAGTGTTTCATCATAGGTTCTACAAGAGCAAATATAAAGTATTTTAGGTTTTAAAAAACTATACATTACAGTGTCTGTTATGTGTACCAAGGTTTCATCGGTCTTGACATGCCATTTTCTGGGGTAGAAACCGTCTTATATTGTCAGAGTGAATCTTCAGGATCGTTCAGTAGTCGAAAACATCGAGAAAATGGGTGAAAACAGGGAAAAACAAAATGCATCGGTTACGAGCATCTGATATATAGAAACACAAAAAGCGGACACCGGGTGCACTGAACCGCTGAAGTCTGCTTTTTTCTCCCTGTATTCAGACCCCAAATAAGATCCCTTAGACACAGATATAAACTAGCTAAACTGGCTCATACGAGAAATGATGTACCTTATTTGGGCGGTGACCTTAAGTAACAGCCCAAACTCGATACTCTACCAGAGCAAATAAATTTTACTCCTTGAATCTGGAAAAAAACAAAAATAAAACAGAAGAAAGATAAACTATAACGTAGTTAAGAGGTTAATCGGAGATACGGAAATTAACGTTCTTCATTGCTTTACTAATTCAACATTTGAGAGGTAGAGAAGAATCTTGATTGAATAGATCTATGTATTTTATAGAGATCGAGTGTTAGCCACATGAAGGGGACCCTTTTATTACTGAGAACTTACACTGAAGTAAAATGGAAAAAAAAACGAAGAGAAAATGCAGCTACCAAGGTATGAATACAATTTGTGAACTGTAATGTTTTTGTAACGATTACGGCAAATTGGTGTTCTGCATGTATGCCACACGGTTTTACGCAATACAGAAAACTTCATTAACCCAATACATAAAGTGGTTATGTTCAAGTAAACGTTATTCTCTATACTAGTAGAAGAGCATGCTGCAAATTATGTGTTATTGTATCTTCATTAGATACAAGCGTTTCCAACGTTTCACTAAATCATCAAAAACATTCACGAAAAATGACTACTCTAAAGAAAAAAGTTATTCACAACTTTTTTTGTGTTAAATAAACTGTCGAGTTACTGCATATACAACTTTTGCTTTTATTTTTTATCTTGTTTTCTTTTTGTCACGTGTCGGATTTTACCATTTTTGCTTTTATTCCTGTAAGATGTTCTCAATGATAAAGTCTACTTAATTTTGTAAAGATTGGAGCAAGTTAAACATTAAATCAAATCAAACCAACTTTATTGCCAAAAAAAAAAATAACAAAGTCCAACACGCCATGTAAAAGGACAGTCAGAATATGTGTACGTACATATACAATCTGACTGTTTGTCGAATACTATTTTAAACCTGGATATGAAAATCAGCATCACTATATCTGGTAAGCTGTTCCACTGAGAGGAGGCACGGACAGAGAATGCTGTCCTTCTTTTAATGATACGAAATCGTCTATGGTATATCTTTTGCTGGATCCCGTGGAGATCACGACTTGTCGCTGAGGTGAAAAGACACTTAAAATGTAAATTGAAATTGCCGTTTATGATGGTTCATTACAGAATCGCGTTATTGCATCCTACGCTCATCAAGTGAAAGGTAATGATCCAAAAATGACATCTAACATGTATCATCATACAATAAAATAGAAATTAATAGAAATCGTTTGGGGCAACGTTAAAGCTGCAAAAATGGTGCTGCAAATTAGAGAAGCCAAATTTTACAATGGTTTCTTGTAAAACGCATGCAGAATCGATCGGGGAACTATAAATCAGAAACCAGAGTAACACGTTTGGAAGCATGCGCTTCTTTTTCATACACTTATTCGTCTAAGATATCCGGCATTGATCGTAGTTCTTTCTGCACAGAAATCGTCAGCTATTATTTTATTTCTTCGCCAAAAAAATGGATAGCATAAATTCTCATTTATCAATAGTAAAAATTCTTATTTTTATTGGAGGCTTTTCATCAGCATGCGACAACTCCGATCATGGCCATTTTGTTTCAGGGATGAATTTTGGCGGTGTGTTTTTGTCCTGTGCAACAATACAATAAAAATAATTGGCGTACTAAAATAATTTAAGAGAGCCAGATTAGATTCTGCAGATTAAAAACGAGCTTCTCCTTTCTCCGGGGACAGTAAATTCGGCACGAACCGGCAGCAATGTTATTTGTATCCCATTTGAGATATCATAGAATAAATATAAACATAACTTATCTTCAAAATATCACCCAAATTACCTAGTTTGACCATTCTGTAAACTATAACTCTGTTCGTATTTGATTTTATTTTCATCTGGAGGTCCCCCTGGTCTTCTATTGCTTGTATTATCACAAGTTATCCTTTATGAATTCTTATATACTTTAACTAAAAATAAATGCAAACTTAAATCCCCAATCGATCACATCATTTTGATTCTAGAAAATGTCTAAAATGTAAGGTTTGTAGTTAAGGAGAAATTGAAATTCAGGGAATTGTACTTAATTAGTGCCGAATAACTATGGATCAAATTTAATGCAAATCTGAAATATTTGAATTTTCAAATAGTAGCGTGTGTCCATAGTATGCCCTGTAAAACCTTTTAAAATACCCCAAAGAATCTGACATTTTGAGAATATTGGTTAATTGATGTCTAATATCTATTGTTAAAGTTTTACAAAAATCAGAGATATCTGAATTTTCACGAAGAGCTTCCACCACTTCCTGGCTCTCTTTGCATGAAACTAAATTGAGCTACATGTATCCTATATTACTCACTCTTAAGTCTAGCAGCGATTTTTGTTAATAATAATGATCGGGTAATTACTTTATGAGTGAATCCTTTACTTACAAATATATAAATATATACATGTTATATTATGGATGGGGCCCTATATTTTTAGAAACGATTAAGTTAGCTAATATGAATTATGGCTGAAGTCAGTTGAGACAATAAGTGCGGGTTTAGCTGACATGCACTGGATGGGGATTGTTATGAGTGAATCATTTTGTTAAACCATAACAAAGTGACAAATTCGGCACAGACACAGTGAATCTCGGGTCGGAGAAGGTCAGATATGGAACGATTGTTGAATGTCGTATCTTATTAACCGACGCGAGGCAAGTGTCTGTTACTTCATTTTGTTTTTCTCAAAAACTGGAGTTTTGACAAGAGTACGCGTTGGGAGCTCACAGCGATAAGACCGACCATGTAGCCGCTCGTTCTGGAAGCAAGCGGGCCCATGAAAATATGGGCTAAAAAATTATGGTCTGGATCTCGAATGATATCCGACATATATTCCCATGCATCCGTCGCATCCCACAACAAAAGGTATGAATGAGAGAAGAATGGAATGAGACGAATTGATGAAAATCCCTCCACAGCACAAGACAGATGAATAAAAGAATCGAATCTCTCTCTAAGAAAAACCTGTCTCCGAGTTTTGTCTCCTGCATGAAAACAAAGTTTGGCCATAGAACAAAGGCTACCAGAATCGATCACGGCCAAAGACATAATGAAAGCCCCGGGACATTAATGGCCACATTCAAGCCCGAGACAATGAACGCCGCGGGAGGCACTGTATTGTTCCCTCGCTAAAAACTGGTGGGAAAATACGAACCATTTTTGAAACGAGCTTACCTGTACAGGGGTCACAACTCTTCAATGCCATGCCTAGGTGTATTCGGGATATAAAAAATGCTGCTGTGGAACAATTTAAGCGCTCTCTTGATGCCTACCTCGCTAATATCCCGGACCAACCCCAAATTGTCGGATACACGGCGTGCAGGCAAGCCGACACCAATTCTATCGTGCACATGCAAGCACATGCTGGTGCGGTTCCTTTGTCTCACAGGATCCTCACATCAGCCAGGGCGAGTTGAACAACCAGCAAGCCTGAACACGCCTGTTCGAAGCACCAGACAAAAAAAAAAAAAAAAAAAAAAAACAAATAGCCATGAAGACCAGTAGACGAAGAAAAACTATACGGTAACTTTTTGTGTACAATTTAACATTTTTGGGTTCTAATTTGATAAAGTGAAAAGAAAATCTGTGACAGTTAAAAAAGAAAGAAAAAGTGTACCATGTTTTAAAAAGAAAAGTGTTAAAAATTAAATATGTTTAAAAAGAACAGTGTTTAAAATAGTAAATTAAAATAAGTTGTTTAAAAAGAAAAATGTATAATGTAATTTAAAGAATGAACAGAGAAAAGTATAAAGGTTATATACATTTATATGATTACGAGAACAAAAATTAAGAACGATTATGAAAGTGTAAAATGTTTAGATGTTGTTAAAAACTGTTAATTATTCATGCATTTGTGAAAGATATTAAGAACTTTAAATCGATTTTATGAGACGAGCCTTGGCCGGCGCTTCCGAGGGCGTTTTCGTATTATTTCGACTTTCGTAGTTATGATGTTGCGGGAAGCGTTGGCCTCGAGGTTCCGTCAGTCCGTACGATGGTAGTTGGTAAGTGTAACGTGTATTACTATTGATAGAAAAAAATAGTAAGTATAATGTAACACACGCTCTAATATTTCTTTCCGTCTTTTCGAGCATTTTTGTTCGGTATGGACATCTAATTTAGATATATGTGCCTGTACACACCACAGACGCATATGCAAATTGGATAGAAACATAATAAGTCTCTGTATTTTATATCGTATAATAGAAATGTATAATACATCTATACAACAACAACAACAACAACAACAACAATAATAATAATAATAATAATAATAATAATAATAACGACGTCGACTTGTCGTCACTTAGATTCCATGGATCACCACTGGTTACTGTCAGTGAGCAATCACTGATAAAGACTTGTTTGAAAACTCTTAGTTGCTAAAAAATAATGAGGAAAATATCGAAGGAAATAGATTTATTATTGTTAGTTATGCAAGAAGACACTTGGCACGGCAGGTGTAGCAAGACGGTAGCGCTTTGTGTATCTCAAGCCTTTTACAAGGTCTGACATAAAAGCCTTCTCATGAAAATAATTTCTTACCGGATAACTGAACGAATATTTAATATAATCAGATTCTTGTTAACCAAAAGAAAGATCCTGGTCCTCCTCGATGCCCATCCACCTGAACAATATGACGTTAATGTGAGTGTGCCTCATGAGTATTGATTTACTCCTCTCCAGGAGTTAGGCACAAGGCCAGTTTTTATCTTACTCCCACAAGTAAGATGTGACCCAAGGTCGGGTCGGGAAAGTGAGGTTTAAAAATTGCCTGTGCAGCCCCGTCGGTAGGGGCGCCTCAGGAAGTAAGCAATAAACTTACTCCTCCCCAAAGAGGGGAGGCGAAGCCTGGGAGGGTGGATCTCCTAGATCTGCATAGGACAGACCCATAGACCGGCGTAAATCAAGCCCCGAAGGCCAAGACAATACTAGTCTATGGGGTGCAGTATCCATCGGAACAGATACTACACTTTGATCTTAGCCAAAAGGCCAAGAACATAGAAGTGTGCCTCATGAGTAGATCTAGGTCTTCCTCGATGGTCGTTCACATATGAAAAACATGACGTTTATCCGGGTTTGCCCTATAAGTCGTTCTTTGTTCCATTATTATTCCCTATTTAAATAAAATAACTCCCTGATGCAATTGCGTCCGAGATGGTATATATTAACTTATGACACCACGTTCTAGCTTCAACATGTTGGCAAAAATAACGTATACATATCCAAGGCAATAGTTGAATTCTTAGAGAATAACCCCCAGTCTGCAGTGGAACGGGAACAAAAACAAATAGTAACCTTTAATGCCACTAAGTCAAAGCTCCTTTCTTTTAACAATTATGAGAAACCTTTTCAACAACCGATCACCATGACTAAAAGCGTTCCACCTGAGAGTTCAACGTTCAAACTCCTCGACCTAACATTCACAGGTTACAGGAACTCAAACAAATACACAGAAGATGTTGCCAAGTTTGCTGCAAATAAGGTGGCTTCCCTCTACCGAGCTAGAAAATTCTCTCACTTTCCAGTATCATATATCTCTACAAAACCATAATTCGCCCATACATAGAGTATTGTGGCCACATCTTGGCTGGTGTACCAACCACAAGTCTCTCTCTCTCTCTCTTTCTCTCTGTTAGACAGTGGTGAAAAAAGAGCCTCTAATCTAATAGGTCCCACACTGTCTAACAAGCTCTCGACTCTGTCTCATCGCCGCAATGTTGCGTCCTTGTACTTATTTTACAAGCTCTTGAATGGAATGTGCCCCGACGAATTGCTGCGCTTTTGCTCCCTCTAACGTAAATACTTCCGACCAACTCGGCAATCATCAAAATTCCACCCCTGCATTGATAGGGTTCCGAGATGCCGGTAAGCTTTCTACTCTAATAGTATCTTTCTCAAACTGCTTACCTTTGGTATTCTTCCCGTGCTCTCTTTTCCCCCGACTGTACAATAATGCAGAAATCTAAAAATAATGTGAGCAGACATATTGCGGCACAACTCCCCACTTGAAATGCCCCTATAAATCTGGCCTCGAATTCAAAGTCGCTTCTTACGTCACAGCGACAATATGCCCTATTAATTGTGAATATAGATGAAACAAAAAAAATATCACAGTTAATGAATTTTGGAATTAAATCGAAGTAGAATAAATAATGATAGCCGTTGTGACCCAGCGTGTAACACCTACATCCAATATATATATATATATATATATATATATATATATATATATATATATATATATATATAGGATCAAATATAAACCAAAGTAAAAACTTTTAGTAGATGGAACCTATTGTGAAGAGGATTAGCTCAATATACGAGATAGAGCAATTGTAGAGATAGAAGAAAAAAGAGTGATAAATATGCGGGATTAGGATTATTCAGAATAGGCCAAAATAAGTAGTTATGCAACTAGCCTGAATCAATAAATTTTGAAAAGCCTTGGCTTAAGGAAAGAATTATAAACACTAGTTTATTACTGAATACACCTTGCATTGAACAATTCAAATTTGAAATAAATTTGGACAATCGTCGCATATTTATCACTCTTTTTTTCTTCTATCTATCTCTCTCTCTCTCTCTCTCTCTCTCTCTCTCTCTCTCTATATATATATATATATATATATATATATATATATATATATATATAAAGATAGGTGAAAGAAGAGTGATAAACATGTACGAATGTCCAGATTTATTTCAACTTCGATTGTTCAATGCAAGGTATATTCGGTAATAAAATTATGTTTATTATTCTTTCCTTAAGTCAAGGCTTTTCAAAGATCGAAATCTTATCATCAGAGTAGATCGGAACTCTCTTTAGAATCACAGTACGTGTGCTTACATTGAAAGGTTACAAGATGTATTTCTCTCGTATTTCAATGCGTGATTGCCGCGTTGGTCGAATGGTTAGAAGACCATAGTTCATAATACTTGGATTCGGGGCTCGAATTGTCGGACCGGCGATACAGTTACATTATTTCATACTGACGAGCGTAAATTAAAACTGCGAAGCATATATATGTGTCTATTGATATGAAAATACTTATTTATTAATAATTATATATATATATATATATATATATATATATATATATATATATATATATATATATATATATATATATATATATATATATATATATATATATATATATATATATATATATATATTAAAGAAAGAAAGATGAAGATAAAAAATTGTACAAAATTACATAAAGTTACATAAATTAATACAAATTTTATTACATCGAATTGGATATTTAATATACCAATACAGGATTTTTACTTGTAACTCCACGGAAATATACTATAACGGAGTACGAATCCATACGGACCAAGTGAGATATTTTGAACCCTCCACCTTTTATTTGTAAAAAACATTCTTCAATTCTACAAAGTGTTACTTTTACTATTAACTATCTACACCATAACGTCCCTGTCGTCTTCAAAAATCACTTCGCAATACTGCTAATTTTTTACTTCCCGGCCTTTTATTTCTTTATCCCCAACCTTTTTTGTTTTTTTTATTTTTCAAAGTGAAATGGAACTAGGTAATATTTAATTGTTATAAATACCATATTACCAGATGTTATCCTCTGACGAGAAGAGTTTTATCTTTGGAAAACCATGTAACTCCTTGCATCTGAACTTTCGATGTAATAAAATTTGTATTAATGTATGTAACTTTATGTAATTTTGTACAATTTTTTATCTTCATCTTTCTTCCTTTAAAATTGATTGCTCTACTCAACGTATTGAGCTTTATTTTATTGAGATAGATCACTCTACGATATTTCACTTATCGTTAATTCTATTATCATTAGTATATATATATATATATATATATATATATATATATATATATATATATATATATATATATATATATAATTATGGGGAATACTATACAAAGTCGATTAGTCATATTTAAACTGACGGTTTCAAACGGTGTAGGAAATTTGAGCCGTTAAATTAGGAAAATACGGCAGTTTTATCCTTTGTCGGCAAATTAATGACGAAAATATGTAAATATACAAATCTATATAAAAACTTTAGTGCATTTCAATAATGCACTGACGGCCCAGAAAACAAGGGTATGAGGGGTAAAGAATGAAATCTATGTATAGAAGCGTGCACGCTAAATTAATAGCTAAAATAAAGGGCCGTGCATAAAAATGTACAAATAATAAACATTTAGCATACACTATAAATAAAGTTAAAGTATAGATTAAGTACAAAGTATTAAAACTAAAGAAAATTTAAAACATTTAAAAAGTTTACAAATAGGTAAACCATGTAATAAAAGCCTAATATAATGTAAACCGGGCGAGTGTTTTTTTTAACTCTTTCCCTGCTCCCCGTTGTCGCCGACTGTACGAACATAGAAATTTAAAGAGGATAATAGAATAATGGAAGTTGGGTAAGAAGATCAGCGAAGGGATTCGGGCAGTAGAAATAAGGTTAGACTTCTATTTTTTTATGAAACGCGCGAACATATAGATAAATATTTTTAAATGTTGATTTTCGGATTTTGGTTATAATATTACACTATTTTATTAATGGTATCATGATTTTTATAATCTAATGAATTATTATATGAAAGCTATGTTTAACATAACATGTTAACTAATGAGCTCATTTTTAATTTGCACTAATTTATATATCCTGGGAGATAACATTGTATTATTTAATTCCCTAGGAATATCTTGAACTGTTTTGGTTCTCTAACTTTAAACTGTTCTTATATATATATATATATATATATATATATATATATATATATATATATATATATATATATATTTGAAAAGCCTTGGCTTAAGGAAAAAAAATAAACACTAGTTTATTACTGATTACACCTTGCATTGAACAATTGAAATTTGAAATAAATCTAGACAATCGTCGCATATTTATCACTCTTTTTTCTTCTATCTCTCTCTCTCTCTCTCTCTCTCTCTATATATATATATATATATATATATATATATATATATTTGTGTTATAGTGGAATAATTCCAGGAGGAAATCCGGGTATGAGAGCTCAATGTAGTAAACAGAGCAATAATAAAATATAATAACACGAAATCACATTTTTGAGACTGATAGAAAATTGAATTTCCCTACTACAGTTCCAATACATCTATGATTGTATTGGAACTGTAGTAGGGAAATTCAATTTTCTATCAGTCTCAAAAATGTAATTGTCTGAGTGATGCTTGAAAAAACCGAACGGTTGAAATAAATTATTGCATCGACAATTATGTGATTTCGTGTTATTATATTTTATATATATATATATATATATATATATATATATATATATATATATATATATATATATATATATATATATATATATGAGAAAGGAAGGATGAGAGTAATCCGACGTCATGAGAAATGAAAAAGGAAACACCAAGAGATATTTTTTATATATTCATCAACGTTTCGTCTTTATTGTAAGACTTCTTCAGGATGATAATTTTAAGAAAAATGTCATGCAAGTACATCTAAATATTGGGTTGACATGATGGGTTGATGAGAAAAAGTCCAGCGGTCTTAGTAGTGGCTACTAAGAGCGCTAGACCAAGGTCCGGGCTGGGAGAAGTCAGTCAGTGGCAGAGAGTGAAATGAATGTGGACAGCTGTGAGTGAAAAAGGAAAGGGGTGGGAGTGTAAGTGAATTTGTTTTAGGGTGTGAGAGAGGGGAGGGGGTGATATGGGATTTTGTCGTGGTGAGGTTTAGCATGGATTTTGAAGAGCTGGAGAAAGAGGAGGGAAGGGGGAACTTTGTGTATTTGGTATGTAGGTAGTACTATAGTTTTAGAAAAAGATTTGAAGGAATGAAGATAATTTGAAAGTAGGCGGGGTAGGTGGGTAAAAGTGTGAAAGAAGTAGTCGAAAGGGTGAGATGGTGACTTCTCTCAGCCCGGACCTAGGTCCAGTGCTCTTAGTAGCCACGGCTACTACTTTTTCTCATCAACCCATCATGTCAACCCAATATTTCGATGTACTTGCATGACATTTTTCTTAAAATTATCATCCCGAGGAAGTCTTACAATAAAGACGAAAAGTCGATGAATATATAAAAAATATCTCTTGGTTGTTCCTTTTTCATTTCCCATATATATATATATATATATATATATATATATATATATATATATATATATATATATATATATTCTTATATTTATATATATATTCTTATATATATATATATATTTCTCATATATATTTATATATATATATATTTATATATATACATATATATGTGTGCGAAAATATATTTTTTAGTATATACTTTCTATTCTTCCAATGTAAAGCTCAATGATTGCAAACATGTACAAACAAAGCATATATAAATAAACTATGTTTAGTTTCATTCCAAAAGCCAAGATTTTGTTCATTTTACAAATAATATTTTCAAAACAATCACTTTTGTTACAATTACTGTTTCGTTCGCCGGAAAACAAACTAGCATTTGTATGTTAATATCGCATCTTTTCTCCCTGAACTGATCAGAATATCAAAAAGTTCTCATTTAGAAAAATATACATTGCGATGCGGCAAAACAAAAGTCAGAGAAACAAGGGCGTCTTTGAAATCACCATCTAGAGAAGGCAGCCATACTGTTATCTAAGAGACTAATATGTAAACCTTGTTGAAGGATAATTAATCAACATGCAAATATAACTTATTATATAATTTACGTAATTTACATTGGGAGTGTAAATTCAAAACACAGAAGTACAAAACTAAAAGATAGCACTTAAAACTGAATCGTTTTTTATATTATATATATATATATATATATATATATATATATATATATATATATATATATATATATATATATATATATACATATTTTAGAAGATCTAAGAGAAGCAGGTATCAATGACTGTATAGTGTCATATGTAGTAAATACATTATGCCATTACAAAGGTAACTGAGTACTTTGGTATTATTTCTCAAAACATATTTGACACATATCCTTGTTCTTTTTTACAGTCTAGAGATAGACCATTCCAGCGAAGTGGAAAAAGGTTTATACTGCACGAGTAACAGTTTGCTCGCCTCCATACTCACTTACCTATTATTTGCGCTCTGAAAGCAACTTTAGAATCTTCCTTGTCTAAAGGATGCCAAAAAATAATATATATGCAAATATATATGTTTTTGCCTACGTGCACAGAGATATAACATATAGTGTAGGTCATTTTGTAAAAGTTCAAATAAATTCAAATTAAGGATGTTACCTGACTTTTACATTTATTTACATGATTATTTTCCAAACATTTTTTATGTGTGCATCTTATTTGACATAAATGTATACAAAATTAAAGTGTCAAAAATAATAATAACGTTAGTGAAGCGACTTTTTTCCTGACTGCATAGCGTGAATGCCAAGTCCATCCGAAACATTTTATTTCCCCATTGTCCACATAAACAACACACTCTCGAACAATTCACTTCCTCCTTGCTGACATATTTGGATAGCCGTATAATGTTTATATATTTTTTGGAACTTTTCGTTTGTCATAAAAAAGAAAGTCTATTTTTGGCGCCGGTTTTCGTGTGAGATGTTTTCATTTGCAGCGACTATAACTAAGCAAAATATAAAAAAATAATACAAAGAAACAGGAAATAAGTTAAATCGAGCACGGCTACCGAGGTATACGCAGCTGAAGAATTCCTGACAGAAAACTTACAACACAACGCGAAATATATTTAAAATTCCATAAATGAAAATCATAATGGCGTCTATTCATTTAACATTAGAATGGATATAAAAATAATACCAGCGATCAATAACTACTGATATAATTTTTAATATTAGAAATAGCGGGAGAATATAAACATTTCATATCCCTCTAGTAATGGGTTAATTCAGGATAAAATGATTCCGGTTAAATGTCTTTATTCTGTATGTATTTAAATGCATATACGTACTTCACATGTGTTATATTTGAATTAGCAACAGACATTACAAATTAATACCTCTTAAATATATTTTCTGGGAGAATAGATGGCATAACGTCGGGATTATGTTGTATATGTGTAAAATAACTTTTTTCTGTAGTGGGTGTTTTTCTAATAGCACTCAATTACTAGTCTAATTTCCTTTCTGATCCATTTCTGGTGCACCATCTACTAGTCTCTTCCGCTTAGACAAAGTCCAAAAAAAGAGTCGCTAATCTAATAGCTCCCTCACTATCCACCAAGCTCCAGCCTCTGTCCCATCGCCGCAATTTTGCATCCTTGTGCTTGTTTTACAAGTACTTCAATGGATTGTGCTCCGATAAACTTGCTGCTCTCGTGCTCCTCTCGACGTAAATACACTCGACCAACCCGACAATCAGCACAATCCCATCCATTCACTGTGGAGGTTCCTAGATGCCGGAGAGCCTTCTACTTTAATAGCTTATTTCCTCGTGCGTTCGGCCTTTGTAACTTCCTCCCTGTTCCCTGTTTTCCCGACTGTTCCGACATGCAGAAATTTAAAACTAATGTAAACAAGCATCTCGCTACACAGCTCCCAATTTAGGATGACCCCCGAAACTTTCACAATAATTTTCAGTAGCCCCTAATATTTACTGTGAAAACTTGTTTGGGTGAACTATGTTTAAAAAATGTCTTCTTTATCGTGGTCTTTGACTTGTCCTGGTCTGTGTTTGGTCTGTTTTATTTTGTTACCTGAAATAAGATCGGACAACATTCGCAGGATGCCAACTGGATTCCCCACATTGGCTATTAAAGAAGTCTGCTGATCATAACACTCAGATCTTTATTCTGGATGTTATATTTGATTGATGTTACTTTTTCATGTTTTTGTTAGTGTATGTGACAACACTAGGTCCAGGATTATTTTACCGGTCATTCTTTCACACAAGATGATGTTTTCTATCTCATATATAGAAATAACAGTACACTATCACACACATTACTCGTGTTGGATGTTTAAAATAAAGAATGTTACCATGTCGGTGGTGCCGCGAATTCGAAGACTGCAACCCCACGCAGAGGAGTAACCCCCCCCCCCCCCGAAAACGGGGCAACCTGATATCTTAGGACGGGATCCTGGTGGCTGAGCGGTCCGTGGACCGGTTCCATAAATGGTCACGTGATTTGCAACACTCTACTTTGGCCCTTACTTCGGCTAGACAGCAGGTCGGAGAGGCCCGATCCGATATATTCGCCCATTACGTCTTGCCCTAGCACTTATTCTTTCAGTTACCCGATCGTTAACAATATTGAAATTGATTAACATTCCAGTTTATAAATAAGTGCTAGAAGGCGGTGACAAGGGTCAATCAACTTGAAAGATATATGACCGCAACATGGTTGTGTGCCCCCGGACATTTCGCTATAAGTGGGTAGAGAAATCGATGGAACACGGGTGCTTGTGATCACGATGGTATTGAGTATACCATGCCTGTAGCCTTGTCTTGTCAAGGCGATTGGGTTTCCACCTTGGCAATTCCCATAATGGACTCCGTAGTGGGTAGAGAGCAGGAATGATGAATAAAAAAAAAATTATGGCTCTTAACAGAACCACAAAACGAATACATAGTGATACAATCTCCGAACGAGAAGAGGAAAACGACCAAAGTAGATTCCCAAGATTGATTGTACTGGAAACATTAGAAGAACCAAATATTGCTACATTATCTCCCTTCGTCATTGAGAAAATAATTTCGGCTAATATGACGCCTAAGGTGGTTAAAGAAATTGGCCAATGGAAACATACTGCTCGAAGTTGAGAAAAAAGACATGCAGATTTTCTGCTGAAAATGAAAATTTTTCACAATAAAAAAATCACATCATACCCGCATCAATACTTAAATATTTCAAAAGGTGTAATAAGGAGATAATAGCTCTCCTTGTTTACTATAGAAGAAGTAAAAGAAGAATTGAAATCCCAGGGATTAATCGAGGTGAAGCGAATCTCTATAAAAAGAGAAAACAAGATCATCCAAACAAACACATACGTGATGACATTTTATAGGCCAACAATTTCACCAAAAATGAAGATATAATATACAATTGAAAAGGTTGGACAATATATCCATAATCCTCTTCGGTGTTACCAATTCCAGAAATATGGACATCACGAAAGCAAATATTACGGAAAAAAACGCATTTGGAAAATGTGAGGAAAAAGACCCTGACCACTCTATGGATGAGTGTAAAGGGAACCATACATGCGCAAACTGTGATGGTGACCACCCAGTTTATGCCGAAATTCGTGAGAGATGGAAGAGGGAAAGGAGATACTGGCAGTAAAATACACCAGAAACATATCCTTCTAAGAAGCAAGAAGGGTGGTTGAAACCACTAGTAGAGAAAAGACATATTCCCCGGTGGTGAATAATGAGGAGGACAGTAAATACAAAAAAATTGGACCGGGAGACTAGCCAGCATTCCAAAAAATAATTAGAAAATAATACGAGGAACCGCAAACAAAAGTTAGAAAGCAACAGGTGGAACCAAGAGAGAAAAAGGATTATCATTGTGCCTCCTACTCAACCGATTTCCCCCCATCCAAGATGCACCACCACAGTAAAAAAACAAGTGATGCAACTGAATCTACTCGGAAAAAGAAAGTGACCCGAAAAGATCCCAATAAAAAAATCTCCAAGTAAAAACAAATCTCCATGCAAAGAGCCTCCAGGTAAAAATCATGAACCTGAGAAAAAAGAAAAATCACCTCAAAAACTAAAACCAAAAATCAGAGTGAACTTGACACAAAACCGATTTGAGGCACTGGACATGATGGAAGCAGAATATGAAAACTCTGAAAAAAAACACCCTCAATCGAAGTATAAACCATGGGACAAAAATAATCCAATGGAATTGTCGCGGTTTAAAAACAAATCTTAATGAATTGCTCTTATTACTGACGCAGAAATCTCCCACAATTATTTGCCTCCAAGAAATCTTCCTCAAACAAGAGAACAATATCTAAATTAAAAATTATCAGGTATTCAGCAACATTAATAAAACTGGGCACAGAGCGTATGGAGGGGTATCAATTCTCTTCAGAAATTATATAACCCATAGAAAACTGAATGGTCAAACCAATATCCAAGTGGTTGCCATTAAGGCGACATTACATAAGACAATGAATATATGTCCAATATATATTCCACCAAACGAAGACATAAATGAAAGTGAGATTAAGAAGCTAATTGACCAATTGCCTACACCATTCATCCTATTGGGGGGGCTTTAATAGTCACAATACCATATGAGGGTGCAAAATACGACAAAAAAGGGTAAAATAATACAAACATTTATTGATGAAAATGATCTGTGCATGCTAAACGAAGGAACACAGACATATATGAACCCATTCAATGGAAGTAATTCTGCTATTGATTTGACCATATGTGACCCCACAGTTTATATAGACTTTACTTGGAGAGTGTATGATGACACTTGTGGCAGTGATCATTTTCCTATCCTCCCTTAAAATATAGAACCTGGTGGTGAAAGTAAACCAAACCGCTGGAAACTAGACAAAGTCAATTGGCAAATGTTTAAGGAAAAATGCCAGGAGAAACTGACATGTGTGAAAACAGACTCTGGTCCAGTGAAACACGTCACAGATATGCTGATTTAAATAGCAAAAGACTGCATCCCGAGAAATTCTACACCAGACAAACATAACAGACACTGGTTTCACAGTCAATGCAAAAAGCCATTAGACTGCGAAGAGCAACCCTACGAAAGTTTGAAAAAACCCCAACTACAACAAATATTATAGAATTCAAACAAAGCAGAGCAAGGGTCCGCAGAGTGATAAAAGCAGCAAAAAAAGAATGCTGGCAAGAATATGTTGGCAGACTAAATTCCTCTTTTAAACCGAAAGCAGTTTGGGAAATGATCGGTAAATTGCGGATAAATACGAGACTAAACCAATCCAAAACCTCTCCCAAAATAACTGCACAATAGCAGATAAAAAGACTCAGCAAATCGGCTAGCAGAAACAGTTTCCAAAAATTCATCAAGTCAGGGCGGAAAACAAGAATTTCTAACCACCAAAAGAAACGTAGAAAACTGTAAGTTAGATTCAAATCTAAAAATCTAGAATAATATATTAGTCCATTTACATTGAATGAGTTAAGAGACTATTGAAAGATTTCATAATACTGCTGTAGGAACGGATGAAGTACATGATGAGTTTTTAAGGCAACTACCAGCAAAATCACTTAAATTACTCATGAAAATATATAACAAAATATCGACAGTGGGAAAATTCCCGAGCATATGGATACAAACTACAGTGGTACCGATCCCAAAGCCGGGCAAAGACAACTCGGATCCACAAAATTACAGGCCAATACCCATTGACCAGTTGTTTATGCAAAACAATGGAGAGGATGATCAACAATAAATTGATTTGGTATTTGGAATCCAATGGCCTTATTACTAATGTACAATTGGGATTCTGTAATAGAAAAGGCACTATAGACCACTTGGTTCGCTTGGAAACTGCCATGAGAGAAGGCTTCATCAAAAAAGAACATCTCGTAGCTATTTTCGTTAACTTAGAGAAAGCGTATGATACAACGTGGAAATATGGCGTCATGAGAGATTTGAATGATATCGGTCTAAAAGGTAGATTGCCACATTTGATTGACGGTTTTTTGTCAAACCGAAGATTTCGAGTTCGCGTTGGATCTACTTTTTATGATATGAAAACTCAGGAAGAGGGTGTTCCACAAGGCAGCGTGCCATATGTGACTCTGTTTAGCATAAAAATAAACAACATAATAAAAAGCTTATTACCCGGAGTAGGTGGATTCCTTATACGTGGACGACTTCCTAATATACTACAGGTGTAAGCATATGCAAAATGAGCGAAAATTGCAACACTGCCTGAATAAAGTCAACAAATGGGCAACAGAAAATGGTTTCCAATTTTCTCAGGCAGAAACAAAATGTGTCCATTTTTGTCAGAAGAGAAAATTGCATAACGACCCAAGCCTGAAACTTGAAAGGATGAAAATTCCAGTTGTAGATGAATATAAATTCTTAGGGGTAATTTTTTATAGTAAATTGACTTTTATTCCCCACCTGAAATATATAAGGGCTAAATGTAATAGAACATTACAACTATTACTGTGATACCCCACACTGAGTGGGGTGCGGACTGAAACACTATATTAAAACTATATAGATTGTTGATTAGATCCAAATTGAACTACGGTATTTTTATATATCGATCAGCCAGAAAAAACCTATCTAAAAATACTTGACATGATCTACCATGGAGGACTGAGGTTAGTCCTTGGATCCTTCAGAACATCGCCTGTTGAGAGTCTCTATGTAGAAGCTGACGAGGCATCTGCACATATCAGAGGTTAGAAATTAGCTCTGCAGTATTATGTAAAACTGAAACCCTGTTCATCAAATCCTGCATATGATAGTACATTCCATCCAAAATACAGGAAATTATTCCAAAGGAATGAAAGCTGTAAGACCTTTTGGCCTTCGAATGGAAATGATCAACAAAAAAGCAGGATCGGACCTGACAAAAATACATGATACGATAATACCAAATATCCCACCTTAGACCATAAGGATCCCAAAGATCATAAAGCCTTAAGCAGACTCCACAAGCAAAAAACCCATCCTCTAATTTTCCACGAGGAATTAGAGAAAGTCAAAGACAACTATCCAAGACATATGCACATCTTCACATATGGACCAAAACATGAAGAAGCAACAGGTTGTTCTGCAATCTTGAACAATAATATAAATAAGAAGCGTCTCCCAAATGACACTTCAATTTCTAATGTAGAAGCATGTGCAGTAGATATGGCAATCAATTACATTTTAAAATCCAAAAATAAAATAATTCATTATCTTTCTGGACTCTTTGTTTGTATTCATATCACTACATAACAGGAAATTTGACAACTCATTGGTGACCAATTGGTGATAATGAAATAGTACTGTGTTAGATCCCAAGTCATATCGGAATCAGGGGAAACGACAAGGCTTATAGAGCGGCCAAGGTCTGCCTTAGGCATGGCTCAGGTGAGCATTTTTTAGATTCCATATACAGATTTTAAAATGAAGATCAACAAATATATCCAACAACAAAGACAGCAATGTTAGAGTAGCAATACACATAACAAACTCCTACCGATCAAAATTACAATAGGAGAATGGAAAAAAGCTCACGAAAAAGCCGAAAGTAGGAAGTAGTGTTATCCAGACTTCGCATAAAGATTACGTATCCATACTTACTTGAAGACGAACATCAACCAATAGACTATGCATGCCAGACTGCGTATACTATCAAGCATATTCTTACTGAATGCATTGATATGTCCCCTATAAGAGAAATGTTCTACAAAGCAGGTACAATGAAGGAACTGTTTAAGAAATATAAAGTAGAGACAATAATTAACTTTTTAAAAGCTGTTGATCTATATAAAACATATAATTATCTGAAGACATATAAATCAAGCTTGATTTGGTATTAAATTAACTGGGGGAAAATAATATGCTCTAAAAAAATAAAATAAAACGAATGTTTTCAAAATATGTATTTTTTATTTTCGCCTTAATATTTTTTTGCAAAGAACTTTTTAAAAATACAATTGATTCGGCATTAAATAACCTGAAAAAGGTTGATATGCCGTAAAACAAAACAGACTAAAAAACAAACGATGAAGAATGTTGATTAATAATTGTTGTAATGACCTATAACTCGCAAATCAAGTGTTTCCAGACGTATGTCTATGGGAACTTTTATCATTATTTACCCATATAGAACACAATTCCGGAGTTATGCTATCGATTTTCAAAACCCCCTCTATATGCGTGTGCATTTGTGTGTGAAATGTTTTACAAATATAGACACTGAGATCGACATTCCCGAATAGATTTAATCAAAGCCATTAAATGACAATTTGATAAAGAAAATCAGAACATATACTACACTGCCCATCAAATGAGGAACTAAGGCATTGGAAGATGGTTTATGACAACCGAACAGATGCTAACCCGTAAAGAGGAGGTATTGATTTACTCCTCTACAGGAGTTAGACACAAGGCCAGTTTTTATTTTACTCCCACAAGTAAGATGTGACCCAAGGTCGGGTCAGGAAAGTGGGGTTTAAAAATTGCCTGGGCAGCCCCGTCGGCATTCCCCGGCAGAGGCGCCTCAGACAGTAAGCAATAAACTTACTCCTCCCCAAAGAGGGGAGGCAAAGCCTGGGAATGACCCATTGACCGGCGTAAATCAAGACCCGAAGGCCAAGACAACACGAGTATGGGGTGCAGTATCCATCGGAACAGATACTACACTTTGATCTTAGCCAAAAGGCCAAGAATTGCAAAGAGGAGGTAATGTCTGGGATGACAACAGAACAATACTACACTACCCCCAATTAAATAGAAGGTAATCCAGGAGATGATGGTAACATGCCCAGAGAACATATACTCTATTACCCCCAAATAAAAATAAAGAGGATGTAATGACTGGGGGGATTATATCATGCCGAACGAACATATAGTACACTCTCCTCTCAAAAGAGGAGGTAATGCCTTGGAGGGTAGTGTCATGACAATAAGACAAATACTATACTACCCCCTTCCCCCCAAAAATAGAAGGTAATTCCTGAGACGATGCTATCATGATCACCGACAAGACACTACACTACTCCCCAATGACAGGGAAGATATTATCATGACAAACAGAACATATACTACACTTTTCCAAAAAGGAGGGGGTAATGTCTATGAGATTGGTCTAATGAAAACAGAATAGATACTACACTACCCCCCCTCGAAAAAAAAGAAAACGAAGGGGTAATACCTGGAAGCATGGTATTCTTACGATAGAATATATACTACACCACCCCACAGCCTTAATTGAACATTAAAGGATAGCAATACTATAGTTTCTGCTTCAATCAGACAGATAACAAATCTCCAGTAGTAATAAATAACATTCTTAATATTAATAATCTACCACAAATATGATATCTAGAAAGAAACACCAACTTTAAATGCCACGAACATTAAATCGCTACCAAAGAAATCAATCATGTTATGTTTAAATGTAATGCATCGATCGTAGCATTGTAATCAGTCTCGCATTTATTTCCGCTGATAAATTACTACAATTATAAGATAAGATATATACAAATACGTGTTACAAGTAATAATATCAGATGACATTGAACGTTCGTGTTCCAAATAGAAATGATCCGAGCATTATAAAAAGAAAGGAGCTTCGTGTTCATATAGAAAGAAAAAAGGTGAAGAAATCACTAGGACACGTCTAAGTGAAGAGTTCTCAAATCTCACGCAAGGGCCAGACAATTGTCTCGTTGACCGGCCACTAACGTCACTACCTGTTGACAAAAAGCAGGAAAATTGAACTGGGTCGGCCATTTAAAACCAATATGGCCGACATAATAGCGGGAAACATTTGAAAGAAAACAGAAATCAGTTTGCAGGCCAGAATAATCACGTTCGTGTAAACAGATCTATGCACTTACGCAAATACTCAAATCTATGATTGATTCAAAGATGATGATTACACAGTAGATTACAAAGAAATATGAAAATATAAGTGGAATCATTTTATTGGTTTAACTGTATGACATTCAAGTAAGAGGTTCTCATTCATGATTGACAATAATTATTAACATATGAGGCGCAGCCAGCCCATTTCTCTTTTCACTAGGTTACAAAGGATTTGAAGCACAAGCATAAACGTAGGCGCTTTAACTTAAATCTAAGCACTGATTTCAAATAGGGTATTCATTTTGACTCATCACCTCTAATTCTTTTAGCTCAAGTCTGCTCTGGCAACGAGGAGTTTTACTAACCGAGAATACGTCATCGACAATAATTCATACAAACAAGGAGCTGTCTTGAAAGCCTTTCTTTTGTAGAGATAATATCTATTACGACTTGGTCTGAGGTGGAGTACCCACTGACTGATGCATTACTTCCTTCTTTTTGAGGCAGATTTTGTTTATTGCCGATCGCCTGGGGCGCCCTTACGGGAAAATGATAACAGGGCCGTTCAAGGCTATTTTTCTACCAGCCAGTGTACCTTTTCGGATGAAATCGATTTGCCTACTTTTCGGCCTTGTGCCACACCTTGCTGCAGTGGAAAGCAAGTAAATAGACAGCTGTATGAATGTTAGTATATGTTTAAAGGTAGATGTGAACCGAACATATTCAGATAATACTTTTAGCTGTCTGTTCTAGTTTGGTTGGTTTATTTTTGTGTAGCATTAGAGTCGAATACAACACCTCCTACTCTTTCCAGACGAGGGAGATCGGAAGTTGAAAGATAAAAATCGACATGCATGACGAAATATCTTAAACGAAAGTAAAGGAACCACGTGATCGAAGAGTATATTGGATGTTCTGAGCTTGAAGAATTTGGGGGGGAGGTCGAGACGAGACATGCGCTTATCTCACCATTGCCTTCTGTGCGTGTTGTTTGTTTTTCACCGCTGGACTAAAGGAGTGACTTGTCTAGAGAGGCATCTTTTCTCCCACTTACTATGGGTGAAATAGTAGAGTAGACTGGGTTCTAAGGCTTTGGTAAAACAACTAGTCTAGGAGAATAAAATTATTCTACCGTTGTGGCCTGTCGTCGTGTATTTTTTTTACTGCAGTTAGATTAAAGCAAGGTTGGGAAGGGAGCAGTGCATGTCGGGGTTGCGCAATGCTTGCTTCACTAGCAATTCTCCATTGGTCAGAACTATTTTCAGTGGATACCTATTATCCTCGAGACAAGTAGAACAATTGTTTTCGCACTGGTCATCTTTTTTCAGCCTATATTAACTATACTTTCCCCTGTTTCCGTGACATGTTTATTATTATTATTATTATTATTATTATTATTATTATTATTATTATTATTATTATTATTATTATTGTTGTTGTTGTTGTTGTTATTTTTATTTGTCGAATCGATTGCACCTTCTTTTTCTCTATTTCATCTATTCCTCTTTGTAATATCTTCATCATATGTTTCTTCCCTCATCTCCGTCTTTCTTTTCCGTCAAGACATTTATCTTCAAGTTTTACTTTCATCTGTTTGTCTACCCGCACATCCCTTTACTTTTCATTCCCCTCTCTCTCTCTCTCTCTCTCTCTCTCTCTCTCTCTCTCTCTCTCTCTCTCTCTCTACTCTACTCTACTCTACTCTTTTCACATTTCCTCTTTCTTTTTATTTTATACAATGTTATTTTTTTTCCTATTATTCCCCTTTTTCCACATTTTTCTTTTCTGTATATTTTTCTTTTATTCTTGATCATATGCTTCTTCATTTTCTTCACAATGGATTTTCTGCTTTTTCTTCTTCACGATTTTCCTTTCCTTTTTTTTCTATATATTTGTTCGTTCAATTTATTTTTTTGTCTTCAAAATATATTTCTTCTCTTTCTGAGTATTTTTCCTTATTTTTCATAATTCTTCGTCTTCTTCGTCATGATCTTCTCTTTCCTTTGTTTCTCATTCTTTGTTCTTTATCTTTTTCTGTATTTTTGTCTTCTTTCGTCACACATTTTTGTCCCCCCCCTTTAATATTTTTCCCTTTTTCTCCGTCCTTCCTCTTACTTCTCCCCAACCAATTGGTTCTCTTTTTCCCGTCTTTTTCTCTTCTTTATTTCTCCTACATCTTCATCACTCTTTTTGATTTTGTCATTTCCAACTTTGTTCCACTCATATATTTTTTCATGTTTTCTTTTTTCATCTTCTCTTTATTATTATCATTATCATTCTTCTTTCTTCCCTTCTTCGTTATCTCATTCCCTCCTTTCTTCTTTTTCTTCTGCTCACCGTCTTATTTTTCCTTTTTCCTTTCCCCTAAATCGTTTTCTTCTTCTCTTCCTTATTCTTTTTTCTTCTGTTCATCTTTCCTCTTGATTTTCTTCTTCTCCTGCTCTGTTGTTTTTCTCCTGTTCTGCTTTTTTTCTTCTTCTCTTCCTTCTTCATCTTCTTGTTTGTTCTTTTTTTCTCTTCCTTCTCCTCTAACTTTTCTGTGTTCTCCCTTTTTCTACCTTCTTTCTCTTCCTTTTTTTCTTATTCTCTTCCTTCTTCATCTTCTTCTTGTTTGTTCCTATTTTATCTTCCTTCTTCTTCAACTTTTCTGTTTTCTTCCATTTTTCTACCTTCTTTCTCTTCTTTTTTTTCTTCTTCTTCTTCTTCTTCTTCTTTTTGCCTTTTCTTCTTTGTCTTTCTCTTTTTTCCTCCTTTCATCAACATTTTCTGCCAACATGTCGATCACTAAACATTTTTATAACTTCATCCCCTCTTGACTTCGTTTCACGCACTTTGCTCTGAAGACAACACAAAGCCTCATTTTTATCCTGAATATAATTCAGTTTCATTTGTCCTCCGCCATATCATCAGTAAAAATCATCCACGACGAAAACAAAACAAAAATACGCCATCGTCAGATGACGTTCATTTCTCAGCATTTCATCCGTTATTTTCATCACGCTATCTCGGCCATTTTAGCTTTTCTTCCACCATCGCCCGGCACACATTTTTCTGTCCGCTGTTACATTATTTCTGAATGCATTCCCGGGTATTTCCACATCCACTAATTGCCTAACTACAGTCAAAGTCGAAGGCTGGGAGTTGGCGTTCTGTTTTTTTCTCTTTCATAACAGCCTGAAGATGTTGAGTAATAACCTGCTAAGGGAGATAACTCTTCAATGGTTTCAGCTATAATATAAAATACGAAGTTGTTCGAATTAACAATTTTTACATTGCTTTTCTTTAAACTGTTGCCCTCATAAACGTTGATATAGGATGATCCCCCACCCCAAAAAATAAACACCACAAATACAATCATTAATAAAATGCACAATACTTTCTGTAATCCAAAAAATGTAATAGAAATAAATTTCAGTCTATGCTTAATTGGCCAACAAATTTAAGTCATGAATTTTCAACAGACTTTATTTTATAGTATTCCTCACATTAGTAGTAGGTGTTATGCTGGATTGGTTTTGATGTGTTGAGTTATTTCAAAGAATAATGTCTATCAAAACAATTTTTGAACTGAAGAAAGTGACCAAAGAAAAAAGTAGGGAAGTGTCAAAGGAGAAGTGTGTCAGAGTTCCTATTTACTTGCCTCCCCACGAGGACAGAGTTAAACACCAGGTCAGTTTTCGATGTGGGGAAAATACAACTTCCTAAAGTCGTGCATTCTGAATTTGATCAAAAATTTAAATTACATCAGTCCAGAAGAACCTCTTCTTGAAGGACTGAAGACATAATAAGCTAAGTGTAGTCTCAGAACAGATACTACACACTTTTTCCTCAGGGTTATACACAGGTTTGCACGCTGTATCCAGATATGCTTATTATTGAACAGCTATAAAACAAAGACTGTGGACATTCATAACTGAAACATGGTGGGCAAGTCAAGCATAGATTAAAGTTTATTTACCATTAATATTTTTGGATTGCAGAAAGGAATGTTGCATTTTCGGGAAAAATCACTCTATATTACTGATTTGCATGAAATGTAATCCATAGTTAATAGACATCAATTAAGCAAGATTCCCTGAATTTCTTCTTAAAACCGCTTATGGTAATGCCCCCAAATTTGAGATATTTTCCTAAAATAAAGATCATTTCATAGATTTGGATCAAAATTCTGATAAAGACTTTGGAAACGTCTAATAGTGAATATATCTTGATTTTAATCTTCGTAAAGAGGTATAAAAGTGCTGAAAAAATGGTGCTATGCTCGTTTAACAAATTTTATTCACGAGCAGAATTCCAGTCTAAAGATTTCATTATCTTTAGAGTTTTTAAGGGTTTTTATGGGATATAAATACCATGGAGACAACCTTCCATGTTTCAGTGTACAGTAAGAACCCCCCCCCCCAGTTTACAGTAAGACCCCCCCATAAACGTCACCCATGGACTCGTTAATAAAATGTACAATTCCGTCTGCAATCCAACCAGATTTAGTATAAATATACTTTAGTGTCCATCAAGCTTCAGTTATGAATGCCCAACAGTCTTTATTTTATCGACGTTCAAGAATAAGCTTACCTGGTTACGACGTGCAAAATTGTTAATAACTTAGAACAAGAAACATCTTAGCAGTGATGTTCAGTTCAAGAATAGTCACGGGATTGTTTTGCAATACACTTTCTTGAAGATAACCCCATAGATAAAACTTTGGTAAGAGTGTTGTTATTCGGTGAGTATAAAGCAAATTAAAGATAACACCTGATGAAACGATAACCTAAGTGTCCCCGCATATCATAAGACGGTAATAAAACAAAAACTGTTGAACCTTCATGATTGAAACATTAGGGCCAAATCAGGCATAGACTTAAGTTGATTTGTACCAAATATGGTTGTAAGTGCAGAAAGAATTTCGAATTTTATTAATGATCTTATAGGTGCATATTTTTTGCGGAGGATGGGGTATTTATATTTCTACGCTTCGGCCGATGTGTAATCCAACCTTCTTTAGAGAAATAATTTTAAATACCAGAAGACAGATGTAAGAGCACGAATCAGCCTGTTTGTTAACTCCATGTTTGCTATATTTACTTGATCTTAACTTGACGCGGAAGTTGGTAATCTACTACGGAAACAATTTACATTGCATTTATACAAATTCAACGAATAAAGAAAGACTTTTATAAAACTGTGTTAAGTTCAGTCGACTTCCTACATCAAACGTTTATAAAACTCAAAACAAGTGACACAAGTAAAAACTGTTTCGAGCGTTTCCTTGCATGTTAGCTGTTGTGGGAAAGGTGTATTTTATTCAGTGACTGAACTTTACAACCAATAAAAAGAGGTAGTTGTAAGTAGCACTTCGGTGTTTTTCTAACTTATTAATTATCCAATCTCATCTTTTTTACTCTTTCAGTGTTTGTCCATGTGTGTTTTATATGCCATATTACTTGAAGTGGGAGAATAACCTAGACGATGACATTTTGTGTGATTGACTACGTGCTTTGATTTTAGAAAAGCACCGGGGGGCTCAAGGTAGAGAGCTCATGTCAAGCGATCCCTGTCAAGTAATATTTATTATTACCTGTCAATTCTGCACTTTGAAGCATATATATATATATATATATATATATATATATATATATATATATATATATATATATATATATATATATATATATATATATATAAGAAAATAAGGATGAGAGTAATCCGACGTAATGGGAAATGAAAAAGGAACAAAAACAAGAGATGTTTTTTTATATATTCATCAGCGTTTCGTCTTTATTGTAAGACTTCATCAGGATGATAATTTTAAGAAAAATGTCATGCAAGTACATCGAAATTTTGGGTTGACATGATGGGGTGATAAGGAAAAGTGGTAGCAGTGGCTACTGTGAGCGCTGGAGGAGAGTCTAGGCTGCGAGAAGTCAGTAGTAGTGAAGAATGAAATGAATATTGAATGCTTTGAGTAGGTACCATTAAGGCAGCAATGAAAAAGGGAGGGTGAGAGTATCAATGAATTTATCTTAGGGTGGGAGAGAGGAAAAGGGCTGAAGTTTTTGTCGTGGTGAGGTGTATCATGGATTTTGAGAGGCTGAGGAAAGAGGAGGGAAGGGGGAAACTCTGTGTTTTTAGCATGTAGGTAGTATCATAGTTTTAGAAAAAGATTTGAAGAAGTGAAGATAACTTGAAAATGGGAGGGGTGGGTAAGAGTGTGAAGGAAATAGTCAAAAGGGTGAGATGGGTGAGAGGGAAGAGGGGAGATTTTTGTTGTGGTCAGGTGTGAACATTTTTTTAGGCTGGAGGGAGGGATGGAGAGAGAAGTATTGACCAGCTGGCTATGTCAGTGAGTATAAGTGCGCTTGAAAAAATGTGTAGAAGTACGCTGTGAGCATGAGAAGACAGACAAATAATTTTAATTTTAGGGTAAGTGATAAGTAAAATGTGGTTTCGTTAAGGATGTGTTGATGGTTTGAGAGTAAATTGAGAGCAAAAGGTGTTTAAATATCTAAATATTTGTAAGGATGTGTAGATTGTGTTAATTTGTAAGGCTGTTATTTGTGGTTAAGTAGTTTTCATTTTTAGTGGGTGATTCCTGAGTATGTGAATGAATATATATGATAGAATGAGTCAGTACGTAAGTGTGTATGCGGAGAGTTGTATATAAGTGCAATTGAGAACGATGAGAAGAAGGGTTAGCCTTGATCTAGGTTTAGTTTTTGTTCGTTCAGGATAATTTTGCTTATTAAGGGGGATAGATTGTAGAAACGGTTTCGTTGTCTAATGGTGTTAGAGTCTGTGATTAGTGCTGTTTCAAGTAGTCTTCGCCGATCTTTGTTATGAATGTGTTTGGTGATTTTGGCCTTTTCAAACTTGAAAGCATTATCGTGCTCTAATACGTAGGAAAAAAGTGCACTGAGAGAGTTATTGTTTATATATATATATATGTGTGTGTGTGTAGGTGTATGTGTTTGTGTATGAAAAAGACAATAGAAAAAGAACAAATAAAACATAGGACGAAAAAATCAAACGAGAGGTGTTTGACCGGTGTCGTTCGGATCAACGAACGTCTTCAGATTATTTTTTTCTTAAGATTGATCCGAACGAAATCAGTCAAACATATCTCGTTTAAATTTATTTCTGCATTTAATTCGTTTTTCTTTTTGTCTTTTTCATACATCGTGTCTCCACGGCGTTTCATTTTATGACATATCGTGTATTATATCCTCACATCATGCTATATATACAGTAATTGAGATAAAATTTAAATCCACAGAGAACCTTTACTGTATCTATATAAAAATATTTAGTAATAAATATAGCAGTTTTATAGATGTAAATATTTTTATTCATACAACCATCGTTTTGCTATCCATAGCTCTGACTGAAACAGGTTTTGCAAATGTGTATTTGCAAATCCTGTTTCGGTCAGAGCTATGGATAGCCAGACTTCTTCAAGGACAACATCTTTTCGTTACTGCTTCATTTAATGGAATGAAACACAATTACTTTCTAAGACAATTGAAATCACCTAAAAATATCATTAACCGTTAAGTTTTTTATTTATTCATTTATATATATATATATATATATATATATATATATATATATATATATATCGTGTGTATTTAATAATGTTTGCCTAAATATATATATATATATATATATATATATATATATATATATATATATATATATATATATATCGTGTGTATTTAATAATGTTTGTTTGCCTAAATATATATGTATATATATATATATATATATATACATATTTATTTATTTTTTGATACAGAAAAATTAGTACAACTATATATATATATATATATATATATATATATATATGTGTGTGTGTGTGTGTGTGTGTGTGTGTGCACACGTTTTTAGTTTATAATTTTCAAATATAAAAATTACATACAAATGTTATCGGGATTTGGGACTTACCTATAATATAAACTCTTACCCAACTTCGTACTGTATGAATTACACCACTTTCTTCCGAAGACACGAACAGAAGAAAATCACATGTCAAATTACGTTTTTCAATAATATGTCTCCGTTGTCTACCCTGATAAATGTAGCTCATAAGTTTTTCGTCAATCAATAAATCATAAAATGTATCGTGTTCTCGTCTTCATAATTAAAAACGAAAAGCTTTTTTGACGACATATCAACCTCTTTTTGTCATTTAATGCCGAAACACAATACTTATTGTCAACTATTAAATGTAAGCGATTACTTGGACACAACATATACCAATAGCTGGGAGGGAATTTTAAGTTCATGCCTTTATTTTCCTCCCTTCCATCTACATTCTCTGTCAAAGGATTTGTTGGCTTTCCCAACGATATATATATATATATATATATATATATATAACCTTCTTTAATCTAAGGTATTGTGGTTACATTACCTGGTTACATTTTTTCTGGAGTATCACGATTACCTAATCGGATTTCGTTGCCGACTATGGAATAAGCTACACCAAGTTCGAATCCTGCCGTTTCTAGTCACGCACTAATATTGTGGGAAAGGTAATAACATGGGATTCTGCTCCAGTAAAAAAATAAAAGAGCAGCTTGTATTTAATTAATCTTATACACTGATTTGTTTACAATCGTCGTTTTTTCACTTAACGTTGCGTGTATAAACCATTATAGACTCGGCTGGAACTCAGATTCTATTTGTCTGATGATAAACCCCAGCATTTTGATTTTGTGATTGTTTTTTACTAATAAGTCAACGTTTATCAAGGTCCACAGACCACTTGAGGATAAGGGGTAAAGAAATTGTCAGCTGGGCGATGACGGACGCCACGAGAGTGTTTAAAAGTATAGGTGGAATGAGCAGAAGATTACTTAAGAGGAATTTATTATTCAAGAGGACGGCTCAACAAGTTTCCGCTTACATTAGACTTGAAGACGACCATGTTGTAGTTCGTTCGGAAGCAGCCTCGTGGTATTTTGTTCTACAGATGTAATGTACTAGTAAATAAACTTTCTTCATGGAAGTTCCGTTTGGTTTAAGGTACAGAAAGATAGAAATGACAGTTTTTTGCTGTGGTTGTAGTTAGGCGAGTTGTTGACGTGAATGTTTTACAGGAGAGGACACCATGGTTGGAGCTCTGTTCAGCACATATAATAAACATAATGATACAGAAGAAAGAGGCGACGAAACATCTTTTCTGTGTGAAAATAGAATGTGGCGCATAGAAGAGATCACCTCCGACTAGATTGCGAAGTCGGTGTTGTACTCTGTCAAAGCAAGAAAGAGTGCTCCGTGCGAAACCTTCCCAGATATAACAGCCGTACTTAGGATGGATCTGGCTCGTATGCAGGTAAAGGATTGCGACAGGAGTGATTGTCATCAAACTAATTGTTTCAGTTATCGTCAAAAGTAGATATTTTGGAAGAATTTAGAATTTATTTTCGAAATAATGCACGTAGAAAAAGGTCGTCTAACCGTTATGAAAACAACAAAATAACGAAATGAGTATCATCACCCGGATTTAATTCTCATAAGTACTTGTAAGGTCTGTTTCCGTTCCATCGGGGATTTTTAAACGTATTAAAAATAGATTCAAACTAAGGGTTATAATTTGTTGCGTTGTGAGGCGGGTTGTGAATACAAACATCACTTCCGGTCAATGAAGGTTCGATATAGGTCGTTACGAGTTAAAATCAGAAGAAGGCACACGCGCACACACATACGTGCAGGTGCAGACCAAAGTCTCAAATGATAATGTTTTTGCCATCATTTTGTAATCAACTGACACGATTTCTGTACACGTGAGAAGAATGGAAAGTGAACTGTCGTCGCAATAAAACATTTGTGTTTTCATCTTGGCGTTTTAATTATCACAGTTTTCCCGTCCAAAGAGACCGGATTAAAAATGGTAAAAAGATCGATAAATGAGAAGAAAAAGAAGAAGAAGAAGAAGAAGAAGAAGAAGAAGAAGAAGAAGAAGAAGAGAGGAAAAAAGAAAAAGAAAACAACTTCAGAAGAAAACGAAGAAGAAAACGAAGAAGTAAAATGAATAGAAAAATAAGAAGAAAACGTAGAAAAAAGTAAGAAGCGAAAAATGGAGAATATAGAATAATACACGAGGAGTAAAAAGAAGAAAAGAAGAAGAAGCAGACGAAGAAGAAAACGAGATTAGCAGAAGAAAAAAAAGCGAAGAGGAAAAACAAAAATAGATAAAGGAAAAATACAAATGAGAAAAAAGAACGAACAGAAGAAAGAAAGGGAGAATAATAATAAAATGGGGAAGCTCGAGACAGCGGGGATATGGAACTACCGAACCAAGAGGAAATGAGGGCAGTTGGCAACCACGATACATGCAAATATCAAGGCGTTTTGGAAGCAGACGCCATCAAATCATGGGGAATGAAATTGAAGATTGGAAAAGAATAATTATTTTCTTCATCTTCTGTAAAAACAAATTGTATATGTAACAAACATAACAAATTTTGTAAAACTTATCAAAAACATTTTTTCCGAACATTTTAGTTCATAAAGTATTTGATTTTATAGAATGTTGAATTTGCTTTCCGATTGTATTATGTCATTATATGTTCTGTAATCAAGTAGTCAATATAAACAAATTGAGTCATGATTTTTTAAATATAAGAAATGTGCCTAAATCATGGAGAATAAAGTAATTTTTTATGAATTTAGTTCTTTTATATTTGTGTACTTTTTACATTTGATTTGATAGCAATAAATCAATTATTGTAAGCTGATTCCTTATAATATGTATAGTTGCTAATTACTTGACATTAATAAGAAATTTGTTACTAAAACTTTTCTCTGTAATTATTATTTAGTTGTAATTTTGGTCTTCACATGTCCGCCCATAATTGTGGACTCTAGTCGCATGTTTGCCAGGCCTGTATTATGGATCGCCTTGACTAAACCCAAAAGATGATTGACCTATTCTACATAAAAAGGAAACAAGAGGGAAGAGGATAGGTAAGCATAGAAGATTGTATGGATAACACAAAAAAAATGAACTAGAAAATATATAACCCAGACTACAGAAATGTTGATCATTGCAGCAAGAAGCACCGCAAAAATGAACAATACTGGGAACATTGAATCTGAAAACAAAAAGACAATAAAAGCAAAGTGGGGTGAAAAAATGGACTATTCATGAGACTGACCAGAGAAAGGACACACAAATGAACCTAGAGATGGCTACGAAAAGGTCACCTGAACAAAGAAACGGAATCGCTACAAAAAGCCGCATAGAACAAGCCGATCTGAACAAACTATTTCCAAGAGAGTCAAACCCCATGAAAACAGTAAATGTAGACAATGTAAACAAAGGGAAGAAACCGTAACTCACGTAATAAATGAATGTAAAGCCCCAAAAGAATATAAAAACAGACATGACTGCATTGGAAATACAATCTACTGGGAACTATGCAAACGTCTTAACTTTGAACATGCAGACAAATGGTACAGACACAAACCAGAGACAATATTGGAAAATGAAAATCACAAAATCGTCTGGGACATGGAGGTACAAACAGACAAACTTATCTAAGCACGGAGACCGATAATAGTAAACAATAAGGAAAACCCTACCAAATCGTAGGTTTCGCCGTCCCAGCATTTCACTGGGTGAAGATCAAGGAGGCAGAAAAACGAAAGACATACTTGGAACAAGACAGAGAACTGAAAGGAATATGTATGGAACATGAAGAAAATCAATATTATATTAATAATTCTAGGGGCACTAGGAACAGTCCCGGAAACGCTGGAAAAAAACAACTAGGAGAAATTGGAATAAAGGAGAAGATTAAGATCATACAACGATCGGCAAAACAGCTGAAATCTTAAGGAAAATTAGTGAATACGGAAACCAGCCAACATAAGCAACGTACACGAATCTACACCAGACAATTTTAATGGAAAAAGAAGTAAACATATAAGAACATCACACGAACCAAAGGGAAGGGAAAACTGCTAGCAATCCATTAAACTGTCCCCTCTTCCTTATCTCTCCCTCAAAATAACATTCAATCATACACACGTGAATGTGATGAGGAAGGAGAGCACCGATCAGACGGGAAGGATAGTGCCACTTAAATTCTAGAGAAGACCAGCGGTCGTTGTTAGCGAGAAATCAATGATAAACTGATGTTGCGATGACTCAAATTGATTTTCATTGGTTATTGAACAGAGGTAGAGAGTGCTGGAAATCTGGCGAGACTCGTTCGAGACACCATTGGTTATGCTAGTGAGCAATCACTGGTTCTGATTTGTATGAACACTCCTAATAAATACTACTACTTCTACTACTACTTCTACTACTACTACTAATAATAATACTACTAATAATAATAATTTAGTATTTGTATTAATACTACTTCACCACGAAGCTTCTATTTTTTAATTAACTGTTTTTGTTGTTGTTGTTGTTGTTATTGTTTTCCTATTCTCAGTTAATTGTTAAAATGTTAGCGGCGCTTAGCAAATACAATCTTTTTCACAGAAATAAGAATGTATTTAAAAAAAAAACAGTCAAAATGGAATATTAAACATCGGAACTTTAAGGAAGCCAAATATTCTTTTAACCGCCTCCACTTTTTATTTCTTCAACTCTAAAGGCAAAGTGAATCCGAGTGGCAGAGATTCACGAAGGAATCACTAAAAAAGCGATTCGTGGTAATTTAGTTTTAATGCAAGTACTAAATTTAAATTAACTTATTTTTCTTTTTTATTGTTGTTGTCCTATTGTCAGCTTCTTTAATGAAACGGGTACATTTTGTTAAAAGTTTGGGCCACTTGACAAATATAATTTTTTTCACACCAACTGAAAATTTACTAGGCTCTGTCGGACTGATTGTCAAGAACGTATCCTCGACTGATATGAACAACAAGTTGACCCCCTTAGAAGAAGATGAATAAGAAGATGAAGTAGTAGTAGTAGCAGAAGAAGAAGAAGAAGAAGAAGAAGAAGAAGAAGAAGGAGGAGGAGGAGGAGGAGGATTCTGTCAGTATTGTAGAATACATTGAACACTGGTCTTTAATCGAAAGGTATGGATACAACTAGAAGAAATAGGTAAGATGCGTTCATTCAATCTGCGAGTTGCAATGACCACGCTATTTCAATCTTAAGCGTGATAGACAACACTGAAGTGTGACCTATCAATTGATTGAACATTTAAGAGAGATGCGAAGACGTATCTAAACTAGGATACGTGAGAAAACAAAAAATATATATAAATTGATATTTTTAGAAGAAGAAAAAAAGAAAAGGAAAGAAGAGGAAGAAGGCGAAGAAAAAGTGAAAGAATAAAATGGAAGACAAAGAAAAAAAAAGTCAAACTTAATTATTACGGTATCGTTTCGTCATTAAATTCTTAATTGAACCAACTTGTTATAAAACTATGACTAATTTTGTTAATTTTGTTAATGTTTTGATTTCTGTTCATAAAATTACTAGAGAACTCGTGACCCGTGACTTCTATTATTTGTCTCACTTTGATTTTATTCGGAAATTCATAAACTGTGATATATCTCGTAGAATTTGGTATATTCGGACTACTGTTCTCACTTTGGGTGTTTTTATCACAACGTTTCGGCTGATGTAACAAAAGAATTCCGAAGTGTGATATATCTGTTATAAAATTATTTTTGGATGACTGAAAATATAAGCCATTTAAAAAATAATAAGTATTCTTATGGATAATATAGAAGTAACGCCACTTATTATTTTCTATTTAATTTACATACGTGTTTCCGGTGTGTAAATTACTAGGAAATGAAGATTCACTCTTTCTCTAAATGACATTAAAGATATTAGAAAGTGGTTGCGGATCCCGCAATAGCTCGGGATTTACGCAAAAGAAAAAGAAGAGAGTGGTTTAATCAACATAGAGTGAGAGTGAACGATATAAATTATATAGATAAGTAAGAGAGACATGAGTTACTTGTTCACGTAATTAGCAATCACAGCTAATTAGAGCAATTGAAACATATTTTTTAATATAACTTAATCCCAGGCTAAGGTGTATTTTAACATGTGTTTTGTGTCATTAAAGTATAGAGGAAAACAAATGAGATGAATTCACATTTAGTAAAACAATAAATCGAATGTAATTTACATTTTACATCTATATAAATCAACTTTATAATGAAAATCAAAATTATTTCCATTCGATCGTGAGAAATAGTTTGATTCAATTGTTCTATAGAAACCAATGAAATATCTCGCCTATTTCGCTTGGTATTTGGTAAAACTCAAGATAAAATCGATCTTTTGGTCCGTAATTGTACTTTTTGTCCTGAAAATTTTATTTAATTAATTTAAAAAACGTTTATAAAATTGAACTTTTCTTCCAAATGTTTACTTGTTGAAGTCATTTTCGTTATGATAATTTTTTCATTTTTATATTATCCAATATTTATGTGTTACCCTCTTCATTCTTACTTTTAAATTATGTTCAAATTTAATACATTCTTTAAAAAAAATTGAATTTTAGAAAATAATAAAATCTGAAAATACTAAAAGTATGTTTGGCACAATAAAGAAAACAATGAAGAAGCAACGGCCGTCATCGACCAAAACATATTATTAATAATCGCTACATTAAAAAGTAAATTAGAATTTCAATTCAGGACAAGAAATATAATTTATGGTCAAAAATCAATTTTATCTAAAAAAAAAAGTGGAGGAAAAACTGACCGAAATCAACGATTTGATATATTTTTCTTTACGTTAACATTTTATTTATCGTTAAAATGTTACAAAAAATTTCACATTAAATTTTTTTTATAAAATAAGATGTGGCACAAGGCCGAAATTGGCTGCTGTCGTCCTATTGGCTTATTCTCTAAACTAGTTTCAGTCACCAAAATATCACATTCACTTTATGGGTAAAATCTACTAAACATTATTCCCAATGGTTTGACGTTTTATTTTTACAAAAATATATGTACAAATTCATCGGTTAGTGGTGGAGGTGGCTAAAATCAGAGATTACTGAAAAATAAAATGCGAAATGTGACGGTTAGTTGGGCCCTTCTAAATCCATCTAGGTATGAGCTGCTCACTTTTTTCCGGGTTGTTTCAAGAGCTGAAAACAAGCAAGACAGTTTCTAAGTGAAAAGAAAAGTTGGGAGACAGGACTGATTTGTACCACTAGCTAAGAGACTTTGCTAACTTGGATGGGATCTGATAAGACTTCATGTCGGCCTGAACCATGCCTAGGCAAGGAACACATACTTAAATTTGGTTTGTTACGTTAAGATGTCTGATAAATCTTGATGAGATTAATGATAAAAACTATGGAATCGTGTAAAACATAAAAATGGAGAGAGGAATAGAAATGGAGCAGACAGAGAGGAAAGTTGACAGAGTAATAAAAAGTAGAGAGTGGGAGAGAGAGAGAAGAAATATGAAAGTTAGAAAGAGGGGAAAGTGAAAAAAAGAGGAGACATAGATAGAGATGGTTTACTATGACACTTCAATGTATTCTGAAATCCTTCGAGTTTGTGAAAATTGACCGTGCCGAAAATTGGGATTTTTTTCTATTTATTCTGTTAAAGTTTTAGTTAATATCGTAAAAATAATATTTTAAATATTGTAAATAAGAATGTTTTGTAATTTTTTTCAGATGAAGATTGATAATGATAATACATATAATCAATCCTCATCTTAAAATTTAAGAAACATAATATCAAATCGGCACAGACCAGAATTAATACGAAAATTGAAACGACTCAACGCTCTTTACGTTTCATAAAGACATCACGCATTTTGAATTATAACGACTATAGTTTGTTAGAAAAAAAGAAAAAAAACTTATTTCCAGCATTCACCAATAAGATACACCTGAAGAAGGTCGAAGGTTACAGATACATAGTAGAGAGGAGAAGAGATGGGAGAAGGGAATTGAGAGAGAAGGTCTACTATGTCATCCCAATATATTTTGAAATCCTTTGTGAAAATTGGACGTGGGTGTATTTCTATTGATTCTATTACAGCTGCAAAGTTCCCTTTAATATTGTAAAACGTATAACAAATAGTGTACATAATGCTTTGTAAATATTTATAGAATTTTTTTCAAATCGAATACATGTTCTAAAACTACCAATAAATAAATGTACTTTTAACATATCTATTTAATTTATCTTTACAATCATTCAAAGGTACAAAATGTATAAAATTATGTTAAATATACCAACGTTTACCCAATGGGTCACGGGTTTTCTAATAATATATCGAAATAAAATTTGACGATCCTCTAATTTTTTATAAAAACTATGAATGAAATAATATGCATTTACTACTGGTTAAAAGATAATTTACTTTGTTTTTTTTAAACAATTAACAATGAAAACAAGTTTATAATTGTTATTTATTTGGGCATCCATATGTTGCTTTATTTCTGAAGTGATTCTTTCTTTACTTTAGTAAAAGAACTTTCATCTGTCACAGAAAGCGTAATTTGGTAGGTATGGTTTGGTAGTTTGGTAGTTTTGTTTTACGGCATATCAACCCTTTTTGGGTTATTTAATGCCGAATCTGGTCATTATAGTAAAAGATTTATGCTTCAAGTTCTAAAAATAAAATAAAAAAGGGGATGGAGAAAGAGAGAGGGGCTGTTGTTTTTGTTTTTGGTTTTGTAGAACATAATTAAGTTTTACCAAAAAAAAAAAAAAAAAAAAAAAAACGTCAATGTAGGTGAATTTCGTCTCAGGGAGCCACAGGGCAGCCTGATCTGATATCACCAGGCGTAATTTGGGGGCTGGAACCAAAGTGTGTGAAGGTCCATAGTAAATATTAACATGTTAACCAGACCGTGGCGGATATTAACACATAGGAATCGAACCTATGATCAGTGGATCCGAACGGCAAAATAAAGAAACGTTGTATTATGTCATTTGTATGCGCTGTGAGTGTCAGGTTACGCTAAATGAATGGAGAAAGAATGGAGACTTATGACAAATAGTATGCATTTAAAGTAAGGTTTTCCTAAATCCACACGAGATCAATGGTTACCTTTTCCGAGCGTCCTTTGAAGCAATCTCCGGCGATCTACCATCGGATTCCCGGCTGAACACTTTGTCTTTTATTCATGGATCATTACAACTTCCGGTCTGTCCATTGATCCACAGTTCAGCTCCGTTCAATCTTAAAAGGATTCTGGCTGGACAGGGTTTAAGTGTCGCCTATTATGCTTCACACGAATAACTATTGTATAATTATCTTGACGTATACCCTTTTTTTCTACCCTTTCTCCCACTCCATCTCTCTTAATTTTTTTCTCTCTCCCGCGTCCTCCTCAACTCTAGCTCAAAATGTCATCTCTACGTTTGAATTGAACACCATCTCTTTCCGTTCTCTGCTTTTCTCTTTCTCGTCTCTTTCTCCCTCTCTTTCTCTCTCGTGTTCTCAAGTCTAGCGCAAAATGTTTCTATTTCGACTTAAACCTTTTTCACCCTTCTCTCTATTTCTCTGTCTCTCACTCTCCTCACCTATAACACAAAATCATTTCTACTTTTGAGTTTAACATTTCTCTCGCCACCTCCACCATGTCTCGTTGGCTCTCAAATCTTCTTTCCTCTCTCTAGCTTACCCTCTTTCTCTCTCTCACACTCTTTCTCTCCTTTCTCCTCTCTATTCCACTATCTCTTTCATTCTTTTAAACTCAAGATCAAAATGTTTTCTCTATTTTGTAGTCGTACTCTCTCTCTCTCTTTCTCTCTCCTTTTCCCTCGTCACCTCCAACACAATATTATTCTCTACTTTTGAGTGAAACCCATTCCCTCTTCTCCTCTTTCATCAACTCTCATACATAATGTTATCTCTACTTTTGAGTTAACCCTCTCACCTGTCTTCCTTTATATATATATATATATATATATATATATCTTGTGTTATACTTTAAACTTTATACGTTACCTCATCCACCTTTCGTCAATGTAAAGTAAACTGAGGTCTCGTACGGCGTAATACTCATTCAAAAGTTGGAAAGTCATTATTATATTAACTGCCATATTTCACCTCATTATCTGCTTAATTATATATCCCTCTTTTTTCATTCCTTCATTTTACGTTTGTTTCATCTTCTTCTCTATATTCCTTTATATCCGCCCCTCCTCCCCTCCTCTTCTTCTTCTTCATTTTCTCCCTGTGAGAACATCTGATGTAATGAATATCATCTCTGACTGTGGAATTAACACTCTGAATTCAATGCATCATATCCGTTGCGTTCACATACGCATTATAATCATAAAGAAAATATATGACTAGCTAAAAGTAGCAATTCGTTTGCAATAAAATCGTTAACCAAAAGTCGAGTCTTTCGGTATCAATTAGCTAGAAAATAGTTAATATGCCATAAAACTTCTTTTTTATACTAATGATACAACGTTTATCAATGTGCGGGGGCAAACCGAGAAGAAGGGTTTAACAGATTGTCAGTTGGACAATAAACAACGCCATGAGAGGATTGGAAACGAATGGGCCGGATTTGATTATCCAAGAGGACGGTTCAAGAAGTAGTATAAACCTTGGACTTGAAGACAACCATGTTGTAGTAAGTTGGAAAGCAGACCAGTGGTATTTTATTACACCCATGTGATGTTCTAGGGAAGAAACTTTGTTCTTGGAAGTTCCGTTTGGTTTTAGGTACACAAAGAGAGAAAGGAAAGTCCTTTGCTTCCCCTTCTTCCTCTTCTTCTTCTTCTTCTTCTTCTTCTCGCGCTTTCTCTTTTTTATTCTTTTTACAATTTAAAACTTTATTGTTTTGTCTTCGTTCATTTTAATCCCATATTGTATTTTTCTGCTTGGATTTATTTAATTCCCCCTCCCTCCTCCCACTTTATATATATATATATATATATATATATATATATATATATATATATATATATATATATATATATATATATATATATATATATGATGATTTTATTTACACAGACATGTACAAAATCTGCGACACTGGACTGTCGATGTTATCGATCAACAGTTACTATAAACTGAGATCTCATTAGGCAGAGTTAGAATCCGATCTTAACCTCAGATCATATTTGGAGAGAATGAAATGGAGAGATAGAGAAAGAGAAGAAGAAGAAGAAAAGAAATTTAACATTTCAAAAATTGAGGCCGTTAAATATTTTTTTTATATTTTTATATTTCCTATCTCTTCTCTCTCGATCTGAATCAACAGACGTTCTCTTTCTTTTCCTTTATGTGTCTACCTTCCATTCACCCCTCACCCCTCCCTTCATTATATGCCCTTCCTTCCACCTTATATTTTTATTTTTATTTATTTATTTATTTATTTATTTATTTGCCCTGTTTGTTTCAGATTTTAGATCGTAGATTTTTTGTTTTTGTTTTTTAGATTTTTTAGATTTTTAATTTTTAATTTTTTAACGGCCTCAATTTTTGAAATGTTAAATTTCTTTTCTTCTTCTTCTCTTTCTCTATCCCTCCATTTCATTCTCTCCAAATATGATCTGAGGTTAAGATCGGATTCTAACTCTGCCTGATGAGATCTCAGTTTATAGTAACTGTTGATCGATAACATCGACATGACAGTGTCGCAGATTTTGTACATGTCTGTGTAAATAAAATTATCATATATAAAGCTCTATCTTGATATTGAGCACTTTTTATAAACCCGGTTAAAATTCTCTGGATTACCACCCTGTGGATATTTTTACCTGGAGTATTACCATTATTATATATATATATATATATATATATATATATATATATATATATATATATATATATATATATATATATATATATATATATCTTCCTTTCTCCTCACAACTCCTTTTTCCTGTATTTCATCTTTAATTTTTCTTCATCTTTAAATCTACATTCTTCATTCTTCATCTTTTCCTTCACTTCTCTTCATCTTAAATTCTTCTTCATTTTTCATTCTTCCATTAATTCTTCTTCATTTTTCATTCTTCCATTAATTTTTCTTAATTTTTCATTTTCATTCTTATTCTTGTCCTGCGTCTTCTTTTTTTCTTTCATTCTTCATTTTCTTTATTCTTATTTATTTTTAATTTTTCATCTTTCATTTTTCATCTTTTATAATCTTTTTATCTTTCAGTATTCCTCTTCATTATTTTCACTGTTCATGTTGCTTCTTCTTCTTCTTTTTCTTTCTTCATTATTTTAGTCATTTATATAAGAGAAAAGAAAAAATATATATTCATTGTTCTTGTTATTCTTTTCTTTCATTCTCCATCATCTTCTTCATTATTCTTCATCTTACATTCTTCTTCTTCGCCTATATTTCTACATCTTTTATACTTTACCTTTCATTCTTCTCCGTCTTGCATTTTCATTCATTTTATTATTTTCTTCCATTTTTCATCTTCTTTATTTTTCTTTATTTTTCATTCTTCATCTTACATTATTCATCTCTCATCTTTCATTCGTATTATTCTGTTCGTCCATCATTCTGCATTGATCTTTTTCTTCTTCATCATCTTTCAGTTTTGATCCTCGCAATAGTTCTTTTGCTTCTTTTTCCTTTTCTTCGTTATTCCTCACGCACCACATAGTTAAGAAACAGAGACTGATGTATTTCATAGCCGCCTTTCGTTCAGGATTGAACTGAAGCATAACCTTTCGATGCCCTCTCGATTAATCAATGATATCCGATCAGTTAATTTCCCTATACGATTAGACGAGATCAGATTTCAAAGGACTAACTTTCCAGCCAGTGAATCGCGCCCAACCAAATCCTCCATGATTATTCGCTCACTCCAGCAGAAAGATAAACTTCCAAGCTGTCTAATGAGAATTTGACAAAATTTGTTACAAAATCTAGACTAATTTACACTGGAGTTTAATTAGGAAGCGTCTATAGTCCTGAAGATGAGCGTTTACAAAATTATCGCATGAGTATACGGGTCATGTAGAATGTATTATTATAAGGAGCAAGAGCATTTAGTTTCTCTAAACGACTCTATTATTGCTTTATCTCATATGTAAAGTGGAGCAATTCCATTCACGGTTTCTTTCATACAAATAGCTTTTTTAATAGAAAATACATACTGAAATCTCTTACGTCACTCATTTATGGCAAACATCGGTCCGTGTTATTTAAAAAAAATAAAAATTGTATTTCCAATTCATTTTGATATTTTTATATTTAACCCTAAACATTTTTTTAAACTTTTATTCACTCAAACAAGGCACATTGCCACTGGGACGTAAGGGGCTACTGTAAATTAGGGGCCATACCTACAGTGACATCCCAAGTAGGGTGTGTAGCAGTGAGATGTCTGTTCACATTACATTTAAATTTCTACATCTTAGTACAGTCATGGATCAGGGAACAGGGAGGGAATTCTAAAGGTTAGCATTTCGAGGAAAGATGCTATTAGAGTAGAAAGCCTTCAGATATCTGGGGGTATGTACGTCTAAGGGGCATTAGTGTCGCGAGTTCATCGGGGCATGTTCTAATGTACTTATGAAACAAACACATGGATGCAACATTGAAGCGATGGGACAGAGGTTGGAGATTGGTTGACTATGCGGGATCTATTAGATTCGAGACTATTATTAGGCCTTTACTAATAGGGAGTAACTAGTAGTTGATGCTCCAACCCAGATGTGGCAACAATACTTTATGCATGGGTGAATTGTGGCTTTGTAGATATATAGGATGCTGACAGGTTTAAGAAGTCTTCTAGCTCGGTAGACGAATACTTTCTTTGCAGCAGCCTTGTCAATGTCTTCTATGTATTTGTTCTAATTCACATCGCCTGGGCCGAGGAGTTTGAATAACAAACTCTCGGTTAGGGTGCTATTAGCTATGGCAATCGGTGGTTGAAAAGGTTTCTTATAATATTTAAAGAAAAGAAACTTTGTCTTAGTAGGATTACATGTTACCATCCATTAACATCCTTATTCCACTGCTTTTCTCAGGATTCAGACATTGCGTTGGATATGTGTGCGTTCGTTCTTCCCACATGTCTAGAGTAGAGTGTGGTGTCATCAGCAAATATACCCATCTTGATCATACTTTAACCAGGGAAGTCGTTTATTGATATCAGGAATAATAACGGTCAAGGGATCGATCCCTGGGGCACAACTGCATTAATGTCATGATGTTTGGATGTAAGACCATCGGGGGCAACATGGATTTTTCTGCAGGCTGAGAAGGATCTTATTATATTAAATATTCATCCAGTAATCCCGTATGATATAACTTTCATGAGAAGACCTTCATGACAGACCTTCTCAAAAGCTTTGGATATATCAAAGTCAACTGCCCTAACTTCGCCTGCCTTATCCAGTGTATTGTATATGCGTTGATAGTTAGGATATTCGCAGTAGAACGGGATTATCTAAATCCATACTGTTAGTCAGAAAGAAGTTTAGCATTTACGGGGTGGTTGACTATCGCTAGATAGATTAACAATTTAAAATGTGTAACGTGTAGCTGTAGGAGACGGATGGGCGATAATTAAGCGTGTCAGTTCTTTCAACAGAGTTCTTGAATACTGGTACAACAGAGGCAATTTTCCAGCTATCCCACAAAGCAAGATTCAGCAAGTAAAATTTGGAAAGAACAGGAGCTAGCTCAGCAGAGCATTTCTTTATGAATATAGAAAGGGTTAGGATCAGGTCTACGCGCCTGGTATGTGTCTCAGATTTTATGATATCCGAGACATGAGAAGGAATGATGAACAGATCATCGAGTGTGGCTTCTGTCCGCGGTGGGAAATTTGGTGGGGAGCGGTTTATAGGGTCTAAGGTGGTGTTAAATGCGAACCGCTCGGCAATAAGTTCAGTCTTCTTAGTTGCCGTGCAGGCGATATCATGGTGGGTGGATTGTGGGGGGATTGTTAATTGCCCATTATTAACCTCACTATTATACATTTTCCAGAAATTACCAGTTCCTAATTCTTGCGACCCTATGGCGTTTTTGCCATTAAGATATACCTTCTCTTGGTGTCGGCTATATCACTCTTACAATGATTTCTAAATGCCACAAATCATTTCCTATTTGTATCTGATTCATATCAGCTGAATCAGCTGAATTTTTGCTTGTACTATTATATATGTATATATTATAACTATTATATATATATATATATATATATATATATATATATATATATATATATATATATATATATATATATATATATATATATATATATATATAATGGTAATAATCCAGGTGAAAAATATCCACAGGGTGGTAATCCAGAGAATTTTAACCGGTTTTATCAAAAGTGCTCAATATCAAAAGAGAGCTTTATATATGATAATTTTATTTACACAGACATGTACAAAATCTGCGACACTGGCCTGTCGATGTTATCGATCAACAGTTACTATAAACTGAGATCTCATCAGGCAGAGTTAGAATCCGATTTTAACCTCAGATCATATTTGGAGGGAATCTGAGGTTAAGATCGGATTATAACTCTGCCTGATGAGATATCAGTTTATAGTAACTGTTGATTGATGACATCGACATGCCAGTGTCGCAGATTTTGTACAAGTCTGTGTAAATAAAATTATCATATATATATATATATATATATATATATTTATATTATAAGAGTGAATATATGAACAATTTGTGTTTGTACCAATATATATATATATATATATATATATATATATATATATATATATATATATATATATATATAGTGAATATATGAAAAATAGTTGTAAAAAACGCCGATATAAAGTATAAAACTATAGAAGCCACCACTTATAGGCCCAGAAATAGATCCTCGTTCAACCTAATTTTTATAACGAAAACAGGAAATAGATTCCTTAAGTTATCAACAAACATATCTAACCAACGAGGCACACTACTCAAAATATTCAATAAAAATACATTAAAACTTAGCTATAGCTGTAGCTAGAATTTACAAAGAATTTTATAAAACACAAGAAAATACTAGTAAAACTGACACAAACACTAATATAGCTAACAATAGAACCATGAAGAATTGCCATAGCCTATCAAAAACAATTGTCAGTATATACCAGGCAAAGATATACACTGAAATAAACTGAGTTGAAATATCCTACATATGTAACAAGACAAAAGTCTTTAAGGCCATAGATTCTCGTTTAACAATGAAAGAGATATGTGCCACACTACATTATCCTAAAACGTTTTAAAACTAATTAAGGATTAAAAAACACCAATAGTTAATTCGAAATAATTAGAAAGGTCAAAGCATGTAATTCCTTTAACTCACCCTGTTTCTTATGTCTTAATGAAAAACTTGATATTATTAGATTAGATTACTTAATAACAGAAATGAAGCCACAATTCATTGCAAATATATTAAAATACATACATAAACTAGTTTGTAAAAAGTCACTGTTAGTTTACCACAACGAATAAGGTATATGTCCTTCCCAAATTCCACCCGTATCCTTAATTCTCTAATCTCTAACCTTACTTTGATCTCAATTTCAATTTTAACTTTAATTTTAATTTAAAATTTTTAATTATAGTTTATATTTACTTCCACTTTATTTTATTTTTTTTGTTATATTTTATATTTGTTATCTTTTAATATGATTATTTATTATTAATACGATATAGTGTGTGTTAGTGTGTCATGCTTACATCAAAAGCTCTGCACATGCGTGCCGCACCTGGATTTGAAAAGGCATTCATGTCACCTAATTTTCGTAATATTTGCAAATATTTCCCTTTGGCGCAACGGTTAGCAACGTAGGATTTTGACGTCGGTTTTTGACGTCAGCCCGACTGGTTCATAGTGCGATCCCAACTAACCTCTTAGATTTGTTTCTACATCGAAGGGGGGAGGGATGTAGGGAGGGGACGACCGGGAAAACACATATTAATACGATAGCGGGTGTGTTATTTTGTGTGTCACGCTTACATCAAAAGCAACGACCTTCCGAATCTTTGTATGCTACTCATGAATTGGAGCCAAATTTAATTTAATCTAAAGCATTTACAAAGTAAGGTTTAGTCGTCGAAATATTACCTTCACTAGAAATATTCTATATAAAAAAGTTTTGTAAATGGTTTCATGTATTGTTCATAAATATACAAGTCAAATCTTATCATATTTTATTCAAACATGTATAGGTTAGGAACAAGATAATTAGTATTGAAAATATAATTTCGTGTAATTTACACGGGTCCCGCTAGTTATTTATTATTTCTATTTCTATTATGTTATTCTTATATTATGAATTTATGTCTTATATCTATTTTTGAATACTTTGAATATTTTGAATCTTTAAATTTTGAGTTTTTTCAAGTTCTATGTATTTTATTTCATCTTCATTTTATCAGGTTGGAAAGAAAGTAATGTCGTTTTTGTCCTACACATTTATTTCATCTGAAACATTCACATTAAAGTATTTTTAATATTTACAATAATGTCCCTCATTTTCTATGACTTCTGTCCAACGATCAACTAGCTTCTTGATGTCTTCAAAAAATATTTCTCTGATTTTTTAGAGAAAAACAAACTTAGGTCATTTTTGAATTGTTCGTCATTTTCATACATTTTGTTGTTTAAGTGATGCTGCAACGACTGGAAAAGATGGTAGTCGGATAGAGCAATGCCAGATTAATAATACGGATGAGGCAAAACTTCCCAATTGAAACTCATTACCTTTTTCTGAGTGAGTTTCGCTGTGTTAAGTCTCGCGTTATCATGCTGAAGCACTACACCCTTCCTATTGAGTAATGCTGGTCGTTTTTTTTTTTTTGATAGAGCAATTCTTGGATTATCCAGCTGCGAAGAATATTTTACTGCTGTGATTGTTTGATTAGGCTCTAGTAACTCATAATGAATCAGTCCTCTCATGTCAAACCATAAAGAGAACATAACCTTCTTTGGGTGTAGTCCTTTTTGGGAACAGGCTGTGGACTTTGGTTTCGGTCTAACCATTGTCTTTTGCGTTGGGTATTCTTATAAATAACCCATTCTTCATCTCCAGTCACAATTATTTGCAAAAATGGTTCTCGATAATTCCTGGAAAGCAAATATGTGCAAACAGTCAATTTTTGATTTCGTTGAGCGTCGGTCAAATCGTGCGGAACCTAGAGTCCAAGTTTTTAAACTTTTCCTAACTCGTGAAGGCATGACGTAATTGTGGTATAGGTTGTATTGAATTGTTGAGCTAATTCTCTGCTGGTTAACTTTGGATTGACCTCCACAGCGTCTTTAATGGCGTCTTTATCAATTGATTGTGGGCTTCTCGACCGTCGCCGATCTGACAAGTTAAAGTCTCCACAAGAAAATTTTGCAAACCACCGTTGACATTTTCAATCATTCAGAACATTTATCCCATAGACAGTTCCAATATTCCTCGTAGCTTCTGTAGCTGAGTTTCCTGTTTTGAATTCATAGAGCATGCAATGTCTCAGATGCTACTCAATAATATCCATTTTTGACGGCTGCGACCCTTAAACTTAATATTTTCCAACTAATTACTATATACGAAAGGCAAAGCAAGATATTAAGGCACCATTCAACAAAATATCCAGACTTGTGTACAACTTAGGAGGCTGCAAAGCGATGAAGTAAAAAATACGACATTGCTTTCTTTCCAACCTGATACATTTCATCTTCTAATTTTGGAACTCAATCTCAGCTCTTATATTCGTTGTGATCTCTTGATTTATATTATTTTTTAAATATTTTTAATAATATTTTTATTGTAAAAGTTTACTCTTATCTATATGTTTTAACATTTCCATCGTACGTTTTGTGCATAGAGCTATGCTATTGATGTGAGAATGTACTTACTTATTCCTGTGTATGTGTGAACGTATTTATATATAGTAAAATAAATGTATTTGAGAGGTGGTTTGTACGATAGTATATAGATAAAGATATATTGATGTATTTGTGTATGTGTGCATATGGGTGTGCGAATTATAAGTATTTATGTGTCACGTTATGTGTATGAGTAGGTGTATTTACATGTTCATGTACATGTATACCTGTGTGTGTCAGAAAATTATCTGCTGCTTGTGCATGCGTAAGTAACTTAACTGATGTGTATGTGAGCACACTTATCCGTGTATGCGCAATATTTATTGATAAATAATAAGTACATCACCAATATATTTAGGGTATATAGTTTGTTATAATGTATACATATGTAATGTATATGTGTGTATGTGTATATGCGTGTTTGCATATATATGTATATCCGTACGTATACATGTGTGTACATGGGCGTGTGTGTGCTGTTATGTGTATATGTATATGTATCTTCATGATTAAACATATAAAACAACAAATATTACTCACATTTGGACAGAAATTGTTTATTTCAAAGACCCAGTAAATAATCTATCAGATTCACTTATTTCCGGTAATTCCAGAATAGTGACTTATTCTTCAAAGAAAAAATATTTAAAAATCTTTGTAGCTTACCAAAATATATGTTTATTCAAAAACTTGTAGAATTAAGTGAATACATTTTTAAATAGTACTTGAAATTTGTATATATATATATATATATATATATATATATATATATATATATATATATATATATATATATATATTTTTTTTTTTAAATTTAATTTTATTAATAGTAGAGCCCTGTTTTGAATTACAATACATAATATTAATATAAATATGTATATACACACACACACACACACACACACACATATATATATATATATATATATATATATATATATATATATATATCATATTTATAGATAATGCTCCTTTAAAATTAATTTTTTTTAATACTAGAGCCTAGTTTTGAATTACAAGATTGTTGTCATCCTAGCGATTATGCAAAAGTTCCGCTCAGGCGTTGAACACTATGTAGAACATGACGCTTGCCTCCGCGTCTCGGGTAAATGTACATTAATTTCAATTATTGTATGTGGTGATTTCTCGTGGCCGTGTGGACGCAGGCGTTAGGCTTGTGATTCTAAGCTAAATCTACGAACTGCGTTCGAGCCCATGCGACCGCTCGGAACGCCACTCCTGCACTGATGAGGTAGAAAACTCGAAACGACGTCGTCTGTATGTATAAAACACTTTAATATTTTTTTTAAAATATAGTTAATGCCCTTGTATTATTTAATAGTCTTTATAGTATAGGCCTGTTTTGAATTACATGAATGTTGTCATCCTAGCGATTATGAAAGCTCCCGCTCGAGCGTTAAACATTAGTAACAACATAAAGCTTGAGAGAAAGACAGAGAGAGAGAGAGAGAGAGTAATAGAAATATGTAAGAGTAAATTTATATATGTGGCATATATGTGTACATATATATATATATATATATATATATATATATATATATATATATATATATATATATATGTTAATGCTGCGTATGTGGTTACATGTATATGTGTAGTCGGGTGTGTGTTATATAGATGTGTGTATGTGTATATGTGTATATGTGCATATGGTCCTGCGTTTTTATGACTGTTTTGGTCATATATAGTTTAAAAACCTCATACAGCCTGACTAAAAAACACCTCTAGCGTATGTATGTTGTCTTACTTAATTACTCATGCGTATGTGTGTTTGAGTGTTACTATGAGGTCCTTTTTCCATTTTTGCTATTTTTTAAATTTATTTTATCGTTTTTACATTTGACTATTTGCTCACCGAATTATTTTCTGTGTGTATATATGTATATGCATGTGTGGCTATATATTATAGGTGGGTGTGTATGCGTATGTATAAGTATAAGCTGAAATTGAATTCTTCTGGTATCCTATCCACTTATATACATCCTCTTCCCTTCTATTAAAACTTTATGTGCGATTAAAACTCAATTCATTATTCTAGAATCCTCTCTGTCGGTGGCCTGAGGAAGTTTTACTTTGAAAAAGTCGTAGCTAAAACATGTATGCATATATGAAGCCTAAAATATTTGTATAATAAAATTCGGATCAAGAGAAGAATAGGGAACCCAGATCATTAACACAAGACGCGGGACATATTTTAGAATCACCGGTTGACCTCGCAATACACGTGGTCTCTATTTACAAAACACTTGTAAATAGATCTTTTATAACATGTTAATATTTATTTTAAGGCAGAGAGTTCATAAATAAAACAAATAAATATTAACATGTTTTCTTTTAAAACATGTTTTTGTGTCACTATTTACAAAACAACTTTTCTTTTAACATGTATACGCTTTTTTAAAAATCGGCTGACTTGTAATCTGTCGTTTTGCAATAAACAAAACAATTTATCATTTTTTTTTTACTTTTATTTACTAAATAAAAAACAAATTTTAAACGCAATTCTATATTTCGTGTTGTGTATTTTAAGAAAAAGTGGATACTTTTTTTTCTTTTCCTAGGGAGGCGAGTAACTAGCGAAGTTTTATTTGTTTATAATTGTTGCTTACAGAAAAAAAAGGAAAAAACTTCATGAGGGCAGAAATGGGGGGGGGTATGAAATATTTATCACCGTACTTACGTAATCTTTCGTTTGTAGGGAAAAATCAAGCTTCCCAAAAAGGGGCACTCTGGATCTTACCTCAGTTTAGAAGGATTTTTCCATACTACACATTGCTCCTAGCCTGAGGAGGCAAAACGGATGATTACGCAAGTTATTTTAATAAATAAACGAAATATATACGCTTTTTAAAAAATCGGCTGACTTGTAATCTTTCGTTTTGCCTCCCCACGAGGGCGGAGTTAGACTTCAAAAATCAGTTTCTAAACGGAAGCAATTTAAAATTTATGAAGTTTTTTCCTTTTTTTTTTCTGTAAGCAACAATTATAAACAAATAAATAAAACTTCGCTAGTTACTCGCCTCCCTAGGAAAAGAAAAAAAAGTATCCACTTTTTCTTAAAATACACAACACGAAATATAGAATTGCGTTTAAAATTTGTTTTTTATTTAGTAAATAAAAGTTTTTAAAAAATGATAAATTGTTTTGTTTATTGCAAAGCGACAGATTACAAGTCAGCCGATTTTTAAAAAAGCGTATACATGTTAAAAGAAAAGTTGTTTTGTAAATAGTGACACAAAAACATGTTTTAAAAGAAAACATGTTAATATTTATTTGTTTTATTTATGAACTCTCTGCCTTAAAATAAATATTAACATGTTATAAAAGATCTATTTACAAGTGTTTTGTAAATAGAGACCACGTGTATTGCGAGGTCAACCGGTGATTCTAAAATATGTCCCGCGTCTTGTGTTAATGATCTGGGGTCCCTATTCTTCTCTTGATCCTAAAAGGAAATTCATACGTCAATATATATATATATATATATATATATATATATATAATTTATTTCACAAAATTCCTTTAAATTCACGCAAAAATTGGGTTGATAGTTCAATAGTGTATGTAATAGAGCTCAAAATAATTTTATAAATATTCCTTATAAATACAATGTTGTCTTCTAATTTTTAAAAACCTATTATTTCTTGACAATATATTAAAAACGTTTCTTCAGTGAATTTTTATTTCCTATGGAATTAATCTCCCCCCCCCAAAAAAAATAGAACCTTTAGTATCAAAATTATTTTCTTTATGTCACCTTTTTCTTCATGTTTATCTTTTTTTTTTCAAAGCAGAGGAATGAAAAAAATTCCTAGTTTCATCATTTATATATATATATATATATATATATATATATATATATATATATATATAGAGAGAGAGAGAGAGAGAGAGAGAGACAGACAGACAGACAGACAGACAGACAGACAGACAGACACACAGAGGGAGAGATAGAGAGAGAGAGAAAGAGAGAGCCAGACAGAGAGACAGACAAACAGACAGACAGAATAATATGGAGTACTGTTGTGATATTTGGGTTGGTGAATTACTGTCCGATTTGAGGGTTCTTGATAAGGTGCAGAAACGTATCTATACATGTTGTTGCTGGTGTCAGTTTTTTCTGGAAATACTATTATGGCATGTGTTCTTCGGCGTTGTGTGGTCTGTTCCCTGCTTCTTTTGTTCCGGCTCGTTTGACTCGTTTGCCTGGTGGTCTCCATCGATTCGTTGTTTTGATACCCCATTGTAATGCGACTTCTTATTGCAGTGGCGTCTTTCCAAGAGTTGCGGGAGACCTCTCCCTTCTGACTGTTTTCCTCCTACCTGTGGCCTCTGTCTTTTCGTGACTGGGGCCAATGGGCCTCTCCTATCTTTGCGATGGTCATGTTTCGTTCTTGTTAGCTCCTTACATCAAGTGGCTTCATGCCTTGTCTGGAACGATTTCCATTAAAAAAAACAGAATGTTGTGTTCCTAATTGAACCTACATATATGAATTCTTTAATAATGTGAGTTTTATTTTTTTCTAGTGTCACAGTTTTTAGACTTTCCTCTTGCCGGAAACCTAATGGAAACCTAATGGAAATATATCAATTATATATCAATGGAAATCCAATCCAAGATGTTCGTTGTCTAAGCGACAACAAAACGGTCCGTCAAGATCTGAAATTTTTAACAATGAAAAAAGACAGAGTTACTGGAATCTAACTTACTATTGTCGATTTTTACATGCTTTGAAGTTAAAATTTAATATCCATTGAGATTTAATCCTGACAGTCTATTAATAATAAGTATATACGCACACACACACATATATTTCTTTACTAATTTTCATAATGTTATATTTGGTTTAAAAAGTCGACAGGAGTTGGCGGAAATTTCCAGTCCCACAATGGAAAAAATAAAAAATTATATAACAACAGATTTAACAACATCCGTCTTTCATGCTTCTAAATAAAAGTCTGATCAAACCGGAGGTATAACTGCAACTCATCGTTTTGTTTATTACAAAACGATGAGTTGCAGTTATATGTGACTGTAAAAATTAAATAAACAAAACAATAGGTTTCAGCGATTTGTAAGTGACTTGTTTTTGTTATTTATTACCTACAATAACATTTTACACCAAAATTATTCATGGACATATATATATATATATATATATATATATATATATATATATATATATATATATATATATATATATATATATTATGGAAAATAAAAAGAGGAAAACCAAAAATATTATTTATGTATTCATTTCATATTGTATTTTCATAGACGCAGTGCGCATACAAAATGCTAACAACTATGTTCCGTTCCGAAAAAGAACAAAAACATTCTTTTCACGTTCCAAACATACCAAACTTGTTAAATATTTGTACTTGTGTGTTATTTTATCAAATCAATTATCCAGAGGAATCTCGAAATGAAGACGAAACATTGATGAATATATAAATAATATTTTTGGTTTTCTTTTTTTCATCTTCGATAACGTTAGAATATTATTTCAATTTTTTGTTATTATATATATATATATATATATATATATATATATATATATATATATATATATATATAAATAAATAATAAATTGACTTACATGAGTGATTTTCCACTGGAAGACTTGAGACTATAAGTTTTTTTTTGTTTTTTTTTATATATATTTTTTTATATATATAGTTTTAATGGTTGAGAAACTTCCGAGACTATATATATATATATATATATATATATATATATATATATATATATATATATATATATATATATATATATATATATATATATTTAAAGGAAGGAAAGGTTAAAATAAAAAATTGCATAAAATTACATAAAATTGATACACATTTTCGATGTAATAAAATGTGTATCAATTTTAGGTCATTTTATGTAATTTTATGCAATTTTTTTAATTGTCATCTTTCCTTCTTTAAATTGATTGCTCTACTCAACGTATTGAGCTTTACTTCATCACGATAGATCACTTTAACGATACTTCACTCATCGTTAACTCTATTATATATATATATATATATATATATATATATATATATATATGTATATAATTTCCATTATTCCGACTACTGTTCTAATAAATTTAGAAACATAATATTATATATATATATATATATATATATATATATATATATATATATATATATATATATATATATATTTATCAATTCTTTTACTATAGTTATTGTTTTTAAACGATAGAGATAAGGCTTACTTATCTTACGATAGTCATGCTCTGAGAGATTTACCTTACATTATACATAGAAACGTCTAAATGTTTTTTTCATCATGAAAATAATAGGGTTACAGCCTATGTGATACCGGCTTTGAGTCTAACCATAAGCCAGATTGATAAGCAATGATGACGGCAAAACGTGCATAAAGTCGAGAAACATAAACATTTGGTCTATTTTTAATTACATAAATGTTGTAAAATCCAAGCGAAAATAGCTGTTATTAATTCGGTGGCACTATTTTAAATGAATACAGGAAAATTATCGTGAGCGAGAGCAAAAGTAAATAAAACAATTCTTGGGAATAAAAGAAGGAAATATATGTAGAATGAAGGGGAAATGGGTGACGAGTTTCTTTTAAATTCACTTGTCTGAAGAAATGAAATAGAGAAATGAACGGGAGACACGCGTTGTTAACAACAATTGATCATCTCGAATAGTGTTTAGCCTGTCCACGTGTCAAAACTGATTTAGAGCCCGCTTATTAATATCTGAGCGGCTCCAGTCAAATTCAAATACTTATCTGGGAATTTAAAAAAAAAATTTAAATAGCGTTTCACTCGTATGAGCGGATGAATGTATGCACGAAAGTAGAAAATCAAATAAAACACGTGAATGTCGCCTCGTGCACTGTTAGATTTAATAGAGACCCAAAGTGGCAGGAAAATTCAACATCAATATTGAAAGAATATCCTATTTCCGTAACGGAGATAACCCTTTATATTAAATGAATTTTCTGTCTGTAGTTATTGTGTTCAAGTCATACTTGCTGATATACCCATCCCACGTCATGGTTCATGATAATCAAACACAATTGGAAACTTTAATAAGACAAAAAGTAAAAACAAAGCGCGTTACATATTTGATATACGCAAAAAATGAATCAGATGATAATCTCTTTTTTTATTTGAAACGTTTTTGACGATTATAATAAATATATTGTTTTGTAATTTTAGGCATTAAAGTGTCTTTCAACATCAACAACGGCCTTTTGTGTGCGGTGTGAATACCGTACATGTAAGGATCAAGCAGCCCTTGTTTGTATTGAACATACTTTTAGGGATTATTGATGATTATGGAATCTCATAAACCTTTTTCTCAACTACGATCTATATAAAGTTGTCAAATAGATTACCATCTTGAAAGTTAGAAGACATGTAATCATGAACATTTTCAGTCATCCATTTCTGCGCTCTGTGGGCCTTGCGTGCTGATTAAGCGATTTTCCTTTAACTTTTCTGGCGTAATCGAAGCTAAACTCATCTCATTAGCCTTGTATCTGATGTCTTAGTGGACAACATTTCAGATTATTCCTTCTGACACACAGTTCTTTTTGTAATCGGCCTCATGGATATTCTAAGATTACCACCAACGGTCTGCTGAACTTGCTGAATAAATTCATGTGTTCTAATTGTATCAGTGTGTCTAGAATATCATTTAGATTTTGATAATGGTGATACCATTCCATCATAAACCTTTAACTCTTTGCGAAATTTGTAAACAAAAGATCAAACTAGTTTTTAAAAATGGTTCTATGTCTAAATTGCCATATTCAGCTTTCTGGTCACGATAACCGTGTGCCTTTTCATGTGTTGTGTAATTATACGTACTATCATTAAAGATTCTGATACAAAGAAAATATAAACTCAAAAAATATAGTAGATCCTGAAATAACGAACGAATACTGTATTTGAAAACAATGAAACTATTGAAATTGTAAACGGTGTAAAAATTACACAACTGAAGTTATGCATTGACAAAATAGTTAATATTGTTCACTTCGTCATGTATTTCGGGTGGTAGGGATAATGAGCGAAATGTATTAAGTCTTTTATAATCGATATAATTTTACGTTTACTATGTATATATTAATTTTATACGTACATAAAAGTAATCCAAAGACACATATTTCTGGCTCGCAGCCGTCATCAGCATGGCTAATTTAGACTAGGATCGTACCTTCAATATTCATGTCTATAGTCTGGCGTTTTACCTCCGGATCATGACGCCTTGCCCTGAAAATATCTATGGATTTTATCACCTGAATATCTAATGTATATTATGTAATTGTTATATTACTTACTACTTTTTCGATTGTTCACTTCCTAAAACATACATCAAATAAATTATATATATATATATATATATATATATATATATATATATATATATGTATATATATATATATATATATAATGGTAATAATCCAGGTAAAAACATCCACAGGATGGTAATCCAAAGAATTGCAACCGGGTTTATAAAAAGTGCTCAATATCAAAATAGAGCAGGTGATCTGAGGTTAAGATCGGATTCTAACTCTGCCTGATGAGATCTCAGTTTATAGTAACTGTTGATCGATAACATCGACATGCCTGTGTCGCAGATTTTGTACATGTCTGTATAAATAAAAATTATCATATATATATATATATATATATATATATATATATATGGTTCTTGGATGTAGTATTTAGATAGTATTCTTATTATTTTTATATATATCTTTTTATTTTTTTATTTTTTTATTTTTTATTTTTTTTTATTATTGTTATAATTAGTGTTATTTGATATGCAAATTACTATATCATACGGTAGTTTTAAGAGTAATATATTATTATTATTATTTTAACATTATTATTTATTTATGTATATATTAGTGATATTTTAAGCTGAATTATTTCGACACTTGATTATTGGGGAAATGGTCGTATAATCAGTACCATTGGAGAGCCATGAATATTATAACTGTCCTGTTTTTAAATTTCCGAAACAGTTACATGGTAAACAGCTGATGATCCCCGTGTTAATATTAGACGCTTAATGTCTCCTGTTTTTGTTTCACTCTTAGATAATTAACCCCCCCCCCTTTTTTTTTACTTATATTTTTTCATTTATTAATTTTCCAACGAATGTAAAGTCTGCAATATCTTGGATTTAGTTAGTTTGTCTGGGAATTTAAACTGCATTTTACATTTTTTTTTTAATGCCTCAAAGCTTCTTTATATATATTATTATTTATATATATATATATATATATATATATATATATATATATACTCTCCACATGGAAAAACCGTGACCCGAAAAACAAATGAACAAAAGGCTGGAGACGGAAAGAGAATTTCAAAAAGCAGCCGAGAATCCCATATGTGAAATCGTTAGACGTCAAAAGAACAAACCGGTGCAATTCCAGATGAACGTTTACAATCCAACTTCAGGGATGCCAGAATATATATTTTATTATTTCCGCTGGGAATCATCAGTGTTGAGAGTGATTGCTCTTCAGCCACACGATTCGAAACTCTCAGACCCAAGTCAATATCTTAATGTCAGAATGCTTAGATAGATGTGGCGACCAAACCAAGTACATCAAAGAAAGATAACTAAGATCTATTTATGTCTAAGTAAGAAGACACATATACAAAGCTATCAGTAACAGTGTTCAACAACTCGTTGGGCGGAACTTAGCATTATATATATATATATATATATATATATATATATATATATATATATATATATATATACTTTATAGTTGCATTCCAATGACCATACGAAAAATCAATCTAAAACCATAATTTTCATTTATTATTTTACTTTCTTTTCTTTTTTCGCATTCCAGCGAATACCTGTATTTCCTCTTCGTGTCACTAAGCAAAATCTTTTATTTATGTTTTCCAAATTTAATAGTGTTTCTTACGCGCGTGTCACAGCAAAGTTAAGAGAAATATATAGTCTTTAGTTTAACTTTGCTGCTCATTAGAGAAATAGTCTATTTAATAGTAATAGAAAACATTTTATCCCAAAAACAGGAGAAAGGAAGACGGAAAACGTTTAAGAAGAAGTTTTGTCAAAAATTACAGCAAGAAAAAATATTTGAATTAACTCATTTGAAAAAATGGTGACAAAAGATCCTCTGAAAATTCTATGGTGTCTATCTTTATAAAGTACCGTTTATCATAATAGCTCTCTTAGAATGTTACTTATCCAGAATACGACCCAATCTCCGGCAACTTTGCGAAAACTTCAAATTCAAAAGTCGTCCCAGTATGTTGAATTATATGAAAAACTCTGAGTTTTTTTTCTTTTATTTTCTAGAAAAGTTTCAAACAAATAAATGTTTTTAGACGAAGAAAATAAAACTAAATAACTCCTTAATTTTTTTTATATATAAAACCAACAAAATGTAAGTAAACAAATGATATTAATCATTTATTTCCAAAAGTTTCAAATAAGTAATCTTTTTTTTGTGCCGAATAAAATTAAACTAGTCAATTGGTCAAAGATCTGCGGGGGGGGGGCTTTTTCTTTACTTCTGAAGGTTTGGCAATACCAGGTGATATACCTTTACGAGGTCCTTCTAGTAAAACTAACGTTGACAAGGCTTGCAGACTGACTACCGCAAATACAGGTTATTCTCTACATAAGTTCTACCGTTGTCAACGGCTACGGCTGTAGAAAGACTGAAGGTGATAGAATGTTTTTAATTTATGATCTAAAATCGACACAGTTTTCGAACAGAAACAGAAGGGATTTTTAACTTGAATTTCGTTTTTTTTATGTATTTCGTGCGATAATTGAGCGCACATCTTCTAGCGCAATTAAGTAAGACATTTCTATAAGAAGGGAAAAAGTGTAGTAAAAATCTGGCTGAAAATAATGGCGGCGTCGATCTTCATCCATGTGCTATTCTCTCAGCCGCGTGTGTGGGGATGATTTATGTAACAAATTCGACAGAGAGACTACAGCACACATTCATATACACGTGCTTATATTATTTTTTTATCATTTTTTCTTTTAAATGTGGTTTTGTTCTGCTGAAATGGCGTTTCTAAATAGACCGGAAGTTGTCAATATAATTAAACTATCCGAAGTACTTGCCTACGCAGGTTAAGAAATAGAATAGTTATATAAAATAAATAAAAAATCTGAGAAAAATAAAACCTTTACCTGTGTCGACTGACTCATTCGATGGCGTTCTGGCTATGAGCAAAGTGTATTAAACTTGATATTTTGTGCTCATCAGTGAAGGATAAATCCTTCTAGATTGAGGCATTTTAAAAAATTGTTGTCCTAATACAGAGTGCCTCTTTGATGAACGTTGTATTTTATCCACGTTAAAAACCGAACGTGTGTTTAACTCTGCCCTGGTAGGGAGACGAGTAAATGGGGACCCATTCGTTTCAAAATTCTAGAAATAGAACATAGACTGGAAGAATCAAAAAGAAAAAGGTCAAAATTAAATTAACGAAATACTGTTCATGTCTATAGTTAGTAGTAGGCGGTAACATAACATGTTGATAACTTGTCGGAAATCCTATTTTTATACCCAACCATAAATGCCCCGAACGACAACAGCCTGCTTATCTATTATATAAAAAGCAGTTGTCTTTATGTGTGTATATATGTCTGGCTAAAACTTGAAAAATACGCAACAAATACTCATAATGTCATATTTATGAATGAACAAGAAATGAATAAGCTTTTTTATTTAAATTTCAATTTAAAAATTAGTAGACGCTTACACTGGATTTTACTTATCGTTTATTGGCAGTCCTTGATGAGTCTATAGTAAAGAACAATAAGAAACTTAATTTGGGATTGCTTCACGCATCCACTTCTGGAACGATCGAGAAATATACATAGTCAGAAAATGTGTGTCTAGCTAATCAGAAAGAAACACACGTGAAACATGGACACTCAATAAACACGTGGTTAAACACTCAATAAATACGTGATTAAACACTCTATAAACACGTTATAAAAACCCCAATAAACATGTGATTTAACGTGATTAAGACGTGATTAAACGTAATTTAAACCTGATATAATCACTCAATAAACGCGTGAAAGATGGTCACTAAATAAAGTGATTTAACAATAATGTGATTAACAATTAACACTAATGCGATTAAACAATCAATAAACACCTTATTTAACGTTATTAAAACGTGATTTAACGTGATGTAAACGTGATTTAAACCCTCAAATGAAATAATGCAGCAATAGAAAAGCTAAGAGTAGCACAGCGTAAAATGAGAACGCATTATGCTCGGCATCAGTTTCTGGCGTAATAAACAACATCATACGAACGACTAAACATAAATAAGCAGGTCGTCTTTAGAGATCTAAAGACAGCAAGTTGATCAGAATGAACCCCGAGGCAATCAAATCGACCAAAAAGAGGGCAGATATACGGTGGAGAGACGACCTACGCAGCCAACTGGGGCATACGTGGCCAGGTCTAGCCAATGAAAAAAGAACAAAGTGGAAGGAAACCAGGAGTGATCAAAAGCCATGATGATCATCATGATGCTGATCATGATGATCATTATCACATCATCATCATCATCATCATCATGATTTGTAGTCTGTGAAGTACAGTACAGGGTGTTAAGAAAATCGATTCGGGATTATATTCTGCATGTGTAAAGAAACCTCTTCGTGTGGGGGTCACTATTGTAATAGCACTCCATTACAAGTCTAATGCCTTCCTATACGTGGTCTTTGGTTTGTGATGATCGCATTTATTAACTTATATTTCGTCTATTGTATTCTGTTACCTGAAATAAGAAGGAACACCATTCGCAGGATGCCAACCGAGTCAACCAGGTTAGCTATCAAAATGGCTCCTGTCGATCATGATGTTAAGATATATCCGGTAACACCAGTCCAGACTTATTTTCTTACCTGTAATCCTGTCACATGAACAGTGTTTATCTATCCTATATGTAGAAATAACCGTGCACTATATATGTTACATGTTTATAATAAAAAGTATTGATTAATATTTTTCCAATGGTATATTACAAGGAAAATAGTATATATATATATATATATATATATATATATATATATATATAACGTAATTATGAGGTTTTCCATTGATTTTCCAAACACTTTGTATAAGGCAACGCTAATTCGATCCAAGAATAGGCTAATGTAATAACGGACCCGCTTAACGCCAGATAAAAGAAAAAATGCGTAAATGATAGAATTAGTAAGGTAACATGAAACAATTCAGACGACAGACAGACGTCAGATAGATCAATAGAGAAGGTAAGAGAAATAGATGTTGGCCAACAATTCGCCCGTCCATAGAGATGGGGGGGGGAGGAATGTGTTTGTTGTCTCTTTTTTCTCTATATATAAAAACGTGTCTGTATATGAAATTAAAATAAGAATAGACCAGGTATATCAAGGTTGCATCATGATAAATTTAATGCAATTCTGCCCAGTAGATTGTTAACTATTAAGTTTTATTATTATTATTATTATTATTAGTAGTAGTAGTAGTAGTAGTAGTAGTAGTAGTAGTAGTAGTATATTACCTTATGACTCACTCAACATCCCAGCCATGTCACATTAAGAGATGATTGGATTCTTCTGCAAATTCTTTTTGAACAACTAAATTACAAAAGTGTCTGATCTAACATACAAAGTTATCCTGTGAAATTTAAAAAGTTAGGCCTTAATAGCTGACCTACTAAACTTTGATTCTAACTAGCGAATTTTCATTGTATATTCTTGTACCAGGTTATTGGCACTATAATATCTAACTTCGCTAGAATTTATTTAAGAAATGGTGTAGTATTGACCTAATAACCGGTAATATGGAAACATCTTTCAATTATGACCGGAAAATCAAAAATAGCAAGGGGGATGACTCATATTTTTTATTGAAGAAGATTAAAGTATTTGTCTCCCTCACAACTAAATTGTTATTTATTTTTCTAAAATTGTACAAAAAAAAAATAACAAGTAAAATTACTTTACTGGATCCCAGGTAACGCCTATTGTACTACATAACTGCAATTGCACAATATACGTTAATCAGTACGAATTATGTGCACATTTAATAAACATTGGAGAATTAACACGTATGCTTTCATGAGTAAAAGTGCGAGCAAACGCTGTACGTCGTGAAACAATGAGTTATGTCCCTTGAACCTGAATTATACTGGCAACAAGAGAATTAAACTATTCCATTATGGAAGTACAAAAATGACTCGCACATGCGACGCTTTGTTTCTTTATGGCTTAAGATTGAAGCTAGGTGGGCGCATTCCACCTCACTCTATAATATCACTTGGTGTTCACGCCACTGACAGTAAAAATGGGGCTCCCAATCAGCTAATTAGTGCATCATGGTCCTCTCTATACTAGTCGCAGCATTCGATAGAGCCGATAGATTCTCTGTATTGTGTTTACGCTGGCAATTCATGTATCAGCCGCATTTTGATCAAATCCTCGCTCAAAATTTGTTTAAATACAATCATTCCCAAGTTTCAATTTCATTTTTAATTCAACACTAAAACAATACTAACTGCGCAGGAAAGATATTGCTGGGTCGCGGCGGATATTTTTACTCTCGAAGTGTGCGTGTTTTGTACATGCTTTTCAGATTTATGAATTTCGAAAGAATAAAAAAAATGCTAAAATTGTATTTTCGTTAGGTTAATCTAGAATTTAATTATTATTTGCCGGTCATTTCGATTTCTTGACAAACACGTTTTCTAGCGAGACCTGCTCACTTTTTTTCAGAACTTAATTAATAATCTCTCACAAGAAATGAGATGTTTTGCTCTATTTACATAAACATCTCCTTATTTCATCTTTGTATAAAAGTTTTCATGTTTTAAATTGATATAGTAGCTGTACCTACCCGGCGTTTTTCGGGATTGATTGGTTACACATATTTAAATTAAAGAGAATAAGAAATTGCAAAAACGCTTAGTACTTTTGGCTAAGATCAAAGTGTAGTATCTGTTCCGATGGATACTGCACTCCATAGACTGGTATTATCTTGGCATTCGGGGCTTGATTTACGCCGGTCTATGGGTCTGTCCTGTGCAGTTCTAGGAGGTCCACCCTCCCAGGCTTCGCCTCCCCTCTTTGGGGAGGAGTAAGTTTATTGCTTACTGCCTGAGGTGCCCAGGCAATTTTTAAACCCCACTTTCCCGACCCAACCTTGGGTCACATCTTACTTGTGGGAGTAAGATAAAAAACTGGCCTTGTGCCTAACTCCTGGAGAGGAGTAAATCAAAACTCAAATAATGACATGGGAAATAGTAATTTTAAACTACCAACATTTATTTCCCTTATAGTATTTGATTATATTAATATTTCGCTATCGTTAGAATCTTCTGAACCGGGATTTTGTCAAACGAGCTGAAGCTAAATTTATTTTGATAGTGTAAATAAACATGATAGACGGTAAAAAAAAGACTTTAGAAGTAATCTCAACCTTTTTAACTCACACCGGCACTGTTAAATGACCGTATGTACAGTTTTGAGGGTTCATTGCCAACGGAGGTAAATTTAATTAGCGATCGTTTATGGTTTAAAATGCTAAATTGTTTTGAATATTAGAATCGTTTCTGGTTAAGAGACATAACTTCCTTGTTTTTGAATTACGAACTTTTAGAAGTGATTCTGTTATTGCCTGAATTACAGTAGACTTAACAAGACTGTTAAACGACAACCCTTCTTTTTTCAATAAAGACATTTAAGATAAGTTTCTTTCATTGAGTTTGTGGAATAGTTGTGTGACTCTCAAATTTGTGCCTCAATATTTTATTTTTATGTGATACTAGCTAATATATGCGACCGGAGGGAGCATATATTTGCTAGGATGTTGGAGAGATATCATGATGAACGAACTACATATACTGACCCTCAAAAGAGGAGGTAATTCTTAGGAGAAATGTATCATGACAAATGACAATATACTATATAATCCCTCAAAGGAGGAGTTAAAGCCTGGGAGGACCCCCTGTAAATAAAAGGAGGTGGTGATGCATGTTCGGATTGTATCATGATAATAGAGCAGATACTACAATACCTCGCAACAATATTTATTTATAAATATTATATTAAGCCCCTTTAAGAAATTAAAGTTGAACACTCTCGGGAATGTTAAAAATAGACTGTCAAAAAGCTCCAATGCAAAGTTCCGAATACGTTCGTCTTTTATTTGTGCCCGCTTCTAGGTACATAATTTCCCTTAATTATGTTACAGTTTCCGGTGGCCTAGTGAATATGGCGACTGCTTGCATATTCTAGGCTGACTCTGTGAGCCGGGTTCACGCCTTCCGACCGTCTGAAATTGTTACTTTCCTGCACTGATATGAGCAATGAGCTTGAAACGCTAGCGTCTGTAGTTATTAATAATTCAATATATATATATATATATATATATATATATATATTGAAATAGAGACACAACGCGTATTATTATATTATATATTTGTCTGAGTGGCCAGACAGTCACGTGCCGCTTGTTTTGACACATTACAGAAAAGCACGTGTGAGACTTTCTCTCATGTGGAAGTGAGAATGTCCTTTTTATACTGTAGCTCTTTAATCTAATGTTTCTCTTGCTTTTTTTGTGTTCTTTCCTGTGTCACGTTTTCCCCTTTATCTTATTTCTACCATTTCTCTATCGTATTATGCTAACTTCTCTCTATCTATCCCTCTCCCTATCTATATCCCTATTACACGTTTTTTTTTCTCGCTTTCTCTCTCTCCTTTCTATCGTAGATTATATCTTTACTATAGCTTTGCTGCGTTTCTTTTATCTCTACATTTTCCTCTCTTCTCTTTCTCTCTATTTCCATCTTATATCTCTTTCTCCCCTTGCCATCTTTCTCCGCCTGTCCCTCTCTCCTCTATCTCTCCATCCTTCTATTCCCACCCTCTATCTCTTTCTCCTCTTTTGCCAACCTCTCAGTCTGTTTCTCTCACCCTCCTTCCATTCCCATCCTTTATCTCTTCCTCTCCAATCCCATCTCTCCGCCTTTATTTCTCTTTCCCCCTTCTGTTCTCATCCTATATATATTTATATCTCCCTCTAAGACTCCTATCTCTCTCCCCACCTTTTCCGCAATCTTACCACGTACCACTCCCATCTACATTCCCCCTCTCCCTCTCCTTATATTTTCATCCTTTATCTCTGCCTCTCCCCTCCCATGCCTCTCTCACTCTCTCGTCTTCCGCCTTTCGCTTCTCTCTCCATTTTTCTCCTTTCCTCATTCTATTTTAATCCTCTTCAATCTTTATATATTACCTTTTCTCTCTCCCTCCTTTGTTTTTTATCATTCTTGATCCCTTCTATCTTCTACTACATTCATCTCCGCTCTGTCATCTTCTCTCTATCTCTATCTCTATATAAATCTATCTATCTTCCTCTTCTGAGTAAGTGAAATAAGTTATTAATCATAACTTTGTTTGCCATTAACACGGATATCATTTGCTTTTCTGTGAAATAAAAAAACGCCATCTTAAATGGCATCGAAAGTCGTCCATCTTTTTTTGTTCACAATGAAACCTGCCAGAAAGTCAGCATTCATGTTAACACGTTTTGATCGCATCAAAGAAGAAATGGCAGAATTTAGTGTTATTCATTTCGGATATTAATTAAATTAATTGCGTAATTTGATTGCAATCGGATGTTTGGCATTAATGAAATTGCCTCGAGACAAGTGAGAGGTACAAAGGACAATTACCATCAATATTAATCGACATGTGACATTTTTACGACAACGAACCGGAATAATCCGAGATAATCAGACGATCGGAAAAAGCCAGACAAATGGTGAAAACATCCTTGAAAAGTTCAAATATTGATGAAGAAGGACTGATACCGGCGAATATGTCGATCCGTACCCTCTACACATGTTAGTAAAATAGCAACTTTCGTTCTCTGAATCGTGTACAATTAATCGTTTATAATAATTGTCGTGTTTGAACAACAAATAAACGTAAAAGGGTTGATTTACCGTAACAGTTTTATTATAACGCTTCTCTGCAGGGAACCAATATTTAGATGCGTCTAATTAGCCCTGTTTGTCGCAATTTCGATCCGACTCGACCGCTTACTTTAAAATAGCATTTTTATCCGTTTTTCACGCTTATCCATTTATTGGATTTCACCTGACGATTGAGGGAAAACGGCCTGAAGTAGAATCAGCGCTTCTCAGTTGTATACTGCCTATGAAACACTGAGTATGAAGATCTAATCACTCAAAATTGTATAATTCTCACATAAAACAAAAATTACACCATCTTATTTACATTATTGAGCACCCTGTTTTAACTCCTCCACTTCACGTGTACAATATATATATATATATATATATATATATATATATATATATATATATATATATATATATATATATATATATATATGAGGAATAAAAGAAACAATGTTTCAGACAAAATGTAAAAATAAAAATAGAATAAAGGATAAGCAAATCAACAACTAGCAAAAATAAACTCAAAAACACATATTGAAATTACTACTAATCTTCCTTCCCCACTTTATTAACTTACAGCGTTTCGGATCGGCGTTTATATGCTGATTTTTTTCTTTCTTTCTTTTTCTTTTATAACATTTCTTTCTTTCTTTCTCCCTTTCTACAGTTTATTACACGTGACTATTTTTTTTCCAAATTGCGTTCTTTGTATAAATTTGAAAGCTTTTCTGTTTTTAATTAAAGTTCTGCTACCAACTGATGATGATTGTATTTTAACAATTGAAGTATTTTGGTAGAACTATTCAATGTGTGTTTTTGAGTTTATTTTTGCTAGTTTTTGATTTGCTTATCCTTTATTCCATTTTTATTTTTACACACACACACATATGTATATATATATATATATATATATATATATATATATATATATATATATATATATATATATATATATATATCAAGGCAGCATATTCTCTTGCAGGCAAGTATTGTTGAATATAAGAGACAACTTATGTCTGGATATCCTTTGGTAGATGTTTTCAATAGTCCGAATCAGGATCTTAGTTTCAAGGGGTAATAGACTGATGAATTTGCCATAGTTTAGATTTGTGTCCCAAGTACTTTCAGACCCATCCGGGTCCATCTTCAGGGTAATGAGGTTAATCAGGTACAGACCGTGGGTTAGTATTATAGAAGGTTTTGGCGGGAATTATGTAATAAGTACGAAACTATAGTTAGAATTATATACATTTTAGTATATTATTACTGATATTAAAGTTAATTCTATTAATTTAGGGTATTTTGTTTTTATATATAGGGCTTCTAATATATGGAGTTTTTGACAATGCATTTGTCTGATACTAGCGCCATAGCCCAACGTTTAACTAACGACCATTCCTGCCCTCTATCGGAATTCAGAAAACTCTTAGTAGAAAATACCAAAATCTTAAAATATATTACTAACAAACAAAAAGCCCTGACTGTAATATAACACAGAACTAGTGAATCTATTGACGGGAGCTGTGTTTCTAGAGCAGTAGCTCTTAACATATCAAAGGCCTTTGATAGGGTTTGGCATAATGGTCTACTTTACAAGATTTCTAGCTATGGAATATCTGGAAATGTCCTCTTAACCAAAAATCCTTTCTCTCTCTGGTAGGTTTATAAAAGTAGTGGTTGATGAGCTAAAGTTCGAAGCTCATAGTATCAACGCCGGCGTGCTTCAAGAATCTATTGAGCCTAAACCTCTTCCTGATCTTCATCAATGATCTCCGAAATCACATTCTAAGATCATTTGTCGATATTTATGCAGACGACAGAAACATTAATGGCAACACTTCGAATGGCAACAATAGCCAGAATCGTTCTGATTTACTTTCTTCCGACCATGATCACGTAGTACAATGGTGAAAAAAAGTGGCTTGTTACTTTTAATTCGTCCAAAACTAAGCTTCTCTGTTTTCACCACCAACGCTCTGATTCCCACTTGCTCTCATTTTGAGAAAGCCTCATGCTTTGACAAACTTCTGGGACTGACCTTACCTCCAGAGCTGAAATGGGAGACTTACATCAAATCCGTTGCTAAGGTCGCTAGAAAAATGGTTTACTCATTCCACCGCTCCAGAAGATATCTCACTCCTGACGCAATTCTCTACCTGTATGAGCAAAATACGTCCTAAGAAGAAGTACTGTTGCCACATCAAGGGAAGTGCTCCTCAGAGCATCTTTTCCTGCATTGAAGATTACAAAACCGACTTCGAAATCTAGTGGACGATGTCCTCTTCTCTTCCCTACAGCCACTTTCTCACAGAACCGACGTTGCTAGTCTTTCTCTACTCTATCGATATTTTCATGCCAGATGCGACTGAGCTTTCAACTATAGTCCTTCCTTGTAAAATATTCACAACAAACACCTGTCTAGTTACAACCACTCGAACAATTTCCGTTTCTCTCCCTTACTTCCTAAAACTAAAGGAAACTTCTATGAACAGAGTTTCATTTCTAGAACTACTCATGTGTGAAACACAATACCGCGGGGATACTTCCCAACTGACGACAGCATGGTCCTTTTCAAGTCCAATGTAAAAATTTCTTATTAAGCCGTCCTCTTAAATAATGTATTTTTCCACTTTCCACCATTATTACCAATCATCACAGTGTTTTCTCAACACCCCCACCTTCCACTAATTAGCCCTTATCATTGAGTGACCTTTGGGCCTTGATAAGTGGTGATTCTTTAGTAGTAATAAACAAAACAACAAAACGGGTGGCTCTGTTTAGAAAGAAGTTTAAGTCCTTGGAAAATAAAAAAAATATATAATAATATGACCAACCTTTCTTTTATCACACTCACGGGTTGCCACTTGAGATGCAGTTTATGCTTTTAAAAATATTTTTTAGAAAATATCATTAAAAAATATCTTTACAAAACAACTTTGATTTAGAAAATAGTTTCTCAAGTAATTATTGAAAAATATTATTCTATTTTTATTTTTGAGAATTTTCGAACAAGTTCTCCAAACAAATGTTATAGCCGCAAAGGGACATTAAAAAAGTAATAGATTAAGATAGTAGAAAGTGAACTTTCTTCAGGCCTTCTGGCTGAGATCAAAGTGCAGTATCTGTTCTGATGAATGCGACTATTGTCCTGTACAATTCTAGGAGGCCCATCCTCCCATGCTTGCCTTCTCTTAGAGAAGGGGTTAGTTTATTGCTAATTGCCTGAGGCGCCCCTACCGGGGAATGCCGACGCGCCTGCTCAGCCGTTTTTTGTAGGCCAGATTACGCTAATCCTAGTGCGCTGTCTAACAACACCTGACCTTGTGTCTAGTCTCCTGCAGAAGAAGTAAAAAGTACTTTGACCTTGTGTCTAACGTCTTTGAGATAAATAAACTGGCAGTTTCGTAACTATCACTTCCTTTATTTTGTCCTTTGGTTCTCGCATTCCATGAGCGATGTTTCTGACAAAGGTGGAAGAATTGCTGTTTTCTGGGTCAGAATCTATCCATCTAACACGTATTGTTGGCTAGTTTTTGACCTTGAAGAATGTTTTTTTAGCTCCTTTCATCAAGTGGCTTCCTGCTTTGTCTGGAACGATTTCCATAAAAATAAATGAATAAAATAAAATCAGATAAGACAAACACACATGTTGAAAAGAAGAATAAGGTTATGTTACAGTAATGCAATATTGCTAGTATAACTTCTGTTACTCGACTCTGGCAAGTTGATGACAACGTATTATACACTTATTGGAAGAGTCCATTGTGTATCTACGTAGGGATGATAATACAACAAGGTGCAATACCGATTTTCCAGAAATCGATGGTTCGGTACCTCTTTTAATTCAGAAAAAAGTCCAGACTAATTCAGCAGATGACCGTGTGTGTGGCTATCGATTAGTTTACTTACATCGCACCTCCTGGTGGTCGTCTCCATATGTTTTGAGAGTATATATTTATTTTGCTCAAATTTAACCCTAGTTATGGCTGCGAACAAAAAGATTCAAGTGATAACGTCATGTTAAACGTAAGAACCGGTCTATTTCCATCAAAACTTCAGTTTCTAGCACTCGCTGATGGTGTAGAAACATAATAGGTGTATAATTAGCCAGTAAGGGATTAGTTGATGAATTATTCAGGCTCTGGAACAAAGGTTTCCGAAAAATCCATGTTGAACCTGTATTAGTAATGATGTCTAGCTCTCTAATTCGACATAAACGAGTTATTTTTAATCGATTGTTAGATTTCATTCGACGCATTTAATTCCTCTCATTAATCCCAGTAAACTAAATGCATTCGCTCGTCAAGACTATACTTGCCAGTAGAATCAGTTTATCTGTAAATATTAAAATAAAAACGCAACAGCCTCGAAAACAAATTAACTTATTGTGTGTTAGTTTTACTTCCGATCGTAAACAATTAGTCTTGCATTTGCGCGCGAAACATTAATTGGCGATTATTCATTTAATAATGAATAATCGCGAATTAATGTTTCGCGGGCAAATACAGATTTTTTAGCTTCGTTTTTGTGTGTGGACCTCATTATGCTTTTCAGTTGATATACTCATAAAATGCTTCAATGAAATTGATTGACAGACTTTATATATTTTAATGATATATTAAGAAAAACGGTTTAATCACAGTATTAAAAAAATATACATTAGAAAAATAATGAATTAAAAATTTCATAAAATAATGTCCATTTTTTTTTCAACAAATATAAAGTTATAGAATGCATTTAAACCTTGCATCGGGTTGTTCCGGTAGTGATGTTGTCCTTGTAATCTATGAAGTTTGGATTTTGTATACATCGGTCTCCTTCTGCTAGGGTACCCATTATATATGCCAGCAAAAATATGCGAACTTTTATCACGTATTTTGTCTAGTATATCACTACCCTCTAGAAATGAGAAGGTAATCCCTGGGATGATGGTATCATGACCGCAGAACCGATGCTACTAAACCCACTCACCCACAAAGATGGAAGCAATACCTGAGAAGATGCTACCATGACGAATGAACATATGCTACATTCCCTCCACTCCAAAGAAGAAGGTAATGCTTGAGAGAGTTGTATCATGACGAATGTACATATACTACAGTACCCTTCCCCAAAGGATAGGGTAATGCCTGGGAAGATAGTATCATGATAAAAAAAACAGATACTACACTACCCCTAAAGGAAAGGTGATTCATGCGAAGATTGGTATCATGACGAACGAAAATATACTACACTACCCCCAAAGGAGCAGGTAATGACTGGGATGATGGTGTCATAACAAACGAACAAATACTACAATACCTCCCCGAAAATGAGGAGGTAATATCTGGGAGGATGGTAATCTACATTACAAATGAACATATACTGCATTGTCCTCCTCTAAAATAAGAGGTAATGTCTGATGGGGTGATATCAGGACAAACGAGCATATACTACACTTTCCGCACTCCAAATGAAGAAGGTATTATGACGAACGAAGGAGGGAATGCATCAGAGGATTGTCTCATGGCAAACTAACATATACTACACTACCTAAAAAAAGGAGGAGAAAATGCCTATGATGATGATATTATCATGACGAATGAACATATACTACATTGCCCCTCAAATAAGAAGGTAATGCCTGAGTGGATGGTTTTATAACAACACAACGGATATTAAACAACCCTCTTCAATTGAGCATTGAAAGATAGTACATTAGTCTGAAATAGTATAGTAGACTGAATTTAGTATTCAAAGATAGTACACTAGTACATTAACAGAAGTAATAGTATAGTTCCGGCTTCAGACAATCAGATACAAAAACTCCATTCTAATCAGTAATAGATATGAAATAATCACCTAAAAAGTAAAATCATTTCTTTTTTTGGAGGGGAGGGGTCAGCGAAAGGTGTTAATTTACAAATGTACTAAAAAAGGGTATTGTTTTATTTTTATTGGGTAAAGAAATAAGGTAACACTGGAGTAAGTGGCTTCACAAAACCCTATATAAACCGAAACGAAATTTCACCAGTCAAGACTGTTAAAAAATACCCGAAGTTTCGGGTCTTTTAAATAGCGTGTTCACCAGATTTGAATCCTGGTAAGTAGTCATCAATTTGCTAACTCGCAGCTTTCTGACCCTTCATCTACCTCCATTAAAAATGAATATTTAGAGTGTGGATCTTGTATGCAGTTCCGTTTTCAAAAGAAATGCTGGCGCCAAAATGAACGAATGACCTCCGGGATTTAAACAAGTGTTAAGGTTAAAATATTGAACGAGTTGTTGGATATTTTAAAATGTTTTTTCTTGTTATTTGAATAGATGAAAGCGGCCTTTTGACATTACAAAATAAATGTCTTCTCTTGTGAGACTTGTTCTGTTATTAATAATAAAACATTATAATTAGCATGGTTATCCAACGTTACTCGGGAGTATGTACAAAAGTGAAATTCCTAATAAATTATTTTTGCAAAATAAAATAAAACAAAATAGAATAGTAAAAGTGTGTGTAACATCTTTCTTTTAAAACTTATCTCCCCCCCCCCCGCTCTCTCTCTCTCTTTCTCTCTCTTCATCTTTCTCTATCTCTCTCTATTCCATCTTTATCAATCCACTCCTCTTCACATCTCTCCTCCCTTCTTTCCCCTCCCCTCTTCCCCTTTCTGTATCACCTCTCTCTACATATCACACCCCTCCCGCTTTCTCTAGCAACTAAAAAATCGTCGACGAATTACTACATAATAACACAAAAGAATTGCTCTAAATGTCGACTCCCTGACTCATTCTGTTCCGGTTGACCCCCAAAAGAATGAATATATATAAAATAATGTGCTTATATTTTGTTCGAGGCGATGCTGAAAAAGAATATATCAGTTTTTTGGTGTGTCTTGTGTAGTTTTCATACTTTTGGCTGGACAGACAGACAACTTTCTTTTATACAAAAGATAATAATTGGGACTTTGTGGAAATTACTCAATGCTTTTTACATCAATCGGTATTCTGTACTGTTAATAATAATACTCTTTTTGAAATAATAAATGCCTGTCAGGGTCAAAACTGTTCAGAAAAAAATATTCTTTCTTCTCACGTAAAAACAATTGTTATTGTTAGCTAATTTTTCCTTAAATAAATAAAACGAGCATGTCTATTATTTATTTTATATTGTAACAATTTAATACGTTTTAAAACAATAAATGTCCTCTGTCTTTGTACTGTAAAAATAATTGTTAGCTTAATATCCTTCAAATCAATTTTTGAAACGTATTTATTTGAAACTGTACTGCTTTATTTGACGTGACCATATAAATTGATTTGGGAACAATTCATTTGAAAATGGCAAATCTCTGATATTTTACAATAGCGACATCAGATCAATATTTACTGATCGGACCATGAAATACATTAGCTTATTGCTATATTCATAGTAAATGATAATATATAATAGTATTAATATATTTGCTAAAATGACAGAATAAAAAAGAAACTTTACATAACTTTTATATAAATTACTACTTTCTTTTGTAAGAATTTTAGGATTTGATATTCTATTAGAATATTATATTTTGTTTTAATACACTGATTGCGTTGTAGTTTTTGTAAAATTGTTAATTCCATGTCAAACGGAATTTCCATGAACAGAGTTCCATTCCAAGAATTTTCATATTTTTAAGCACATTATCGCGAGACTACCGTCTGCAGATTAAAATGTGATCGTCTCCAAATCTAATTTCAACAAATATTTGTCATAAACTGTATTTATAATAATCCAATTTGGTTCATTACATTCATCATTTTCAATCCTTTTTTTATATTTTTCATTATTAAACTGAAAATCGACCCATCTCATTTATGCTTATTTTCAAGTGAATTTGTTTATATATATATATATATATATATATATATATATATATATATATATATATATATATATATATATATGTATAATTATATGCTGACATTTTGTATACTTATTTCTGACACTTTACATATTTTGCATATATTTCCCTCCATTTAAACCCTAGCACTATATATATTCCCCAATTATATGACCTTCCTGTCTGTTGTCATTTTAGCAATTTTTCGTCCGCTCTTGAAAAAGCCCACATCACATCGGGCGAAACGTTGAGCTTATGGGTCTTCCACTGTTCTATTTTTAATTTCATCCCGTCGGATTGTTTTATCCTTTCATCTACCCATATATATATATATATATATATATATATATATATATATATATATATATATATATATATATATCATATACTAGTCATGTTTACTCGTTTGTTTTCGTTATATGCTTTCTCTGTTTCCTTTTTTGTTTGCCTTAATCCTGACACCCGCTCTTTTTTCTGTTGCTATTTCATTTAAAATGGTATGTCTATATTTTATATTCTACACCTATAACTCCATTGTCACGGTTGGTTTAGTATTATTAGACTAGGATACTGTTCAGGAGAGACGAAGAATAGCTATAAATAATTCGGGCCACCCGTAACCATTAGAGTTTGATTTTCATAAATAAATACTTGCAGGAATTATTATTAGAAAGGGTTGGTGTCGAAGAGAGAATGGGACAAATTATAGGCTAGTTTCGGCAACTCGTAATAATAAACGACTTATTTCCATAAATAAATTATTTTTGGCCATATGAGATGTATATGTTGTACAATGTAGCCGCTTTAGCTGCATATAAAGTGGATATTCTCTTTTAAATATGCAATGCATGCTTTTGTTTTAGAATAAAGGCTTGGATAACAGATTTTTATTGAAGGCAATTACAAAATCTCCTGCAAGACAGGATTACTTCTTTCTTCCATAACACTTTACTTATGCATCATAAATCCACAAATGTGCTGTGCGGATTTCTACCTACAGAATTCGGTTTCTTAGACGAGATAATTATGTTTAAGTAATGCTTCTACAATATTTTTTTTATGGAAATTGCTCCAGACAAAGCATGAAGCCACTTGATGTATAGATCTTTAAAAAAAATACCACTTTAAGGTAAAAAAAAAACTAGCCAATGATAAGTGTAAGATTGATAAATTCCGACCCAGAAGACGGCAATTCTTGCCCCTTTGCCAGAAACGTCACTACTGAAATGTGAGAACTAAATGACAAAATAAGGGAAGCATGTAGATATTTGTTCGAATATTTCTTCTTTTATACTAATGTGTCACCTCTCATTAAGACCGAATGGCCACTCGAGGATAAATGTTAATTAGATTGCCGGTTGAACGATGAGCAATCCTTTGAGAGGATTAGATACGATTATTATAATGGGCAGGAATTTATTATATAAGAGGACGGCACGACAGGAATTTGTAAACATTTAACTTGAAAACGATTATGTTGTAGTCATGTAGGAATCAGTCCCGTTGTATTTTTCACAGATGGGAAGTTCTCGAAAATAACTATATTCATAGAAGTTCCGTTTAGTTTTAGGTAGACGCAGTAAGAAATAAAAATGATTTGCAGTAGTTAGGGTTTATGCTGAGAATATTTTACAGGGGAAACCAGAGATTGAAGCTCGGTTCAGCACCTTCCAATGAAAATAGCAATAAATTATAGAAAGCCTAGCAACGTCTCTTCTGTGAAAAAGTGGATGTTTGGAAGAGAAGAGATCCTCCCTCACTAGATTTCGAAGTCAATTTTGTACACGCTTAAGACAGGAAAGAGTACACTTAGCGTTACCTCCACAGATGCAGCACGAGTACTCGATTTTAGAACACTTATACATGTAGAGCATTGTGTCAGAAGTGAGATACTTTCCGGGGCGGGAGAACGATCCAACCCTTTACCGGAGCCTTTAACAGTATGAAACTAGCCGGGTTACTCGGCTTCGTCCACGGTGCTAATGTCCTTAACTTCCGTAGAACACAGGAAAAAAATAAAAGCTAGACTAAAAATATATTTTATTTTATTTATATTCTTGCACATGAAAAACTCCAGTTTGTGTAGTTTTTTTAATAATATTAATTATATGTGCCATATAACAACTGCTAATTATTCGTATAAGTATTAACAAATATTTTGATTTAAATCCACCGATCGATTTTAATATTTACTCCTCATAAACGTCTAAGTTTTGATTAGTCATAAATAAATAAAGGAATGAGCTTTTATCCCCAGACACAAAAACAAATTTAATAACTTAAAATCTTCGATATTCCCCAGTAGTAAATCATATTTTAAGTGCTTTCATTTGCTAATCTAAAGTAGATATTTTAAAGAAACATTTTGTTCAATAAGGACCTCGAAAATACGATGTATGTAATTTCGTAATGAAATTATATTTGAAATCAGCTTTTATAATAGTTTACCCTATTATATTATTTACCGTTTTGTTGGTGTTACAAAACGATATATTTTGGATAATGAAAAATGAAAAAATGAAATAGAGATGTATTTAGTGAAGTGAATGACTATGACTTCAGTTGTCCTAATTTAGTTATGTAAATAGTTTTTCCGTGTGTGGATTAATAAAATATTTCATGGAACAAGTGTGATTATATAACCCCCAACAGTAGTTACTGAAGGTTAATTGTGAAAATTTTAGCGGTTTTGACAACAGACAAAATAGAAACGCGAAAGCCTTCATTTAGTCTCATGTACTTATGTATCTATTCCTCTCTGTGCGTTTGAATGAATAAAGTGAAAATGTAAGGCATTAAAAATGACTATATGATCCAAATAAAAAAATATGTTTTTATTGAAACGAATAACCAACGCTTTAGCGGTTTTTAGAAAAGACGAAATGAAGACGCGGGAAATATCAGGAAAGCCTGACGTGAAATACATAATGAAATAAATAAATAAATAGGCAATTGAACAAAACCGTTATGTTTTAATTGAAGTTTATTATATGCTCGCAATTTATTATATATGCGTAACATAAGTAGCCATGGTATCTACTTAATAATAAAACAGAAACACTATGAAGTACGTATTTTTTTATGATTAGAAATGAATTGCTAGGTTATGTATGCTCTTTTAATGTTGTTTCTGTTAAGAAAACCTGGAAAACTATAGGTAAGCGGTTTATTGAAAATACCAAATCGAGAATGGACTCGTCACATAAGTTATGTTTGTTTCTTGTGAATATTAAAATTGATGTACTTTTTTATGGGCGGTGTTAAATATATAACAGGTACCTACAGGCTGTTGAGGTGTGATGTTTAAAACAGCATAAAATAATGGACAGCGGTGGTGAAAATAGTAATTATATTTACAAATATATCGTTGAATTTTATGACGCACCGGCTGCGAAAAAATACGACGTCACGTAAAATCTCAAAGAATTCAAGCATTTTATGATTATTTTCACACCCTTTCCATACTAAAAACATAATACTATTTAACTGTCACGAATTAAGTAATATAGTAGTATTTAATATTAACAGGTACATATGCTGCTGATAAAAAGATGGCGTCAATTATAAATCAGATGAGACCATTGCACATACGTATCAAAGAACACGTAACCACCAAGGCATCATCCTTCCAAAAACACATAACACATGGCCACAACCCAACGAAAGACATACTTGTTAGGATATTAGCTACTGAAAGAGACCAAGTTACCTCCCCTCCGCAATCGGGCACACAATACGTCAAATACCACGCGGATGACCCCAACAATAATAATCAAGAAGAGCAATTTCAAAACACTACACATAATAAAAATGATAATCTCTGAAAAAAAATAAGTTAACAATTTTTAACTACACCTAACCACTTAATCTAGTCACACCTTAACGTAAAAAAAAAAGTTTCTGCGAACCTAAACAAATCGTAATTTCCGGCCCAGCCACAGACAGACGAGTGAATATATTTTCTGAGGATGGGGGATTCTCCCAAAAATTTAAATTCAAAAACAAAAAAAGGAAGACACACCACCCTACCATCACGGTCCGCATTTAACACTGGTAAATATAATAAAATTATATAAACTTATTGATTTCTCAATATTGTCACTATTTGATTGTTTACCATTTCACGTACCGCTGGTGTCACCTAACCAACGCATTGTCTCCGCCTTCTAACAATACTTATATATATAGTCTAAAGAGGCCTTGGGTTATTTAAACCAAAGAAAAAAAAAGGAAAAATGCAGTTTAAATTTCCAGAGAAACTAACTAAATCCAACATATAGCAGACTTAACATTCGCTGGAAAATTCATTAAAAATTTTTTTTTTAAGTGGGATTCAAGTATCTAACAGTGAAACAAAAACAGGGAACCTTAACTTAAGCATGAAATATTAAAAACGGGGATCATCAGCTGTTTACCATGTAACTGTTTCGGAGATTTAAAAACAGGACAGTTATAATATTCATGGTTCTCCAATGGTACGGATCAAACTACCATTTTCCCAATAATCAAGTGTAGAAATTATTCAGCTTAAATTTTACTAATCGGTACATAAATAAATAAATAAATAAACAAACAAATAATAATAATAATAATAATAATAATAATAATAATAATAATAATAATAATAATAATAATAATAATAATAATAACTAGCGGGACCCTGTGGAAATTCCACAGTGTTTTCTACATCAATCTGTATAATTTACTGTTCTCTAATAATATGATCCGGTGGCTAGAAATATGCACATATTTTACTCACAAATTTTGCGTGACGGAATGGAAGTATATATATATTAATTTATATTACTCGGTTGCCGGGGCAAAAGCTGTCTCTTCACTAAATTTTCTTAAATAGGAGTGTCAGATCGTGACACACAAAATAAATAACACACACTCTATCGTATTAATATATAAATAATAATAATAATAATAATAATAATAAGAAGAAGAAGAAGAAGAAGAAGAAGAAGAAGAAGAAATTTTAAATATTAAAAAATAAAATAAATAAATAAATAAATAAATAAATACCGTAAGCCTGAAACCGGCCCATTTGGTAAGCGTTTCCGCTAATGAAACGGGATACCAGAGTTCTATCCTCGGTTGAGTCATAGCAAAGACTAAAACAAACATTGCTAAAACTCTCAGTATTATAAGGTCAGGATCAAGGACAATGAAGCAGTCCTGGGAAAAGAGTGGCGCCCTCCCCTACATCTTGGGTTAGCCGATAATGTAAAGAGATCCTCTACTGTAATCGGACAATTTAGCCTTTTATAAAGTCTTAAATTAGCGACCACCTCACCTAAAATAAGCGAACGCCATTTTTGTTTGACGAATTTGATAATATTACTAAATAAATATTTGAAATAAAAAAAATTAATTTCTCAGATGTTAACCATACAATATCATTGCCCTTGTCTTATTTTTACGTCTGTATTTGGTACTTTGTTACATGGGGACCCGGGCTAACTTTGACCGTGACCCTAACTTTAACCCTAACCCCCAATGACCCTGAACTTTATAGGTAACCCTACCCCCTTCTCTGACCCTAACCCTAACGACGGGTCAAAGTTAGCGCGGGTCCCAATCTAACGAAACACCATCTATTTGTTAGTAAGTTACGCTTGTTTTTTTATGAGCACCCCCCGGATAAGAGTGAAATATTTTTTAAAAATTAATAATTTGCATTCAAATAACGCGTGTACGATGGACACTCTACTAAAAAGGGTTGATATACCGTAAAAACTGGTAGGCTTCCGATAGAAAACGAAATTATACTTGTTACTTTTTTTTTCGATTAGATTTTCTTTTTTATTTTGCTTTGAATCACGACTTTCCTCACTTTCGTTTTTGTTAAATATTTTTTTTTTTACTTTTTGCGATTTATTTATTTGTTTTTATTGCGTTTTCACTTTTCAATTACGTTTATTCTCTCTCTCTCTCTCTTTCTCTATCTTCCCCCTCTATCTCTCTCTTACGAACACAAACTTTCTCTTTCTTTCGTACGCGCTCTCTGTGTTTCACTGAAAAAAAAGGAATTCCACAGTGTTTTCTACATCAATTTGTATAATTTACTGTTAATAATATTATCCGGTGGCTAGAAATATGCACATATCTTACTCACCAAAATTTTGCGTGACGGGATGGAAGTATATATATTTATTATATTACTCGGTTGTCGGGGTAAAAGCTGTCTCTTCAGCAATCACTATCGGTCGCGACTCCCCTCCCCCGTTGTCAGGGGCAAAAGTAAATACTAAATCTTATTAAATGGGAGTGTCAGATCGTGACACAAAATAAGAAACTTAACTTCTCAGATGTTAACTATACAATATCATTGTCATTGTCTTATTTTTTACGTCTCTATTTGGTAGTTTGTTACATTGGGACCTGGGCTAACTTTGGCCCTGACCCTAACTTTAACCCTAACCCCCAATGACCCTGAACTTTATAGCTAACCCTAACCCCTCACTGACCCTAACCCTAACGACGGGGTCAAAGTTAGCGCGGGTCCTAATGTAACAAAGCACCTTCTATTTGTTAGTAAGTTTACTTTTTGCGATTTATTTATTTGTTTTTATTGCGTTTTCACTCTTTCTCTATTCCCCCCCCCTCCCTCTCTTACGAACACACTCTCTCTTTCTTTCGACCACGCTCTCGGTGTTTCACTGAGGAAAAAAAACAAAACAAAACAAACATTGCTTATTGTCCGTTCAAAACATTTAAAAAATAAATACTGGTTCCTTACCATCCAAAAATAATAAATAAATGTTTTAACACTTTAAGAAGTGGTGCAAATAAAAAATAAATACTTAGTTCAAACTATCATTGAAAAAAAAAAACATTGCTTAACGTCCGTTCAAAAACAACAACAACAACAAAAAATAATAGACATGCCCTAAAAACGCCAAAATAAAAAACAAAAAATAGTTTTAAGTTTTAAACAACACAAAAAAGTACTTTTTGACCGGGTGATTAAAAAAAATGTATTATTTCTTCCCCTTCCGCTCGAAATGTAGAAAAAAAAATCTTAGCGGCTGGTTGGGATCGAACTATAAACCAGTCGGGCCAAAGACAAAAATACTACGTCGCTTACCGTTGCGCTAAAGGGAAATAATTAAAATATAATGCAGAAATTAGGCTAATTAAATGTTATTAATAATCTAGGTGCGGCACGCATGCGCAGAGCGTTTGCCGGAAGCGTGACACACGTACGTACACCTTAGCGTATTAATATATAGATAATATATTACCCTTAAGATTACCGTGTGATATGGTAATTTGCATATCAAATTGCATCAATTATAACAATCTATATATACAGTTTTTCATGGTAAACAACTGATGATCCCTTAAATAATGTTAGAAGCAAACTAATATAATAACTGTAAAAACTAAATTGACTTACATGAGTGATTTTCCACTGAACGACTTGGGACTTAAGGGTTTTTTGGGTTTTTTTTTAGTTTTAATGGTTGAGAAACCTCCGAGACTATATATATATTTCTTTCCCTACAACTTTTATTTTATTTCATTTTTTCAAATTTTAAATCTTGGCCAATGCCAACTTATCTATCCCAGCGACTTCCTCTGATGATAAGATTTTGATCTTTGAAAAGCCTGGCTTAAGGAAAATTTTACTTGAATAATTGCCTTTTTGCGGAATATACCTTGCTTTGAACTTTTGAATTGAATTTTGATTTGGCTTTTGCTTTCTCTAATTCCTTTCCATTCTCCTTCATATATATATATATATATATATATATATATATATATATATATATATATATATATAATCTTTCTCAAAGTATATTCGCTCAACTTCTCTCACTTTCGTCCTAACAGGGCAATAACGTAGTAAAGCTATTTTTAAACGAAATATTTAGTTTTAACCAGGGGAAATTAAGACCCGCTTTTTCTTGAAAATGTTGCCTTTCAGATAATTATCTCAACAGACAAACACATAATAATATGTTGGCATGAGCTCTTGTGAATATGGTGAATGGGACATAATCTTCCAATTTAATTCCAATATTCAGGGCCATTTTTGCCCCATGAGCCAGCACATTGTTCTGGATGAAATAATTTTTCTCTTTACCAGTGCTACTTCTTTTTCTAAAAAGTTTTTGCTGGACACTTTTCAGTTATCTACTGCATGTGTTAACATTTTCTCTTAAGCTGAAGATGTAGAAGACGATTAGTACCGTTCCAAGATCGTCTATTCGTGACATCCTCCACTGGTCTTTATGCATCTCGGTACTATGTGATGCGTAAGATGCAACCTCACTAAAATAAATGACCGTGCATGCGTGGTAAAACGCCTTCCTTCTCGATGTTAGACTCTCACTATTTATTTTACTAATAAGTCACCGCTTATCAAGACCAATATTAATCAGTTTGACGGTGAGACAACATCGTGGTAATTAGTAACAATAGTTGTAACTGGTCAGATTTTTATTATTTAAGAGGTCGGCTCAACAAGAATTTGTTTACATTAGACTTGAAAACGACCCTATTGTATTCGACTGGGAAGCAGCCTCGGTGTGTTGTTTCCCACGAACTGGTGGTTCAAGGGAAGAAACTTTGCTCATAAAAGTTCCGTCTGTTAGGTTTTAGGTACAGAGAGAGAGAAAGGTAAATTATTAACAGTCGTTGTAGCTAGACGAGGTTTTGTTGGCAATCTTTTATAGGGGAAACCATAGATTGGAGCTCAGTCGAGCATCTACCATGAACATTACGCTAGTGCAGAGGAAGACGAACTGTTTCTTCTGTGAAAAAGAGGCAACAAGAACGAGAAGAGGGCATCCCTACTGCTAAGGCAGAAAACAGTGATGTGCGCGACACCTCCCCAGATGGGGTAACAGTACTCTATCTTAGGGTGTATTTGACTCTCATACAGGTAGAGGATTGCGTCTGTTCCAGTATAATGATCCAACCATTTTTCCAGTGACCTTAGCAAGATATTTGATGCAAGTCTTCCATTTAAATCTCAGATCACGTCCCAGACGTTTAATAAAGCAGGGGTCTTTCTCAAGTAGAGAGCCATTCATTTCAATTTGGGCAAAGTGAAGAGCCGAGCATTTGTGGTGGAAGGAGAGAAGCTTGTATTTAGACGTATTAAAAGTAACCAGACATTTTTTCCTATTGAAGTACATGCCCGAGGTCGGATGAGAGAGAAACATTAATGTTCTTCGACCTGTTTCCATAGATAGTTGTGTCATCTGCATAAATGTCGACAAATAATCTTAGAATGTGATTTGGGAGATCATTGATGAAAATCAGAAAAGGGTTGGCCATAGAATATATCCTTGACGCACGCCGGCATTGATACTATGTGCTTCAAACTTCAGCCCGCCAACGACTACTTTTATAAACCTATATGAGAGAAAGTTGATGGTTGAGAGGACATATCCAGATATTTATAGCTAGTAAGCGTGTGAAGTTGACCTTTTATGCCAAACTCTATCAAAATCCTTCGATGTGTCAAGAGCTATTGCTCTAGAAACAAAGACTCCGTCAATAGATTTACTGAGTATGTGTGATATTACAGTCACCACATCAACTGTTGATCCTGCCTGTTGACAACTTCTTGATTTGTCACAGATTCAATCAACTTACTCATGACGCATAGGAGACTGATTGGTCTGTACTGAGATGCAGAAGACTGATCTCCATTATTTTTTAATGATGGGCAGACTGGCGAGGTTTTCCAAGGTAATAGCATTTCTTCTTTAAACAACGATTCAATGCAAGTAGTTAGTTCCTGTTGCAGCTTTTAAAGCACTACTATTAGAATGTTGTAAGGACCAGTTTCTTTGCAATGTTCCTGATAAGTTTTGCAACATTCCGGACAGATGTATGGATACCGTTAAGAGTATTTTCAATACATGGCTATATACAGAACATAGCAGACATAGATGAGTAAACCCTGAACAAAAATCCGTGTATTCTTTCCGAGTAGTTGTTGTCCCTATAAGGACCATCGGCAAACGGATGCTTCAGCAGAGAGAACATTGCAGCTTCAAAGAAGACCCTTCTTGACCACGCGTAGGAGCACTGCTCCAGTGGGATGAAAACTGTAATAGTATTACAGGTTTGACTGAGCCGTATACTTACCCAGCTCTGAAGATGTCTTCAAGAGGTAGTATAATCTACTAAAACAGCACATGAAATTACAAAAAAAAAACAATCGACTCCCTAGTCCTAAGACCGTGATTAGTGGGGCAATGTTTTTCTCAAGCATCGGTGTATGCACATAACCTAACGTAATTAATTATTTCTCCTATCTTTAAGAAGATATAATGAATTATGGCTGGTCAATTCTAGCCAACACAGAGTAAAAGTTACTTTGGCAATAATAGTTCCTTGTAAGCTTATGGTCCGGTATAAACTGGGTAAAAACAATAATATCTCATTTTCCATCACAAGTCATAATTCGATGGAAAAGGGCTGTCTTTATCTGCTCACTTTAATCTGATAAAACAGACACGGGGAAATCTCTATAGTTTCTTGTCCGGTGTAAATTTTCATCTCTTTAGAAATTGATGTAAATGCAATCTTAAAGTTTCTTGGCTTACATGAAATTGCAACGCGTGTTCTTGACATATTAGCTTGAGTTCGACTCGATTGCACTCTTTAAATCATCATTGTTTAAAGAAATTGATCTTCTATATCTTGGGGAATCTCTCGGAGTCTTATTTCCCAAAGGAAATATCGAAAACCCATTTCTAGCGGTTTTTTTACTTTACTACATCATCTCAAAATAATGTACACATATTTTGAGAAACAATAGATGCATTTCTGTCCAGTTTAAACGCATGCAACAAGCAGACACGATCTATCGATTATCTCTGATACGCAGAGGAGACAAATAATTAGTTCTGCCTGAAAGACAGATCCGTCATAACTGAACAAATAAAGATGGCACTTAATAAAAATATGTAAATGAATAATTTTTTCCAGTTATGCTGCAGTGTAAAGGAAATAACTGCTGAAAATGTGTATTATTCGGATTATTCGGACTACTGTTCTCATCTTGGATGTTATTCTTACGATCTTTCGGCCGATGTAACCTCCGACCTTCGTCAGGCGTGCCTGGTTGAATACATGAATCTGTATTTAATCCTCGGGGTAAGCTTGCTCTCGTTCCGTCAGCCATGAAGGAGTAGAAGTCTTAAGTAATTCGTAATTGCATTTTTGGTATCGCCGGTACTCAGAATTGAAACTTCAACTTCTAGAAGACTGTCACTTAGAGCTGATTATTACTTAGCACTTTTATCCCTTGCGATACGGGCGCTCGTGGAGTATAACTAGGCACACCTGAAGACGGTCTAAGGTTACATCGACCGAAACGTTGTGAGAGTAACATACAAGATGAGAACAGTAGTCCGAATAATCCAAATAATACAAATTATCAATCTTCATCTAAAAATTCCGAAACATAATGCTGAAAATTGTATCTTTATTATTTTTTATTCCGAAGACAAAACAATTTAAGATTCATTACGAACTAAATGATTAATATCTTTAAATAAGGATGCTTTAAAGAATGTTATAGAGTGGAATTCGCGTTAAAGATATCAAGAACACGCCTCGCATTCTTATGTATGCCAATGATTACATTTACATCATCTGTGAAATAGATGAAAATTAGGCAAATGTAATGTTTTGACAATGGACAATTGTCGGTGCTTTCTTAGATTAGGATCCACGGTAAAATCAACTTGGCGTTCTTACTTTCCGGACGTTTACGTAAATCGCCGGAAAGTACCGACAAGTCGATTTTAGGGACCTACGTCCAAAAAATCAAAAACAAGGCTGGATTTACAAGTGGGGAAAAACATTAACCAACATTTAAAGCTAAAAATTAAACAAACAAAAATTCAAATTGTATGAAAGAAATATTTATTTTTTTAACGAGGAAATAAAATAAACAGGTAATAAATTATATTTTAAGTGTTTTTTTCACTGCTTATTTTCTCGCAATTTGATTGGCTAACCGCTTCTGTACTTTCTGGATGTTTACGTAAACCCGCGGAAAGTACCTACGCCAAGTCGATTTTAACGTGGGTCCTAATCTAAGAAAGTACCCAATTGTCTAATTATATGTGTAATAAACGTATGTGTATTTCTCATTTATGAGTGTCATGACTTAGTAGTAATGGGTTTGTAGAGAGTTAGTATCTTTCCGAGTTGGATTCAGTGTGTCTTCGACTGATCTCCATGCACCCTAGTACTATGCGCCGCGCAAAAGCCTCTCCATAGTAAATGATCATCTCTGCCTTGTGAGAAACCACACCCTCCTCGATGTTACCCTGTTAATATGCTTGGGCATAGATATAACACGGCGGATCTAGAAGAGTAAACTTTCACCAAAAATTATGCTATTTCACGAGTAGCAGTAATTCCAGTTGCACTCACCGACAAACTGATGATCTCGTTCTGATGATAGCATGGCTTCGCATATCAACAGATATACTTGACAATGGGAAGGCATAACTGCTCCAGTTAGTGTAGTACCATGAACTATATGCAGGTTTGGCGTGCCGTATATACAATCAACCATTAAATAAATGACATTGCTCTACCATAAATTGGTGGATGTTTCATAACTCATAATGACTTAAAGCAATTCAATAGTTTGCAGAAAACCAAAATGTTTATAAATGTTACGCCATTGTTCAACACAGGTTTTTACCATTCTTTATTTACTACTAAAGTTATTTACGGCGTTTTCTTGGCAATCTTACATGTGTTCAGAGAATTAATTTACTTTCTCTACCCCCGTTTTGTAACCTGATGAAGTAGAATATGAAATATTTTTATTATTCACGATTCTCTTTTATCGGTTTATCATCTGAAAGCCTGTTTATTTACGAGTTTATTACGTAGCAGGTTTCATAGTCGCTTCGTTGTTATTTTCTTTTTATGCCGATAGCATTTCGTTCCAAAACATTTCCGGACAATACTTCGTTAGATAGATTATGCTGATAGTCAGTAGATTTTATTTTAATTCCGTTTCAATATTTATGGCTTCTACCTTAACTTACACCTATACACAAACATTCCTTATGGCTATGCCATGAGATATAGGTGAAACGTTCTTATCTGATCACTTCAAACGTTAAATAACGCAACATAAAATATTATGCAATATATATATATATATATATATATATATATATATATATATATATATATATATATATATAAAAACGCCAACAATGGATTTTTCATAAAGTATGAAGCCACGTTATTTTTCTATTTAACCGAGGGCCGTACTACGGCGAAATAGCTGCCTTTGACTTAAAAAACTGCTCTCAACTCGATAAACTCTCAAGTAAGGGAATAAACAGTTGCAAACTAATTTACTAATTTCGTTAAAGAATTGAGCACTATCGGTAGTGGATAATGCATGTGTAGACATGTATAAGCATCATAATTTCCATTACTTCGATGATAGAGGAGAGGTAAGAGATAATGGTTTTTTTTTCGAATCATAGATAAATCAATCGCTTGTTTAGCCACACTGAACAGCCATGATACGTGAAAACAGCTGTGTGGGTACCCACCACACTATAATAAAGACCAATGTGTATTTATTTGTACATAGAGAAATATATATATCGATCTCGTAACACAAAAGTTAGTCCCTAAAACCTTTTAAAATACTCCAAAGAAAGTGAAATTGTATGTCTAATACCTATTGTTAAAATTTTACAAAAATCGAAGGTATCGGGCTCTCACCCCGTCTTTACTCCTAAATTAAATTAAACTAAATATAGCCCACATTTGGACTCCTTACGCCTTTCAGTTGTGTTCCTAAATTATTAATTATTGGCTAATTAGTTAAGGAGTGTATTCTGGGCATACAAATATATGAACACATATTTACACATATATATATAATAAGCAATCCAGACTTATCAATACAACTAAAACAGAATTGGGACATGTATCCAAAAAGATACTACAGAACATAATCAACGAGACTCTAACAGCGACACAGTTCAATCTATGGAAAGATTCTGCTGACACAATTAAATGGTTTAGGGAAATAGAACATAAAAAAGAGCCTCTTTTATCCAATTCGATATAATGGAGTTTTACCCTTCCATTTCGAAGGAATAGCTAATTAATAGCATAAACTATGCCAAAAATTTCGTTGACATTTCAGACGAACAAATCAACATTATTTTGGCCTGTCGGAGGTCCATTTTGGCAAACGATGGGGATAATTGGATTAAAAAAGATAGTACAGACTTTGATGTCCCGATGGGGGCCTTTGCTTCAGCTCAAATAGCAGATTTGGTGGGAATATATATAATATATATAATCAGTCGAATTGTAACCCCCAACCAAATTGGCCTATATAGAGATGACGGACTGATCATCGTACCTAATAGCAACGGTCCTCTAATATCTAGGATGCATAAAAAACTAAATAAGGCTTTTAAATATTTAGGTTTGAGGATTGAAGTGACCCCCAATTGCAACGAGGTAAATTTTCTAGACATTACGCTAAACTTAAACGAGGGAACTTTTCAACATTTCCATAAAGATAATCATACCCCATTATACATTAACACTAAATCCAATCACCCCAAATGTATTATAAAACAGAATTAACAAACTCTCATCAAATAAAAATATCTTTGAGACTAGCAAACACATATACGATAACGCATTAAGTAATAGTGGGTACAACGAAAAACTAATATATACGGAAAATATAAAGAAAAATAAACCCAAAAACAGGGGACGCAAAATTATTTGGTTCAACCCACCATATTGCCAGCTTTCTAGTCTTAATATCGGAAGAATATTTTTAAACCTAATAGATAAACATTTTAAAACGACTAATCCTTTAAGTAAAATTTTCAATAGGAAAACGGTGAAAATTAGTTATTCTTGCACCAAAAATATGGAGAACATTATTAATACACATAACAAAAAAATATTGAGCACACCGAGTAAGAAAACTAAAAAAAAAGGGGAAAAAAATGTAATTGTCAAATTAAAAATAACTGCCCCCTTAAAGGTAACTGTAACGTCGAAAGCGTTGTATATAAGGCTACGATTTATCCTAAAGAAAATACTAACAATAAGAAAGTATACATAGGAATATCCGCCGGGAGTTGGAAACAACGATTCTACGTACACAAACACTCATTTTTAAACCCGAACGTCACTAATAAGACGGAATTAGCCAAACACTGGTGGTTTTTAAAAAATAACAAATTAACACCAACTATTTCGTGGTCCATACTATGTCATTCGAACACTCCTAAAGGATTTAGACATAGATGCAATTTGTGCCTGGAGGAAAAAATTAGAATACTAAAATATGAAGACAAGAACATTTTAAATAGACGAGACGAACTGATGGCTAAATGTAGACACAGGCACAGGTTTAAAATCAACAGCACGTTTTAAAGTTCTTTGAAAATAACAATTCTTTTAAAGTATAGTTACAATAAGAGTTATAACTGTAAAAGTAAATGTTAACAAATTAGTAATTTTTTTTTTTTTTTAATTTAGTAAAACTCTAGTTTGTAAATTAATCGTGCTTAAATGTCGCCAAACATTAATTCCGTATTGACGTTATAACCAATTAAGTTTTCTTATAATTTCCTATATAAATCGAAATCTTCGTCCTGAATTTTCGTCTTTTTATTTCTAATCATAAATAATTAATCGTGAACGCCCGAATCTTTACCAATTTTGTAAATAAACCGTTTTTAAATTGTCGCTAAACTTTAATTCCATAGTGTAAATCATCTCGAATCTTGACGCTATACAACTTAAATTTTTAATATGTTCTAATCTAAACCGAAATCTTCGTCCTACATTTTCGTCTTCTAATTTTTAATCGTAAATAATTAAACGTAGTTTTTAATCGTGAACGCTCGAATATTTCATAATATATTTTTACCCATAAAGCTCACATTCGAAATTTTAAATGAGATGATTTATTTGTTTAAATAGCAAAAAAGAATTCTTTTATATATATTTTTATATTTTTATATTTCTGCATATATTAAAAAATTAATCTTACTTCTGTCACCCCTCCTCGATTATTTTAACATTTACCTCCTTTTTACATAGACCAATCACAAAAGTGAATTTATCTTTTTAAGACGATCAATTTCTCTCATTATTTGTTTTTTTTTGACGTGGTTGTCTATACATCTGAGGAGACCTAATTAAAGGGGTCGAAATAAGTTATTATGTGTACAACCTTAATGTGTGTATAGTTTTTCTTTTTATAATTCTATTTTGCTCTGTTTAAATTACATTGAGCTCTGTTATTCAGATTCTCTACACAAAATTGAAATCTACACACTATATATATATATATATATATATTAATTAATTTTTATACATTAATTTTATGTACATAATGTACATTTATGTACGTAAAAATAATTAATAAATTATATATAGAGAATTATTAAAAAGGGCGACTTAATGCAATATTTTTTACTGCTTAGGAAGTGGAAAATACGAAGAAAACAGCTCTATCGTCAGTAAAACAATAACAAAAAACTACGTAACATTATGACGATAAAAAGTCGTACATATTTCGGCAAGGTGTTTGTGGTCTGGTGGTAAAACGCCAGACTTCAGACAGTAATATAATAAGTTCAATCCTTGCCCAGGTTAGCCATTCTGCTGATAGCCAAAAACACGTGTCTATAGATTTCTTTAATAACGTAAAAAATAATTAATAAATATATATATAAAATAGAAAAAATAATGACACGTCCTATTAAAATTGGACTGGGGTACGAAATAGCTTGTTTCATTTAATCCTCATCTCGTGTTTTATATCGTAGGCGTGCCCATTCTTTTCCTGAGATTTTCATGGATGGCTCTGCTCTTAGGGGGGAAATCGACTCTGAAACTTCTTGCTCTTTCTCTCTAATCAAATCTTTATAGGAGTTCATACATTAGATCCATTACTCTTTCTGCTTCTCGTAAAGTCGGTTCTCTATCGCTCCAAACACTTTCTCACACCTGAGACTATTCTCTATCTCTACAAATCCATAATCAGATCATGTATGGAGTACTGTTTTCATATTTGGGTTGGTGAATCTCTGCCCTATTTGAGGGTTCTTGATAAGGTGCAGAAACGTATCTGTAATTTGATTGGCACTATTTCTTCTTCTTCTTCTTCTTCTTCTTCTTCTGTGCACCCTCTCTCTCACAGGCGTGATGTTGCTAGTCTCAGTTTTGTTATGAATACTATTATGGCATGTGTTCTTCAGAATTATGTGATTTATTCCCTGCTTCTTTTGTTCCACCTCGTTTGACTCGTTGGTCTAGTGGTCTCCATCAATTCGCTGCTTTTATACCTCATTGTAATACAGCTTCCTATCCCAGTAGCTTATTTCCAAGAACCACAGGCTTGTGGAACTCTCTTCCTGCTTACTGATTTTTTCCTACCTATAATATTGGTCTTTTTAAGACTAAGGTCGATATACCTCTCCTGTCTTTGCGATAAGCATATTTGTCGTTGTTAGCTCCTTACATCAAGTGAATTCAAGCTTTGTCTCGAGCGATTTCGATTATTTTTTTAAAAGGGCGACTTAATGCAATATTCTTTACCTCTTAGGAAGTGGAAGAATACTAAAAAAAACAGCTATGTTTCTATCGCTAGTAGAAACACTAACAAAAAACTAATACACCGAAGCTACCAAAATGAATTCAGTTTTCAACTTGTACGGAAAAATTCAAGCTATATATTCTTCTAGCGAGTTTAATATTATGTATGTCGTTTTAAAGTAGCATTTAAGCTAAATTCAAGTATAAAATGTTTATATCCAATCAATTTACGATCGTTTCAAAGTTTTGTAATTCAAGTCTAACATGTGATATTATGTTTTTATTTTATTTTCGACAGTTTAAGAATCAAATTCACAGCCAGCATAGCCAGAAAAATGAAGTAAATGTCAGGTAAGCAGTTTTCATGTATTTATATATTTCTTGGAAAGAAACTCTATCCATGTATATTGCATTTGACCTTAAGTACACGAAGGAAGAAAAAAAGTTATTTGCAGTTATGGTAAGGAGGCGAGGTCTTGCTGTGAATGTCTTACAATGAGGAACCAGCGGTTTAAGCTTAGTTTTACATTCTTTCATAGAAATAATTTGTTTTCAAAGTGAGATCATTTGTTTGCATTTATGCAGAGGAAAAGACTGTCTATGCCATCAGTTCCGAGTGTATTCGTGATCAAGGTCTTGCTCGTCCCTTGCACTCTGGAATACGAAAGCTCATTGTTTAACAGAAACTTTGATTTGGATAAAAATCGCTTCCAAAATATAGCACCATGATTATGTCTACAGATTAAATACACACAAAACGTGTATTATTTTGATTAGCTGAACTACTGTTCTCATCTTGGATGTTATTCTCACAACGTTTCCGTCAATGAAACCTCCGACTTTCTTCAGGTGCGTCTTGTCGAATTCAGAAATCTTTCTGTCGAACTCGGGAATCTATACGAAATTTCAAATGGAACTTTTTATTTCATCCACTGGGGTAACTTGTTCCCGTTCCGTCAGTTATTAGCGTAAAGAAGTCTTAAGAAATTCGTAATTCTGGTGTTAGTATCGCCCGTATTGAGGATTGAACTTTGAATCGCCAGAAGACTGTAACCATACCTGATTAGTAATTAGTGTTTTATCCGTTGCGCAACGGGTCCCCAACCCTCATCTAAAACAGCATAACTATACGTCGTTCTTATTGCATGTCTGTTTTATTTTTTTAACACTTTTCTTTAATTTTTTACACGTAAAAAAACTAAACATATTATTTTACGCTTTTTTTCGGTTAATTACCGGCCAATTTGACACAATGGTTAGAATGTTCATTAATGAGCCAGAAGATCGGGGTTCAATCCTCAGTCGAGTCATATTAAAGACTCAAAAATGGTACTTGATGCCACTTTGCAAGACACTCAGCATTATAAAGTGAAGATTTACGGTAAGTTGAGTAATCCAGGGAAAGGAGTTGTGTCCTCCTGTACATACTGTGTAGTAGTTAATTAAAAGGAAACCATCGATTCGCCCTCAACTACGGTCGATTTATTTATTTTATTACAATGTGACTTCCCAAACGGTGTTCCCGTGACCCCCTATTATATTGACTACAAATTTCTGAACAAGGATGATCCAAACTTCGCTTTTTTTTAAATAAAAATCCGAAAATATCGATTGCTACAGTCGCTGTCGTTAATTACCAAAATAATGATAGTAATTTGATGAGATCCACACGTTATATTTGGATTTACGACGAACGCAACATCGTCGTATACCGAGAACTGGATGAATTGAAGAATTAAAATTGTCTTGAAACACGTGAATAGTTTGGATGTTATGTTAATTAAGAGTCATCGATTCTTTCGTTCATTCTCTTAAATGAGTTGAACTGATAGTTAAGCGGCTTTTGCGACACATTCTGATGTATTTAATCACCATAAAACACGAATAACCAAGACAGGTAGACGAAGATTTCTGGGTAAGTATATTAGCACACAAATTGTAGCAGACAATCGTTCTATCGATTAGCTGTACATAAATATTTTCATAGCAGTTACTCAATAAAAAAATTTATTTGTTAACTAAAATTAAAACATTTAATGAAAATATTTATTCTTAATAACGAAAACCATATTGTAAATGTTGCCGAAAGCTATAAGAAAACTATTAGGTCGTTACGGAAATAACGGTCACCCGAAGCGCCGGGTTTTAAAAGGCATTTTAACACAGAATGTGTAGTTTATTTCTGGTAAATTTTAACATATATAATAATTTATGTGTTCTCAATAATAATTTGTAACTTTTTTTTCAGATACAAAATATTATTGAATCATAGAAGACCCTTAATGGTGAACATGGCAAAACATGACATTCGCCTTTTTATGTTGCATGAGTTCAAACTTGGAGACAATGCCTTCGAAACTTCTGCCAATATAAATAGAGCATGAGGAGATGGTCCAAGCGATTTAACAGGACGAATATGGTTTCAGAAATTTCGAAGTGGAGATGAGAGCCTTGAAGATGAAGAAGGTAGAGGACGGCCGCGTAATCTTTACAATGAACAATTGCAAGCACTTTGTTAAAAGCAAAATCCACGTCAAAGTGTCAATAAAATGTATCAGACACTTGCTGTCAGCACTGCAACAGTTTCACGTCATTTACAGAGTATTGGAAAGGTGAAATGTTTTTCATGAATAAAGGTATGTTTCTTAAATCGGCCATTATTTTTGTAACGACTTAATTTTAACTCGAAATACGCATTCTAAAATTACTTTCAGTTACATCTATGAAATGAAGTGCTACTACAGTAGTTCTGCAAATTCGTTCAAAAGTAGATTATATAACCATAAATAAAAGTGTCTTAAAAAGCGTAAATAGTTTTAATGACATGCTCACCGACGGTCATTTATTTTTCATTCCTCTTCCTAAATCAGTTGAACTGATAGTTACGCGGCTTTTGCGACACATTATTATGTATTTTATCACCATCGAACATGAATAGCCAGGACAGGTAAACGAAGATTACTGGGCAAGTATATTAGTACACTGATGGTGGCAGGCAAGCGTTCTATCGATTAGCTATACACAAATATTTCCATAACAGTTACTTAATATCAAATTAAATTAGTATACCAAAAATATGTTTCTAATAAAATATATATTTTTTAATAAAGAATATTTTCGTAAATTTGTATAATTTCGATTATTCGGACTACTGTTCTCACCTTGAGTGTTATCATCACAATGTTTCGGCTGCTGTAACCTCCGCCCTTTTTCAGGTGTAGTTTCACGAACTCAGGAATATTACAGCCAAACTCGGGAATCTAGACGGAATTTCGAACGGAACCCTTTATTTAATCTCATTCCGTCAGCCCTGACGGGAAGAAGTATTCAGTAATTGGCAATTCTTCGTATCGCCACACCGAGGATTGAGCGTTCAACCTTCAAATGACTATCAGTCAGAACTGAAGTTTACTGAGTGCTTTCTCAACTGCGCCACGGGTCGTAAATGTTTCCAGAAGCTAAAGAAAAAAAAACTAATTCCAAAGCCCCATTCTAAAAACACTTTTAGTTCACTTGTTTTAAAATAAAAATCGCCTCATAGTTGTAGTGCAAATTCGTTCAAAAGTAAATTATATAACCATAAATGATAATTGTCTTTAAAAACGTAAATAGTTTTCATGTCATGCTCGTCGACAGTCATTGATTCTTCCTGCCATCTTCCTAAATGAGTTTAGCTGATTGTAAAGCGACTTTAGCGACACATTCTTATGTATTTTATAACTATCAAACATGAAATATCAGAACAGGTAGATGAAGGTTACCGGACAAGTATATTAGCACACGAATGGTGGCAGGCAATCGATGTATTGATTACCTATACTCAAATATTTTCGAAGCAGTACTCAATGAATGAAATGCATTAGTTCATTAAAAATAACTTTCTGATACAAAATTTATAGCAAGGAAAATCCTTCTGTAAATGTTGCAGAAAGCTAGATGAAGTTAGAAGCCGAAATCGGAATTCAAGAAGGGTTGTTAGTGTCCATCTTTCGATAGGAAATAACACTACCAAAATCAGTAATGCAAATTCGTTCAAAAGCAAAGTACATAACCATAAACACTTCTCTAACAAATATGTTTCTTTATCTTCCGCACACTAGCTCTGTCTAATAACCGATTTATTAAAGGAAATCAGACTTTTATACTCACCGAGTGCAAAAAGAAACTTTTTAAAAACTTAGTTCACCCCAAACAAGGCAAGTTGCCACTGTAGGGGCTACTGACAATTAGAGTGAAAGTATTTTTGGTCTTCCTAAATTGGGAGCTGTGCAGCAAGATGCTTGTTCACCTTAGTTTTAAATGTCTGCATTCGGTAAAGTCGGGGAAACAGCGAGTGGGAAAGGAGTTCCAAAGCGAGTAGGAAAGGAGTTCCAAAGCTTGAGGAAAGGAGCTACTGGAGTAGAAGGCTCTCCGGCATCTGGGGACCTCCACAATGAATGGATGAGATTTAGCTGATTGTCCGGTTGGTCGAGTGTATTTACGTCGATGGAGCACTAGAGCAGAAAGTTCATTGAAGCACATTCCATTGAAGTACTTGTAAAACAAGCACAAGAATATAACATTGCGGCGATAGGAAAAGGGATGGAGCGTGCTGGATATTGAGGGACCTATTAGATTAATGACTTTTGTTTGGACCTTGTCTAAGAGTCTCCCTAAGACTAGCGGAAGGTGCACCAGCTCAGATGTGGTTTATCTTTGCAAATCAGGAAAACTAGTCTTGTCGGATAATCTCTACAAACATGTAATCGAAGTTTACCATCTCATTCGTTTTAAAATAATAATATTTACTTCTAAATAAAGAAAATACTTTTTGTAAATGTTGCAAAAACTTGGATAAAACTATTAGCCCCAAATCAAAATTCTAGAAGAATTTTTAGTCTATCCATTTCGGAAAGAAATAAAACTATTAAATTGGTACTGCAAATTCAGTCAAAAACATATAATATAACCATAAATACTGGTTTAACATATAATTGTATTAATATTTCTTTAACATTAGCTCTGTTAATAATTCACACAGGCAGTTGTTAATAAAAACAGATTGTTATACTTAGCTCTGGGCAAAATAACATGCCATTTTTCGGTAATATTTGAACAATAGTCATGTTGAATAATCTTTACTAATATCTGTTCCTAATACTAAGTACCCTGAGTTAACTTGAAAAGCTCGGATGTAAAACGCAATAAACGCCATTTTGTTTCGTTATAACTTCCATTTCGTCACTTCACCAAACCTCAACTTCATTTTTTTAATGTTATATCTACCTAATGTTTTTACTTTCTTTCAATAAAATAAGATTTTACAGTCGAATTCTATATAATAAATTACTTGAATCTACCAGGCGTTGCGCGGGAGTTTTTTACTTTTATTTTTGTTTCGCATCTATTTTTTAATATGACTTTGAAAATTAAATTTAATTATTATGATATACTAAGCCCGAAATTATTTCTTATTCCACAATTGAATTCCTTTCAAATGTTGACGGTTCAGGAAGTAATTATTTCTTGTTGTCAACTATTAACAAAAGATCAAAATGGCTGATTTCTGAACGAAGAAGCGGAAATGAATTATAGTGGATTTAATTTCGTAATTATATTTATTTCTTTTAAATAGGATTTTGAAAATGTCGTTGTATTTTACGCGATGGGATTTCTGATTACAATAAATAAGCATTAATAGTAAATAAAATAAATAATGCCTTAGTTACACAGAGACGAGAAACATGCATACAAAGACACATGGGAAGTGGTCACACAATTTTATTAATATAGAGATGTTCGTAATTTTATTGTGTAATTTCTGAATTTCAAGAAATTGGATTTATCGTATTTTTTGTCGAACTCTTCGCCCTCTTTTTGATCGGCTTAACGACCTGATCTATTTAGTGGCGTTCAGGAATAGTGTGACGTACTGCGTATCCTTGTAATATGACGTGAAACGATATCACTTATATTTTCTTAAGTAATCACACCAAATGTTTATAGTGTAACGTTGCTTTTTCTTGTTATGATATTACGTGACGAAATCATTATGGAACAAGTTACTTTATATCTTTATTCGTTACGTAGCGTCGCGTAGTCATTACCTTGTTTTTTTTAATTTTATTTTAGATGCCACTCTTAAAATTCTGAAAATCTAGACTTACTTGTTTTTTTTCCAACCGTTGGATCGTCTTATCGTTTTCAGGTTTAGCCGGTTTTATCAGTAATGGAAGACTCTAAACAAAACCATTTTCGCTGTAAACTTTTTTATGTTGGTATCATCTTACTTTAAAACATATGTAATTTATATCCAGCGAGCTGTTAATTGAGGCACCACTGGGGAGAAATGACGCATCTTCCAGACTTGTCGAAATCAATAGGGAATCTCCCTTGTTTTCCGATCAGTCGATTGTATTTATCAATCTTTTTTTTTAATTTGTTTCCTAAACAACGAACTCAATGTTTACTTTAGTTATCAATCTACTAAATTTACTCTTCTAAGACCTCTCAGAATAGACAACCCTTTAATTCTAGATGAGATCACATACATTACATTTTACAAACTTGTTGTGTATAACCCACTCTCGTAACAAAAACATTTATCATCATCCTCATCATCATATACATCACTAATTATCACAACACCGTAATTCCCTCGATCTCCATTATCATTATAATAGTGAATATTGTTATTTTTTTCTGCCTACCCTCGGTGATAGTAATGTTACAATGTACCGTGGTTGCGGTGCCCTTCCTTCTTTTGCTTAGTGTATACGCGTTCAATGGGTTATATATAACATAAAAATGTAATGGGATACTGCATTTTTAATATTATCAGGTTCTAGGTAGGCCTGAACCCGGATGTCTTAGTGGAGATAAATGTACCCCGGAAACAGAACAGCTGATTCGGCATTAGTGACGAAATACGAAATACGAAATACGGAAAACACGTGATTTAATACTGACGTTGAATATCCGCTCATCGTATAGCACGAAATAATCATTCGGACAAAGTAAACTTATTTATTGTTATTGCTTCCTTAAAGTCTATATAGTGAATGTGTAGCTAATTTCATTTATTCTTATTCTATTTTCCTCATAGCATGCATATATATATATATATATATATATATATATATATATATATATATATATATATATATATATATGATGTGAGATGATATATATATATGATGTGAGATGATATATATAATTATTTCCACAATCAGGCAACGCCGCGGTTCGCTTAGTCGGTGTTAGTTAATAGACCTTCTTGTATGTGGCGAGATGGCTCAGTGGCATAGTATTCGCCTCGTATGCAGGTGACAGCTTTCGAATCCTAAGTTCGGATATGTTCTACTGATCAGCTACAAGGAGGGCGAAACTTGAGTCTAGGACTTCCGGTTTGTGGTTTTCATGGGGTGTTGACTGTGGCGTTGTCTGCTTGTGGAAATAATTATATATATATATATATATATATATATATATATTGTAGTCAAACTTTTAGTAGTTCGAATCGTGCGATTTTTTGAACTGATGATTCCGCAAGGGGAAGAATTAACCGTTCCAGAACAGGTAAAATTTATTCTCCATACGAAACTACGGTTTTGCACTACTTTTACGTCATTACAAAAGTTCAAATCAAAATATAATGCTACTAAACCATATGTCTAGACTCGTTATTATCAATTTTGATCCAACTCCATTACATACTTTTTCTCAAATGTGAACCTTATGCTAAAGGAGTCTTATTTATTGATGCCTAATACCTATTATTAAAATTTAACAAAAATCGAGAGATATCTGTATTTATACGAAATATTCTAACCCCTTCATTTTTTCCTTTTTCATAAAACTAAATAAAAATAAATAGCGCCTACTTTACCCATCCTTACGCTTAGCAGCTGTGTTTCAATATTCATAATGATCGATTAATTAAGTTAGTGAATTATGTTCATACCAATATATCAACATATTCACATAATTGACTTTATATAAATAGAGATATTTGTGGCGTATTTGTCACTCTCCCCCTCTATCTGTGCGGGGATTCAATTGAAACAAAAGCCCTATATCAAAATCAATCACTTTTTTAGATTACATTTTTACGATAGATTAGTGTTATTAATTTCATATCATTATTTTTTTTTTGCAATAATATCGTGCGGTCCTCGTTAACGCCGGACATCTATAAACAGCACACATATTGATTTAAAACTTGAAAAATATAGAAATAAAAAACAAAGAAAAATCATGTTATAATGGCGTTCTCATTTGTTTCCGAACAACGCCGTAAATGTCCGCTTTTATTATATATTCACGGTGTTTCAAATATTTATAGTAAAAGTTGGGGGTAATTAGAAAAGCCTTTAAATCATTTTTTTGTATATGTATAAGCATTTTAGGTATTTAACTATACATGTATTGTGATTTTGAGTAGCAGGTACAATTAGGGTTTGATTATAGTAATGTCTATCACCTTTGAATATAACATCGACGAATGAAACTTGATTTTCACTTTTATTTCTCTTATTTCGCTTGTTTTATCTTCTTTTTGAGGTGATTCTAACACCTGTGAAATTAGCAATGGATTGAGAGAATTATTTATACGATTTAATGGAACTTAAAAGGAAACATAACGGTCTGATATCTAATCAATCTCATAAATATTTATACAATGCCGCGGTCAATGGTTACCACAACCTTTTGACGTCACGCTGGCTCTCATGCCACGCCAGGGCTCACCGTCCTACACGCATACGGAGACAATGTTATTTTTATTTACCTGCTATTCCACAAGTTCGGCTTAATGCGGGGATGTATTCAGAAAGTAACGCTTTCTGGGCGTTTAAGACCGATCAATTCTTGTTATTGGCTTACAATCTCCTCAATGATCATTACGATATACCCTAGGACCTATTATTCACTCCTGCACCAAGAAAGAGGTCTACGCGGTCACCACAAAAAACTAGTTCACCCCCGATTTCGATCTAAGCGGAGGAGATGCGCCTTCTCAATCAGGATCTATGGACCTCCTCGGAATAGTCTCCGAAGAGAGGTAACATATGCGTCAAAAACGGAGCAATTCAATGTGAATTTGGACAAGTGCTGGGCTACTGTATCCTCTTCTGTATAAATTTCTACTACTCTTTTCTTTACATGACACTTGAAATATACTTGTTTTATTTTTTGCAAAATTAATTGAATTGAATTGAATTGTGAAGAATTATTATTAGATACTTGATACGTTTTATAACGGTTAAGCGTACCGGACCGATTTGTCATGATTTTTTTTTAAAACTTGAATTCACCCCCGACAAAGGACATTGCCACTGAGACGTAAGGGACTATTGTGGCCAGAAATTATAGAGGGCATCTTAAGTGTAGAGATGTGCAGCGAGATATATGTTCACATCTCACTTTAATTGCTGCGTGCCGGTAGAGTAAGGGAAATAGGAAACAGGGAGGGTGTTCCAAAGTCTGGTAACTCAAGGAAATAAGCTATTAGAGTAGAAAGCCCTCTGGTATCTGGGAAATTCTACACTAATCTAGGGAAAGAAGTGACGCACTCTCCTATATCCCGCTGTAGTAACTAATGAAAAGAGAATCTGTAGACATTTGCAGTGTGATCTGGTTGGCGTGTGGCGGTTCATGTTATATAATGAAAACATGAGACATATAATGAGCAATTTAAGAATAACAAAAAGTGTAGTTGGTATTAAAGCAAAGTTATAATTCTTTTTATCCTTATGGTTTGCTGAAGACATTCGTTGATCCGAACAAACCCGGTAAATATCCCGTTTTCATGATTTTTCCCGTGTTTAATTAGTGTTCCTTTTGATTTTTTCATACATCGTGTCTCCACATTATTCCATTTCATGAAATATCGTGTATTTATACTTATACATATATATATATATATATATATATATATATATATATATATATATATATATATATATAGCAATAGATATATGAAAGAATAAAATGATGTACGAATCAAATTTTATTACAATTCAATGTTCAGGCAAAGTTCTTTAAAGTCTTTAACTCATGAGTTTTCAAAGAAAATCTTCTCCTCAGATGAGAATTACCGCAATGACATTACTGCAGGTAATAAAAATTAAACTTTGAAAATATATAAAAAAATAGAGAGAGAAAAATACATAAAGATATATAAAACATCAAATATATCGGCCCAAAATATACTATTTAGTAAAACTATACAATTCAGCCAACTCAACAAGTCTAAAATAGCTCAAGGCAAGACATCAAAGATGTTGATTAAAGAATAATCCAAGTGGTGAATGGTAGTGAATGGTGGTCGAAAAGCGAAAAAAGTTATCCAGGCAGGAAGTTCGTTTGCTATCGATACAACAGATAACAGTGAAAATTGTATTCTAGGTGTATCCAAATTAATAAAACGATAAAGAAACGATAGAGAAGACAAATTATATGAAAAGTTTAGAAAACTCACTTGGTTTTGAATATTATAATGTCCAAATTCAGAGTCTCCAATAGCTGATAGGAGTATTAATGCTCTATGCAGTATATTGAGCTTTATTTTTATCCGGATGTTCACTAATTAAAGATATTAGTTGCCTCTTATATCTTTTGTTGTATTAACGTTATATATATATATATATATATATATATATATATATATATATATATATATATATATGTGTGTGTGTGTGTGTGTGTATCAGGGTATATGTATCCTTTTGGACGAAGTATTGGAATGTTTTGGGAAAATACAGGCCGGCAAGATTATTTAATTCATTAGGTTTGATAGAGATTTATACTACATATCAGTTTCCCGGCACAACTAAATAAGAATTTATCGATGGCAAAAAAGACTTAGAGGTAAATATGATTAAGCTAGAAGAACAACAATTAGATATGGCGGTAAGCTATAGACTAGAATAAATAAGAGCTTAATTTTGATATCACGACGCTAACTTTGCACGGAGTACGTATTTGGTAGGCCTCTTCATCCTTCAAGAAATTCAGAAAGATAACCTGTGATGCTTGGAGGATTATGTAGAGACGATTCTCTCTTTCTAGTCAATTGTGAATATAGAATTCTGAAAAGCAAACGAAATGACATTGCACAGCTTTTAAAACTAAAATTCCTTAATCTAAAATAACAATCGACAGTAATAATAAAATTCTTCATGTCCTTGATATAATGTTAAACTTGAATAACATAAGTTTGAAATCTTACCATAAGTCTAATGACACTCTATACTATGTAAGTAAAGCTATATATAATCAGTTGAAAATTAATTAATCCCAGGCATTTCAAAAAGAATATTTCAATTTTCTGTAAATGAACAAATACTCTAAAATAACAGATAGTATTACGATGAGGCACTTAAAAGATCGGTATTTGAGTGTGAAATAAATGGCATCAAAACAGCATTTGTGGATAGCAACATTGAACCTAATTCCCCAAACAATGTAATGAACCGGAACTATACGTTAGCAAATCACTATTGTACACATGGTTTTAGGGTTTAACCTGAACCTAGTCAACCAATACTAATTAACCTTGATGACAGTAATCGAAATAGAATAATCACAAATAATGTTAGTAGAAATAAAAAAAAATAGATTAGGAAATTCTGTTTGGTTTAATTTACCCAACAGTAGACATATGCTAACCAACATTCCTAAGTAAGTCTGTCATATTATAGAAAAAAATTCCCTAGGAATAATAGACTAAGTAGGATCATTAATAAAAACATAATCAACTACCATATTCAACTTATTAACAGTTACAATAGCATAAAACTATACTAACGTAAATAAAGGTATAGCAGCTGGGGTAACCAATAGCAATGGTAACCCACTGCCACTGTATATGGATACATGAATGTCATTTGACTTCTGAAATAGTTTACAAATGTGAAGTGAAAGAAACGATTTGCCTATACTCTTATATTGTGCAACCGGTGACCAATTGAAAACTAGATACAATACTCACATGAGCTCCGTCAGAGAAAAATCGTCTGAGGTTTTAATAGTAACCCAATACAATAAGCTAAGCATATAAAAGATCTACAAGATAAAAACGAATCATGTGAATTGAAATGGTTACTTAAAGATAGGTGAACAACTACTCCGGAGGAAAATTTAAGAAATGCAGTATGTGTATTGCGGAATCTTTTCACATTGTATAATCAATGGAATATCTAATAAATAGAAAATAAGAAATAATTCATACTTATATCCATCGATCTAAATTCACTTACTTGAAATATGGGACACAATAAATTTAGAACCACACTTTAGACAAATACTGAGTATCTTTGAAACACAACTGATAATAATACCAAATATAATAATCTATTTTAAACTATTTGGGAAATAAGATAGGTTAATGGATAAAAATAGACACATTGAGGCAGTAACACTAAAGAAAGACCCACTAACTAAATTAAATAATAAACCAATTAAATCCAAACTTAAAAATATCGTATTTCATTTGAGGATCTGGCATTGTGACCCGTTGGAACAGTAACAGTACAAACTTTAGGATGGAACCATTAAAAATTATAATGATGATTTTTTAATACGGGCGGAAGTACATTGGTATTGGGTCTTCTATCAGGAAGGATTTACATTTACAGACATATAAGGCCTCTATGATCATGGGGCTTATTTCATCCTGTCAATTGACTGGTCCTTTATATGTCGAGTAGAACACAAGAATAGGGGATAGATCAACCCAAATAAAAATAATAATTAATAATCGAGTGTAACAATGTAAAATTAATATTGAACTGAACACAAATATACTGAAGCAAATGGTGTCCATCTTTTTACATTATTATTTTAAATGTACTCTTTCCATTAGTAAATTTTAACAAATATAGACATCTCCATTTTGTATTTGGCCACACATTAAAACCATGTAAGAAATTAGTGTATCCATAATATAAAAATGAATGCTCTTCAGCAGTAACCATACATATAGATCACAGATAATAAACGATTACTTTAAGAAAACTCTATTAATAAAGATAAAAATATAAATTCAACTTAAACCTTATAAGCGTGAAAGTAATAATCTTCTCACTCATAAGTATTCAAAATACAATTATAAATTGAAATGAGGAAAAGTTCATTTCAGAAATTAAAACTATAACCAGATCAACACACACGCAATTACAGACATACAAATAGATAATAGAAATTTAAAAAAACTCCATCTTTTATTTATTTTAAATTTTAAATTTTAAATTTATTTTTTTCTTATTTATTTATTTATTTTATTTTATATTTATCTATTACTCCTTCAAATTATTTTTAAGTTTGTTGTTTCGGAAATCACTTTGAAAATATAATATAAGGGATATAATTTAATAACTATATTTTACTATATTTATATGAATATATAAGTATTTTCAAACCCCAAAGTTGTTTGAGGTTTTATTGACAAATGAGACAACTCTATATGGATAGTTTCGCTCTGATATCATACCAGAGTTAGGCTTGATTACAAAAATAAAAATGGTCGACTTATAAACAATCATTTAGGGCCGTCGGCACGCGTATCCCGTATTTTTTGCGACATTATACCTTTTTTATTTCTTAATTTTTTTACAATCTTTTTTGTGTTAAAATCAAGAAAAAATATATGTTCCATATGTATCACTTACGGTTTCCATTGTATGTCAAAACATCTTCAGAAAGCAGTCGAGAATGCGCATGTGCCGTCAGGTAGACGTAAAAAAAAACAGATCAGTGAAGTTCTAGAAGAAACTTTAACAATTTAAATTTATTACGTTAAGTATTTTTAAATGTTGTTATTCGTTTCATACGTAATGTTATTTATTGTAAGTTTCTGGGGTTTAATAAAGATAGCTTCGAGTAATTTTAATTTTTTAAATTGCTTTACGAACGTATTATTTTCGAGTTATAAACTAAAATGTGTCTTAAATAAAAGGGGGTGTCATGGTTTTGTAAATTCTGCTAAATTGAGCTTGAGTTTACAAGGTACATGATGAGTCAGTGGGATAAGGTAGTGGTTGTAAAACCAATGTAGCTATTAACAACTCCGATACAACCTTAAATAAATAGCATTACGTATGAAACCAGTAATAACATTTTAAAATATATAAGGTAATACAATTAATCGTGTGACGCTAATTATTGCGTTCTGGAAATTAAATTGTGAACGTTTCTCCTGAAACTAACGGTTTTGTCCTTTTGACGTCTAACTGACTTCACATGCGCGTTCTTGACTGCTTTTTAAAACTCTCTTCTTTTCTCCAGCTTTTTTTTCATTTGTTTTTTTTTCACATGAAGATGATTCGACACAAGAATCGAAAACACTGATTTTGACACAAAAAAAGATCAGAAAAATTGATAAAATATAAAGGTTTAATCAAGAATTCTGTTATGTTTAACAATGTTTACTTAAATATATATACATATTAATGAATATATATATTAAATAATTTTACAATCATATAACTAACATTTCGCGCAATATGGTCGTCTAAGTCTATTGCGAGTAAAGGCAGGAACAAAATTTTTATAGAACTCCTCAAAAGGTGCGAGAAAAAACGTTTACCAGCGGTGAACTGCCATAAAAATGAACCATATGGTTCACTTATGCTTATAGGCGTGATTTACATATCTGATCCGAGTTTAGAGGCGTACTTAACAGTACTCAGACATCTGAACGCCTGAAAATACTACTAAATTTCACAAAAACCAAGGTTAGTTAGGGTCCGCCTATCATACGGACAAGGGGAACGAACTCTTATTAGGATGCAGAATCGTGATTGTTATATGGGCAAACGTTGGTTATCCATAAACCTACAGAGATTAATTAAGTTTGACTGCAAAATAAATAATTCACATGAAACTAGCTTTCAACTAGGGTGAATAAAATCCAAGATGGTGACACGGTCACACGTTGGGTGAAGATAAAGCCACTAGATAATCACAAAGGAATATCCAATAGTTTTAGTTGTTGCTTTATTCGTCAGCTGCAATTCATCACTTCTAATGGATCAAGGCTTTCACGTATGGATCCTACATCATGAACGAGTGAGCCTGGCTATTTTTGTAATTACGATTTACAAAGTGTTACACAAAGAAAAGTCTCCATCAATTAGAGGCCTTCATAGTAGTCGAGATTGTCGAATAACATTGATTGTATAAAGGAAGCAAAAAAACAATTTCAGGAAGGAAAAAATCACTATCGATCGATAATGACTTTGGGATAATATTTGTCTACACGTCGTAAGTTAATGTGTGGGTGAGCCTTTATGAAAGTCAGTGTCGGGGTATAAGCAAGGTAAATCAAAAAACAATTATAAACATATTAGAAGAAGAGAGGAAAGAGAACGAGAAAATATATAAAGGATAGGGGAATAGAAAAACTAACAAGTATATTGTCTTCATATTCTAACTCTCCCTCATATATATATATATATATATATATATATATATATATATATATATATATATATATATATGAATAAATGAAATATTTTTCATTTATCACTTTTATGTTACCATCAAAACGGGTTACTACTGTTATTTAAATCAACAATACAACATATTTCGAAATACTGTATATATAGTACAGACAAACGGTCCAAAAGACGACTATTTGAATGCCTAATTTGCTTAACTATTTGTTAAACAGTTTATAATAAATTTGCTTCGTGTTATTCATTTGTAATGTTATCGTACTACTTTTACTATATATGCAAATGTTAATGTCGATATTAACACTAAGTAATTAAAGTGAGTTCAGTTTTAAAAAGGATACATTAGTAAAACACTTATTAAAATATTTGTTCGTTAATTTGTAAGTTAAGTAATTCAAATCAAACTAACATCGTTGTTAGTTTGAATAGTGTGGTGAGGCTGACTGTTTGGTTTCTCTCTTTCTCTCTCTATCTATCTATGTTTCTTTCTCGCACACACATACACCATCGCTCAGTCGAATGTATTTCTTCTTTCTTTTCATTTCTTTATGGTCTTATTTAAAAGATCAATTATTGTGTATAAAAATTACGAAAACATCAATATTTATATATTTACATGAATAAATGTTTATGTTTATTGAGTCATATGAATAAATACGAAAGTTTTGTCTTGTGTTTAAAAGAAACATATGAATGAAATGTTTATTATTTGAAAATTTGGTATTGCGAAACTATAGCAAGTTGGCAAATACATTAAGTATATATATATATATATATATATATATATATATATATATATATATATATATATATAGTTATCTGGTTTTTCAATTTTTAAATGTATCATTTCAACGGCGCTTCTAACTATAGTAACACTCATCTCATTATTGTACACACGCGCGCCAGCACTTTTCACTACAGATATCGGGCATTAAAAAACACAATTCCTTCAACAACACCCGAAGAAATCGCTGATCTTCGGCTACGCCGTAAGAACTCGACGATGAGGGAAAAAAAAGAAAAGGAAAAAAAAGGAAAATATTGTCTGTATTACCATGATTGGGGTTTATAAAACTAAATATTTGAATTAAAAAAAATGATTTAATAAATATTTCATTTATTTGAAAAAATCTCGCGTCAAGTTATCTGGTTTCTCAATTTTCAAAATTTATCATTTCAACGACGCTTGTTACTGTAGTAACACCCATCTCATTATATATATATATATATATATATATATATATATATATATATATATATATATATATATATATTATTTGGTACAGAAAATCAGTACAACTTTAGTACCATTGGTTTCAAGCTCAGAAGGTGTTTACCTCCCGGCTATCTTCAGCTTTGTTTTCCTTCTTCTAGTGACAACATGTCACGTACAAAAGGACAACACAGCTGAAGATAGCCGGGAGGAAAACACCTTCTGTGCTGAAAACCAATAGTACGGATATTGTACTGATTTTCTGTACCAAATAATAAATAAATATTACGCTCTGCATTTTGATTTTCTCAATTAATTGAACACTCTGCTGGGATGTTTCCTACCATCTTAGAAAAAGTTTATATATATATATATATATATATATATATATATATATATATATATATATATATATATATATAATGCATGTTTGGTTAAACAGTAGCGACAGCTTCTGTTTATTTGTTTTGATTCGTTTTTTCGATTCGTCGCACGACCAATTTGGTATTGTCGTCCATGTTGTATAAAAATCGCCATATTTTCGCGAACGTTTTCGACCGACGTCGGTCATCTTCAGGCGGATGAATGAGTATGCAAAATAAAAGATTGGTGAATTTATTAAAGAAGACGTTTTGAACAAACATTTCAATACCACTTCAACAACACTTCAACATACCTTCGCCCCCTCATAACGAGCATGGTTGATACTATGTTTATTTACTTGAATAAACAACGCTTCCATTATGGGAGACGAATATATATATATATATATATATATATATATATATATATATATATATATATGTGTGTGTGTGTGTGTGTGTGTGTGTGTGTGTGTGTGTGTGTGAGGGGGTCGTTGTGTGTGTGTTTGTGAAAAACTTGAATTAAAGCAATCAAAACGATTATCATATGCTCAGGAGATCAAATAATATAAGATGTATTTTCTAACAAATTAGAACGTATAGTATATGGATAAAACTTTGCGAAGATTAGAATATTTTCCAAATTTTTAATTACGCAATTCTTCTACACTGAGAAACCTTTCATAAGTCATACGTGCGTTCCACTGACAACATGCCACGTACAAAGTAGAACTAAAGACAACACGTTTTATTCCTGAAGAGGACGTATAACTATCGAAACTTAGTTGACTTTAAATAAATTCATTTATTAAAACAAAATCTGCATTGTTTTTAGACCCAAATCTTTTCAGAATTTTTAAATTACTCAATGCTTCTACATTGAGGACTATTCATAATATATATATATATATATATATATATATATATATATATATATATATATATATATATATATATATAGAAAAGAAGGTAGTGCAGTATTAGTGCAGTTCCAACGAGAGAAAAGTATATATGTAAAGGAGTAAGGCTACCAACATTTGTAGAATGTTTTTTTCAACATTTATTTATTATTTTGTTGTTTTACCATTTTATGATTTTATATATATATATATATATATATATATATATATATATATATATATAGAGAGAGAGAGAGAGAGAGGGGTGAGAGAGACAGAGTGACAGCGACAGAGTGAGAGAGGACAGAGTGAGACAGACAGACAGACAGACAGACAGAGTGTGTTAAAGAGAGAGACTGAGAGAGAGAGTGAAAGAAAGAGAGGGGAGAGAGAGAATAGATCGCATGCATTCACGCTTCCTACTTCTGTGGAAAAATATAATTTCTGTGTTTCCCTCTCCTATTCTTACGGTCTTGTCATATTCTATGACCTGTTTGTTAACTTGACCTGATATTGTCGTCCGCGTTGTCCTTCACATACATGTTCTATTTATATTTAACACAGAAATATCGGACTTGTTCCAACAACAAAAAATAATCGAATTGAATCACATGACCTATTTTATGTGATTTTTCGCGGTTAAAATCGTCGTTGAAGGTGGGCAGAGGTCTGCAGTCACACGGCTGACTTACGTTCTTGTTTACAAATTTAATGATTTACTAAAAGCTGAAATGAATTATCTGATTTTGTCGTACAATACGAACAAAACAGTGTATATAATGGTTATTCTTAAATCTATGTAGATATAAAGTTAGGCATTTGTACCGCATAATCGTATTGATACACCGGTTCTCTTTAGATGACCGAAGGTAAGCGACGTGGAGCCTGGCCAATATCAGCTAGGTGACCATTTGGGAATGCTAAGTGCTGTATATCATCTTCTCATGACCAGCATATACATGCGGCTGGGGATCGGTATGAATTTTATATGTCCTGTAAACTTCATCGGTTCAGGGCTAATACTACACCGAGTATTAGCGGTTCGTTTTTTAGGCATGTGTATATGTTTTATATTTGTATGTACACGATTCACATCTAAACTAATTAACCGATCATTATGAATTTTGGAAAACAGCTGATGTATGTAAGGGTGGGTAATGTGTGGTATATTTAGTTTAATTTAGTATAGTGGAAAGAGACAAAGAGATGGTAGAAGCTCTTCGTGAAAATTCAGATGCCTCTGATTTTAGTGAAATTTTTACAATAATTATTCGACATCAAATTATAAATATTCCCCAGATTTCAGTGACTTTAGAGTATTTTAAAGGGAGCCTAATAAAAGAATAAGCTCCTATTTGAAAATTCAAACATTTCAGATTTGCATTAAATTTGATCCGTAGCGGGTAGGCACCAATTAAGCAAGATTCTCATGATTTCAATTTCTTATTTAGAGCACTTAAATCTTCATAATTTTCTAGACTAAAAAAATCATGTAATGGATTCTGATCGAAACTGAAATACGGATTCTAGAGATAACGTTTTGTATTATTATATCTTTATTTTAATATTGGTAACGGGGCATAAAAATGATGCAAAACTGTTCTGTTTGGTGAATTTATTTTAAACGTTCTGAGACAGGTATTCTTCTTGTACAATATAATTGTAGAAAGATTAAATCAAACATTTTCTCTCGGATTTAAATGTTATATATTTTTTTAATAATGTCAATTTATTTCAATTCATTTTCTTGCCGCTGAATTAATTTAATTTCTATTTTCTATAAACTTGGGAAGCTCCCTAACAGGAAGTGTCCCGGGTCCTTTAAAAGTATAAATCTACTATTTGGTGTCATAGTAACACTTTAAACACTTTCGAAACCTAAGTCTAACTCTTACATCTGTTTATTAAACAGTACTTGCAATACTTGCAACATGCTTCTGAAATCCGATTCACCCATTCATTTCTTGTGTTCTGTCTCTTCAGGGCGATCATTTGCTCACATAAAATGAGTGTACAACTTGTAAATTGTTTAGCGATCAAGAGTTTATTTCTGTTAAGTGCACGTTTCTTAAACAATGGTCATTTATCAAGGCCATTAATGACTTTGTAAAGTCTTAGAGATGAAACAATAAGACTTCTATCAAAATCCACTTTCTGAAAGCGTATGTATAATGTAGATAGAAAGAGAGCCGAACTATAAGTTCGAGGTATTTCATGATTCGAATCCATCTAATTATTGCAAGATTGAGGCATTTGTTCACTTATCTTCAAATTACAGAATTTAACTTTATTCCTCATTTGCTATTGTCTTAGTTTTTTATTGTTATCATTCTCTGGCGTTTTCTTCTAAAGATGGTCAGAGTAAAAAGCATTTAGGAGTATTTTACTATTTCTTTCATTTATTTATTTTATTTCTACATTGCCTGTATGCAATAAAACAGTTATTAGATAACAAGTCGTGTGTAAACGTTCACAGTGACGAAGCGTTTACTGTACTCTCTAAACATCACTTAAAAATATTATAAGAATTAATTATTAATATGAGAAATTGTCTTTGTGTAAGCAAAAAGAGCATTTCCACAACTTTGAGTTGATGAGAATATTTTAGATTCATGAACATGTATATATATATATATATATATATATATATATATATATATATTTATATATCAACATGCTTCTATATATATATATATTGAGATTATACCGAAAGTATCATTGAAATCAGAATATATATATGAACTGCACTGATGAGGGTAGAGAGAAACCCGAAATGACGTCGTCTGTAGGTATAAACACTTTAATATTTTTGATATATATATATATATATATATATATATATATATATATATATATATATATATATATATATATAAAATAAAAAATAAAAAATAAAAGTATTATTTATGTATTCATGAAAGTTTAGCTTTTATTTCAATACTTCCTCGGGATGATTAGTCTGAAAAAATAACACACAAGTACAAATATTTGAAACAGTAGCAGTAGGGGAAGAAAAGCTAAAATATTTAAACTTGTCTGTTATTTCTTTAGACCAATCATTCGGAAGAAGTTTTGAAATAAAAACGAAACGTTGATGAATACAAAAATAATAATTTGGGTTTACATTTTTTTCATTTTCCATTGCGTTGGGATATTAGTTCTATTTTTATCATGTATATATATATATATATATATATATATATATATATATATATATTACAAATACACAACGACCAGTGATAATAGCTCTTTTACAAAATGAGTTATTTCTCAATTTTACTATGACTCAGTTTCGATTTTTTTCACAGGTTATCTAACATACTATTATGGAAATGTTGCTAAAAATAATCAAAACCTCATTGCCACTATTTTCAAGCTAACATATTTGTAAAAACTACTGAAAGTTTACCGACAAATCGTAATAGCTTTTCTAATTAAAACAACCAAAATAAAGTTTATTAGTAGAAAAATAAGGAATCAATAAATAAAATCAAGATGAATGACGGTTATATTTAACAATTAATTGATATAATAATATATAGTTCAATACATGTAATGAACAAAAACCTTATTTATCCACCATCATGGACCTTTATAACTTCAAAATATCTTGTATTCACTGAATCAGTCAATGTTTTCTGAAGTATTAATGGCTTCCCATAAGTCTGTTGTAGACGAAAATTAAGCATAAACATCTCTTTTGATGATAGACTAAAAGTTTTCTATTGGGTTTAAATCTGGGGAGCATAGAGGCCAGAACATCAACTTTGTACATTTAATGTCAAAAGATGCTAATAATGCTTCAGTGGCATGGGCTTAGAAGTTGCATTGTCGTGCATAAAACAGAGTCTTTTAGTAGAGCAAGATTTATGTTTTCTAGCCAAAGTACCAGTGATTCTCTCAAGAGATTGCAATAAGCAGCAGACGTAATTTTTAACATTTCAGGAAGTCTTATAGGACCAATATATCTCCACTGACACCCGCCCATTCCATGACTCCTCCACCCTTATGTTGTCGTCTCAAACGATGGTGTCTCATATCCGGAATAAACCTATCCTTTTGCCACGCCATCAGGTCAATCAATTCTTGGCCGGGTCTCATCAGTGAAAAGAACCTTACTAATATCCATCTTCATATATTTCTTTGACCAGTCTATTCTTCTTTTTTTGTGTCTTAGTGTAAAAGGGGGCTTGTAAGTGAAACTTTCCCAAAAGCCATTGTTTGAAGAATTGAATTCCTTGTTGATTTGTGTACGTCATGAGACCCAGCTGCTGTGAAGATGGCTTTTCTTGATTGTCCAGATTTTCTCCGGAGTTGACAACCAATATTCCTAAAATCCTAATTGGTGACAGTCTTGCATATTCGCGCATCTGATCGTTTCTATCTTAGGGAAGATGTTTCAAAAGTCTTTTTACAGTATCCACAGGACGACTTATTTTTCGGACAATTACACAAGGGGGTTCCTTTAGCCGTTTCCTTTATTATAATTTCTTGTTACTCCTACAGTTTGTGATTTTAACAAATTAATCACAAAAATATGTAAATCAATCAAACAATGTGGCAGAATCTCCGTAAAACCATTGCTAGAAATTCATGAACAGAAAGATGAATAAATTTTATTTTTTAGAAAGCTGTTATCACGTGTCGCAGTGTAAATTAATGACATATTACTTTCATGTACGTTGAAAGAATTCAACATAAACAACAATTCTGTATATAGTTGTATTGCTATATTAGAAGGGGAGAATTTTGAATCTCGTGATAGAGTGTATATACACTTTATTTTGAAGATAAAAGATAATCAGCGTATGGTGACTAGTAGCGTTTCATCCTGCGTGCTCGAGACCATCTGAAAAATGCCAGGCGAGAATCTACAAGAAAACCATGCAGTTAGTCTCTCTCTCTCTCTCTCTCTCTCTCTCTCTCTCTCTCTCTCTCTCTCTCTATATATATATATATATATATATATATATATATATATATATATATATATATATATATATATATATATATATATATATATATGTGTGTGTGTGTGTATATTATATGCATATATGTACATATATATTAATATGTATATATGTATACATATATATTTATTTAGGCAAACGTTGTTGAATAGCACGGAGTGTTTCTGCTTTGTGATTTTTTTTAAATTTTTTCCATCTTCCGAATGGTCAACTTCGTACCTCGATCAAACTGGTGTATGAAGTTTCCGTAGTTTTGTTGTTCCATCTTCTTTGCGAGTACCTTCGATTTGATATCCTCAAATCATCTTCAGGCGTGTTAGTGTGAAAAAGAATATGTATTTATAGAATGTAAAGAGAGGAAAAGAGTATGTCCTTACTTTTTATTTTATTTATTTATTCTATTTATTCATTTATTTATTTTTGTTATTAATTTATTTATTTATTTATATTTATTTTTTTATTTCATTTTTATTTTTTAATTCATACAACTTTTAAAAAAAAAAATCACGCCCTTGTAACTTTTCAATACTTTAGACGCTCCTTTTGTTTTTAAGTTGTATGAATTAAAAAATAAAAATATATACGGTACAAATCACGTTGACACACCGGTTCCCGTTAGATCACCGAAGTTAAGCGACGTTGAGCCTGGCCAGTATTAAATGGGTGACCATTTTGGGACTACCAGGTGCTGTATGTGCTCTCTGTTTATCTCGGCATTGTTTCCAGTCGTCTTGAACAGTGCCGACTCAGGAGAGGTGTTGTTAGGGATTGCGCAACCCTTGCTTCATAATTACACGCGCAGCCAGCCCCTTATAGGGGTATCCATAGTCTCTCTAGACTGAACGGAGGGCCTAATATATATGTATATATATATATCATGTAAATATATATATTTATATTTATATATATATATATATATATGTATATATATGTATATATATATATATATATGTGTGTGTGTTTGTGTGTGTCAGGGTGTCCCAAATGTCACTGACACTTGAAAAGTAATCATAATTTCGGTGTTACAGACGATATTTTAACACTAGAGATGCGCCAAGTGTAAATGCCATTAAATCCATGATAAGCCGTTTTCAAAAATAAGGTGCAGTAAGAACTGAAGACTAGAAGAATTAGAGCGAAGTCTGGAAGAAGATCCAACAGATTCAATCAGAAGAAGATCCCGACAGTAGGGAGTTTAACGATTCACCTTAAATAGGATGTTGCATGACGTGGACATGTTTCCATACAAAATTCAGTTTGTCCAGCAGATTCACCCTCAGCATTATGAGCAAAGACTGTAATTTGCAATGAGACTTCAGCATTTTGGGCACCATGTATATATATATATATAGAGAGAGAGAGAGAGAGAGGAGGAGGAGACTGTTAGGCTGTATCACAGCTCTTCAGTAACTAGACCAGTTAGTGCCTCAAACCGAGATTGAAACTCAACCGTCGAGCTTACAGTCGCGCCTCTTCCCGTGCGCTATCATACGACACTGACTGATTGTAAGTGATATCTCAATGTAAACATTGTCAAGTGCCGGTAGCCCGAATTAGTTTCACCCAAATGAGCTATGCCTTAAAGCTAATGACAGTTGGCGATATCCTTACAAATAAGCTCTACCTAAGAAGGGAGCTTTATATAGTCATCAACATACAGACTGTTTCGCTGTATCACAATTCTTCATTGCGGCACGACCAGTTAACGTCTCAAGCCGGTATAAATATTTCTCTGATGCTTATTAGAATTACTAGAGTGCTTATCCTCTCAAAGAATAATGAAAAAGAAATGCTACATTTTTCAACAAACCATTCAAACATTGAAAAAATAGGATAACATTTTTATATCTTAATAAAATGTATTTACATTCAAACAATGAACTATTTTCATCAATTTGTGAAATTAATTTGGGATTGATTGCACAGAAAAATTAAACTGTACTGCCGTGTATCAGGATTGAACTCACAGTCTTCAGAATATGAGATGTTTGCGTTTTAATACATCTTATACGTCTTATTCGCCCTTCATTGTCACTTGTTAATTCATGACCGGTCGTGATCGGCCAGAAATACGCACCAAAACACACACATACATACACAGACATTTCGTCGTTATGGTTATTGATAAAGAATTGCGCTTCGCCGCTATTAACATATATGATAATCTTTCTAGCAGTAGTAGTTGTAGTAGTAGTAGCATGAGAAAGAGGAGGAGGAGAGGGAAGAGGACGAGGAGAGATTGTTGAATGTGACGAAAATAGAATAACGTCGGAGTGTACTGTCATGGTACTGATAAGGATGACAGGCATGCGTATTGTTAATTAGTGCTGAAAATCCGGAAATTAAAAAAAAATGCCGAGATGTATTGATAACATAAACAGAAATTAAAAATGAATAAATAAAAAAGAAAAACGCATGTTTAAAGATAGAAGGAAGCGATAAAAAAAAGTAAGTTTTCATTAAAAAAAACAAAAAAACTAGCAGGTATCACCAACGTTACCTGGGAATGAATAAGAACCTCTTATGTATCCATTCTCGTATCTGTACGTGGTATTACCATTTTTATACTTTTTTAAAAATTTCTATAATTTTCAATTATCAAGTTATGAATAAAATAATATAAAATAATAACGCCATTGTGATGAAATAATTAAAAAAAAACTTACCATAGAATATAGTGTGTTTCATTATTATTCTTGTTAATTCATTTCAATTCATTAGACCTTATAGTGATAGTATATTATTGCTGCTGTAGCATGCAAGGCAGCCATCTTTGAATTATCATAGTTTTTTTTAAAGTTCCATTAATGGGAGATAATCATAGAAGTGTGTCATAACAGTCCTATTTTTTTGTTTGTTTATGGATGTTCGACTCGAATGAAGACACCACTATACTATTGTAAAAACAACTAATACAAAATTAGTATCACCATTAGATTCTTCGTAAACATTTTCCCGGGGAAAAAGTGTCATCATGATGTAGTGCTTTTTTTTCAATCACATCTCCTGACAGAGAGACAGACGGATAAGCAGACAGAAATAGACACCACAAATATAGTATGAATATATAAAGAAACGAGTTTGTTAGCGATATCTAAAGAATGAAGAAGATTTAATGTGAAGAGGGACTGCTCCAGTGAGGGGAGAATCGTAAAAGCCTACAGATTGTGGGGAGCCATGTAAATATCCAACCCCGAAGATGTATTTAGTAAGTACTTCAGTATAATCTGTTAAAGCATCCATCTGAGTACACAACCCCTATTCCCAAGGTCGTGAAAAATGACGAAATGTTTGTTCTCAAACATGAGGCGAAGCACTCCGGGCGATGCATATAATCTAACTATAACGTAACTTATAAGAACAATATATTAAAATGTGAGAAAAATCGAAGCGATAGTATCACCATTGCAAAGGGATACAACTTAATTTCAAATTTAAGTATCGCTAAATGAATTCGTATTGTTTGTCGATCGCCCTTAAAACACAACCGAAAGTGTTGAAATATTTAGCGAATTATCAGATTAAAATAAAATTTCCAATATGTACTTTGTACCCAATGAACTATATATTAATTATTAGTCGCTAAGCCTACCCAATGAACTATATATTAATTATTAGTCGCTAAGCCTACCCAGTGTTACCAGGGATATGTTTTATTTTGATTTGCTTTTTTTGTTGTTAAACCTTGGCATTTCTTTTTTACAAAATATTTTTTGTTTTAAATATGAATTTTAAAGTCAAAGTTAAATAGTACAGCATCATTAGTTTATTAAATTAGTAATTGAACCAAACTCGCATAAAACTATAAATATTTGCTGTTTAGGTAATGTTGATTCAATCTTTATAGTGAGGAAGAAAACCTTTAATAAAGAAAGAAAATGTATGCCAAGATCACGGGACTATTAGAACATCAGTTTGATTCGCTTTCCACTGATATAGTTTACAGCTTTAAGTATAGAGAGAAACGATGTTATTTGTACATAGAAATGTTGTTGCTGTTTCTATGTAACCAGTATTACAAATGTCCTAGCCGGATAACATCTTTTTAGAAAGAAATATAATCGAAATAATTTTGTTATAGCCTAGAATGGAGACTAATGATTAATAATAAAAAAAAAAACAGAATCTAATATATACTTTTTGGAAGGATACTATTCATAACAAAACTTTGGGAAAGAGACTATCTCTTCTTTATTATATAGAATGTGTTTGTATATACTACTCGATATTGAATCAGGATGACTATTATGTACTTTTAAACTATGCTCATAACACCATATTACTTTCTTTGTTGTTTACTGCCTTCTCATCCCGTTTCGCCGCTTAATATAGTTGGAAGAAGCGTAAATGTTGTCTCACTCTCTGAATTAGTGTCTTATACATACGGTTTAATATTCATTAAACGTAATAAATACGTATTTGGAGTTATAAGGGTGTTCTGTCCTCATGGATTATTTAGATGTAGAGGCACGTAGATATTCGGCACAAAGAGAGTAACATAGAGGGTCGGGACCACTTTCATTGTCTTCACTGGAGGATTTTATACCTATTATATAAAATCCATCAAAATAGGATATATTTGAATGTTTAAAGGAGGTTCGGCCCCATAGCTCCCTTACGAAAGGAAGACATTTAAAGATTCAGAACCACTTCCACTGTCTTCTACAGAAAATTGTATACGTATGATTTAAATTTCATAAAAATCGGATATATTTGAAGTTTTTGGGGTACACTTAGAGATTAGGAAACACTTCCATTGTCTTCCCCGGTAAATTTTTCATAAGAATACACTTTTAGATATTAAGGAACACACAAACATCACACTCACACACATACAAACAGACATTATTATTATTATTATTTGTACTCACTAGGAGTTCTCACACACACATCGTCAGTGATTGCTCACCGACAACAACCAGTGGTATTTCCTGGAGTCTGAGTGACAACAAGTCTCCCCAGACTTCCAGTGTTCTTCACCTCTTTTCGATAACGATGCGGTATCGCAACAGTCTCTTGCCATTGATTTCTCGCCGGTAAGGACAATTGGTCTTCTCTGGGATTTGGGTGGCAACAGGCCTCCCCAAGGTCTCAGCACTCTCTGCACTTTTCCAGTGGAGGTCTGGTTTGTGCTGTCCCTCCTCGGTCTTCTCATCCTCCTCGACCCTCTACAAATATGTTGCCGTGTGTCAGCCTAGGCCGGCACCAGTTAAAAAAAATTATTATTATTATTATTATTATTATTATTATTATTATTATTATTATATAGAAGTATTATTATTACTTATTTTTTATTATATAGAGGTAAAAAGATGTATTATTTAAACACATAATTTACATACGTGTTCGTGGTTTGTACAGACATACGTATGTCAATTAAATGATAACGATGAAAAAAGAGATACGCGTTCTCGAAACGCTCAGAGATATTACGAAATATTAAAGTGTAGTAAAATCTACATAGAGTGAGAGTGTGAACAGAAATGCATAGATAGCTAATGGATGACTTATCCAGTTTCCTATAAATTATGGTTAATTAGAACAATTAAAACATAATATTTTCAAACATAACTCAATCCCAGAACTAACGTATATTTTAGCATGTATTTTTTTTGTTATTAAAGTATATAGAAAAAAAGCTTTAGGGGAACAAACGTTGATTAACTCACATTTAGTATAATAAAGATGTTATAAAATAAAGTGACCGTGAAGAGGGTGGAAACAGGGTGTAGGTTTTTAAGAGTAAAACAGTTGAATGGAAAGGACAAACACGGAATTATCAATTATCATGATGGGTGCGACAAGGATATAATTCATTTAAAGACGGAACGAATGCACGTGTTTAAATGTAGCTGTTAAAAATAACAGATTATTTAGTCTCCTTCTCTATTCCCATCTTCTCTCACTCTCTTTCTCTCTCTCTAATTATCTCTCTTTCTCTCTCTCTAATTATCTCTCTTTCTCTCTCTACTTCTCTGACTCTCTGCTTGACAAATGTACCTAAACTAAATAAACCACATGCATTTTAGATACAAACCTCTCTGCGTTAATTATTGAGAATTACCAAGTACCCGGCCATGTAAATGACCCATGAAGAATCTATGCCAAGGATGTTTGACACAAGGTCAGGTGAGGTTTAGAAAAGCCAGCACATTATGAGAAATGCACTCTGTCCTACAGAAAATCCCTGAGCAGCCCCGTCTTTATTCTCTTGTAGGGGCGCATCAGGCGATGAGCAATAAATTATTTCTTTCCCAAAGAAAGAAAGTAAAGCCTGGGAATATTGACCTCCGACGACGTAAAAGAACCATAGTTCAGCCTGGCAGAAGCTAAGCCACTGTCGGACTGATCGTCGAGGACGTATCCTAGACTGATATGAACAACACCATCTCAAGCTGTGCCAGCACCATAAGTCTTTTTTTGTTTTATCTTTTAATGTTATGAGATCATCAGCGTTGTCATATCGACGACGAAGAATATAGATGGTATGCAACAAATATAGATATAATAAGGCGATGTAGTTTTCTTGAAGAATTGAGTGTAATATGTATATAGAATGGTCATAGAAGGTTATCATAATGCAAGAAGTAGAAATATGCCGGTGTGGAGAAGGAAGACAAAAACAAAGTAGTGTTTGTAGTAAATCTGACTTAATTCAGTCTCAACTTCTACACAGTGACCAAGTGTGTCACTGCGTTCAATAATATATTTCTAGGTAAGAACTCTTTATCAAATGTGAGGTGTTTCGAATCTCCTAGAACTCGTGTGGTATTTAGCGCTAGTGATATTGTAAGATTTAAAACACCTAAGATTTGATAAAGAGGTATTACGTCGAAGTATAGAACGTGGCTACACACACTAGATCACTGTGTAGAAGTTGAGACAAAATCAAGTAAGATTTACTAAAGATAGCACTTCGTTTTTGCTTTTCTTTTCAACACCGGCATATTTCCACTTCTTTCATTGTGATAGCTTGCTACGACCCACGTATGTAGATATAGATAGACATTTTTTTTCATTGTCGATAAAGGATACAAAATATAAAAGAACTTAAAAAAACACGAGGCTAGTGCAAAGCATAACAAGTGTTTACATACAAACAACGCTATTCAGGTCCATTATGACATGTTTATAATATACTTATAACATACTTATACGCTCGAGGCGATGGCAAAAACATAAACTTGCAGCGATCGAAAAAAATATCTCAGTATATAAATGAAAACTCATTAGTGTCGTGAACGGTGATAATGACATTAATAAATACAACTGATAAAAGAAAATACATAAGTAAACAATATATATATATATATATATATATATATATATATATATATATATATATATATGTATGCTGTACAGAAATGGGCGAAATAATGAAAAACAAAACGAAGCCATGTTAGTCTTTTGGCACCATTGCTTCAATTTGACGGCAAAATGACGCGCAAGATTTTTAAAAAAACTTGTATAAAAGATTTTTTTTTCAGTATAATCTAAAATTATTCCTTATTTATATTTTTACAAAATTCCGGAGTATCCTTTTGTAGAATAGCCCCGCCACTAATGGAAAGATGAGATTCCCCCCCCCCAAAAAAAAAATAGCCCGCGAGTTATTCGCAGTGCGTGCAAACGCATTTGATCTGCTTTGGCGAGTCCTATCTAGACATGCATCGGGTTAGGGCTATGTTTAGGTGAGGTTTAAGGTTAAGGTTGGGGTTGGATTTAGGGTTCGTTTGGGCTGTACAAAATGTAGAATAAACGCCATTCTGGAACGTATCGCGTAATGGTGGACAGCTATCTATGTGAGTTTATGTGGAGGCAGAAATATAAGAAAAACGATATTTTCATGCAAATACTCAATGACATGAATGGATATCATCTTTTTCAGTAAGTGAGAAAACGTTTTTTTTTATTATAACGTGTAATTTCTTTGTTTTTCTGGGTGTTGTTTTTTTTTGTTTTTGTTTTTGGTAGGGCTCTTCTACAATGATTCGATTTGGCCTTAAGTAATACCGAGTTATATGAAATGCAGTTATGGATTGCACAACTATTCTTTCACTATATGTGTTAGAGGCCTACTAGAGATATAAAATACCCAATTAGATAATCAATTTTTTCAGGGTGTCTTACATAAATAATAGCTACATTTTAACACATTTTTAACACATTTCATATACTATTACTAAAAAAAGTACCCATTCACAGAGTTAGGGTTAATATATTAAAATACGTAATTCGTTTCGATGCAGAACGAACGCATGTGTAAAAATGTCTCTCTCTCTCTCTCTCTCTCTCTCTCTCTCTCTCTTTCTTTCTTTCTCAGCCTGTGCTTGAAATAAAGAAACAACATGTATTCTGGGTACAAACCCCATTGCTGTAAAGAATTGAACAACAAATAATATATACATGATATCTAAACGTGCATTGAACGCGGAATGAGAGCAGTCTACCCCAGTATATTAAATAACGGGTTCAGTCTAAATGTTTCTCTGCGGGTTACTGATTAGTATAGCAAGGATCATTGCCCTGCGAAGTAATCCGGTGATGCCTGGGAAAAAAAATCTTGCTTGTATCATACCTCATATAAATTCTGCAGTAAAATATTATCAAAAAGGAAAATATTTGTAATTTATAAACACAGACATGACATAAAATATAAAATTTATTCGATGTTAATACTAAATAAACCAAGACGCCGCAAGAGCGTACATCCACCTCTGCTTTTACCCATAGATACATAACGATTCACATACATCATGTGCATTCGAATGGAGGTCATAGTTGGCAGATCGAAATACTTCTGGAAAAAAGTGACCGGACCCGGTGAAAAACTAGAAGTTTTCAACAAAAAATGACCACGAATATATCATGCGAATTCGAATGGGGAACCTGGTTGGCAGATAGAAATACTTCTGGATAAAGTGACCGAAGCAGGCTAAAAACTAGAAGTGTTTAACAAAATGTGGCCACAAATATACCATCTGCATTCGAGTAGGGTCCCTGACTTGCAGATAGAAATACTTCTGGAAAAAGTGACCAGACCATGCGAAAAGCTAGAAGTTTTCAAAGAAAGTTTCCACAAATATATCATGTGTAGTCGAGTGAGAGCCATGGTTGATAAATAGAAATACTTCTGGAAAAAGTGACCGAACCCGGGAAAAAACTAGAAGTTTTCAATACAAAAGTGCCTAAAATATATTTATGCATTCGAGTTGGGCCAAGGTTGGCAGATATAAATACTTCTGGAAAAACTGACCAGATCAGGGTAAAAACTAAAAAGTTTTTTTTAAAATGGCCAAAAATACAACATGTAAAATATAGCATGTGCAGTTGAGTGGGGGCTATTAAAATTTACAGTCATTCAATTCGCGCTAATTTAATTGTGTTCCTTATTAGAGATTATGTTAAAAAAATTAATTTATTGAAAATAAACTGTTCATTTAAAAAAACATACATTTTCACATAACTGTTTTAGTTTATTTTAAAAAAAATTAATCTAGTGAAAATAAACTGTTTATTTTCAAAAAAGGCATTTTAAAATTTCTTAATTTAATTCAATAAATGCTCTATTATTTAATTTATTATTTTATGTTACTTTAATGTATTCATAATGTTCCATTTTTGATTTACCAAAAGGTTTCACATTCAAAATGATTGTCTTACCTTGACGCCAACTGAAATCTTCAAAAATGAAAACGATTAAATTAGCTCCAATTGTTAATCTGCACAAGTGTCGTAAAAAAGTAAATAACAAAATAAATCGTAGAAAGTACTCAATAGATGGTGACCTATTTGTGTGAAGAAAGAAACAGAGTATATATGTGTAAGCGAAAACATGAGTTACAAAAAACAGCGTGTTTTCGTTTCTTGTTAAGATGTATGTATTTGAGTATAATTATATGATCGTTGTGAGCGACAATGTACCATTACAAAACACGAGAAATCTAATACGCGTCAAGAAAATGTTAAAGAAAAATCATGTTACCTTTTTATAGCGTTTGTATAGTGATGAGTATCTTACGATCTAAATGGTTTTAGAAAAAGTACGAAAGTTTTTATTGTTTGCCGAGAAAAGGAAAAAGTAAAGTTTTTAAGTGAAAAGAAAATATCTTTTAGATTAGACATCCCCCTTTAAAAATAAGTAAAATAGCTGCGTTAATTGTCAAAAATATTATAAAGAGTGTATATTTCAATCGTTTGGTTTGGTAGTTTGGTAGTTTTGTTTTACGGCATATCAACCCTTTTTGGGTTATTTAATGCCGAATCTGGTCATTTTGGTGAAAATTTTTATGCTTCAAGTTCTTTATATCTTCAAATGTTTAATCATGGTTTTTGGTTTGGTAGTTTTGTTTTACGGCATATCAACCCTTTTTGGGTTATTTAATGCCGAATCTGGTCATTATAGTGAAAGTTTTTATGCTTCAAGTTCTTTATATCTTCAAATGTTTAATCAGGGTTTTTGGTTTGGTAGTTTTGTTTTACGGCATATCAACCCTTTTTGGGTTATTTAATGCCGAATCTGGTCTTGTTTTCTTCTCTTTTTTGTTTCTTTCCCCTTTTAATATCTGTTTCTATTTAACCCATAGTTGGGACCCTAACAGGTACTACCACTCCGGGTCAGGGTGGACCTGGGAGCAATGGTAATTAAGAGGAGGCTCCACATTCCCCAAAGTCCGTAAGCCGGATCTCACCATCGGATGTAGTTTAAGGTCATATCCAGGACCGGGAGTAGGGTAGGAAAAATAAAAATAAAAAGGGGGAGGGAGAAAGGGAGAGGAGCTGTTGTTTTTGTTTTTGGTTTTGTAGAACATAATTAAGTTTTACAAACAAACAACAAAAAAAAAAAACAAAAAAAAAACGTCAATGTAGGTGAATTTCGTCTCAGGGAGCCACAGGGCAGCCTGATCTGGTATCACCAGTCAATCGTTTGGTTTTGTTTATGATCAATGTCATCGTGTTTTTACGGAAATATAATTTAAATTGTGTTTATTTAAAGATAGTGTTTAATCGGTAATGATTAAAATCGAAAGCAGAGTTGGACACAAGGTCAGTTTAAAATGTTGGGAAAATCTAAATCTCTCCAAAAGTGGGCAGTCCGCATTTGGGATCAAATAAAAATTGCCTCGGTCTAGAAAGATTTCTTGATCAATGATTTAGGAGTGGAAAGATTAAGTATCAGAACAGATGCTACGCGTTAACGTTAAACGAGAAGGAAAAAATTATTGTTAAGTAAGGCAATGGCAATATTATTAGGGGTTTAACGTGGGTCGAGTGGGGCAGAATGATTTATTAGAAAAGAAAAGAACTTTTAGATTAGACAGTCACGCTTCCCCTAACTCATAAAGTAAAATAAGTACGATAATTTTGTCAAATAATGAAAATGGTATCTAAAGACTGTATTTTTCACCTGTTTTTATAAACATAAAAACAATGTTATCGTGTTTGTTTGAAAATACAATTTAATTAGTGTGCATTGTAAGTACTGTATCAGTAGCGTATTAAATGCTGAGGTTTAGCGAATACTTTAGTAAAAACGTTTTAAATAGTAAACATTTCGGAAGTGTAATAATTAACTTACGATGATTTGATAAACTTGATATTACTTGATATTTATTCCTTCATATATATATACATATATATATATATATATATATATATATATATATATATATATATATGTATATGTAGATGAAGGAATAAATATCAAGTAAGGAGACACTCTAAACTTGTTGGTTAAAGATATGATTTCCAATAATCATCACGTTGACAAGCTAAAGCAATGACAATAAAACACGATATAAAATTGCGGCGATTATTTGAAACTTGTCTTAGTTTACGATCCACGAACAACATTTGACAACATTTCTGACACAATAGGAAAACTATTATTTTTGAAAATTATTTTGAAAATACACTATGAGCTGATTTGTAAGCATTGCTCAATCTCCATATTTTTTTTATTTCCAACGTTATCTTTCCTTTCTCCACATGTTTTAATTCTCTGTTTTTCTTTATATTTCTACCACGTGTTTTTATTTTTATCTTATTTCTAACCAGGTATTGTCATTTTTATTTTATTTATTTTTATTTTTAGTTTGATTGTATTTTTCTGTCCACCATATGTTTTTTTTTAATTTTTTTATTTTATCATTCTTCACCAGATATTTTTAATTTTATTTTTTATTCTTTTGTTCTTTATCTCCTACCACTTCTAATCACCTTTTAGTTTTTGCTTACACCTCCACCAACTCATCTCTCATTCAGCTTGCCTACCCCTACTACTCTTTCCCTGCCTTGCATATCTACCTTCTCCTCTCTTCACGTATTAAAACCACTACTGTTATATTTAACCTGTCTTCGAAAAAAAATGTAAATAAATATAAATAAATAATTAAAACAAAACGAACTCAGACACACATACGCACAAATAGTAATTAAACCTTCTCTAATTTACGCTTCTCCCGCTGAATTTACTCACATTAGTGCGTTGTTCTCTTTCGCCCCTTCCTATCACGATAAACGCTAGGCAGGCGAAATATCCCCTTTCTGTCACTAAAACATCAGGCGTGCGAGACTTTTGAAAATTACGCAAGTTATCCAGAAGACAGCGTCTCCGATAAAAGATGAAGGAAAAGAAACAAACGGACGATTTGACCAAATAAGGGGCGTAATGATAGTAACGCTAGAGATGAAATAAAATTAACAATAGTTTTTTTTTTCAGATACCTTAATAAAATGTCCTGAAATAAAAATGTACATTTCAACCTTCTTTTTGAAATCCAAACAGCAGTACGGCGGAAGTCTATACTGACTTCTCAATTCCCAACACAATGTTAATAATACGTAGTGTTAACAAGAATGTCAACAAAAAACGAATTTCAACAAAGCCGAAAGTGACCGAAGAAAGACTTCGACTTATTAATTTGTTACAGATGAACGTATTTCCACAGACATTGCTTTTGTTCAAGTAAGGAAAAGCAAGAATGAGTTTGTAATGAATGGAAACCTTGTTATATGATATTTAAGTTACGAAACTACCGAAAATATGTGATACGCATAAAAAAGAGTCAAGAAAATCAAAAGAAACCAATCCAAATAAGTTTTATTTTCTATTGCAAACAAAAATAACGCATACACGTCTTCATCAACTTTCCACAAAAATCCTGTTTATTTGATTACATTATTTCTAAACTTTCTAACTTAAATGAATCACATTTATTCGAAAGCCTTGTATTTGTTGTCGGTCACTACTTAAATGTTGGCCACGTAATTATTCAAGCCTAAGTAAAACCTTTTTTTTTCAACAGGAACAATTCTTGGTCCCATTTACATCGCGTTGATTTCGCGATATGATGAATCGTTTGGTTACCAACCAACCGTAACACAACATACAGCACTTATTATATTAGAACAGCCTACTGCTCGGTTTATCTTGCACGTTTCGCTGTATAAAATATTGAGTTCTGTTTAATAAACCTCATTTTATAAAATGAATATGGTCGAACGAATCGACCGAAATATCTTTGTTCAGCTGCAATGATGTGTTTGTGTTCTTTATTCTACTAGCAGTTTGGCTTGGTTACCCACTATTCTATAAACAAATTATCCATATTGCTGTGACCTTGAAGGGCTGATAATAATTTAGACAACACGGTGGTATTATTACTATAGTGTATTTTCAGAAGTACAGAAAGTATGTTACAGAAAGCCTGCGTCCGAAAGACTGCTACCAATGACAGTCGGTATGACTGCTACGACACTTGGTCGTAACTTTATTCATAGTCCATCTACACTCGAAATAGAGTAGATCAACATCACACTATAACACTCATATACATGGTGATTGAAAAAAAGTAACTTCCTATTATTAAGTGCTTGTAATTTATTAATGGAATATAATTTTTACAAGTAATGAATATGATAAGAAAATGTATAGCATGTTAATCAAAATTCGATATGGATGCTAGCAATCGCCATCAGCTTCTAAAGCTGCCTGGAAACCGCATCAACTGATTTTATAAAGAAACTTTTTTCTTGTTTACTAATGAGTCAACACTTATCAAGTCTAAAAACCCACTCGAAGATTAGGGTCAACAAGATAGATAGATTGACAGATGAATGGTGATGAATACTATGAGACTATTGAAAACAGCAGCCGACTCAGAAAACAGCATTATTTCTCTATTGTCAAAAACATTGCTCGCGAAATGTGAGTACTAAAGGAAAAAATAACGCATAATTCATAACTCTTGCCCCCTCCTTCATTTCTTGTAAGAATTATATTTCAGTAATAACTTCCAAGTATAACTTACAAGTATAGGGCGTTACTTCCCAATCACTATCTATCTATATATTTATTTTCTCGATCGGTCGCATTATAGATGATTCACTTTTAAAGCATCATTTACGCTCTCCAGCTGATATTCCCAGAAGATTTTGTAACGCTGTGGAAGTATGAATGAAACACGAAGAAACGTAGCTTTAGTGGACTAGAGATGTCATAAGCTATGTCATAAGAGATGTCATAAGAGATGTCTAAGATAAGTAATATTGATATAAAAAATTCTATTTCATGTACGTAAATAATAAAATCAACAACAGAAACAAAATATGTCTGTTAAAATTAATAATGTTTAACGTTTAGTTGTAACACGCCCCTAAAGCAAATCCACCGTGAGAATAGCGTGGGAAGTTTTCCAGGTTAAAGACAATAGGAAATCACTTAATACAATTACTGTTCGCAGTTCGGGCTTATCTCGGTGATTTCCAATATCGACTCTGTGGTTTCTTCCATTGATCCGTTGGACTTTTCAATCGTTATATTGATCACCAATAACCACGTTTACCATCCTGTATAAGCAAGCTTAGTGTCCGTCTTCTTTGGGAGTCGACACATTCAGACCTGTTCGCGTGTCAACCAGGGGCACGATCGTTTCTTTTTTTTAATATAGTTCACCCCAAACAAGGCAGAACGCCACTGTAGATGTAAGGGGCTACTGAGAAAAAAAGAAGGAAGGTTTGGGGGGGTCAACCTAAATTGGGAGCTGTGTAGCGAGATGTCTGTTTACATTAGTTTTTAATTTCTGCATGTCAGTACAGTCGGGAAAACAGGGGGCAGGGAGGGAGTTCCAGAGGCCGGCAGCACGAGGAAAGAAGCTATTGGAGTAGAAAGCTCTCCGGCATCTGGGGACCTCCACAGTGAATGGATGGGATTTAGCTGATTGTCGAGTTGGTCTAGTGAATTTACGTCGAGGGGGCACCAGAGTAGCCAGTTCATCGGAGCATAATTCATTGAAGTATTTTTAAAACAAACACAAGGATTCTACATTGCGGCGATGGGACAGGGACTGGAGCTTGGTTGACAGTGAGGGACCTATTAGGTTGGTGACTCTTTTTTTGGACCTTGTCAAGGAGGTAGAGACTAGTAGATGATGCACCAGCCCAGATGTGGCAACAATACTCCATGCATGGGCGAATGGTGGTTTTGTAGAGATACAGGATAATGTCAGGTGTGAGGAGTTTACTAACACGGTAAAGGGAGCCCACCTTCTTTGCTGCAGCCTTGTCAATATCTTCAATGTATTTGTTCCAATTTATGTTACCTGTGAAGGTTAGGCCGAGGAGTTTGAATGATGAACTCTCGGGCAGGGTGCCATTTGTCATGACAATCAGTGGTTGCATGCGAACGTGATAACGTCAAATGTGCATACATAATTCAAACTTTCTAAGCTTTACGTTTATTGTTCGAATCAAGTCAAAGGCAGCGCCTAGTTCTCGCTTTGGGTCGAATGTGATTTCTATGAAGTAGACATTATAGTTTCGCATTGACACGGAAAAATATACACAGGAGAGATTTTTAGTGTCATTATTTGAAGTTGCTAAAATTCCGGCTTCAAATTGAAGCTATTCTTTGTAGAATAATTTGTGAGGAAGCAAGATGCGAACTTTAATTCAAGTGAAGGAAAACTGTGGAGACCGTGATTTTTTTGTTGCAAATGAAAATGTGAGAAAAATCACATTCGCCCCAAAGCGAGAATTAGGCGCTGCCCCTGACTTGATTCGAACAATAAACGTAAAGCTGAGAAAGTTTGAATTATGCATGCACATTTCACGTTATCACGTTCGCTTTCACCATCTCATTTAAAAATTAAAAATTAAACATTGACAAACAATAGACGTAAACACAGCAACACTAACCCCGCCTTATGATGATTTGATTAATTAAAGTGTAAGTACTCGCAAAAAGGGAAATGATATGGAGCAAGTAAACCAAGAACTTATGTGACCGAAATACTAAATGGACTATTCGGAAAATTAGAAAAAGTAAAAAAAGCCTCATAAAATAAAATAGAAACTCCGTGTTATTTAATAACATTAGCTTGAATGAAAACATGCTGTTTAAATACACGCAGACACATATGTATATATGTAGTGTATGAAAATATATATGTGTGTATATATTTATTAAAAAATAACCCAAACTATTCTAAGTAAAGCTAGATAAATGATTACATTTAACAACAGAGCATATATAAGTTAACTATATTGATATACGCCAACCAGTTGTTGATGAACTTAGTGTTCGTCCATTTGTTGGATAATGGTCCTATGGGAATGACTTATCTGTTGGAAATCGTTGGTTTGACTTGCACGAACTAGCGCAAGGGGGGGTGCAGTCGAGTGCAGAATATGGCCTGTTCTCACAGTCGGAGATAACAGACGTGACAGGGTCACCGCGTGACGAAACCTCAGATAAAGGGTCAATGTGCACCTGCGAGAGGCTCTGTGATGTCACGGGTCTTTGCGTGGGAAACAGAGAGATCCGTGGCGTCACTTGTTCTTCGAGAGAAGCGAGTTTTAGCAGTCTGGGTTTTGGAGGCGAACTTATGAGACGTGATTTTACTATGTAGTCAAGCAACTTACATAGGGGAATTATTCCCTAAGAAAATACAGGCGAAAGATCTCTTTTCCCCCTCCACGAATGGTTGAGACTTAATTGCTAAGTAATTACGAAAGCAGTCATTTGCTCTCTTTGTCTCTCTCTCTCTCTCTCGACGTTAGTGAATATCTCCCATCTGTTTTTATAACTAACGCTTGAAATAAAAACTGAAGTTAAATTTTAAAAGCTTGTTTATCTTCCGACCCGATCATGGAGCTTTTGTTGCAGCGGCGTGGTTCACGGCAGAAGGAGGAGGAAGGAGTTCAACCACTAGACGACATCGAGACGGGTCGCGGCGAGGAAGAAATTTAAAGGTATGCAAACTATATGATTTTTGGTGCTGAAAATTGACGAGTGTTTAAACGAGAACTATTTCGGCCAGGGACGAGAACTACTATGGCCCGTTCCGGGACGAGTATAGTAAACGAGTGCCGCTGCCACCCAAGAGTGGTGCTATGCAACAAATACCCTTTTTGGTGCCGTGACCAGGATTTTCTTAAAAGAAAAAAAATTGAACTTGGGTTCACAGAACGTAGAGGTCCTAAATGATAATAGAACGCGCGGAACGTGGTCGGCGAAGTCGAAGAAAGAGAGAACTTCAAAACAGTAAGTAAAAGGCCATTGTTTTGTTTTGAGAGACTGCGTCTTTAAAAAATTGAGTTCAAGAAAAAACAGCGAAAAGAATAGAAACAAAACTGAATCGAAACAAACAAACACACGCTCACGCAGAAATCAAATATTAAAAAAAGTAATAACACATACAAAAAAATGAATAAATAATAATAATAATAATAATAATAATAATAATAATAATAATAATAATAATAATAATAATAATAATCTCATCCAGAAAGCAATGGAAACATGGAGACTAAAACTGACAGCCGGAGGACAATACCTGTCCGAGATAAAAATACAGAGAGGCATTTTTCAAGGAGACTCTCTATCACCACTACTGTTTATAATAGCCATGATGCCACTCAACTACATACTCAGAAAGTGTGATGCCGGATACAGGTTTACGGATACAGAACAAAGAATAAACCACCTGATGTACATGGATGACCTTAAACTGTTTGCAAAAAACAAAAAAGAACTGGAAAAGCTGATAAACACAACCAGGATATTCAGCCAGGATATCCAAATGGAGTTTGGAATAGAAAAATGTGCACTGCTAGAGATCAAAAGAGGAAAACTGGAGACGACAGAAGGTATAGAACTCCCCAACCAAGAGGAGATGAGGGCGCTAGGAGAACAAGATAGTTACAAATACCTGGGAGTTCTGGAAGCAGACACAATTAAATATACAGAAATGAAAGAGAAGATTGGAAAAGAATATCTACGAAGAACAAGGAAACTCTTAGAAACTAAACTATATAGCAGAAACCTAGTAAAAGGGATAAACACATGGGCTGTATCACTAATAAGATACTCTGGACCATTCATAGGCTGGACCAAAGAAGAACTCAGGCACCTTGACCAAAGAACTAGAAAACTAATGACTATGCACAATGCACTGCACCCAAAAGACGACACGGACAGACTCTACGTGAAAAGAAATGAAGGAGGTAGAGGACTGGTAAGTATAGAAGACTGTGTGGAAGACACCAAAAACGAGCTGGAGAAATATGTAACCCAGAACACGGAAAGACTGATCACCACAGCAAGAGACACCAGCCCAACAAACGACCCCGGAAGCACTGAACCCAGAAACAAAAAGACAAGAAAGGAAAAGTGGGAAGAAAAACAACTACATGGACGCTTTATAAGACTCACAAGCGATGAAGCCAATGAAAACAGCTGGGCATGGCTAAGAAAAGGAAACCTGAACAGAGAAACGGAATCTCTGCTAACGGCCGCACAGAACAATGCGATTAGGACAAACTTTATTAAAGCAAAGATAGATAAAACCCAGGAAAACAGCAAATGCAGATTGTGTGGACAAAGAGACGAAACGATAAATCATATAATAAGTGAATGCAGCAAGCTAGCACAAAGGGAATACAAGAACAGACATGACAGCATGGGGGAAAGAAGTACACCGGGAAATGTGCAAACAACTGAATTTCGAATATGCAAGAAAACGGTACAAACACAAACCAGAAACTGTACTAGAAAACGAAAAACACAAAATCATATGGGATATGAATGTACAAACAGACAAACGCATAACAGCAAGGAGACCGGATATGATAATAATCAACAAGAAAGAAAAATCCTGCAAAATCGTGGACTTTGCCGTTCCAGCAGACCACAGAGTGAAGATCAAAGAGACGGAAAAGAGAAGCAAATATACTGAACTTGCCAGAGAATTGAAAGGAATATGGAACATGAAGAAAGTCAGTATAACACCAATAATCATAGGAGCACTAGGAACAGTCCCCGAAAACATGGAGAAAAGACTAGGAGAAATAGGAATCAAAGGGATAACTGAGACCATACAAAGGACAGTAATGATCAAAACAGCTACAATCCTGAGAAATGTCCTCGAATGCGGAAACCAACCCACATAAGCAACGAATGGAGAAAAAACACATGGAAGCACAAAACAACAGAACCGGGGAAAATACAACCGCACAAGAGGCGCAAGCATAGGCTGACGCCACGAAAATTATAGACAGAGGGTCGAGGAGGGAAAGCGCAAAACCAGACCTCCACTGGAAGAGCGCGGACAGCTCTGGGACCTTGGGAAGGCTTGTTGCCACTCGGGCCCCAGAGGGGACCAATGGCCCTTATCAGCGGGAAATCGTTGGTAGGTGGCTGTTGCGATTACCGCAAGGTCATCAGCGGTGATGAACGAAAAGAGGTGGAGCATACTGGAGGCCTGAGGAGACTTGTTGTCACTCGGACTCCAGGGAATACCACAGGTTGTCGGCAGTGGGTGACCACTTACGATGACCAGTGTGATAACTCCTAGTGAGTAAATAATAATAATAATAATAACTAGCGGGACCCGTGTAAATTACACGAAATGAAGTTTTTAATACTAATTATCTTGTTCCTAACCTATACATGTTTGAATAAAATATGATAAGATTTGGACTTGTATATTTTTTTTTTTTTAAATGAACAATACATAAAACAATTCACAAAACTTCTTTATATGCAATATTTCTAGTGAAGGTAATATTTCGACGACTAAACTTTACTTTGTAAATGTTTTCGATTAAATTAAATTTGGCTCCAATTCATGAATATTTATTTACACCTCTCCAGGAGTTAGGCACAAGGCCAGTTTTATCTTACTCCCACAAGTAAGATGTGACCCAAGGTCGGGTCGGGAAAGTGGGGTTTGAAAAGCCAGCGCTCGAGAAGGTGAGCACTCTGGCCATTAAAAATTGCTTGGGCAAGCTTGTTGGCATTCCCCGGTAGGGGCGCCCCAGGCAGTAAGCAATAAACTTACTCCTCCCCAAAGAGGGGAGGCGAAGCCTGGGAGGGTAGACCTCCTAGAACTGCACAGGACAGACCCATAGACCGGCGTAAATCAAGCCTCGAAGGCCAAGACAATACCAGTCTATGGAGTGCAGTATCCATCGGAACAGATACTACACTTTGATCTTAGCCAAAAGACCAAGCCAATTCATGAGTAGCATACAAAGATTCGGAAGGTCGTTGCTTTTGATGACACACAAAATCACACACGCTATTGTATTAATATGTGTCTTCTCGGTCGTCTCCTCCCTACCTCTCTTCCCCTTCCCCTTGAAATGTAGAAAAAAATCTTAGAAGCAGTAATTTGCTCTCTCTCTATCCTTCTCTCTCTCTCTCTCTCTCTCTCTCTCTCTCTCTCTCTCTATCTATCTATCTATCTCTATCTCTCGACGCTAGTGAATATCTCCCATCTGATTTGATAACTAACGCTTGAAATAAAAACTGAAGTTACATTTAAAAAGATTGTTTGTCTTCCGACCCGATCATGGAGCTTTTGTTGCAGCGGCGTGGTTCACGGCAAAAGAAGGAGGAAGGGGTTCAACCACTAGACGACATCGAGACGGCGACCCTCTACACGGCGAGGGAGAAATTTAAAGGTATGCAAACTGTATGATTTTTGGTGTTAAAAAATGACAAGTGTTTAAACGAGAACTTTTTAGGCCCGGGACGATAACTACCACGGCCCGTTCCGGGACGAGTATAGTAAACGAGTGCCGTCGCGGCCCAAGAGTGGAGCTATGCAACACATTGTTTGAGTCCCAAATCTTTGCTAAGATTAGAGTTGAATTTTTCATCATTCGCTTTTAGTCATGTCTGTTGTTTCGCACATACATATCTTTACGTAATCGGTTTCATTGCCCTTCATTGTTATAGAGGCTTATCTTTGTGATATGCGGTCTGTATTTGACCTAGGTTACGTTGTCATTTTCACCCTCGGTGTTTATGATATTTATAGTGTGCACGAGGTCCTCCTTGTACGGTGGTTTATTTTAGTTAAGGTTGTTGTGCTTGGTCGAGTTTGAATTCTATATGTTTGTTTTCTCATCCTTAAGGATGTATACTGTCAGATTTATATATAAATATATATATATATATATATATATATATATATATATATATATATATATATATATATATATGTGTGTGTGTGTGTGTGTGTGTGTATGTATAAAAATGCAGGTATGTGTATATGTTTATATATATATCTATGCATAAGATTCACTACTTAACTAATTAACCGATCATTATAGATTTTGAACACAGCTGGTAGGCATAAATGGTGGTTCATGTGAGGTATATTTAGTTTAACTTAGCTTTATGGGAAGGGGCAACAAGGGAGTAGAAGTCCTTCGTGGTAATTTAGATACAGCTTATTTTTGTGAAATTTTAATAATATATATTAGATATAAATGAATAAATAATCCTCAAATTTCAGGGGGTTTAGAATATTTTACAGGGTTTCAAGTGGCATAATGTATGCATAAGGACTCATTTAAAAATTCAATTATTTCAGATTTGCATGAAATTTGATCCATAAGCATTAGACACTAATCAAGCAAGATTCCCTGAATTTCAATTTCCTTGCATTTCCTGACATTTTTCACATATTTGTAGAATCAAAATCATGTAATAGATTGTTATCAAAATTGGAATAAAGATTCTAGACATAAGGTTTAGTAGCATTATATATTGATTTTAATCTTCGTAAGGAGACATAAAACTGATACAAAGCTGTTCTGTTCGGAGAATTCATTTTACCAGGTATATCCATATAGCATTTAAGAAGACAAATAATTTGTTTTCTTCTGACTAGCCTATTTTCATTCGTTATTTTTCTACCGTGTTATTGGAATTATAATAACACAATTCGCTACAATTTGTTTAAACAGAATAACTTTTTCCGACCAGGACGGACATAGACTCATTATTTTGAATTATGCAAGAAGTATGTCTTAGAAGATATGTAACAGTTTATGAATTTTCGAATGAAATCAAAGTAGAATAAATAGTGGTAGTAATTGTGACTCAACGGGTCACGGATACGTCTAGTTATTTTTTATTTGTAAAAGATCAACAAAAAAAAACATGCTTTTGATGATAAAGTTTGGGCTTATTATTTCAGGATGGACCAGGAAGAATATAGAAGAAAACCCTACTTTTTATTGCACAGTTCACTATTACTGAGATATTAGTGGGTTGCCTGCTGCAAAAGAAACGTTGACGACATATAAAACGGATGATTGCTTTGTGTTTCGTACAGTTGGTGCAGCACCTATTTGCCGCACATCTTGGATTTCTCTAGTTACGAGAAATGGTCAAAACTGTGGGACGACTTACGCGTAACTTTCTAGAAACTTTTGTACGAGGATCTACTCCGACGAACTTCCTAGTTTGTTTAGTTGTAAATCGTGGGTCGATTCCGACGACATTCTTCAACTTCAAGTAATCTCCATGACGTAATATTTTTAAAACCAACGGCGCAGTGTAGGTTTGTATACAGTCTCTAGACTGAATGATATGTTAAGGGTGCAAGTTGACTGTGTTCTTTTATGACAAAACTTCAACTAACACAAGTGAATTTCTGTACTGGAAAATGTATCCGTCTAATTAGCATATGTGCAAGAGAGAGACGAGAGAGGGGAGATGGCCTCTATAAATCTTTTACTAAGAATATCTAAATCAAGAAAGCTTGACTAGCTACTAACCAGTGCGAATCCTTCACAGCAATGGCATCGCCGATAGAATTTCAATTGTCTCTCAATGATTCCAATTTTGTCGATACTTGGCTACAATTTTTTTGCTGCGAGTGCAATAACTAAAAAGATAAAAAGCAACAAAGAAACGGAGGGAAACACGAAATAACAAATTTATTTTTAGCTAGCGCTGGATGCGAAGCGATAATGAAAGTCTTCACTATGGCGTATTCAACGAATGAAAAAAGATGTGCTACAAAAAGAACAAAGAATCCGATCCTGAAAAACCACAATACAGCTATAATAAATAGAGAAAAGGGGAACAGTGTATTTGTACATGCAGATCAAATAAGGGCGAATATCAAGAGGAAAATGATGGAAAAAATGTACGATTCCTTCCATTTATTATTTATTGCAGAATGAAACCTCAAAAGGTAAAATAATGCATTTTTCATTTTGCGGAATTAGTTCGAAAATTCGGATGTAGATCAAATAATGCAAGAAGATGCATCCTCTTCCTCTCTCGCTCTTACTTCCCCAACTCTCTCTCTCTCTCTCTTCACCTTTCTCCTCTCTCTCCTCCTTTCCACCTCTATCTCTCTCTTAATCGAAATATAGAGGCAGTCCTAATAATTCGATATACATCTAATTAGGAAGTGTGTTAATTTTTGTGGGCAAAATAAAATGTCATACTTGATTTTGCTGACGAACTGTATATTTCATATATATATATATATATATATATATATATATATATATATATATCAGAATTGTTCATAGTGTTCTTACAATTATGGAAGTTTCTATGCTCCATGGGCTCTTCAACTCTAAGAAAAGTTCCGGGTATAAATATTCTCAGTTTAGTAATTGCTTTTAGACATAAACAAAAGAGAATAAATAATCTTACTTATAAAAATATAACAGGATTGATTTGCGTTTACAAGTAATCTAAGTCTTTCAGAAAAAAAGAAATACGGGAGAGCAAAGTAATCCCGAAAATGAAGCAATTACTAGAAGAAGTGCAATACCTACTAAGGGGCATTAAGCCTAAATGCTTCAGAAAGATGTAGCGATACGGGCAAATTAATCTGTCTAATTAGCATGAGTGTAGTAGAGCCTATATAAATTGTCACTAAGAATAGCTAAGTAGAGAAATTTGACTAGCCACCAACCAGTGTAAACTCTACAGTTCACAACAGTTTATTTATAGTTGTACCCGGTTCTGTTCTTTTGCTTTACCTTTTTTAAAACTATGCCGTTTTTTTCGAAATTTTACATATTTTGTTTCAAACCAAAGAGAAGTAAATCTGTCGGAGGTATACAGAGTTACGTATCCTTTTCTAAAATATGTTTATGTTATAAACAAAGAAAAGTAAGTCTTATAGAGTTACCCCCTTTTTACGAAAAATGGAGTCCATACAAAAATAATACCGAGCCGGATAAATTATTTTCTGTGAACAATTCGAATTAATTTTTATTGTTTCGTAACAACATTGCTAGTCAGAATCAAATATTTATTTTTTTAGGTGACGAAAATCGACAAACCGACTAATGGAGATTAAGCGTTCTGAAAATTAAGCAAAATTAATACTACTGTAGATCGCACAACTGATCCTCTATCAGATGGAATCAACCCGTCTTCTTATAAGAGATTGAATCAACCACAAGGTCGGTTAATCAATGTAAGGCGTCTAACTCCTCCAAAAATGGCGTACCCTGTACCTGGAAGAAAACAGCTTGTTCGGAGCTGGTGGCATTTCCTTCTTTTCGGAAGAGGTAATGTCTTGAACAATTTTGATCCCAATCGTGTGACACGTCTTTACAATTGAAGAGGCGTTCACTAATTATCGTAACTATAACTCCGACAAGGGTAAGCTGTCTCTGTGCACATGCGTGTGCTTCTCTTTGTCAGGTAATGCATTGTAACGACTCGTGACAGGCAGCCATTTTGTTCGTGTTTACAATCCGTACATTGTTGTCATAGCAACGGAAGAGGAAAATATTTCGAAGTGGGGAATGACAACAGCAAACAATGAAATAGGCGAACAATCAGACAATTACAGCTGTGGCTTGAATACCTACTTCCGGTGAGACAACAAATAAAAAAACTACCGGAAGAAAGAAGATTTGAAGGAAATTTAAAGGTTGTGCATCTTGTGACCGAAAGTAGAGATTTAATGTTGCATTTTTCAATTAGAAGCAGCAATAAAATTATGTTTTCCATGACTTTCTTTGCATCGTAATTCCCTCATGAATGTGTCGATGCCTTGTTAACGGTTATTGCCTAGAAACTGTAATGCATTAGTGATTTTTTTCAGTGAGTCAAACCCTTCGAGTTGCTGTCCATCATTTAATTGTTTTTGTTTTTAATTTCTTTATATTTTATTTCATTTCATATCAAATCCTCTTTCTTTCTGTATTTCTTTGACGATATGAACATACTGGGATATGTATACTGAAATATATATATATATATATATATATATATATAATATTTGTTTTGTTTATTATCTATGTTCGTATACGTTTCGTCCTTCATAATCGGGACCCATCACAATAGAGATATGACTATTCACTACTGGTCATGCGATTCGAAACCCCGGATTCCGAGTATTTTTACAACTCAAATCACGACGTCTAGAACCACTCGGCCAACGCTGAATCGGGAATAAACAGTGATAATTTTACCACTTTATCCGGCGGCTTGACCTCATAAGAGCGTTCGACTTAATGTATATATATATATATATATATATATATATATATATATATATATATTTTAATGTTGTGAAAATATATGTTTTAGCATATACTCTCAATACTTCATGTTTACTAACCTCTTCAAATTTACTCTCGATAAATGTTAACTAGTCACAACAGAGCATGTATAAGTAAGCAAAGTTCAATTACATTGAAGTAAATTTTGCAATGAGAATTATTTTGAGTTAAGTTAAGTATTGTATAGATAAACAATAAGTATTACTTGCTAAACCAGAAGAATTAAACTAAATTAAAAGTGTTGGCATAAGTTGCTTGATTTATGTTCCTAACTCTGAAGTGTCAATTCAAGATAGTGGACCACTGAAGGTCTTATGTGAGTTTTTCTTCTGAACGTTTGTCTTCCATGTCAAAATAGGTTGTCATTTTTTCAAATTGAAAACTTTTTATGTATTTTTTCTGACGAACTTGAAGTGAACAGATCAAATATTGACATAATGATGTTGTTAGGTTTACTAATAATTTGCACTGAAAGATGTTTGTTTTGAAAAATGCTTTGTAAGAAAATTTGCAAAAATCTTTGCTTTTGGAATTTAATTGAACTTTGCTTGCTTATATATATATATATATATATATATATATATATATATATATATATATATATATATTGTGTGTATTTAGGCAGCATATTTTCATTTAGGCAAACATTATTAAATATCACGGAGTGGTTTTGTTTGATGCTACTTTTTTTTAATTTTTTCAATTTTCCGAATTGTCCATCTAATGTTTCGGTCAAATTGATGTAAATATGATCCATGGGTTTCTTGTTCCATTCTTTTTTCTTTTTTGCAAGTACTTTCGATTTGAATCGTCAAATCATCTTCAGGCGGTATTAGTTTTAGTGTCTTTACAAATTATGACTTTACTGTAGTGCTCATTTTTGAATTATAACGGCGAGTAGTTTATAACTTGAAAAAGCGTCGTAAAGTTGAAATGTACATGAGAGCGTGATTGCGTTCTACACATATGGGAGATTTAAAAGTTTAAACTGTTAAGAAATTGATGACGTTAAAGAAAGTGCATACAATTCAAACGCATAAGTACCTAATGGCTAAGAATTTGGTAATGTTAATTATTATGCTAGACACTTTAAAATGTTGCGACTAGTTTTATAATTGGCATTATTAATTGTGGGATGTTTAGTTTTTATGTAGAGGGCTTCGAGTATTTTTAATTTTTTGATATTGGTATCGTGGTATATTATTTTGGTATTGTTAACAAGGATGTTTCTATATTGGGAGGGGGTACAATTATGTTTTTTTAGGTGTTGGCATATAGAGCTAGTGTCGGAGAGATGTAGGGTGAGTCTTCGGGATAGTGTTGTGGAAGTGACACCTATGTAAGAATTAGTTTATTTTATTGTTGTCAGAGATACATTCTCCCATAGGGCATTGGAACTGATATATTACATTGGTTCTTCCTCCTTCAAAAATGAGCACAACAGTAAAGTCATAATTTTTAAAGACACTAAAACAAATACCGCCTGAAGATGATTTGACGATATGTCGTAAATGCTGTATTCTACTGAATCAATATATATATATATATATATATATATATATATATATATATATATATATATATATATATATATATATATATATATATATATATATCTTCAGTAGATTATTAAATTTATGACAGAATGTATTAACATTTTAAATATTATAATCAAGCTCCGAAAATCAACACTTTAACAATGTTTATCCATATGTACGCGCGTTTCAAAGAAGACATTTTATCACTATTATATCAGAGTAAAGCCTGAAAAACTTATTTTATTTTCGTAATCAGCATATACGACTCATCAATTACAATTCAGATTGTTATCCATTAGATATATCTGCAGCCAGTTCAAGAAGAAAACAATGTTCATATGTTCTGAATCAAATATTTATAAAAGTTCCCCGTTGGAGTGGTGTAGTTGTTTTCTTCCACCCTCTGGCCTGTACCGCATCTGACAGCAGTGGGAAGTACGTAAATACCAACTTTACCCATAGACACATGTGGAATGTCGTTTTAAGTGCGCAGGTTATCTTGATGTGCTGAGTTTAGTCCTAATCAAAAGCAGCAGAATCAGTAAACAAATGCCTTAGAAGAATAACACAAGACCTGAAAGTAGAATTCAAACTGCGTACGCCCCCAAAATTACATAACGCTTCCTGAGTTCGATACAAAGCATCCTAAAATGGCCGAAACGTTGCGATAACAACAAATTCTAGTTCCACATTATTAGATTGGCTTCGTGTTTAGAAATGAAAACACATTATCAGCTACAATCTATACCCATCCGGTGTTGCTCGGGAGTCTTTTTTTACTTTTATTTTTGCTTTGCTTTTTTAACTATGCCATTTTGGGTTATTTTCGAAACATGTTTTGATCGGGCTTTAAAAGTTAAATTTAATTATTACAGTTTCGTTTGATCATTATGTAACACGATTACCCCGGGTGATCGAAAAACGCATGATAGTGAATCAAAATGATAGATAGTAATGTGGTGTCGGTCAGAGTTGTCGGTAAGCATCAGGTTTGAAATGAGACTGCGCTTATTTTTATTAGTGCAAAGTTTAGACTAAACTTTAAATTTTAAACATATGTTTTGTTTTCATTTTTAAGTATGCTGATTATGGAATGTAGCAACAAAAATTGCAGACGTACATCACCAATAGAGAAAATCTCGGGGAAAAAGAGGAAAACGGATTTGACGATCGATTTGACGTTCCACATTTTGCTCACCCCCCCCCCCCCCCGCCGCTTGAGGTTGTTGAGTTTATTGTCACCATAAGCGGTGTGTGCTAAAAGCAATGTCGACATTCTACATACAATAAATTGTAAGCTATATAAAAAATGATTTCTTGTTTTTTATTTCTTCATTACTGCTGAAACACATTTCGATTTGGGTGTAACCATGTTTCATAATGTATTTCGAGGTTAAACCTCTTCATCAAATCATAAGAGTTTCAAATCTCCTGTAACTCGTGTGATCGTAAGTGCTGGTAAAATTGTTTTTCCTTTGCAGTCAATAGCTACCTCGCAGAAATTAGCTTTAAATGTTTTAAATTATGAAATAATTTATTTATTATTATTTTATTTATTTTAAATTATTTGATATGTGTTAAATTGATTTTGATTAAATTAATTTATTTGTTTGTTAAAATCTATAAAAACAGGGGACTATGTTGCAGTTAAATTATTAATTGAACGAAATTGTTATGAAACTATGAGTAATTTAAAGGTGTATTGTTTTAATCCCTATTTTCAACGAACACAATCACTTGTAATGCCTCAAACATTCGTGAAACTCAGCATTGGACGTAAATAACTACCAAAACGTTCAATCTTTTAATGTATGCGGATTTGCTTAAATTTTAAAGCCACTTTAAATGACATTATATTTAACAGTTGAAATGCTTCCAAACTCGTAGAGTCACAAAGTAATTCATTCTTTTCATTTTTTCAACTATAGAGTGGTCGCTAGAAAAACGGAGACTTTGAGGTTGTAAATTTTATTGTTTAAATTTTATTTTGTTAAAATGTTATTGCGTCTGGCTTATTCACTTCTTCGGTTTGCACGGACGACATTTTGAGCATTTGTGGGTGTATTATAACATTAGTCCTGCAAAAACTTCATAAAAGTTATTATTTGTAGAAATAAATTACTGTTTGACAAATTTACCGCTTTTCTAGCGACCACCGAGTATTAACAAAAGATTAAAATGACTTACTTATTTAGTAAGAAAAATGCATTCCGATGGATGTGATTTTGTAATTAAATTATGATTTGAGATAAGATTTTTTAAATGTATTTCATATAACACCATTGCATATTTTGTTTAAATAAATAATGAATAAGAAATAATAATTAATATCATTTCATCGAAGAGGCATAATAAATAAATAAGGCAAACACATATTCAAAAGAAGAATGAGGTAATAATACAGTAATATAATTCCGCCAGTGTAGCTTCTGCTACTCGACGCGGTATGTCCTTTCTTCCTACCGCAGAAAGATGTGGCACAAGGTCGGAAGGTAGGAAGAATCAAGCCAACGCCCCAAGGAAGGGGAACTCTGACCTATTAAAAATTGCCTAAGGTACCCCATCTGCATTCCCTGGTCGGGGCGCCTCAGACAGTAAGAAAAAACCTTACTATATCTCAAAAGAGAGGAAGCAAGGCCTGGGAGGGTGGACATCCTAGAACTACCCAGGACTAATACCTCAGCCCGACAGATAAAAGGCCACCTAAATGGTCCAGTTTCTGCCGGACTGATTGTCCAGAACGAATCCTCGACTGGTATATACCGATCTGAAGTCTGCTACTCGACTCTCTGAGTGGATTACAGGCAAAGTATTATATACTTATCGGAAGAGTCCATTGTGTATCTACATAGGGATGATAATACAACCATTAAATATGTAATTATCAAAGTTACGTTGTCACGAGAGATACACACAGAGACACGAGAAGTGAGGAAACAATTTTATTAATGTAGAGATTAAAGCCATCTGTAAGTATAATGTTTTGATTACCATAAGCAGAAGGATATCGGAATAATTAATTCGCTTATAGCTTGTGGCTTTCTGTCTCACTTAGAACGTGTTAACCTCTTCCAAACTCGAGGTTGAAAACTTGACTCAGTTTCTGTCACAAATGGAAAGACGCTGAATGAGATTATTAATTAACTGCTGTCATCTGGAGGATTGTATCGATTTGAACATTCGTTGTTCACAATAATGAGTGACCGGCGAGCAGCAGATGGCCTTCCAACTTAAGCCTCGCAGGTCATAAATCTTGATTGATTTCATTGCATAGTTTACGACAAAAGAAAATATATAATAATTATTTGCTAATTCAATATGGCGAATAAGATCGAGATTCAAATATCCGTTTTTCAGCAGAAATGGTTCAGTAACATTCAAGGTGTTACGCTAACATAATAATTTTTCTACGTTTTTTTCTCGTCGTGACTTCTATTTTACTTTTAAGCAATATATATATATATATAAATGAATAAATGCGAAACTTTTTTTCATTTATCCAAACTATATTCATATCAAAACACCTTAGTTGTACCTAATTCAATTATACACTAGAATATTTTCACATACGGTATATATACTCAGAGGAAACCTTACTTAACATTTTCAAGGTTATAAATTATTTATTTTTTAAACATTGTCTAATAAATTCAGATTCAGTACGATTAACTTATTATTTGATTCTGCTATTTTATTTTATATATGAAAGCATTTATTGATATAATCTATAAATAGATATCTTAATTATTATCAGTACTAATATTATTTAAATCGTTTTAATGAATTAAGTTTAAAATTCAAAATCATAACTTCCATTTGATTTTTTTCGGTTACGTTTTTGCACGCGTATAATTATACACAGCCAAACTCTTGGATAACTTTGGAATAATTACTTTTTTAAAATAAAGTTGGCATTAAACGCAATAATTAAGAAAGGTTTTCTGTGTATAATTAAATAGGTTTTAAAAAATAATTTTGTTGTTGTTGCTGTTGTTGTTTCTATTTACATGTCTCCCACTAGAGCAGAGTTAGGCACAATGTCAATATTTAACGTGGGAAAAAAACAGCTATCCCAAAAGGGGCACTCTAGATTCCAACAAAAAATTTAATTTCCTCGGTCTAGAATGGTTTCTCCTTCACTGACTGAGGACAGAAAAAGTAAGTGCAGCATCAGAACAGATACTACATTTTGCTCCTAGCCAAAATGCCAACGAGTCAACATGTTGGTAGTGATGATGATGATGATGATGATGATGATGATGATGATGATGATGATGATGATGATGATGATGATGATGACGTTAACATTTCTCGTAGAAAAGGAAAAAGCCTCCTCTAATCTTTCTAAATTACAAAAATAGATTCTTCTTCTTTAATATTCATGAAGTCGTTTTCTTTCTTTTATAATAAAGGCGAAATATACAAAGTAAGCATTTCGAATTACTCAGTAATATAAAATTGTTTTATTTGATCAATCGAGGTTTCACTTTTATATTTATTCATTTCTTTATATAACCAGTTTTTAATGGGAAAGAATTCATTTTCATTTTTATGCTTAAGTAAAATAAAATTCCTTGACTGTGAATATCTTAATGGCCATATCAATTAACTTCTTAGTTGTTTTTCTTCTAAAGAACAAAATTTGACTACGTTTATGCACAGTAAATTTCCTCGAACATTAGAATATATCAAATAACACTACGACAATCATCATTTTGTTGTTTTCCTCCAAAGTACTAAAATGTCAATTGAAAAGTATTTCTTTGTTTTATGTAAAGAAGACTAGAGCCTCAATAATTGCTTCTCGATGGACGGGTAGGTTTTACTGATATATATATATATATATATATATATATATATATATATATATATATATATATATATATATATATATATATACATATATATATATATATATATACATACATATATATATATATATATATATATATATATATGTACATACATATATATATATATATTTGTTAATGTACGTCGTCCATCAGAAATGACGGAAATGACTCTTTGCCAATGTTTACATCTCGCTCTCTCTCTCTCTCTCTCTCTATATATATATATATATATATATATATATATATATATATATATAGTTTAAGAGGATAACAGCCTTTTTTGTGATGCCATTCTTTTATTACGTCATCCAGTGTGCACAGAGAGAAACAAACAAAATCCACAGCGTTTTAGTACTAGATAGATAGATAGATAGATAGATAGATAGATAGATAGATAGACTATCGTAAGAAATAAAAAATGAATTACTATTTCAATAGTAGTAAGTACTTAATTTTAATGTATTTCATATGTACATTGATCTCAGAGCTTATGGGGGACTATCTCACACTTACTAATGGTTTAAATACGTGTGTTCTGATAATTGCTTTCTGTCGAATATATTTACTTTGTTTTGACAGAATAATGTGTCTATACTCATATGAGAGACGTGTGTCTAGCCCTATGTGGGCGGGTGTTTTCTAACTACTTTTAGGAATAAATTATTGGGTTGCTTAGGAATGAATTATTGGGTTGCTGTGATCCTCTATCTATGTAATCCTCTTTGATGTACATTTCTGTCTTTTTTACCGAAATTATTTAGCGTTAGACTATAGATAAGATAATACTGAAAACAAGTCATCTACTGGTGTTAACTTATTATTATTATTAGTAGTAGTAGTAGTAGTAGTAGTAGTAGTAGTAGTAGTATATAAGAAACAACGGATGTGTTAAAAACATAGCAATAAGACTATATAGCACACTAGACAAAGTAAAAATGCTATGTTATGTTTCTGATATTTTAGATGAGCATCGATAACTTGAATTATTTTGGATTATTCGGACTATTGTTCTTATCTTGGATATTATTCTCATAACGTTTTGGTCAATGTAATCTCCATCACTAGTCTGTTATTTAGAACGAAGATAAAATTGAATAAATGGCCACTGTCTTCCATCAGTTTTCTCTCGAGTTAGTCTTTTTGAAGGTATGAAAGAAGCTTAAAATTATACACGAGTCTGTTCTCTCGGTTCGGGAGAATCATAGCGGAGAGTGGCACAGGTTGGAAGAACAATCGACAACAAGGTATAGATAACAAAAATTGAACTTTAATGTGTATGTAATGATTACGGCAGCTTGGTTACTGCATGTATGACACAAGGTTCAGAAAGCAACACGAACAGAATAATGCTCTGTGCATAAATAGATGAGAACGAGTTCGTTGTTTACGAAAGAGACCGAATCTTGAATTGTGTATGTCACTGCATTCCCATCAAACGAAAGTGACTTGAACTTTAACTTTTAAACTCCAGCTTAAAAATAAACTCTATCTAAAATTAAAAACCTCGAGTAAAAATTAAAAATGATCAACTCGAAATTTTTAAAACATTAAATTCAAATAAAAAAGGAATTTGAAATTAAAACATTACGTGTATCTTGATATAGCGAACCAGGGATTAAAATTACATCCTGAAACAAATCATTAAATTGTTTGGCATGAGGACAATATTTGAATAAATAACCGGATTGCGTGTCATTTCACGAGCGTTATAGATACACGCCAACGGAAATTATAAATAAATAAAACACACATTATCAAACAAAGAATTTAAATGTCATAAACAATGAGTGTAAACATAACAAATTGTTTGTGTAAAGTGAATTGTTCAAAATGAATAGTTTCCTGTAATTAGGTCCCGGTGCGTGGATTTGTCTTTTGTACAGTTCATGAAGGATCTTATTAAGAATATTGCCAATGTATTTATTTCTTCTATTATGTTTCTACTATATAATTTGGTTTCAAAGAGTTTTTCTATTCTTTTTTTATGAAAATCGCCCCAGGCATGACATAAAGCCACTTGATGTAATGAGCTAATAAGAACAAAAAATGATTATCGCAAAGACAGGAGATGCCTTGAAATAACCAAGTTTATAGGTAGGAGGGGAAAGATCAGCAGGAAAAGAGTTCTACAGGCCGGCAGTTCTTGGAAAGAAGCTACTGGAATAGGAAGCTGTATTACAATGAGCTATCAAAACAGCGAATTGATGGAGACCACTAGATCAACTTGTCAAACGAGCTGGAACAAAGAAAGCAGGGAATAGATCAGACAATTCTGAATAACACATGCCATAATAGTATTTATAGAAAAGACTGAGACTAGCAACACAACCTCTGTAAGAGATGGAGAGAGGGGATGCAGAGAAGAAAGGGTGAAGCCAATCAAATAACAGATACGTTTAAGAATATTACCAAGAACACTCATTCCTCTTGATTTGATGGTATCCGCATCCAGAATTCCCAGATATATATCGCATTTCGGTAAGGCAGTTTTATGCCCTGTGATATTTTGAGTTTTCCCGTCTTTCTCTCAAGTAGTGTACACTTTTTCAGATGTAATGGCTGGACATTCTGGCTGTATGTATTAAATTTTCTAGTTCATTTGTTTGTTTTATTTTTGCAGATAATTTCCGGTCGCCCATATACAGAAGGTGGTTATTTTTTATGTTGTGTCTGCAGAATTTGTATCGGACCTTGCACTTTGTGAGTACTTTATTAGATGGCATCATCGATATGACAAAATGAAATGGTAGTAGAGAAGATCCTTGGAAAATACTTCTCTGTATTCTTAACTCAGCCAGGTGTTGCCCAGTAGCTGTCAGGTCTTGTCCATGTTTCAATTGCTTTCTTTATACGATCAATGTCTTTTTATCTATTCCAGGTGTTATCCTCACGCTGTCAGTTCCAGCCTCCATGTTTCCATCGTTTTCTAAATAGTAATTCAATTGTTATGCCGTATGCGTTCTTGAGATAACTGTGCTCTTTCTTCTGTTGTTTACCTCTTTCGGGATTTTTTTATCGCTGTATAGCAGGCTATGTGTCGCTCATCCGTTTCGGCATCCTTTCCATTCATCAGGACGTTATCTACGTTAATGAAACGAGTGGTATGTTTGTTTAGTTCTGCCGTTAATATTTTCCACGTGGTTTGTAAGCAGGTTATTGGCCTGTAGTAGCTTTGGATCGTTCCCTTTCTTGCTGTCCGTTTCTATTAATGTGATTATTACACTCTAGTATGTCCATTTTGTCTATACATCTTCCTAAGTTTTGTGTTAATCTTCCATGTTAGGTCGTGAATTTTAAAATCAGAATGCATGTATTCCGTTGTGGCCGACTGTTTTACAGTTTGCTATTTTTCCTAAACGAATCTTAGTTAATTACGGTTGCTATTCCTTCTTAAATCTCCTGAAGTTCTTCTTTCATGTTTTATGTTCAGCCATTCGGCATTTCTGTTGGTGCATTTCCAATATATTGTCCCAGAATTGTTTCAGTTGATGATTGTTTCTGTAGATGTCCGATTGTTCGTTTTTGTTCTTCCTCTGTTCATGTTTTAGAAAAAACGGGCCTTCATTTTTCAATTGTCCTATTTTTGTACTGTTTAGATTTATTATTATCATTATTATTATGATTATTATTATTAGTAGTAGTAGTAGTTATATTGTTCTTGTTGTTAGTTTTTTGTTTTGTTGTTGTTACTCTTGTTCTTGTTATTATTCTTATCCTTGCTGTTACTGTTCTTATTGTTATTCTTTTTGTTATTTCTATTGTTATTGATGTTGTTATTGTTGTTGTTATTATATATATAATATTGCTGAGAATAAATATTGTGAAGAAAAAATCATCAATTGTTCAAAACAAAGGATGTATATAAGAAAATTATTTTATTATTCCTTCCTTTAACCATGGCTTTTCAAACATGTAATCCTATCGTGAGAGAAGATTCGACAAATAAGTTGGAAATATTAAATTTAGCATAGTGTTAACATTTGAAAAGATATAAAAATATAAAAGAATATAAGAGAATGTATTTATTTATATTATTTATATGTATTTATATGTATTTATTTATATTATTGCTCTATCTCGTATAATGAGCAGTAACTTTTCATTATAGATTATATTTAAAAGATATATTTTATGTCTTTATTTTCACTTTTACACTTATATATAAGTTGTATAATTGATTAGTTCGAACTCTATGAAATAGATCAATTTTTTTAAATAACGAATACATTTTTCCTGATAAAGAGAACATTTGTCAATAACAAAGTAGGGTTGCAAAAAATTATCCAGAGTACAAAACTAAATCTGATATCCGGAACGTTTTTGTTCTTGTATTTTAAGAGGGAGTGGTGTCTGATCAAGTCTGCTGGAAAACCTAGAGATAAAATACTGTTTTGTTTTTAAATCACTGAAATAGTTTTTCATGGTATACTACTAGTGATCTCTTATATAATATTAAGACTGACGTAAATTCTTGAAGGCAAACTAATGTGGTGAATGCAAAAGATTAATTGACTTACAAGCAAAGTAGTTTTCCAACAAAGGACTTGGGATAAAAATGTGTTTTGTTGTTTTTTCATATAGTTTTAATCGTTGAAAAAATTGTATGCCTATATATATATACATATATATATATATTAATATATATATATTAATATATATATATATTAATATATACATATATATATATATATATATATATATATATATATATACATATATATATACACATATATATATATATTCATATATAAAAGGATTCAATGAATTAGAACATTACAATTGTTCCAGGAATTAGAACATCAAGTCTAGTATGGCGTACGGTCGTTTTCAAAAACATTCTGGAAATACTTTATTTTGTTTTATAAATTAACAAAGCTACTCCAAAACGTCTTCATCAGCGCCTTTAGCACCATGTCTTACAGAAATTCAAAGAATAAATAACAAGCTCGTCGTAGAGTAACATCTATTGACAGAAAGATCCACAGAGACAAATAATAGAAAAAAGAATAAGTTACAAATATAAAATAAAAATAGAAAGATAAAATAATAATAATAATAATAATAATAATAATAATAATAATAATAATAATAATAATAATAATAATAATAATAATAATAATAATAATAATAAAACATTATAAAAATAAAAATAAAAACAAAAATAAAAATAAAATATAAAAAAATAAAAGTATATAAATATTCATATATATATAATATTTATATATATTTTGAATAATTCATTTTAAAATGGGTAGTCGAAATTGTTTACTTGGCGACATAAGATTCATCAACAATCTCTATCTTCGCTGATCGAACAATCTAATTTGTTTAAATGTGTCTGAAAGGTTATAACGTACGCACGAACATGAACTGCTGTAGCTTATTATCATATAAATTATTTGATTAGAGACAGATAACAATCTGCGATGTCAAATTGCAGGAATCTGAATAGCTTTCATCATCTATGCTACTAAACAATGTAACTGTTGACTGTTGTTCTAGAGTCGTATGTCTAAATTACGTGTTATTTGTTTATTGGTGGTTTTGGCATATGCTTGCTTGCTGTTTATTTCTCTTTTGGCGGAGTTAAGCAGTCTCCATTTGGGTCGATTATTGAAGTCTGTTTTATGGTTTTCAAGTGTGATGAAGGCTTCTCTCTTAGTAAATCGAGCAGATCTGTTTACTTATAGCTGATGGGACTAGAACAATCTACTGGTGTATTAAATAAAGGGTTTAGTTCAAATTCCGTACAGATTCCAGAGTTAAACATCAAAAGTCCCGAGTTCGACAAGAGGTACATAGGCAGAAACGTTGTGAGAATAACATCGATTATGATAACAGTAGTTCGACATATCAACATAATATTAACTATATAGTTTCGTTACATAAGAAACTAGCAGGACCCGTATCCCCGCGTGCCTGGGGGAAATATAAAATAATCGTTTTAATTTTTTTTTAAATTAGTGTAGCAATTATGAAAAAAAATCAGTAAAAAACAAATATCCCACTGTAAGTAATTTAGGGGTATCTAAATAGGATGTAGCCATATTTTTATATAAAAAAATGCTGTAAAAATAGTTTTAGTAAATAAGAAAATACAAGCGAGTTATCGAAGTTTAAAGCACGAACTAAGCTCCCTACCGTAAAGTTTTAAATGGTACCATGTTAAAGTAAATAATATTAAATATATTTTCCTATTACTAATAATCAAAGCATACTTTTTTATGATAGCTTTTAACATATAATCTGAGAAATAGTTTTTAAATACATCATTTTATAAATAGTCTAACAGTTTTTCACAAGTGGATGTTAAATAAAAGAAAATGATGTTGTAATAACGTATCATAATATTCCCGAAGAATTTTTTTTTCGCATAAGAAGAGATATTTCTAGACCGAAGCAAATTTTCTATTTTGTTTGGAGAGCGGGATTTTCCACAAATAATATTAAAAATATTTTAAATACTTTTCTGTATATAACCTAATACCTTTTCATAAATATAAATTAAATAAAAGAAACGAAACATCGCAGTAATATGCAAATGAAAAAATGCGTTATTTTTCGAGCGTCAAAAATATATGTGAAAGCAGTTGTTGGAATTTGTGAATGCATGCGGCCATATGTTCGTTAATGCGTAATCCGCTAACCTAAATTTTTTACAGAATATATATGCTACAGACAATTAAAAACGGCTGAACGATAATCTGTTAACCCGCGAAGGGGGTGGAATCGTTACTTAGATTTAAAACCTATGGTAATATGTGGACATTATTAAGAAGGACAACGTGCAATTATTTTGGTGATTTACCCAACAAGAAATAAGAAAGCATTTGGTGTTTCGGGTCGAGAGAGGAAAAGATATTAAAAAGCGAGTAAAAAGGCAGCCACCTTCTTTTTAGAAGCGTTATTTGGAAGAGTCAAGTAATCTGGAGAAAATATAATAAATATTAAAAGAAGACGAAATAAATGCGTAATTTCTGGAAATACGCACGGCGGCTAAGGCTAATTGAGTGGCAGAAACGATTAGCGCATGATTGTTTTGGTTCTCAACCTATTATGTATAGAATGCAACAGGAAAATAGACTTTACTTTATTATATAGAATACGTTTGTGTTGTTTAATTATATCATTTCATATTAGCAAATCAAGTGAAAATCATTCTAGTTTTTCACATTTTAAAAATTCAGAAGAAAATGATCGATTGTCTATTTAGTTAAATGGAGAATGTCATGTAACGTTTAAAAATATAAATAAAAATGACATACGACTCTTATCTTTCTGTCGAAACCAATTAACGAAATACATAAAAAGGCGTCACCGATTTATTATGGCGCGTTGTGTGATTTCTTACCTTCTCTTTTCTCTCCCACCACTCCTTAGAAACACATCACATTCATGTGCGACATGTCTTGAAGCGGCTTTAAGGAATAATTTATTTATGTATTCAAATAAGCGCCGGTCACTTCAATTAAATTTAGCGGGTTTTATTTATTGAGAAGCAGGACTTCTGAACACCTAATACAAATTAACTTAAAAATGAGCGTTCTTTATTTAGTTCACCTTGAGGTATAATTATTATGACTAGCGAGACCGGGAGAAATTCCCAAGTTGTATCCTCCGTCTGTTGTATATTGCGGCTGTGCATTCTGTGGACGTACGGGCGGTTACATCTTTTAAAAAAGGGGTAGAAGGTGATACCGAACATACAAACATGAAATTGCCTTTGTTTCCTCTTCTTCATCTTATTATTATTATTACTGACTAGGAGTTCTCACACAGGTCATCAGTGATTGCTCACAGACAACCGGTGGTATTCCCTGGGGTCTTAGTGACAACAAGTCTCCCCAGATTTCTAGTATTCTCCACCTCTTTTCGATGACCACCGCAAATAACGTTGCAGTATCGCAACAGCCGTTTACCATTGATTTCTCGCTGGTAAGGACCATTGGTCTTCTCTGGGATTTGGGTGGCAATAAGCCCTCCCAAGGTCCCAGCACTCTCTGCACTTCCAGTGAAGGTCTGGTTTGTACTGTCCCTCCTCGGTCTTTTCTTCCTCCTTGACCCTATGCAAATATTTTTGTTTGGTGTCAGCCTAAGTTTTTACCATTTTTTTATTGTTTTCATTTTTTTTAATACTTTTTTTTAAATTATTATTTGGGGGGGAGAGCGGGCGAGCTTATGGTGTTTCTTGATATTTTTGTTCATTGGATCATTTTTGTGTCGTGTCAGCTGGGACCGATGTAATTTATTGAGGAGGGTGGTTCATAAAGTGATGTTTCTTGCATTTTATGTTCTTTTGTTTGTGATGTCGTTTTCTTTCTGTGGTTTTGTTTTTTCCTGTTGTAGATTCCATGTGACCCTTCGTAGCTTATACGGGATGGTGTCCGCATTCGAGGATTTTTCTTAAGATTGCAGCTGTTTTGATCATTGCCGTCCTTTGTATAGTTTCAATCATCCCTTTGATTACAATTTCTCCCAGTCTTTTTTTCAAGTTTTTTGCATTGTTCTTAGTGCTCCTACGATTATTGGTATTATACTGACTTTCTTCATGCTCCATATTCCTTTCAGTTCTCTGGCTAGTTCCGTGTATTTACTTCGTTTTTTCCGTTTCTTTGATCTTCACTCTGTGATTGCTGGAACGGCGAAGTCTACGATTTTGCAAGATTTTTTCTTCTTGTTGATTATTATAACATCCGGTCTCCTTGCTTGTATGAGTTTGTCTGTTTGTATATCCATATCCCAGATGAGTTTGTGTTTTTCGTTTTCCAGTACTATTTCTGGTTTATGTTTGTACTATTTGTCTGCGTATTCGAAATTCAATTATTTGCAAGAGAATACAAGAACAGACATGACTGTGTGGGGAAAGCAGTACACCGGGAACGGTGTACTGCTTTCCCCACACAGTCATGTCTGTTCTTGTATTCTCTTTGGGTTAGTTTGTTACATTCACTTATTATATGATTTACTGTTTTGTCTCTTTGTCCACACAGTCTGCATTTACTGGGTTTTTATCTATTTTAGCTTTAATGTAGTTTGTCCTAATTGCATTGTTCTTTGCAGCCATCAATAAAGATTCCGTTTCTCTGTTCAAGTGTCTTTTTCTTAGCCATTCGCAGATATTTTCGTTGGTTTTTTCTCTTGTCAGTCTTCTGAAGCGTCCATGTAGTTGTTTTTCATCCCACTTTTCTTTTCTTGTTTTGTTTTCTGGTTTCGGTGCTTCTCGAGTTGCTCGTTGGAACGATGTCTCTTGCTGTAGTAATAAGGATTTCTGTGTGTTGAGTTATGTATTTCCCCAGCTTTTTTTTAGTCTTCCACACAATCTTCTATACTTACCAGTCCTCTTCCCCCTTCGTTTCTTTTCATGTAGAATCTGTCCGTATCATCTTTTGGATGTAGTGCGTTGTGCATGGTCATTAATTTTCTATTCCTCTGGTCAAGGTGCCTGAGTTCTTCTTTGGTCCAGCCTACGAATGGTCCAGCGTATCTTATTAGTGCTACTACACAGGTGTGTATTCCTGTTACTAGATTCCTGCTATATAATTTCGTTTCTAAGATTTTCTTGTTCTTCGTAAATATTCTGTGAATCTTGGAGAAGATTTTTTTTTAAACACAAAAAAATGGGGAGAATATTAATTCACTGGGTTTGCTAAGAATAGGGTTAACTTAACAATACATTGAATATACTGTCAAGGCTGCTACAAGGAAGGTGGGCTCCCTCTACCGTGCTAGAAACTGCTCACACCTGCCAGTATCCTATATCTCTACAAAGCCACTATTCGCCCATGCATGGATTATTGTTGTCACATGTTGGCTGGTGTTACAGCCACTTATCTCGCTCTCTTAGACAGGGTACAAAAAAGAATCTCTAATCCAATTGGTCCCACACTGTCATCCAACCTCCAGACCTGTTCCATGGACACAATGTCGCACTCTTGTGCTTGTTCTATAAGTATTTCAATGGAATGTGCTCTGATGAACTTGCTGCTCTGGCCCCCCTCGACGTATATACCCCCGACCAATCTGACAATCAGCAAAATCCCACCCTTCACTGTGTGTGGCTCGATCTAGGTTACAATTCTTTTTCACTATCTTGCTTTTTCGACGACCCCGGGGTAATCTCATTACAAAGGAAAGAGTAAAAAAACACTAGGATAGGATATTGAGAGTATATGCATATATAATTGTCACTGCTGGTTTAATAGTGTTAGACAGGCATAATATCAGGGAGAGCTGAAGAAACGTACAAGATTATAGATTACGATAGATAATATGACCTGTTGGGTCAACCATTGATTTCTATTTAAACTGTTTGAATCAGGAAAAAGTGAATTTACAAAGCCAGTTAAATTATCTTAAATAATGTATCCATGTTAGCTATATCTCTTTATCTCTCTTTCGATCTATCCCCCCCCCCCCAGATACGTGTCACCGTTTATAAAGGCCCAAAGGCCACTTGAGGATAAGGGTTAATGAGATTGTCAACACCCTAAGAGGATTAGAAACGATGGGTTTAAATGATCAGGATTTGATTATTTAAATAGACGGGCTGATAAAAATTTGTTGAGAATCAGGCCCATTGTATTGTATTCTACATATGAAAAGTTATGAGTAAGAAACTTTGTTCATAGAAGTTCAGTTTAGCTTTAGGTACACATGAGAAGGAAAGAATAAATAATTTCTTACAGTGGTTGTAGCTAAACGGGTGTTTGCTGTAAATGTTTTACAGGGAAGAACCAGTTACTGGAGTTCAGTCGTGCACCTACTACGAACACAAGGTCTCTTCTGCGAGAAATCGAATGTAGGGAAACGGTGATATCACTCCCACGGGATTTCGAAGTCGATGTTGTACTCTGTTAGGGCATTAGAGAGTGAGCGGCACTTTCCCCAGATGTCGCAACAGTACATTTTAGGACGGATCTGGCCTTTATACACGTTGATGATTGCTTCAGGAGTTGGGTACGTTCTAGAATTAATACGTGTGGTAATATTCTCTATTTTTTATAACTTACTATTCCAATCTTCTGTTTTATAGTTAGTTTTTGACTGTTAATAAACGCAGAGAAATATCAAGCGAACAGAGAGAGAGAGAGAGAGAGAGAGAGAGGGGGGAGGTGGATAGACACAGTATAAAATAAGGTATCAAAGAACATAAAGTGGAAGAGGATGAGAATAATAGGCAGAAACTTAGTAAGAGATGGGTCACTAGGTGAGTCAATTGAAATTTGCGACTAAATAGAAAATTTTTAATAGATTTTAAAAAAACATTACTCAATCTCTAAACCAAGGAATATCTTAACATTTATATTATATGATTAAAATATATATGAAAAATAGATTAGGTAAACAAACGTTGATGAACCCAGCTTGAGTATAATAATAGATTATGGCTTAACATAAATAATAAGAACTCTGATTTTTTTTAATAAATGCTCGCAGGTAACTGTTGCCTATTTTATTTGTTCTATTTTCCATGAATAGGTCAGGTTAATCCAATTATTTCAATTTTATTTATTGTTTCTTGTCATTTGTTTTCTTTTTAAATTTTCCATTCAGCCGATGTTGCCGTCAGACAGAAGCCAATCTTTACTACCTGCAAACAAGTCCGCAAAAAAAGGGGGAAAATAGTTTATTCAACAAAGCAATTGTTTCAGCCGGACGCAAACGCTATGTGTTGTTTGTGCATCCGTTGATTTATAGCTGAAAGCAGTCGCCATCTTGTAAAATAAAATAAAATAAACGTATGTGTGACAAGTAAGGAATTCGGTAGTGATTGTACGAATCATTTGCAGAAGAAACGAGTCTTTCTGTTTAGAGGTGTGAGCATTTTTTTTACTACTGAGTCACCACTTATGAAGGCACAAAGGCCACTTGAGGATAAGGGTTAATGAGTTTTAAGGTGGACGGTGAGACAACATCGTGATGGTTGGAGTTTGGCAGAATTTGACTATTTCCTAATTTCCAGTTTGACAAGAATGTGTTTCCATTAGATTTGAAAACGACGATGTCGTAGTCAGCAGGGAAGTAGCATTTTGAATTTACCAACCTGAAGGGTAGACCACCATATCGCAATAAAATAAATATTTTTTTTTTTACTTTTGTTTGCTCTAGACAAGGCATATTGCCACTGGCGCGTAAGAGGCTACTGTGATGGAGTCATATTCATAAGATTCAACCTGGGTGGGAAGTTGGAAGCAAGATTTTTGTTCATTTTACATTTAAATTCTTACATGTTGGTACGATTGGGAAAACAGGGAGCAGGGAGGGAATTCCAAAGGCAGGGATCCGCGGTGAGAAGACATTGTTCGCTCTAGTGTGTGAGTATGTGTTTTGTGTCGTGCATTAGCTATGTGGGTAACTCTCTACCCTCCAATAACAAACTCTGAGTTTTACATTTTTCTTTCTCCCTCTAAACATTTACTGTTTATCTCCATTATTTTTTCAGCATAACTTATCATATCAATCTACGCCACAAACATTCCTAAATTAATTTAATTGTATTGTATTATTCTTTTCAACAAAAGACTTTTCTGACCTTAATTTTCTTATTACTGCGTAAGCTAATCTTTGTTAATTTTTAACACCGGAATTTCTATTAAAATGCTTTTCTTAAATTCCTTGTTCATTTTTTTTTTATTTTCATCATCACTATCACATTAAGTTACTTATTCTTTATGACTATATTTATTTTTCTTGCCCCATGATGCTTCGAGTGGGTCTACGTTCGCGATGGACATCCATAAAAATACCAGTTTACACTTTATTCTTTTGTATATATAACTCAAAAATTGAAAATTATAGAAATTAAAAAATAAGAATAAAAACAATTAAATCGGGTGCAAGGCTTGAGTAGCACTATACATGCTTCCTTATTTAATTCATTGAGGTGCCTACCAGTAAAAATAATTGAAGAGCAAGAACTATGAGTTTAAAACCGTTCAATGTAGTTATTATCAAATTAGGCCATTATGAATTGTATGCTAATGCACCCAAGCTACGGATTAAATAGAAACTTGTGTTCAATTAATTGTATGCACTGAATTGTTTACATTGTGTTTCGGAATTTTACTGCAGAAAGGGTTGAAAAAGCAAAGTTTAGCGTAATGTACTAGGTACCTAGTTGCTTTGTCAACTAGAAATTCGTGTAGTAAAACACCACAGGGTCAATAAAACACACACACATTACAAACATACTGTATGGTTGTGGCTCATATACACAGTACAGATGACGCATAAAGTAGCTCGAGCAATTACACACCCACTCGAAGGTAAGACATACTTGATGCTCTATAGCAAATCAAGTCTTGCCTAATGATCTGTCAAAATAACACCCGAATTTCAAACCCACATTCCAATCCTTAAGTACATGTTATCAACCAGTAGTAGTAGTAGTAGTAGTAGTAGTACACTCATCTTCCCCACTCTCATCTTTGCAGTGTTCCACAAGGTTCACTATTAGGAACATTGTTGTTTTTTTATATTCATAAATGATTTAACTAATGCTTTAAATTCAAAAATAAAATAATTTACTCACTAACAAGACCCGTGTCTCGGCGTTGCCCGAGGGAAATCGAAAAGAATTCTTTAATTTCAAAAAAGTAAATATTAGAGTATCAAGCAATCCATCTGAGTCATTGTTATGCCTTTTTATGCTAAGTTGGCCTTTCGGCTAAGTGTGCGTGTTCCCTGACTAAGCATGACATGTCGGATCCCAGCCCTTCGGGTAACTTTAGCCTCTTAGCTAGTCGATTGAATGAGTTACGCCCTTGATAATAGAAATCCTCCAAGATGCTAACTCCCCACTAACATTGTTCTGTCCTCAGCCTTTCCCAAATTGCATTTATCTTAGAAGGGCACCGCCTATTCTCAAAACTCCATACCCCGTTTTCTTTTTTCTCCCAAGTAGATCCCAGTCCTATTTAGAGATTGACCTGCTCGCTTTTAGTTCTGAAAAAATAACGGAAAACAGTGGGCGGTATATTACTTAGAAAGGGTTGGGAGAGAGAGGCAGACAGACAGACGGACGAGGTGGCAATCGCATCATAGATACTATTATAAAAATATAGCAATACCAGTGACATCAGACATGTTGCCGTAAGCTTAACCCTGATAAGAAGAGAAAGACAGTAGGAGAAAGAGAGAAGAAGAAAGATAGAGAGACCGAGAAAGGGGTGTGTGGCAATCGTATCATAGAGACAGTTATAAATTTATGGCAATTCAGCTACACAGAAATCCCTTCACCCCCTAAAAATGGGAGTGGTCGCTTAACCAAAACAAACATTTTCGCTCGAATTTGAAAATATTATTAAGGAAAACAATAAAATGCTGTAAAAATCGAACGTTAATTCAGTATTTTAATCGCTGGCGGGCATTGTGCTGTTTGTTTCTCATAATTTTTGAATAAAAGTTGTTCAAATTTGAAATTATGAAAATATTAAAAAAATAATGTTTACTTGCGATAAATGATTAGTTCAATTCTAAATAAATTAAAATAGATGCAATCATGAAAAATACACAAAGCAAAATAAACAAATATTTGATAAAAGATGTTTATTGACTTGTTGGTTTCCTGGAGAAAATAATTTGATTCGGCCTAAATAAAACCCCACTACTTATTTTGTTTCGGAGCATGATTTTCCACACGTGGTAAGTTCCTAGATACGTATTTGTGACTTATTTCTTTTCTTAAAACGTATATAAAAATAAATCGTCAAAACTAACTAATAAGAATGGAAATAAGTTCATAAAATGTATCCAAAACAGAATAATCCCTAGATATTGTATTTTTGTTCGCGTAAAAAGGAATATAATTTTTTTGAATAGAAGTATTTTCCACGACCAATATTGTAAATAAAAGAAATGCAAACAGTATCTTTAATAGGAAATGTAGTATTATTTTCTCTGACAAATAATCAAAGCAAACATGTATGTTTAGTTGTAATAATATTTTATTATTATAATGATTGTTTTATTGTATGTAAAAACAAGAAGACTTGTTAAAAAGTGTATACTAAATTTTCTTTAATAACATAGGATCCAATACAGAATATTCTGAGAAAACAGGCAGAAGTAGTCATTTGCGCTGATCAGCTGCTGGTGACACATAGGATTTCGGGTCGTAAGTAAATATATTTAGGAGTCAAAGTTGTTCGAGTTAGATTACGACTTAGGAAGATCGCTGAGAGAGCCCGACATTCCACGAATCGGCGTTGGACAAAGAAGATAATCATTGGGGACTGATACGACCGGACAAGTATCAACAGACAACGTTTGGGAGTCCTCTGTCGCGCTGACGATATTACACACACTCAGAGCGAAACTTATATCAACAACCTGTCTCGGGTTGTTTTTACTATAGCGCGACCACGAAGCCGATTATCGGGCTATATAAAGGAAAATATGTGGAAATAAAAAATAAAATAGAAACATGTAAAGTATTACGCGTTGGATCCAGAAATATTAAAGTACATATTTACCGACAATTCGTTTTGATGACAATTTAAAGTTAACAATATTTTACATATTGTATCGAGGCCAATTGGAATGATTGGGTGATATAATTTCAAAGGAGCCAATTTTTTTTTAAAGATATATATGAGTTCTAATAAGACCTTTTATAGAGTAGTGTACACAGACGTGTGTTCCAATACTTTGACATAGAAATTTGAATGTAATATTGAGATTTGAAGACTCACAAAGAAACGTGACAGAACTAATAAAATGACTAAAGGATTACAGTTACACGGACATATTGCAGAATAGGACTAACTACTTTACTAGAAAGAAGAATGAAACTTTCAAAATTGATCGTATGTCGAACTATGGTAAACATTTTGTTTTTAATGTTTATCCTGTATTTGGAAAGTTAGCTATTATGAAGGCAAATTAAAAAAAACTAGATCTATAAACAAATTATATATATATATATATATATATATATATATATATATTAGAGAAGATTAGAGCAACATCGGTACTGTCGGTTTCAAATACAAACAAAGGGGACCTTTAGTTGGTCTCCTATGCCAAGCTTTCTTCAGTCTTTGTTTATGTCTGTCTCCCCGGAAAATGGCGGCTCGCGCATTGCGTTTTGAACGACGGTACCGATGTTGTTCTGATCTTCTGTAATACATATATGAATAAATATTACCCTCTTATTTTTTAATTGTACTTAATAATCGAGCACTTTGTTGGGATTCTCTCCCACTCACCTTTACACACACAGACATAATTTTTTTTAATTATAATTTCAGGATAGTGTACGAGGACATCATAAATATTCTGAATATGATAGTATATGCTTAATATTGTAAATAGGTCATTGACAGAAGAAATAAAAGAGCAAAAACAAAAATATTTTTTAAAAGTGAACATAGTTATTTATCAATTTTCTCATTATGTTCAACTAAGAGTAAATTTTACCCTAAACCCAGGCTTTTCAAAAAGTATTCATTTTTATCGGAGGGATAAGACATTCTGTGATTTAATAAAAGGATGCTTCAAATATTTTTTGAAAAAGTTTTTTAAAAGATTCACAAAACTTTGAGAAAAATCTGTTTTTTTTTAATACAACAAAAAACTAGAAAATATCGGATGCTTCTTGAATGTAGCATTCAAAACCAAATATGCAAAATATTAACATGTTCGTAACCGCACCCATGTTAGCGACAAATGGTGGAACTTAAAACCTGGCTATGTATGGCGAAGAGGAAACCCGTTAGGTCAAATATCCCTAATCCGGAATTAAATAATCAAGTGTGTGTATATATATATATATATATATATATATATATATATAGGTAAACTTCGGTATCTCGAACACCGATGTCTCGAATACAACGCAAATCTCGAAGTCAGTTGGCGGTCCCGACCGTTTATTGGTGTCAATTTCAGACTTCGATTTCTCGAACCCTCGGATATCTCGCAGTTTATTTTCAGTCCCATCAAGTTCGAGATATAGAAGTTTACCTGTATATATATATATATATATATATATATATATATATATATATATATATATATATATATATATATATTACAGATGATCAGAAGAAATCGGTACCATCGGTTTCAAATCCAACAAGGACGAACAGCACGTGATCGCCATTTATGGACACCCCTCAACAATGTTGTTCTGATTTATTGTAATATATATAATGATCTGTATTCTTCTCTGTTATATTGGACTAGTCTTATCATCTACATGTAGAATATTCGATTACGGATACGGGTTCTGTTTAGCGTGTTTTCTGGGGTTATCAGCCGATTGGGGGTTCGAGGAAACATTTTATGAATAATATCTAAGATAATCTCTAATATGCAAAGTTGAATCCTAATGGACGTCAAATTCTGCGTATAGCTGTGAGTATATTTAATGGTACGCGTAGGCGACAAATGATTGAATATTCTGCGCGAAGGACGCCAAGAATAGAAAATTCACCCGATGGGCATTCCAGCAACGAACATTTCAGCGTGACTGTAACACGCGATTGAGCTTCGTTGTCTGCCTTTCGGCTCACGAATAACCTTACACAGAAATATATTATAGAACCCAACGAGATCTTTTTTTTTCTTCTTTTTCTTCTTCTGTTTCTTCTTCTTTTTTTTTCTCTTTTTTTCTTCTTCTACTTCTTTTTCTCCTTCTTCTTCTTATTATTACTCGCTAGGAGTTCTCGCACAAATCATCGTCAGTGATTGTTCACCGACAACAACCAGTGGTATTTCCTGGAGTCTAAGTGACAACAAGCCTCCCCAGATTTCCAGTATCCTTCACCTCTTTTCGATAACCACCGCAAATAACCTTACGGTATCTCAACAGCCTCTTACCACTGATTTCTCGCTGATAAGGACCATTGGTCTTCTCTGAGATTTGGGTGGCAATAAGCCTCCCCAAGATCCCAGCATTCTCCGCACTCTTCTAGTTTTAGGTCTGGTGTGTGCTGTCCCTCCTCGGTCTTCTCATCCTGCTTGACCCTTTGCAAATATTTTGTTTGGTGTCGGCGTAGGCCGGCTCCATTTTTTAAATTATATTATACTATATTGTATTATATTATACTGTATTATATTATACTATACCATATTATACTATACCATATTATATTATATTTGGGTGGGTGATGGGTGGGAAGGGAAGGGGTGAGCTTACGGTGTTTTTGTAATTTCTGTCCATTAGTTTATTTTTGTGTGGTGTTTGCTGATGCCGATTTATTATTATAATTATTAGTAGTAGTAGTAGTAGCAGCAGCAGTAGTAGTAGTAGTAGTAGTAGTAGTAGTAGTAGTAGTAGTAGTAGTAGTAGTAGTAGTAGTAGTAGCAGTAGTAGTAGTAGTAGTAGTAGTATTCTTATATTATAATTTGAACTCACAAGGATTTATCACACAAGTCATCATAGAGTTCCTTGGAGTCTGAGTGACATCAAACCTCCCCAAATGTGTAGTATTTTCCATCCTTTTTCGATAATCATCACAAATGACCTTGCGGTATCGCAACAGCCGCCTACCATTGATGTCTAGCTGGCAACGACCATTGATATCCTCTGAGATTTGAGTGGCAATAAGTCTCCACAACGTCCCAGCACATTCCGCACTCTTCCAGTGGAAGTCTGGTTAGTGCTCTCCCTCCTCGGTCTTCCAATCCTCCTTGCCCCTTCATCATTATTTTGTGTGGTCTCAGCCGAGGCTGGTGCCATCACTCTTTCGTGAGGGGGGGGCAGTTTATGAGATTTCTTGCAGTTTCTGTTTCTTGGTTCATGTGGTGGTTTTCTTCCTGTGGTTTTGTTTTTTCCTATTGTAACTTCCATGTGACTGGTTACCATTCGTAGTTTATGAGAGTTGGTTTCCGCATTCGAAGGTTTTCCTTAAGATGTCAGCTGTTTTGATCATTGCCGTCCTTTGTATCGTCTCAATGATCCCTTTGATTCCAATTTCTCCCAATCTTTTTCCAGATTTTTTTTGTGACTGTTGCTAGTGCCTCTACGATTATTGGTATTCTGTTGACTTTCTTCATGCTCCATATTCCTGTTCAGTTCTCTGGCAAGTTCCGTGTATATTATTATTATTATTATTATTATTATTATTATTATTATTATTATTATTATTATTATTATTATTATTAATAATAATAATAATAATATTATTACTTTATTATTGATATTATTCATATTATTAATATTATTATTAATATTATTATTAATATTATTATTAATATTATTAGTATTAATATTATTAGTAATATTATTATTATTAATATTAATATTATTATTTATTCACTAGGAGTTTTCACACGAGCCCTTATCAGTGATTGCTAAGTAGTTTGAGTGACAACGAGTCCCTTTCAAATTTGCAGTACTCTCCATCTCTTTCGATAACCGTTACAAGTGACATCGTTGGCACCAACCATGGTTTTCTCTGTCATTTGAGTGGAATTAAGCCTTCCCATGGTACAAGTACTCTTCGCACAATTCTAGTAGAGGTCTGGTTGGTGCTCTACCTCGATCTTCCTTGATCTATCACGACGACACACTGCTGCGTCAGCCGAGTTTGGTACCACATGTGCGTGTGTTTGAGAATATGTCAGTTTATGGGGTTTCTGGAAGTGTTAGCTCTCTTCGCCCCTGCGATGTTCTTTCGATTTTTTTTCTATCTCTATTTTAACTTACCTGAGATGTGTTGGCGTTCGTTGCTTTGGTTTCCGGATTCACGGGTTTTCCTTAATATTTCAGCTACATTTCGTATTGCCGTGCGTTGAATGGTGTTATCATTATTATCGTTATCTTTATTATTATCATTATCATTATTATTATTATTATTATTATTATTATTATTATTATTATTATTATTATTATTATTATTATAATTACTTTAAATAAGAGGACAGTCTAACCAAAAATAGTATGTATAGTTGTTCGGGTGTGTTGTTTTACGGCATATCAACACTTTTCTGGTTATGTAATGTCGAATCCAGTAATTTTTGTCAAAGTATTTGTGCTTCAAGTTTTTAATATCTTCAAATGTGCATCATGTTGCTTGGTTTGGTTGTTTGGTTTTACGGCATATCAACCCTTTTTTGGTTACGTAATGCCGAATCCAGTCATTTTTGTAAAAGTTTTTATGGTTCAAGCTTTTGGTATCTTCAAATACTGAGCAAAGAAAGGGGGACAATGTTGTTTTTTGCTTTTGCCTTTGCAGAACATGATTGAGTTTAGCAAAAGAGAAGTAAGAAAATACAATAACCATGTTTTGTGCATTTTTGGTCAGGAAGCCGGTATCTTCAGACAGCCTGATCTGGTAGCACAAGAAAAATCGGATGTAAATCCGACGTATAAATATTCACTTTTATATAAATAAATGGTATATAAATGTGATTAGAAAGGTATTTTTTTGTGAAAAAGTCTTTATTCATATCATATGACGTTACGGTATCTTATATAACTTTTTACAGTAATGCAAAATCCAAGGGAACAAAATGTTTGTTTACATCGGAAATAGCATCTTTTTCTTCTCTTCTTCATCTTTATTTTCTCTCTCCTTTTCTTTCTCTCTATCAATTACATTTCCTTATCCATTTGTCATCTCGAATGCGAAAACACCGTTCTTTATCTGTAGCTGTTCAAAATCTGAATAATGTATATAATGACAAAATTCAAAATTAGACTCCTTCTGCTCGCTATATCTCCCTTCTTTCTCTTTCTCTTTCGCTCTTTTGGTTAAATAGGATTACTTTTGTGGTGATATTTCCTTTTTGTTTATAATGGATTATTTCAATCTTTTTATTCCTTCAATTCTTTATTATATTAGACTGTTAATAAACAACGAGAGAGAGAGAGAGAGAGAGAGGCGGTGGAACGACACTGAAAATATTTTAGCATGTATATTCTGTAATTAAAATATATAGGAAAAAAGCCTTAGAGATACAAGCGTTGATTAAACCAGCTTTAGTATAATATATATATATATATATATATATATATATATATATATATATATATATATATATATATTACTCCCTTCATTACCAAGATGAAATATATCTTATACTCATCGTTGAAACTCAATGAACACCTTTTTTAACTTGAGTTCACCCCAGACAAGGCATACTGCCACTGAGACGTACGGGCCTAGGTGCAAGAAATTAAGGAGGGCATCTTAAGATAGGAGTTCTTGGCGAGATGTTTGTTTACATTACATTTAAATTCATGCATGTCGTTTAAGTCAAGGAAACAGAGAGCAGAGAGGGAGTTCCAAACACTGGCAGCTCTAGGAAAGAAGCTATTAGAGTAGAAAGCTCTCCAGCACATCGGCATCTCCGCGGTGAATGGATGGGATTTAACTGATAGTCGAGTTTGTCATGTGTATTTACGTCGAGGGGGCACCAAAGCAACAAGTTCATCGGATCACATTCAATTTAAGTACTTGTAATACAAGCACAGGGATGCAACATTGCGGCGATAGGATAGGGGCTTCGTGGATAGTGAGGGGCTTCCTAGATTAGCAACTATTTTTTTACCCTGTCTAAGAGGGATAGACTAGTGGATGATGCACCAGCCCAGATGTGACAACAATACTTCCTGAATGGGTGGAAAATGGTCTTGTAGAGATATAGGATACTGGTCGATGTGATAAATTTTATAACACGGTAGAGGGAGCCCACTTTCCTTGCAGCAGCCTTGGAAATTATTTCTTTGTTTTGTTCCAACTCATGTTTCAACCTACTTTTACAAAGAGATAAGACCCGAAGTTAGCTTTTAAAGCTCTCAAGGCATTTTTGTTTACATTTAAATTTCTGATCCTTTAGAACAGGGGCGGGCAACCTTTTCAGAGTGAAGGTCAGATGAGACTTTTGGAAGGAGATCGCGGGCCGGAGAGAAAAACGAAATCTCAGAATTACTATATTTTGTTTACATGAATAAATTGTACAAAAATTGCATTGAACACTCTACAAATCTGATATTTTTTCTCAAGAGACTTCTGTATGTGATGTTATAAAAGGCGCCGACGAAGAGCCAGTTTGGAATCATTAAAAATAATGACGGGGAAAGTAGCAAATTGATCCAGCATTCGTTTTGACACACCTCACATAGGTTCTATGTTTCATGCCCTTTCCTCGTCTCACGTTTCCTCTTTGCCTCTCTCTTTCTCTTTTTCTATTTTTATATCAGGCCAAGGATTTGAAATTAATAGTTAAAGAAAAATGAAATATACATGCAACATCGCTCGCTGATATTCATACGTTATTATCCCACTGTAAATCTTAATTGAAACCTATTTTTACGTCTGTCACAAAATGATATGAGTTTTACTGGAAGGTCCGCGGGCCGGATTGCAATAATAAAGCATAGCAGGGTGGCGGGCCGGACGCCAAGCCTTCAGACTGTTCTTAGTTTGTATAGGTTTTATTTACTCCTCCCCAGGAGTTAGGCACAAAGCCAGTTTTATCTTACTCCCACAAGTAAGATGTGACCCAAGATCGGGTCGAGAAAGTGGGGTTTGAAAAGCCAGCGCTCGAGAGGTGAGCACTCTGGCCATTTAAAAATTGCCTGGGCAGCCCCGTCGGCATTCCCCGGTAGGGGCGCCTCAGACAGTAAGCAATAAACTTACTCCTCCCCAAAGAGGGGAGGCAAAGCCTGGGAGGGTGGACCTCCTAGAACTGCACAGGACAGGCGTGCAGTATCCATCGGAACAGATACTACACTTTGATCTTAGCCAAAAGCCCAAGATCACTGAGTTTCGACTATGGTATAAGATGCATTTTGTCCCTGAAATGAAGACCGGTAAAGTAATTTAAGTTAAATATATAATTTTTTAATAAAATACATACTTTATATTAACACTCATTTATTAATTAATTAATACTAGAAAATATACGTTACGACAGGAATATTTATCTACAAACTACAACATGGTCGTTTTCAAGTCCAATGTCAGCAAATATCTGTCATGTCGTCCTGTGAATTCATCATAATTCCTCCATCCTTTCATGTTCCATCATTTAATGAAAAATCTCACTAACTCTTATCATCGAGTAGCTTTTGGCCTAGGTAACTGGTGATTCATTCGTATTTTTAAAATTCGGATAATTCTCGGAGTGTTGGTTGATTTATTTTTTCAATCAGTGATATTCGTTTTTTGATTATAAATGAATCACTTTCGCCTTCATTGCCCGTCACAATCTTATAGAAATGGATAGCCGCAAATAAAAATGTTTTTTACTTATTTTAAGGTAAACCTCAACTTATGCCATTCAATTTGCATTTAAATTATTTTACGTGTGAATATATTGTAAATTTCGAATACATTCGAAAGTTTCTTCTTCAATCGTCAGTGTTAATTAATTATGTATTCACTTGATTTTTAGACACGAGACAAATTTCTAAATACATTTACATTTAAATAACACAAATAAGTTATATATATATGTATATATATATAATATATATATATATATATAGAGAGAGAGAGAGAGAGGGAGAGAGAGAGAGAGAGAGAGAGAGAGAAAGAGGGGTATCATTTAAAAAGTTTGAACCCATAAACAGTTTCCTAAATAACAATACAAGTTCTACCTACCTCGATGTTGTCCGGGATACTTTAAAGTCATTTTAGTTTTAATGTATAGTTGTTTGCACATATTTGTTAACTTATAAAAAAAAATTTTAGCCGTAAGGGAGACTACTATTTTTATATTCTTTAATTTAATATATACAGGGTGATTCATAAGTCACTTCACTTAGCTATTTAAAATGATTACCATATGAAGCACAAACATACTATGAACTTTTGATAATTGTTATCTTACTCTCTAATTACTGCTATTTGTTATTTTAAATTTGTTCGTTTATATATTTGTTTCTATATATATATTTATTTCATAATAAATCAAATATGCTACAAAGAGTCGTAAATTCATTGCAAAAAAGAACGGAGCTATGCATGCAGAACGAAGGTGGCAATTTTGAAAATTTGCTGTTATTTTAAACTCCCATAAATGAATTTGTTGTATTACCGTATTTTTTAACTTTAGAATTTCAAAAATAAATAGCTAAGTGACTTATGAACTACCCTGTATATATATATATATATATATATATATATATATATATATATATATATATATATTTTGTGTGTGTGTGTGTTACAAATCTTCAGCATAACATCGGTACCGTCGGTTTAAATTCCAACAAGACAAAACTGCACATTACCACACGTTATGGACTTTTCTTAGCCTCTGGTAGAGAGTCCATTAAGGGCGGTCGGTCACGTGCTATTCCACCATTGTTGGATTTGAAACCGCCGGTAACGATGTTGTTCTAAACTGTTGTCATACATATATGAATAACTATTACGCTATTTTTTATTATTTCTTAATAATCTCGCACATTGATGCGTTCCTTTCCCACTAATCTTACAAACGATATATATATATATATATATATATATATATATATATATATATATATATATATATATAGCGGAGTGCGAAAATATATATGTTTTAGCATATACATCCTATTCTTTATGCATACCAACCTCTGCCAATTGAATGCTCGATGATTGTTAACTTGTTACAACAAAGCATATTTAAATAAATAAGATTTTGTTTCATTCCAAAGGTCATTTATCTTACAAAACATTTTTTCACAACAATCATTTTTGACACCATTTTACGGTTCCGTTTCGTTCAGCAGTGAACCAACCAATATGTGTATGTCAATATCGGATCTTTCCTCTCTGAACTTATCACAAAGACTAAAAAGTTCTCAATTCGAAACATTATACATTGCGATGTGACAAAATTAAAAGTCCTACTATCAAAACAAATTCATACCAAATGCCCTTCCATCTACAACGTCTTTAAAATCACGACTTGCCGATTTGATTTTTTGATTTTTACTTTGCAAATATTAAGTTGTTTTCTGATTTTTATGAATTTCTTTTATTTTTATTTTTATTTTGTAAATATAAATATATTTTCTGATTTTTGCAAATACGAATTAGTTATCTGATTTTTGCGGAAATTTTTTATTTTTATTTTGCAAATAATAATTTGTTTCTGATTTTCCCGGATTTATTTTATATTAATTTTTATTTTGTAAATATTAAATTGTTTTCTGATTTTCCCGGATTTATTTTATTTCTTATTTGATAAATATTAATTTGTCTACTAACTTTTGCAAATACTGATTTAGTTTTTGATTTTAGCGGATTTCTTTGTTTCATTTTCAAAACAGAGAGAGAGAGAGAGAGAGAGAGAGAGAAAGAGAGTCAATTTGTAGCAATTAATTTGTTTCCAGATTTATGAAATTACTAATATTTTTCTGTTTTTTTTTCATGCGGATAACTTTGTCTCATTTTTATTTTGAAAATGTTCATTTGTTTTCTGATAACTGTAGATTATTTTGCTAATAAAAATTATTTTTCTGCACAGATATTGAGCTGTTGCCACTTGGATGAAAGTTAGTGGTAGGTTTAAATAAGGGTATATTTGGTTTTGTAAGAAACAAGTAATAAAATAAAGCAGTGTTTATTAAAAAGTAAATTGAAATATATTATGAAGTAAATATCATAATAATGATGTTTACCTCGAGTATATTCGGATATTGCGAAGAAATTGTCTTTTATACGACGGCGGCAGACGAATTTCTGAAAGAAACTATTGTAATTTTAAAATTAGAAAACAAATTAATTCTTGCAAAATAATCCGCATTAATTAGAAAACAAATTGATATTTCTAAAATATTTTTTTAAGTCGGCAAAAATCAGACAACAAATTAATTTGCCAGGTAACCCCGCTGCCAAAAATAGACAAGCTAGTTGATAAAACTTGGCAGCCATTTTGAGAGCTAACCTCATTAATATTTATTTTTTTACTAAATTTCTAGAAAAAAGGAAATATTGAGCGTGTAAGAGGAAATAACTAATAATCTCAATAATGTAAGTGGAGATAACTCATACTCTCTCTCTCTCTCTCTCTTACATTAAGTCAAATTGCGTATATATATATATATATATATATATATATATATATATATATATATATATATATATATATATATTATAATTTGATAATTATATTTTCCTTGGAAGGCTAATTTCAACCTTATTTTTTCCAAACCGAAATTAAGTGAATTATTGCTGGTTCGGCACTATCTAATAACTATTAAGTTTAAATGTATATTAACGTGTGTATACTTCACAGAAAGACACGAAGCAGTAAGATCAAAATAATATATACGAAAAAAAAGTGTCTTCAGACGCAAGCATATTTATGTTAACACACAGTCCTATGAATCGCAGATGCTAATAAACGAAACATATCAAGTAAAAAAAGAACTGAAGAGACATGCACGCAGATTAAATCTACGATGTGTAAATTAATTGTGTATTTGTATAAGAATTTGTGAATAAATAGTTACTCTAGATATGGATAAGAAAAATGAATTACAGCCATTAACAGGGTTGGTATTTAAGGCCGCTTGAAGCATGCATTAATTGTGCATTTGTAGAAGATGCGTAAATGAAATAAATATGCTAACTAGAAAAGGAATGAGAAGAAATTACTTACTAAGTGATCGACCATTAGATAGTAATACTTAATGTATACACATATATTTGTTTATCTGAGATTGAGCAGTGTTTAAAATATTTTTTTATTAACGGCGTAAGCTAATTTATCTTTTAGGTAATTATTTTAAAATGCGTCCATAGTACTAATATTCATACCACGAATAATTTCTTTGAAAGTAATTGTTGCTAAGTACGCTATTGTATTGCTAATAATACGATAAAACAACAACAACGAAATTACTCGTCAGAAAAAAAGTTTATTTTGTCAGCTTAATTGCTATTTTAAAATCTGAAAGACTTAATTTTATAGAGTAGGAATAGATATATAGGGTCTTCGAGACAAATTTGTCATCTATTTTATAGTCTTTCATTTCAAAACCATTTGAACTATTTAATAGCGGTAAAGTGCAACAGATAGATGTGTACGTGTACTATTGAAGGCTGGAGAACATGGACGACCGGATAGCACCGGAATATTGGAAGAGAGTGACTTATATTATAAGGATTCCCACGGGATGAAAAAAAATCGGGTATCAGTGATCCTAGAATAGCGTTAAGATGTGAGCTTGAAAATTGCGACGTAGATATGGAGGTAGTGGCTAGCGGGAAATAATCATAGCAGGCGTTCAATAAAGGCACGTGGTTACTCGCTAACTTTTGTGTGACAAGACGGATTTATATTTATTTATATACAAATCAATACACATCGGGCTTTATTATAGAGTGGGTTATATATAATATCTCTGACGACCCAAAAAATAAAGGCAAAGATGTGTATGTTTACTTTGAACTAACGTCAACATTTCTCATCGAATTTCGAACCAATATAGCGCAGATGTTAAAGTACATCCTAGAATAATGTACGCAAACTAGAACGTGTATTATTAAGATGTGTCCGTTCAATCTGCGTGTTTAGTTATAAAAACGTTATTTCAAACATAAGCGTGACAGACCAACCGACCGGCCGATAAGCGAAGCCTCTTATAGCGATGCGCTTATGCAGAAATAAATGCGCATTATCTTAGTCCAAAGTGACTATCAAATTGACTCTGAAAAATGGCCAATTTACATTCGTTTACTTAAGTGGAAAGAATTGATGCCCATAAAACGCAGACGCTATGTTGACTCAGTGGTTTTATGCATTTATATATAAATCAATAATATATTCAGTTTTTACAACCGATTCTTTTATGGTAACGTCATGCGCATGCGCTGTGTGACTTACGAGTTATCATTTTAATATACATCATTGTTAGAGAATTTTTTAAATAGCAATTGATTACGAAACTTCTCTAATGAACAACAATTGAAAGAAGTTATTGTCCCAAATGACATTATATAAACAGCAATCATAAAAAGCTATACTGTCGGATTTTCAAAGTTAGAACCAAATAACAGTCCGTCTGACATGTGGGTATTTGATTCAGACTAGCCTATTTTTCATTTTATTTACTTACACTATGCAGTTAACACGAATATAATTTATTTTGCTTCGTTTTTTTCTGTAAATACATATTCCAACTAAGATTACTCTTAAAGCCATGTTTGCCTTACAAATCCAAACAGACGCGTGAGCTTATACGCTTTATACGATATTAACATTTTTTTAAATTACATTATACAGAGTAGAATACGTTTTTCTTTTCTTATTTTTAATATTTTTACTTGTTGTTTTATTTTATTTTGCGAAACGATTCGTAAAATAAATGAATTAATCGCCTAGAGAATTTTCGCAGCTGCTAATGATGAAATTGTTTTGTAAAATCTTTTAAAGAGGCAAAAAGTAAAAAATAGAAAACAAATTCAACAAAGTTTCCAGTGCCGGATTAATCAAATCAAATTTATTTGTACAAAAAATAGAAAAGTGTAACAAGCCATGTAAAAAAGACAGGAGATATTTACTCCTATATACAGTCTGAATGTTTGTCCACGCTACATTGAACCTGTATATGGTTGGAATCGCCACGACTTCTTTTGACATTCCGTTTCAGGGAGCGAAACATAGACAGAGAATTCTACTTTTCTTCTTTAGAGAGGAAAATGACGACGGTACATCTGCTGCGGATGCTCGAGTAGACCACAATTCAGCATTGGGGTGAATAACTCATCGATTCTTTAATTCCCGTTCCAAAATCAGGTACTTTCGAACCATTCACTGATCAAGTGAGAACAGATTTAGTGTTTGAAGCCGTTCTTTATATGTAAGCGTAGACAGACTTGTTACTATAGTAGTTGTTAACTTAAGGTGTACCAAATCCTTCTTGTATATAAGGATTTGTTGTTTGGATAGATTATTCAGGAATTGTCCATACGAGAGTTATACATAGTAGACAGTCAGCGTCTGCCGTTAAGTTGATAAAGTATTTCCTGATCAGATAGGGAATCTGCCTGGCTTAGGATTAGGTCTGCCTGAAAAGTAACGGGACTGGATTCAAAAATAATTTATTTCAAGTCTAAATAACTAACTACATAATTTCTCTTCAAAGTATGTCTTCTCAGGTTTAATGCAGTTCCCCATCCTTTTCTTTCAAGCTTCTATGGAATACTCGAAGGATTCTTTAGTTTTTCTTCCTGCATATAACTCAGACTCGGTCCAAGATGGAGTACCATTGCCACATCTGTGGATGTGCCTCTAAAAACACCATTTCTTACTTTGACAGAGCACAAAAATCGACTTAGTAATCTAGTGTGAGATGATCTCTTCTCTTCCCTGCAGCCCCTTATCACAGAAGAGATGTTGCTAGTCTTTCCCTGCTCTATTGGTATTTCAATGACTTATTTTACTGCTCTGCTTCTCTCCCCCCCCCCCCGTAAAACCTTCACAGCAAGAACTTATATGTTTACCAACACTGCAAAAACTCTCCTTTCTTCCTCTGTGTACCTAAAATGAAACGGAACTTCTATTAACTTACAAAAAATATAGTAAATGCGCCAAGACGCAGTAATTCAAGGCTGAATTGAACAGGTGCTGAGCCACTTTATTGTCTTATGTGTAAATCTTGCCTCTTCTTTCCCCTGCATGGCAACTGAAGTATTCTTGTTATATTTTTTGTCAAATTTATTGAATTGAATTGAAATATTTTTCGAAGTTGGATGTATACGCCAGCGGCTTGTGTCTAGGCTGCTAGCGCCGCACGTCTCTCCCTCCATTCATAGGGTACTTAAAGCAACCACGGTTCACCAAGATTTATTTTCCAGAGAGCCCCAAAACGCTAGTGAACGTATCTGCGTTGTCTCATGTTTTATTTTGAGAACAGTCTTTTTTTAGCTATGACTAACACTCTTAGAATCAAAGATGGCAGACTGGGTGACTATCATTACCTCCGTTGTCACCAGACAAGAACCGAGTCCAGTTCAGGCATAGACAAAAATTAATTGGCGACCCAGCTCCTATGGAACAGACGGTCTCGATGGCCTCAACGCTTTCAAACGGATCCCGCTGATGTGGACGAAGGAAAGTCATACAGAGTGTGTTCCAGTACGTTGATATTTTGTTTATTCGTGGTGTTTATTGTTTGTTTCTCGGGCGCATAGCTGGACAACATAAAAAGATGGGTTATAAAAAACGTATCTGAAAAAATTAAATGGTTGCAGAAAGCTAAGATTTTAGTTATACATTCCCGATGTATTATGTTTGCTGAAAATAGAATCCGTTATTTATCTTTTTCCCATAGCTCACACAGCAACAGAACACCCAGTCCCGTTACTTTTGAAACTAACGACGTGGTTTTGTAACAAACACTTGAAATATTATCAAACAAGAACATCGTGTTATATAAAAGCGGTCATTATATATACTAGCAAAATCATTCCATATATATGACTGGGTACTACCTGGAAAGATGGTGTCATGACAACAGAACAGATACTACACTCATCTCCAGAAAACGGAGTAATGTCTTGGAGGATAGTAGCATGACGAACGAATACATATTACACCAGTCGCCTCCAAAGGATGAGGTACTTCCTGTGACGATGGTCTCATGACCTTAGAACAGATACTATACTACCCTCTTCTTAATAGAGAATCGAAAGATAGTACAATCATACATTAATAGGTGTCATAGTATAGTTTCGACTTCGTACAAACAGGTACCAAATCTCCATGAGTAATTAAAAAAGTACATAAATCATTAATAAAATAATAATACAGTTTCGGCTTCAGAAAGACAGATATCAAATCTCCATTAATAATAGATGTGTCGGTGCAATTAAATATAATAACCGGTGTTATTTAATACGATGTTCTTTTTAAATAATTGTCGATGTTTCATCACAAACGGACGAACACGTTTATTGTATATTTTACATGAAATTCACGTTCTTTCAATGAGTTTAGCTTATGTGCGCCTCGTTGTGGCTATAGAACAAACATCTCAGAGTGCAATTATTTCCACAAAACTTGGGCAGTGTCTCCTAGCGGATATTTTTGGAATTATTAAATAGGTCTACACTAGGAAAATTGAATAGTATCGAGGTAGATTACGGCTATAATGTATATTATATACGGCTATACTCACATACCGGTTCTCATTAGGTCATCAAAGTTAAGCGGCGTTGAGCTTATTCAGTACTAGATGGGTGACCATTTAAGAATACCAGCTACTGTATGTTGGAGGATGACTGACGATGCCTCCATGCAAAAACCAACATAGTCAAACGCAAATAGAAGTTATCTATTAGATAATGTCTATCTTTCTCAAAGACTACAGGTGTAAAAAAAACTAAAGATGAGAGAATATGTTAATTCATGATCTTAAATCGACAATTTTAAAAGAAACTGTTACTTCACATCGCCGAGTAATCCAAATCACTTTGCCCATAACAGAGTGAGATTGATTACAACGACTGATATTGACCAAACGCAACTACGTTGATATACGGTCGTAACTAACGCAAAATTCCCATCAGTACCCCAACAAAACAACGAAGCTTACTTGGTGTATCTTTACACAAAATACTTCTCAAATCGATGCAGAAACTGTCTGAAACCATTTCTGTATCTTCGTTCTATTGAACTTTGCGCAATTTGTAGAAACTAGACGACTTTCTCTATGTATTTACATTAAAATAAATAAGACATAGTTATATATATATAGAGAGAGAGCGAAAGAGAAAGAAAGAGAGGGAGGGAGAGAGAGGGGGGGTGTTTGTGTGTATGTGTGTGTGTATTTAGGCAAACATTATTAAATAACACGGAGTGTTTTTGTTTGATAAGACTTTTTTTTTAATTTTTCAATTTTCCGAATAGTCCATTTAGTATTTCGGTCAAATTGGTGTATGTAAGTTTCGTGGGTTTTTTTGTTCAAATTTTCATTCTGTTTTTTTTTTTTTGCAAGTACTTTCGATTTTATTCATACGAAATACTAAATGGACTACTTGGAAAATTAAAAAACAAATGTGTTAAGCAAAAGCACTCCATATTATTTAATAATATTGTTTAATATATATATATATATATATATATATATATATATATATATATATATTAAATAAATAAATATATATATATATATATATATATATTTATTTATTTTGGTACATAAAAATTGGTACAACATTCGTACCGTCGGTTTCAAGCACAGAAGGACTTAGCCATTCGGCTCTCTTCAGAAGAAATGGGCCATAAAAGAAAATTAGACTATGAATGAAGTGCTATTACAAAAGCAACCTCTACACAAAAAGGCTCATTTACGCATATATAGTACATAATCTCGAAGTTATGCCATCGATGCGTAAATGAGCCTTTTTGTGTAGAGATTGCTTTTGCAATCGCATTTCATTCATAGTCTAATTTTCTTTTATGGTCCATTTCTTCTAATGCGCGGTATTTGGTTTGTGCTGATCATATCTATGTACCTGTATTTGGTCTGTTGTATTCTGTTACGTGAAATTAAAAGGGCCAACATTCGCAGGATGCCAACTAGATTCCCCATGTTGGCTATCAGAGGTGCCCCTGCCAATCATAACGTTCAGTCTTTTCTTCTGTACTTCACGACTTTTATATTCGTTTTATGTCATTTTTTCATTGTTTTAGTTATAAGTGTGGCATTACGAGGCCCAGGCTTATTTTACCTGTAATCCTATCACAGCGATAGTGCTAATTTTTTCTATATGTAAAAATAACAGTGAACTATCACACACAGAGTACTCGTTAGATGTTTACAATAAAGAACGTTGGGAGGTGACGGTAGCTAAGTAGTTAACGACACGGACTGGGTGTGCCAAGTTCAAATCCAGTTCGTTCTACAGAAATACTTTCACTTAGGATGTTGTCGAACGTTCACGTGGTCGCTCATGTACGTATCTGATGCCTTCTTGGAAGAATTCGTACTAGAAAGATATCGGGGAAACCAATGCCAACGATAGAATCATCTGATTCATATGAAATGAATGAATAATGAATGTTGATCAGTATTTGGTTTAATAGTGTATAATTCGGAAATAACGCGTTTCTGCGACTATATAAACATATAGAATATAATCCCGAAGTTATGCAGTCGATTTTCCAAACAAGTTTTAAATAAAATAATTAAGCAATATAGTTTAAAAAATAAACAGCAAAATAAAAAATGAGAGCAAAAGACTCCCGAGCAACGCCGGGTATGTAGATCGAGTTGACACATGAAGAATAACATATTTAACAAAAAAAGAATGGGCAATAAAATAAAATTAAATATAAAAATATTTTTTAAATAAAATTAAATGATACAAAAATAAAAAAGAATGAGCAATAAAATAAAATTAAATATAAAAATATTTTTTTAATAAAATTAAATGATACAAAAATAAAAAAGAATGAGCAATAAAATAAAAATAAATATAAAAATATTTTTTAATAAAATTAAATGATACAAAAATAAAAAAGAATGAGCAATAAAATAAAATTAAATATAAAAATATTTTTAAATAAAATTAAATGATACAAAAATAAAAAAGAATGAGCAATAAAATAAATTAAATATAAAAATTTTTTTTTTTAAATTAAATGATACAAAAATAAAAAAGAATGATAAATAAAATTAAAGTAAATATTAAAATATTTTTTTTAATAAAATTAAATGATTCAAAACTAAAAAAGAATGTGCAAAAAAAAATATATATATATTTTTCTAATAAAATTAGACGTACTAAAAAATACAAAAAATTGAGCAAGGGCGGGTATGGCTGTTTATCAAATGTGCATCTGGCGATATACACAAGTACGCGTACGCGTAGTCACGGAGGGGAGTGAAGGCAAAGTACCATTCGTAAAATCAACAACTTTCTGAAAATACTATTTGTCTATTCAGCTTTTTTTAAATTGTACCTTTCAAGTATTATGGATTCTCTTAAAATCAAATTAGTTTCTTTGAGAACTACCCAAACGTGTTATTGTTTGCGCGCATTTATTTGCGTGTGTGTGTGTGTTTATCTCTGGGCCCTCTAGTATATAGTAATGACAATGTTTTGTTTTTTTTAATATTTCATCACTAGTCTCACTGTATTGTTGTTTGTTTTCTCCGGTTCGCTGGCAGCCTCGTTCCACTACATTATCCGTCTGACTATCATCGTCTGTCTTCTTTAAACACGCTGCGTTCCCGCCTCCGTTCATCACAGTCTCTCCGAATGGCGAATCGCATAATTGACTTCTTGTTTAAACCCCGACGTGCTCATAGCGCCGCCTGGTGACGCACAGACGATAATCAACACGGTTGCATTACTCCGAAAAATACAATCGGCTTAAAATGTCTGTCTATTCTTTATTGCATAACAATATTGTTTTCAAAACAGTTTTTCGCTAATCTAACGTACTTACATCGCGTTCGATTCCCGCCAAGTCTACTGCTTTTATTTTAGAACTAACATTTTTAGGAAAAGCTTGAATCCACACTTCCCTCAAAACATGATTTTTTTTTTTAAGGTAACATTAGTGAAGTTAAAGAAGATATTTTTCCTGTGATTCGTATCATGTAAACCACTCTCACGGTACTAACTAGACATAACAGATAATCGGATGTTAAACCTGTGATGCCCGGGAAAATTATGACGTATAATGACTCATACGCAAAGAGGCAACGCGTAGCTCTTTGATAAAATAAATAGATACAGAATAGTTATTTTTTAAACCAATCAAAGGTGTTCGCGCCTAAATACAAACGTAATTTCAGCTGATCTACTTTGATTTAGCAGTGACTATAACTGTAGCAATATTTGAACGTAAGCGTGTTAAAATGATGTAGAAATGGAATTTTCAACCTAAATTTAGATTAAGTAAGTAAAGCAGAATATTTCCCTAGAAATCTAGGTGTAAAGATTAAGCTGACGGGTTCAGAATAGGAAATCAAAGACAGAAAGTCCCGAGTGACAAGTAGTAAAAAAGATAGTTAATTTAAGCTCTTTGGCTGATGATCTGAACGAATACCGACGTCTTGTTCTCATCTCTATCTTCGTATCCCTGACTTATTAGTGCAGTAGCGTTACATAACAGGATATATACCATTTCAATTCAAATCAGAGAAATCAGGACGAGCATGTATGTTTCAACAGTGTTACTGTCTCTTCATATTCTACCACACTAACTCCATATTTACCTGCCTTCCCACGAGGGCTGCATGTTACACAAAATGGAACTGAAAGTGGAGTCTAGCCATTACTAAACGCCTCAAGGAGACCCGTGCCTCGGTGGCCTTAAGTAGTGTGTACTACGAGCTTGTAGGTATTTTTTCGTTCTTCAAACAAATACACTCATATATATATGTATATATATATATATATATATATATATATATATATATATATATATATATATATATATATATATATATATAATACTTCTGTTTTTCGCTATCGTGGAACACAGGCATAAGTTTATACACGGTATCCCCAAATAGGCCAATTATGAAATCGTTAATAAAAGTCACAAACCTTTCTGCAATCCAACCATATTTCATACAAATAAGCTTCAGTCTATGCCTGAGTTGCCCATCAAGCTTCTCTCCATTTCAGGTATTTTAGATAAACTGTCATGAAGTGTCCCCCCCTCTCCCCCTCTCCCTATCTCTCTCTCTCTCTCTGATTTGATCTGATGGATGACTTCATCCACTGTACACGGCCATTCTCAACTCTGCTTTAATGGAAGACATTACAAAAGGCTGACATCATCAATTGTGTCCGAGTTTAAACAAACCAACAAACCAACAAACCAACAAGCAGTATCCACAGTTTTAGTAGTATAACAGACCTCCGGATTTAGACAATCCGTCTAGCATATATATATATATATATATATATATATATATATATATATATATATATATATATATATATATATATGAATAAAGTATAGATTTTTATTTAAATGTACGCAACGCTTACATCGAGGAAACAAAATCTCTAATTCATTTCTACGCGCGCCATCGCGATCTCCTCCTGATTAGAACATTTGAAAAAATATCACCGTTTAAGATCATACGGACTTCTACTTTTCTGGTGACATCATGCGACGAAGCCAGAACAAGAAATAAAAAAATTGATTCTAGAACTGATGATACTTAGCTAATTTTAAATAAATAAATATTTATTTAAAAAACATATATTTCTGCGCTGTTCTAGCTCCTTAAACTTACATATTTATATATATATATATATATATATATATATATATATATATATATATATATATATATATATATAAAGGTTATTGATAGAAGGCAATACAATGCAGAGGTGTAATTGATAAATAAAAGCTGAAGCAAATTGAGACATATAACGGTGGAGCGAGTCGTGTAGTTTCACATTTTTCATTAACACAACTAGCAGGACCCGTGCCCTGGCGTTGCGCGTGGGAGATATATTGGAGTATTACTTCTTTAAAAAGAAGTTGAAAAGAACCCTGTAAATAATTTAGGTGATTAAAGTAGGATTTATCAATGTTTCGAATCAAACAAAATGGATTTCTCTATGTTTTGTGTGACTGACCCCCCCCCCCCTCACGATTGTAATTAAAAATTTCCCCTTTCACCCAAAAAGTAGTAAATGTGATCCAAAATCACGCGTGAAGCTTACCAAGGTCTGTGAAGGGAAAACTCTTCTAGACTGAAGCCATTGTTATCCCAATCCGGAGTTCCCATTTTGGTTGGAATTTGAATTTACCAATATTAAAAACTAATGGTGTTTTTTTATGTGATGTAAATAAATCTGTTGTGGAATTTTCTTTTAAATTGTCCCAATCTAGAAGGATTTCTCGTTCACTGACAGAGGAGAGAAAAGAATAAGTAAAGCATAAACATAAACCAAAAATGTTAAGTAGAAATGAATTGTAAAATCGGCAAATAGTGCAATAGAGGAAAAGTAATAAAAAAAAGAAACATGGCCGCACTTTAGAAAGATTTATGCCTCACTGACCGAGAAAGGAGGAAATTAAAAAACAGATACTACACTTTATCGTTAAGTATATGTTGAAAAGTAAAAATGAATAAATTAAAATAAATCGAATTATTTTTGTAAACTTAGTTCACAACAAACAAGACAAGTTGCCACTGTAGACGTAAAGGGCTACGGAGAATTAGTGTGAAAGTTTATAGGGCATTCGAAATTGGGAGCTGTGCAGCAAGATGCTTGTTCACGTTATTTTTAAATTTCTGCATGTCAGTACAGTCGGGGAAATAGGGGACAGGGAGGGAGATCAAAAAGCCAGCAGCTCGAGGAAAGAAGCTATTGGAGTGGAAGGCAACGGGCATCTGAGGGCCTACACAGTGAATGGATGTGTTTTAGCTGATTGTCAGGTTGGTCGAGTGTATTTAACTGGGAAAGTGGGAGTAGCAAAATGTTAGAGGGGAACGTTTTTGCTATCATCAGTATGGAGTATGTTTTTGTGAGAGTCTGTGATGACGGTCTAAAAGTAATATTTGAACACAATGAATCGTAAACCTTCATATATCTATATCTATATATATCTATATCTATATATATATATACACACATATATATATATATATATATATATATATATATATATGGGGGTGTGTGTGTGTGTGTGTGTGTGTGTAAGGTTAGTGAGAGAGAATTCCATCTTTATATATATATATATATATATATATAAAGAGTTTCCCACTGAATTATAAGTGAAAAGCAAATATCTATAAATTAAATGAATGTGGGTGCATTTTAATTTTTTAATGCCTGACTGTGGAATTTTATACACTGACCATCATGAATATTAGTAATATTTTGTATATCATGAAAATATATTTTCTTTAAATGAGCAGAAACAATTGTTTGTAAATATAGTGTTTTTGAACGAAATATATAATATTTCCCTGAATATCTAAGGTTAACACTATGTTAAATAAAGATATCCAGTCGTACACTACTTTTGGGTCAACTGAAAGTAATTGGTATATATATATATATATATATATATATATATATATATATATATATATATATATATATATATATATATAAATGAAAGATTGATGAAGATATCGCCATGTCAATAGTCAGGTCATTCGCCGATGATACAAGGGCCACAAAATCCGTTCGGTCTCCCGAGGATGCTGTGTTGTTTCAAAAGGATCTCGATCAGATCTACAAATGGACGGAGGACAATAACATGGAGCTAAATGACGTGAAATTTGAGCTTCTCCGCTATGGTAATAACGACCAGCTAAAAAGCGAGATATCATACCACACTCCGTCAGGAAAAATGATAAACATAAAGCAAGAAGTAAAGGACCTCGGTGTATCGATGTCTAGTGATTGTCTTTTTAGCAATCAAATAAACAAAGTTGTGGAAAAAGCCAAGAACCTCATTGCCTGGATCCTGAGGACATTTAAAACCAGAGAATATCGTGCAATGGTCACGCTGTATAAATCCTTGGTCATTCCAGTTTTGGAATACTGTTCTGTCTTGTGGAACCCAAGTAGCCCTAGGCTCATCCAAAAGCTTGAAGCCATTCAGTGGTCCTTTCTACGGAAAATTCAAGCTGATCGGAACTACTGGTCATGTCTGAAGAAGACAAAAATGTTCTCGCTGCAAAGACGACGTGAAAGGTACCGGATAATTTACATCTGGAAGATATTGGAAGGAAAGGTACCGAACATTAATGGCCACATTCAAGCCCGAGACAATGAACGCCGCGGGAGGCACTGTATTGTTCCCTCGCTAAAAACTGGTGGGAAAATACGAACCATTTTTGAAACGAGCTTACCTGTACAGGGGTCACAACTCTTCAATGCCATGCCTAGGTGTATTCGGGATATAAAAAATGCTGCTGTGGAACAATTTAAGCGCTCTCTTGATGCCTACCTCGCTAATATCCCGGACCAACCCCAAATTGTCGGATACACGGCGTGCAGGCAAGCCGACACCAATTCTATCGTGCACATGCAAGCACATGCTGGTGCGGTTCCTTTGTCTCACAGGATCCTCACATCAGCCAGGGCGAGTTGAACAACCAGCAAGCCTGAACACGCCTGTTCGAAGCACCAGACAAAAAAAAAAAAAATAAATAAATAAAGATTGTAAAAATAGAAAATATATTACATCCTCAGTTGTTCAAAACCAGGTATGTTCAAAATAAAAAAAACATATTTTCCTTCCTTAAGCCATGGCTTTGCAAAGAATGGATTCTTATCATCAGAGGAATACAAAGTTGGTAAAAGAAATACCAAACGTAATGATTCGAAAAGCCGTAAATACAAGTATGAGAAAGAAATTTTAGAAAAAGTGTAAAAAATGTTCAAAGAAAAAGATTAAAAATATATGAAAAAGTTCACCGTCACGAGTCGTCTATTTTTTTCTGCTTTAATAGATGACATCATCTGTTTTTTACTTCAATATTTATGATGTCATATAGGATCCCTCCCGATATCTGAAACCTGTTTTAATAAATTACGTTATCCCTTTGGACGTTTAACCTTTGTGATGTGATAAAGTATTTGCCGGTGTCTTCAAACATCAGTTTACGTTAATAACTTTATCTCTTTCTGACGTCATCCATTGTGCACAGAGACGAAAAAAGAAGATAACAAAATTCACAGAGTTTACTATGATATATATATATATATATATATATATATATATATATATATATATATATAAATTAATTAATTAAGTTCAAATATTAACTAAATGAACAAAAACATTATTTTTCAAAAGTGCTCAATATACATTAGAGCTTTTATATTAAAATACACATAGTTAGAGTATCAGACAATTGTTTCAGAACCTTGTTGGCTCCTTCTCAGGGATGTTACTCCCTGAGGAGGAGCCAACAAGGTTCTGAAACAATTGTCTGATACTCCAACTATGTTTATTTTAATATATATATACATATATATATATTACTAAAACTATATATATATTACTAAAACTAAACATATTTAGTCAACTACAGACAGACTGTTTCGCTGTATCACAGCTCTTTAGTGCAACTAGGCTAGCACCCATTCCAAACTAGGGATCGAACGTACAACCATCTAGTTAATAGTCGGCAGTTATAACCACCTTACCACGGGTGCACAGGAGCACATGCCCGGCGCCGTTAGTTAATGGTATCTCAATGTTTTATATAAACATTGATCGCCACTAGACAGTGAGCAATTTGTATATGTACAAAGAGCGTTGCATTACGATAAATAGTAGAATACATTATTATTAAGGGGGCTTATATAGTCATCCTCAGACAGACTGTTTCGCAGCTCTTCAGTGAGGCTAGACAAACACCCATCCCAAGCCAGAGATCGAACCTACAATAGTCGGTAGTTCTAACAACCTTACCACGAGACCACAGAACGGGCGCCGCAATCTTTTTTTGATAAACATTGATCGCCACTAGACAGTGCTCTATTTGTTTATTTACAGAGAGTGTTGCATTACTCTAAATAGTATCAGGCTTCCCATTAATGACAGAGATGGCTTATATAGTTATCCACAGATAGACTGTTTAAATGCAGCTAGACAAGCACCCATCCCAAGCCAGGGATCGAACCTACAACCATCTCGTTGATAGTCGGTAGTTCTAACCAGCTAGTGCACTTGTGCTTCTAGTATATTTTCTCAGGCGACCCTCGTGTATAGAAAGAAAAACAAAAAATAACTTTCAATGACTGTCTTCTGTTTCTGTTTATACTTTTGTTGGCGACTCTTGATCTAGATAAGCGGCCTGTAACAGATGGGCCCGCAGATTTATAGATGTCATCTAAGCCTTTTATCGACAACTGTGTGTTCCGAGATAATTTTATCGCTGGTGCATTTGAGGTCGGATAGTTTTTGCCATATAATTGTCTCGCCGAGCGACATCCTAATTGTTGTATCAACTAAAATATGATTAATGTTATATATCATGAATATATCTTTCACCATTTGTTTGTTGAGCTTTTTTATATAATTACTCCTGCTACCAAAGCTGGACGACTTTCAACTCCGTCGTGTATCTTTACATATATAAAGTTAAGTATGTTTGCATGTATATATATATATATATATATATATATATATATATATATATATATATATATATATATATATATATATATATATATATATATATATATATATAGTGAGAGAGGAAAAGAAACAGACTTTACTTTTACAATATTTTTGGGAAGTATATATGTATTTATATTTACTTATGGATAAAATGGTTATCGACGTAAACGCGTTCCAATGTATCCACAAATCATTAGCGTGGCTGACCATGGCAAGGCTCGAACTCACAACCACATTGTATGTAGTTGGAGACGCTATTGTTGCGCTACTACTGCGCTAGGAGACTTACCTGGAAATACGTGACGAATTTATCGCTTAAATAGTTTTGTGAGTTTTGTTGATCTTTAGCTATAATAGCAGCTTATGAAAGCTTACGGTATTCACTTCCTAAATGTGTTGAGATAGAGAGAAAGAGATAGTGTGTGTGTGTATGTGTGTGTGTTAACTCCCTTACATCATTTTTGTCGCCCATATATATATATATATATATATATATATATATATATATATATATATATATATATATATATATATATATTATATATATATATATATATAAAGGGAAGTGAATACAGTAACATAGCTTTCATAAGCTGTCATTATAGCTAAAAAAACAACAAAACACTTAACTATATATATATATATATATATATATATATATATATATGAACAAAAGTAACATAAAAATACAAGCAAGCACATGTTAAAATAAAGTCACTCATTAATTGGACACACCAAAGAAACGGGGATGGGCCGCTCTACATAAAACAGAACAACAGAATAGGAAATAGGAAGTAAAATCAACCGAACCTTTGTTAGTATTTTGTTATTGTGTGCTTTAATTACTATTTTTGGTTTTCACAGCAGCGGTAGGACAGTTTTAGGTTATTTTTGTTAAATATTTCATGCAGGGAAGCGTTTTTTAATGAGATATATAACATTTCTGGCTCAGTTTAGTTTTCAGCATCTGATTATAGGGCGGTGTATATCAGACTATATTTCCTTTTCTTTTATTTTTAATGTTTATATAATTTCTTTTCATGTCGTACATAAAACATTAGTATTTTGTAATCTTTTCCCTTTCAGCTCTGTTTAATCCTGCATCATTAGGGACATTGATTTCAACTAGTGTTTCTATTTTCTCCCTTTTGTCACATATAACGATGTCAGCTGTAACAGCTCCGTTTTCTATATATGTAGCTGTAGGGATTGCATAGTCATAGTGGATGGTGTATAACTTATTTCCAACAATTCTTTCTGGTATATGCTCCCAGGACTTGCTGCTACATTGGATATTCAACTTTTTACAAATAGTCCAGTGAAAATATTTACACACTCCATTGTGTCGCATTGTATAATAGCCATCCTCCAGGAGAACCTTCAGGTGAGTCACACTCTCTACTTCTGTGTGGTGAACCTGCACTTGTTGCTGAGATCACTCATATGGTTAAAGGCATTGGTCATCAAGCCTTGATCTTGAGCAGCCATTATCATTCTCTCCTAATCATAGTGGAGATATCCTCTTTTCAGCCAGTCTGAACAGCCTACCTTATCTATATATTCCTGGGATAATTCACCTAAGACATACTTAGCACGTTGTTGGTTGGCCCATTCTCTAAGTTTTCTGGAATGGAAGGGCTTGATGTATTTCTGGCGGCTTTTGCGGGCTATTTCTGTGGCAGAGTTGTTGTCTGTTTCTGCCTCATTTGTAACACAGTCCTGTCCAAAATTGTTGGCCAGTTTTGTGACAGAGGTTGTTCTGCTTGGTCTGGTTTCTGGATGTTGGCATACCATCATAAGGTTTGGGTGCTGGGAGTTCATCAGATATTGGCCGGTGCTCACAATAGTGGCTCGATGTTGATGGTCAATTTCTGAGAGACTCATTCCCCCTGCACCTCTTGGCAGATACAGCCTTGGTAGATACTAGTTTCTGTACACTACTATGTACATTGTCAGCATGTTTCTTGTTTTAGTGTTTAGTCTATTAATGTCCTTTTGTGACCAATTAATAATTTCAAACCTGTATGTTATCACTGGCATAGCTAATTGGTGAATGGCAGTTACTTTGTTTTTGTTTGTAAGCCGTGTTTTGCAAATTTTTCTAACACAGCGTATATATTCTCTGCCAATGTTTTCTCTCATCTAGGCATGTTAAATTGAATCGTTTTCTTCTATGCCAAGGTATTTGTATTGTTCCTGTTCTTCAAGGTCTTTGATGTCAGTATCTTCATCAAACTGTATGTTTTCCGTGTGAATCTTCTTCTTAGCTCTGAGGGAGCACTTGGAACATTTGTCCAGGCCGAACTTCATACCAATATCTTTGGAGAAGATATATATATATATATATATATATATATATATATATATATATATATATATATATATATATAATAAAGTGCACAGTAAAGCAGGTTATGTGCCTTCTGGCTTGACCAGACCAATAATATACATGAGTGTCAATTCAAGATATGCAATTTGTTGGCGGTACTGAAGAGACATCTGCACGCCCACGGACGGTAAATAAATTAAATAGTGGCACATCTAACAAGACATCGCATCATATATATATATATATATATATATATATATATATATATATATATACATATTTATATATATATATATATATTTATATATATATATTTATATATATATATATATATTTATATATATATATATATATTTATATATATATATATATATATATTTATATTTATATATATATATATTTATATATATATATATTTATATATATATATATTTATATATATATATATTTATATATATATATATTTATATATATATATATATTTATATATATATATATTTATATATATATATATATATATATATATATATAATGTGTGTGTTTATCGTTCAAGTTTCAAAGTATTGAATGGAAAGTTAATAAAATTGAAATATAAGCCAAATTAGCAATACAAGATTAATTTTTTTTTTCTTACATTAATCCTATCGATTACGGAATAAAATTCCTTCTTCAGGGGTGACCAGTATTGAGTCATTTTTTTTTTCATCAAAAAACAAGAATAAAGAAACATTTCTTTGTTAATTTGATAAACGTCAATGATGGTACGACGTCATCGCCTTGCTGTTATGAATGGCGGGTAGAATTCAAAAAACCGGTGTCGAACGAGAAATGCGTTGGCACGCTGTCAAGTAATGTGTGTTTTTATCGTTCAAGTTTCAAAGTATTGCATGGAAAGTTAATAAAATTGAAATATAAGCCAAATTAGCAATACAAGATTAATTGTTTTTCCTTACATTAATCCTATCGATTACGGAATAAAATTCCTTCTTCAGAGGTGACCAGTATTGAGTCATTTTTTTTTTCATCAAAAAACAAGAAGAAGTTGGAAAATACTGGGTCTTACAACCATGGCCGGATTATAAAGTTTGAACTGTGAAGAGCTCGAATTTCGGGGGAGATAAAAAGCATAAAACACTAGACAGCAATTTGGATCTTATTTCTTCTTAGACGAATCTATATTTACCTATATAAAAACCGTTATATATATATATATATATATATATATATATATATATATATATATATATATATATATATATATATATATATGACCAGTTGAAATAAAATAGAAATAGCAGAATATTAGCCACATATACTTGCGTATAGTAGTAGCCAGGACACTTGAGGTGAAAAAGTATAAAAATATCTTCCAAAAGAATAAAGAGCCCTCTATAAAAACGATTCATGTTTTGGATGACTATTCTTTCGAATACATAAGGGAGAATGACTGCAAGTAATGGCATATTTATAAGATGAAGAATTGCTTATCGATCTTTTGATAGGCTGAAATTTATTCCGGAAGTTTTTATCTAGAGAAATTCTTCAAATAAACATTTTCAAAGAATTTCTATACAATCAATATCCATATGTTCACATCTACATACATGCAGATATTTATATATAAAGAATAAGAATAATATCCGTTCACCGACACATACATACTGATATTAAAAATGCAATGATTTTTTGCTCTTGGCAATATCAATGCATAGGTGAAATGTTTTTATTTAAAGAACATATAAATGTATCTATACATATATATGAGTATCAAAATGATATGAGACTTTTCAATATAGATATACACTAGCTGACACGTGCCCGGCGCTGCCCAGGAAAGTCGAATAATCCAATAAATTCCTTGCAAAATCTTTAACTATTGATTTATTTGGTGCTTATAATGTGTAGCGCGAACTGAGACCCCACAATATTAATGTAAAACAGCAGCTTAAACAAGTAATGCAATACGTAGAGGTAATAACACTCTTGCCAGTGTTTGTTGTTGCAATCTTGCCATTGACGTAATACTTCTAGACTGTCCGAATCCGGAATGTCCCTATTTAGGGAGATAGATTTTTCTCAACATTAAACATCGACCTTTTGTCTAACCGTGTCCTCGTGTGGAGGAAGGGAAGCTCGGTCTGTAAACTGCATAAGCAATATAAATATGCAAATAACCCTATTGTGAAAAGAATTCTGTAAGTAATTTAGGTGATTCAAATAGGATTTATAAATGTTTTGAATAAAAAAATAGATCTTTCTATGTTTTGTGTGAATGGCGATCACTACGATTGTAAGTAGTGAATTATTTGTAAAAAGACCCTCTCCTAAAAAAACAAAATAAGTAAATTTGATTCAAAAATATTCTTGAATTTTTCCAAGTTCAGTGAAAGAAAAATCCTTCTAGACTGATACACTTTTATTTCAATGCAGAGTGCCCTTTTCGGTAGTAGAATGAATTTACCAACCATAAAAAGCAAAGGTTGTTTTTAATGTTTTGAAAATCCATCTCCTGGGGGGAAGATAAAAAATTGCCGCAATCTAGAAGGATTTCTTCTTCACTATGAGAAGAGAGTATTTTTTTGTTATTGTAATACGTAAATAAATAAATAAATAAAAAATTAGAGAGCGGATGATTATAATAGGTAAAAGTTAAACTGAAAAGAAAAAGAAAAGATAAGAAATTACCTAAAATGAAAATCACCCAAAGTATCGATGTTATCGAGAAGTATGAAGGAAAAATCATATAAAAGAAGAAGAAGAAGAAGAAGGAGGAGGAGGAGGAAGATGATGATGATGATGATGATGATGATGATGATGATGATGATGATGATGATGATGATGATGATGATGATGATGATGATGATGATGATGATGATGATGATAATAATAATAATATATTCTGAATTTTTACGATTGTTTGAATAATGTTCGATAAGTATGGATGGTAAAAGTAAAACAATTTACCTGTGTTGTGTGTTTTGTAATACTCGCCAGCGTCGTGGAAAAAAAACTATTACGGGTGTCCATAAGATTTCTATGAGAAATTGAATGTTTTTAACCGTTGACATGTGTTCGTTTCACACTGTGTTTTTTTTAAATTCGGTTATAAGCATTAAAAGTGTTATTGATGAAATTGCCAAAGTGTTTAAGGCATGAAAGTATAAATCATAAAAAGAAAGTATACGTGTAACAATCGAAGATTCGCAACTGAAATTAATTTTCTCGAGGAGATTGATAAGTACGTGACGACATTTTGAATCAGTGTACGAAAGAATTTATTCAGTGCCTTAATGTAAACCAGAAATTCTGGAATAAATTTAGTAATATTTTGTATAGTTATAAGTAACGACTGACAATTAATAAGTATATGTAATCCAATATTCTGTAATTTTTACAGAATATCAGGGAGCGTTTATTAATGTATTCAAAAATCTTATATATTATGTATGAAATTATTAGAAGAATGAAATCAAATATTTACTGTGATGATTCTATAAATTATCAGATGTAATTTATTTACCAACGTTAAGTGGGAGAGTAGGAGTAGATAAAGATTAGATAGAAAATAATTTGCTACCATCTGTATGGAGTATGTTTTTGTGGGAGTCTGTGATGACGGTCTAAGAGTAGCATTTTTTATTAGATGTTGAAAATAGTAATACATTTCTTGAAACACGCTCAAGTGAATAAGGTGAATAAAGTGGTGAGTTTAGTAGCCTATGATGCTTGTGGTTAATTTCTCACTCCCGCCAAAGGTACAGGGGAAAACTCAAGTCTACTTTATATATATATATATATATATATATATATATATATATATATATACAGGGTGAGTCAAAAAGCACACAATTTTTTTTATTATTATTATATTATACTATATTATATTATATTATACTATACTATATTATATTATATTATACTATAACATATTATATTATATTTGGGGATAGGTGGAAGGAAACTTATGGTGTTTCTTGTAATTTCGGTTCATTGGTTCATTTTTATGTGGTGTTTTCTGAAGCCGGTGTAGTTTATTAGAGGGGAGGGGAGATTGTGAAGTGATGTTTCTTTCAGTTTATGTTTCTTGGTTTGTGATCTGGTGTTCTTCGTGTGGTTTTGTTTTCTTCCTGTTGTAAATTCCATGTGACTGGTTAGCCTTTGTAGTTTATGCGGGTTGGTTTCCGCATTCAAGGATTTTCCTTTAGATTGCAGCTGTTTTGATCATTGCCGTCCTTTGTACGGTTTCAATGATCCCTATTATTCTAATTTCTCCCAGTCTTTTCTCCGCGTCTTTTGGGATTGTTCCTAGTGCTCCTACGATTATTGGTATTATACTGACTTTTTTCATACTCCATGTTCATTTCCGGCTTCTGGCTAGTTCTGTGTATTGGCTTCATTTTTCCGTGTATTTGATCTTCACTCTGTGGTCTGCTGGAACGACGAAGTTCACGATTTTGCCTTCTTGTCGTTTATAACATCAGGTCTCCTTGCTTGTATGAGTTTATCTGTTTGTATATATATATGTCTCAGAGGAGATTACGATTTTCGGTTTCCAGTACTGTTTCTGGTTTATGTGTGTACTATTTGTTTGCGTATTTGAAATTCAGTTGTTTGCACATTTCCCGGTGTACTGCTTTCCCCACACAGTCATGTCTGTTCTTGTATTCTTTTTGGGCGACTTTGCTACATTCACTTACTATATGATTTACTGTTTCGTCTCTTTGTCCACACAGTCTGCATTTACTGTTTTCCTGAGTTTTATCTATTTTAGCTTTAATGTAGTTTGTCATAATAGCATTGTTTTGGGCAGCCGTTAGTAGGGATTCCGTTTCTCTGTTCACATGTCCTTTTCGCAGTCATGCCCAACTATTTTCGTGCGTCTCTTTACTTGCCATTCTTGAAACGTCCATGTAATTATTTTTTTTATTTTCTTATGTGTTTGTGTATGGTTTCGGTGCTTCCTGAATTCGTCGTTGGGGCGGTGTCTCTTGTTGCGGTGATCAGCCTTTCTGTGTTCTGGTTTATGTCATTTTTCATTTTTTTTATGTCGTCCACACAGTCTTCTATACTTTACAGTCCTCTTCCCCCTTCGTTTCTCTCTATATAGAATCTGTCTTGTGAATGTAGTGCGTTGCGCATGATCATTCATTTTCTAGTCCTCTAGTCAAGGTTCCTGAGTTCTTTTTTCCAGCTTATGAATGGTCCAGAGTATCTTATTAGTAATACTGCTGAGGTATTTATTCCTTTTATTATGTTTCTGTTAAATAATTTCGTTTCTATATATATTCATGAAATAATAAGTGAATTGTTTTTACATTTTGTATTGGGGAAGTTATCATTCTATCAGTATCACTGGAGAAGCATGAATTTTATAACTGTTCTGTTTTTAAATCTCCGAAACAGTTACATGGAAAAGAGGTGATCCTCGTTTAGTATTTCACAATTTAAGTTAAGGTCCTCTGTTTTTGTTTCACTGTTATATACTTAGAATTCCTTTTGTACGTGTTAATTTTCCAGCCGTCAAATCGGCTTAGTCTGCGATATTTTGGATTCAGTTAGTATCCCTGACAATTTAAAACTGCATTTGGTTCTTTTGTTTAAAATGACTACAAAGCTTCTTTTGACTATATATATATATAAATATATATATATATATATATATATATATATATATATATATATATATATATATTGAGTCATCCAAAGACAACTGTTTCGTCGCCCTCAACTCATCAGTGTGTCTAGAAGTATCATATATTACTTTCACCACTAACCGATAGAAACTTATTTTTTACAGAATATTACTGCTTTACGCTAACTGGCAACCGTTATTTCCTCCGCCAGAGAGCTCAATCTATTATCGAAACACACAGACACACACACACACATATATATATATATATATATATATATATATATATATATATATATATATATATATATATATATATATATATATATATGAAACAAACAAATTATACTAAAGTTTAATGGATCTTTTTTTTTTTCGTAAGATCTTCTTTCTATACATTTTAACAACACAAAATACATGTTAACGTATTCTTCGGTTTGGGAATTGAGTAAAGCAAATCCCTGCAATATAACACTGTTCTAATAGTACGCTTCATATTTTCTGTCCTCGGTCAGTAAAGGAGAAATCTTTCTAGACTAGGGGCAATTTTAATTTTGTCCTAATCCTGAGTGCTCTTTTGTGAGAGCTGGATTTCCTCAACATATAAAACCGAGCTTGTGTATAACTTTGCCCTGGTGGGGAGGCAAGTAAATAGGAGCACTCGACCATTATTTCATAAATTCATTTCATATTTTCTAGGGATTAATAACATTTATTTTAATTGGTTTCTTAAGTAGTGTTGGATGAGCAGAGCGTTCAGATCAGGTGCATTGTCGCGATAAAAGGAAAAGTATATGGTTAGACAGGCTCACAGTACTAATGTTTTAAGCAAGTGCAACAGAATCAGTAGACAAAGTTTCCGCAAGATAAAGTTGCGACGACATGTCCAATCACTAGACTTTTCACATTGTGTTTCTTCTTTATTTACGCCATTTAATCATTCACGTCATTCCCCTTCTCCCACAATTTCTCGTCTCATTCGCTGATTATCTATGTTAGTACCGACCTACCACTTTCACTACCGCCATTCCTCTCGTCTAACCACTTTTTATTTCATTCGCCCTTATTGCCGCCATCTAAAAGATTCAATGCGAAAACAAGCCAGCAGTGATACGAGAATGTTCGTAATATATAGAGTCGATTCTATCTGCGAACACTTTCCTAGCGGAATGGTTTTAAATTAAAATAGGCATGTTGTTTATTAACCACATATGATTGCAAAATGCATCCTTTTCAAAAATAGTTATTAAATGTAAACAAAAGAATGCTTTTAAACCAACTGGGAAGTGGTACAATTCCCTTGTTAGGAAACTGGAGAGATTTTCAGAGAACACGCACACTCAAAAGAAAAGAATAAAATATAAATTTCTCTTATTTTATTAATAATATTTTGTGTTTGATCAAATACAGGATGTCTCATAAGCAAACATTAGACATTTGCACAAGGTGTAGAAAACATTAGCGTTTTTAGTGGTGAACCTTGGACTGAAATGCTGGGTAGGCAGGCGGTTGCTTCTCCCATAACTTGTTTTCTTCTGGCTGCTAAGGAGGCCAAATAGGTCGCAAGCATAAGCAATATCCATCAAGTGGAGTAAGCTGTGTGTTGTGTGCTCGTCACCTTCCTCTTTCAATCCCGACCGCTTGCTAACCTACCCAAAAATGGAACAGAGTGCTTAAGTCTTCCCTGCTAGTACATATATATATATATATATATATATATATATATATATATATATATATATATATATGTGTGTGTGTGTGTGTGTGTGTGTGTGTGTGTGTGTGTGTACTAGCAAGATGCCTCGGTAGATAGAAATGCTAATCCATGGGTGAATGACCTTCTGAAGTTGTACAGATACTACATTTAAATTCTTGCACGTACACCAGATAGAAATAGAAATCTATTGTATGACTTGTAAACTGATTCTTACTCCCTTCCACCCCCCCTCTCTCTCTCTCTCTCTCTCTCTCTGTGTTTGTCTGTCTGTCTGTCTGTCTCTCTCTGCTTATATATATATATATATATATATATATATATATATATATATATATATATTATTTTTTAGTTTCTTTCTTTCTTAATAATCTGACGTGCACTCCGGAAGTGACCTAATTTGTATTCCCAGTCCATTTTTAAATTGAATTGTCCTTGGCTGACCGAACCAATAAAATCACTCGAAACATAGTCGAACCTTCAACTATACTTCCGGTTTTCCTGATCAGTTGCTAATTGGTTTCAATGATGATGTTGATCAAAACACTTGATACCGACCTCGGCAAGGGCATGCCAGTGCAAAGCAACGTGGGTACCGTAGACATAGGTTAAAAAGCGCGTTCAGTATTTGAGGTCAGATTTGATTTGGAGACAATATTTAATTGTCATTCTGTAGCGAACAATCTCAGCGATCATTTGACATCTAACCTCTGGCCTTCAAACGAAACGTATCTTATCCCTCTGAACTACTACCAATACACGAACGATGAAAATAAAAAATGGTCAACATTCTCTAAATATTAGAACTGGAAGTATACTTTTTCACAATACAATGTATATTACTATAAGACACTAGAAGAATACTAGAGGCATACTAATCCTACAACATGAAATTCAAGTTTTGTACCACTCTTATGTCCCTTCACGACAATTAAAACCAATATAAGATGATACTCTTATTTCTACAATCCTTATTTCAAGTTTGAACAAAATCTATTCCATGATTTTGATTCTAGAAAATATCTGAAATTTCATTCTTAAGCTTAAGTGGTCTTAAGAAGAAATTGCTTAATTAGTGTCTAATGACTATGACTCAAATTTAATGCAAATCTGAAATATTTTACTTTTTGAATAAGAGGTTATGCCCATATTATGCTCTTTAAATGGAGGTGGCAGTGGCTAAGTGGTTAAAGACACGGACTGACAACTCGGATGTGTCAAGTTCGAATCCAGTTAATTCCACAGAAACAGTTTCACTTAGGATGTTCGCAAGATTCACGCGGTCCGTTTCGTAAGTACCCGATGTATTTCTAGAAAAAATTCTAACTAGAAAAATATCGGGGAAACCAATGCTAACAATAGAAGTATCTGATTCATACGAAATGAATGAATGATGACCTTTAAAATATTCAAGAGAAACTGAAACTATGGGAAAATTTATTCATTGATATAAAATAGCTACTGCTAAAATTTCACAGAAATCGGGGGTCTCTGGATTTTTACGAAGGGCTTCCACCCCCTTATTACCACTTTAGATAAAACTAAATTTAACTGAATATAGCACATATAACGATCCCTTATGCCTAGCACATGTGTTTCACAATTTATAATGATCTGTTTATTAGTTTAGGAGTGAATCATGTACATATAAACATATAAACATACACACATTCCTAACTTTATATAAATGGAGATAGTTGTTTATCATTTCAGCAAGGTTAGACATTAAATCAGTTTAACGTAGCCGAAAAGAAAACAACACTCTATAAGGTTACAAAAATAAGTGATAACAGACTTGTCGGCATTTTCCATTAGGGGCGCTAAAGGCACCGGTAATATATCAATCTCCTCCCGAAAAAGAAGCTAATGTCTTTCCAGACGAAGCAGAACAATTATCTCATTTCGACAAAAAAGGATAAGATTGTTTAGGACTATGCCAGAATTTTACCATATCAATCCTCTGCTCGTGTGATAACTATAATCTACGATTGTTTTTTTTATTTCTCACGATATTTGATTCCATTTTTTAAATTCCAATTCAAAGGTGGATGTTTTCAAATGTTATTAAAATAATAATTTCCTACTTCATTGATTAGTTTGCCATATTTATTTGATTACTCGCATAGAAATAGTAGTTGAAGCGTTTTGTAATTTATCAAGATAATTGCGTTCCCCAAGAATGAATCCAGGTCACCTCCATGGATCCAATTCTAAATTTGTTATAATGTTTAATTTTCAAGGTATAAATAATATAAACCCTCATGTTTGCTGTTTATTGAACGCAGACTGTTAAAAATCATCGCCACGTAAACAAATACGGTAGATACGTGTCGTCTAGTGTCGTTTAGTATTGATTTACTCTTCTCCAGGAGTTAGGTACAAGGCCAGTTTTTATCCTACTCCCACAAGAAAGATGTGACCCAAGGTCAGGTCGGGAAAGTTGAGTTTGAAAAGCCAGCGCCCGAGAGGTGAGCACTCTGGCCATTTAAAAATTGCCTGGGCAGCCCCGTCGGCATTCCTCGGTAGGGCGCCGCCTCAGACAGTAAGCAATAAACTTACTCCTCCCCAAAGAGGGGAGGCAAAGCCTGGGAGGGTGGACCTCCTAGAACTGCACAGGACAGACCCATTGACCGGCGTAAGTCAATCCTCGAAGGCCAAGACAATACCAGTATGGGCTGCAGTATCCATCGGAACAGATACTACACTTTGATCTTAGCCAAAAGGCCAAGAACGTTTAGTAGAAGTGATTTTATTAAGGTAAAAGAAACGGTTACAGCAAATATTTTTAAAAATAAAAAAAAACAATGCATAAAAATGTTTCTATTCACCTTAGGCACAAGGCCCGAATCGTTATGGGAGAGGGGGGGGGGGGTTCGTTGGTCATACCATTGGTCTATGTGCCCTTTGCCCATAGCTAGACTCTCACCAAAATACCTCATTCTCTCTGTAGATTGGATCTACTTAGGTGTTCCCCAATTTGTATTAAAAAATTTTATTGGAAAAAATTCATCGTGGGGGAGTGAGACAATATTTACAAAAGTTTTATACAGGATTAGTAGTGGCCCCCCGACCCTTTGCTAAGTGATAGACTGTCCACTGTTTTCCGGGTGATCCAAAAACAAGCAGATCGGTCTCTAATTGGGGTAGGGATTAAGGAGGGCGGTCAAAAAATAAATTAAGTCTGGATGGGATGTGGGAATGGATGGTGGTGTCCTCCAAGATATAGGGTAACATAGGGCAAAAACAAGGGGTAGGGAGTGGGCATCTTTGGAGGCTCTCTAGTACCAAAAAATAAAAAACAGGGTCAGAACGCATTCACTCTACTAGCTAAGGGTCTTTGTTGAAGTAAGCTTGAGGGGTGGGTTCCGTAGAACCCAGGACCGCGTGTGCCATACCTAAGCAGGGAACATGTGTTCATACCTGGCGCCTCGACGGATGCACAAGCTAGTGTCGTGCACCCACCTCCTATCGAACTCCGTGCGATGTAATCTCCTCCAATCGCATCTGATCTTCACTTTGAGCTGGTGTTTAAAGTAGACGATCAGATCACGATCGGAAACAGATTCAACCCCATGGACCTCGTCAAGACGTGAAACCCACGTCACCATTCTCGCTACGGCTAGGATGGTTAGAAAACCCATTCTTTTCTCCCTAGGCCACGGCGGGGCTACGTTGTGGACAACCAATGCTTCATTCAGGGGCATCGGATGCTCGGCATCGATGCGAGCCGTTACCTCTCCGACATACTCCCAGAGTCGCCGAAGTTTGCTGCAAGCGAAAAAGGCGTGCTCGGCCGTTTCTCTTTCGCGGTCGTCGCAGCGCTGGCAGTAAGGATCCGTCCTCACTCCATCTCTGGTGAGCTTGTCGTAAAGGGGCAGCGCGTTCCGGACCAGTCGCCAGGTCAGAGAGTACTCAGAGTTGTTGAGGTGACTCTGGCCTGGCGCCCAACTCCACTGAGAGCGGATCTCCTCCTCCGACCATCCCAGCCGCTCCACAAGCGGATTCGAAGCGGACCTCTCCACTAACTCCCGATATAGTCTTTTCCTCGGCTGTGTAAGAGCCCTGGGCTCCGGCAACGCCTTAAGCGCGGCTCGGCATTCGATGTCTAGTAGAAGTGATAGCAACACGTGTCTCCATGATGTGAGCTTGGATGTTGATCGTAATAGCAGCGAGTATAAGCTCTCTCTCTCTCTCTCTCTCTCTCTCTCTCTCTCTCCCTTTCTCTCTCTAAAACAACATTTTCGTTGTCTGTTTATCTGGGGGGGGGGCGTTACATTCCTCTGCAGAAAATTTTATTAGACCGTAAAATGACGAGTCTTCCCCAGCACGCTCTCACGAAATCCTCCGAAAACGCGACTATCTCGTCTCGTAGCCAGAACCCAAGAGAGGGTCTTTCATTTTTCCGTTCATTATTTTGTTCGCTACATCTCCACTGGTTTCTCAGCCACGTTACTTCAATTATATTAGAAGACCCCACAATATTATTGTAAAAAATACTAATATAAAAGTAAGATTTCTGTTGTATTCTTATTCTACAACAAATTGCGTTCAATCTTTGTATAGGATGTTGCTTTCAATTTCGTAACCCGATCAGTGAGACGGGCATAGAGCAAGAAAGCCAGACAGAGATACGGAGATATCACAAATATAGCAGAGATTAGTTTTTCCTTTATTTTTTTCACGCAGATATCATTTTAAATTGTTAATATTGTGACAAATTATGGATCGGGAGCTCTGCCAAACGGTGGGTTGGTGTGGTGAAATCACGCTTTTTTGTTAAACACGCTTTCTGGATAGTGGAAATACTGACCGTAGTCGTAAAATATTCAAAGATCGAAAAAAAAATATAAATACTTTGTTTTCCGTAAAATGTCAGTGTGACACGAAATTGAAGTCATATATATATATATATATATATATATATATATATATATATATATATATATATGTGTGTGGGGGTATGTGTATGTGGGTGTGTGTGTGTCTATGTATATATTTATACTGTACTGGTATAGCTTTTGAACCAGACGAAAACAACCTTTGTCGACACAGAAATATGCAAACAGCCAGAAAAATACGAATCAAAACGAACCGGCATCAAAATCAAAACAAAACTGCTTTTTGCTATTAGCAAACAATAATGAGAGAAAAACACTCACCGTATGTTTATTTTTACGACAATTCATTGATTATTTGACGAAGAAAATCAATAAAATAAAAAGAAATTCTGAGAAAAGGTTAAAGTTAATTTTTTTTCGCTAAATTAAAATTATATGAATAAACTAAAGATTAAAGAATATAATCAATGAAACAACGATTTTTACCGATTTATTTCGTTTTTTTGTGTGCTTCTACAGCTTTTGAACCGGACAAAACAATTAGGTTAGGTTAAGGTTAATTTAAGGTTAGAGTTTAAAAAAAAAACAGTTTCTTGTTTGTCCGGTTCAAATGCTGTACAATAATATGGAGACGAAGGGGTTGATTCAATTTTTTTGTCTCCACATAAATTTGAGTAGATAGCTGTTGAAAAGATCCATGCTCCTACCGCACTCTTTTTATTCCGTTGTTTTGCTTAAGATTTAATCAATTCACAGGTAAAGTTGTTGTCTGCTTCTCGAGCCTTCCGATTGGCTAAGCGTTGCGGCATCGTTCGGCTGTTTAACAAACGGCCGGAAAATGCCGAACTAAAAGTCGTTTTTTTTCTAGTTCAAAAGCTGTACCAGTATCGTATATATATACATATAACTCAGTAGAATACAAAATTTATGACATGATCAATATTATGTAATTATGCTCTTAATATTCATCATCAACAAATATTTATCTGTACATATGTTGATTTTCGGAAATCATCGGATGATTCAGAATTCTCCTGCGATATGAAACGATATTTTCGTTGTTATTTCTGCATCCATAGGTATTTTAAAGTTGAAAATAATTTACTGTTTAGATTACTATTGTTTTTCAGAAAAGCTTTATTTATTAAAATATATTATTAAATAGAACTAGATACAAACTGAAACTATATATGTTCTTTAAAGAGTGAATCCCCCGTTTCGTAAAAAATATCAATATTTTATGTAATGACAAACGGGAACAGACGTAACTTGTCGTTACAATATTAGTGCTGCTATTTATATTGTTTAGTAAAAGCAAGAGAGTACTCCAAAGGGGAGATAATTCAAAATAGGGAAAGTTATTCGTAATTGTTCATTACATTCACTCTCATTATATTTCAGTCATAACGGGACGAAGTCGTTCCAACGACCGGGCTATTTGCTGGTTCTGTTAGAACGCCCCGGTAGTCTGGTATCGGGAGTAGAATAAGGACTCTAGGTTTCCGAGTCTGACGATACGCAGTTTTTAAGGAATTGAGTTTAAAATATTGTATATATTTCAAGTAGGTCGAATTAGTGGTGAAAGGTGTTGGTTACTTCGATCGAACCTAAGGTCTGAGATAGAATTTTCTGGTCGAAGACGAGGCCAGTAAAAGTAGGAGAGGGGTGAGAGATTAGGGATGTGGGAGGAGAAGGTTGAGCAGAGAAAACTGTGGCTGATGCTAGGAAAGGGTGAGAGAGGAGCTTGTCTGATTACAGCTAATCGCTTGTAAGCAACAATATTTAAACTCAATTCCTTAAAAACTATTATCATTCGCGGTCCACGGAAGTATTTTAAAATGGCCCCAATTCTCCTACTTACACCCTAATAAGCGCTTTTTATCTACGGTTGAACCGAACATCATTCTGTTGGATTTACTACATTTTGAACATTTCTAACGCAGTATCAACGAAATTTCTTTTTTCATCTTTAAATCTTTCGCCACTGGACACTGTCAACCAACATCTCGCCAACTGGACAAACTCTATATTTTGATAACTTTTTTATGCACACACTTTTACTCTCCATTACTTTATAGTCTTTCTTAATTTTTTTCAAATTTTGAATTTTGGCTATTTCCCTGTCAACTTATCGATCTATGTAATTCATCTGATGATAAGAGCTTACTCTTTGAAACGCCTGGGTTAAGGAAAGAAAAATAAACATGTTTTTATTAAGTACACCTTGCATTGAACAATCGAAGATGAAATAGATTTGTCATTCGCACATCTTTATCTCTCTTCCTTCATTTATCTTTATAATTGCCCTATCTCGTATATTGAGCTTAAATTAATTAACTATAGGTTCAGTTCTTTAAAAGTATACCTTTAGTCTCATATTATATATATATATATATATATATATATATATATATATATATATATATATATATATATATATATATATAAAATATGAGAATAAAGGTATTTCGTAAGGATGTTTTGCCAGCCATTCAAAAGAATTCTGTTGTTTATAAATTCCTGTGTAAGTGTAAAACTGACTACGTTGGCAAGACATCCCAAAGATTAGAAATTAGAATATCCCAACACATACCACGTGGTATTCGTTTACACAAGGTGTCGAGATCATCCGGGAACTTTCAAGCACAGTAATCAGTCATCGGTAATCACCTGGTTAGTACAATTAGTTGTTCTAACAAGTATTCCGATGGGTGGTTTTCTGTTTTATACAGTGCCAGGTCGAACTACCATCTCAATATTATTGAGGCGTTAGTTATTAACAATTCTCAACCTAGCCTGTGTAGACAAAAGATTTTGAAGCATCAGTTGGAGATCTTTAATGATTCAAATCCACCATAACGTTGAGAGATTATCGTTTTTTTGTTGTTTTTATTTTCTCTCAATCGTTTTCTCCAACTATAACAATTTTCCCCTCATATCTCATTCGATTTTCTTAGTTTTTAATTTATCATTCTGACGTTTCCTCTTAGAAAGTCAGACGATAAGGCCTTAAGGAAAATTTTAGCCATTTTCTTTTTTTTTCCACCCGTCCGTTTCATCGATTAAAAAATGTTTCCTTGGAAATTTATCCTACGATTTTTTTGTACGCGAAATTTACTTAAATAAAAATAATAAATTATTTTATATAGTTCAGATTTATTCTCATGCGAATTAATTTCCACCTCAAAATAAAGCTCAATATTCAAACATTCAAATAGTTATTTGTTATTGTAAAAGATTTGTTAAGTGCCAAGGGAGTCATAAATAAATAAAACGGGATGTCAGCGTTATATAATGATGTGATTTAATGTCAATTACGGAGCAGAACATCTTACACGTGTTGATGGATACTTGAAAAATACAGTATGATATAACTCTGATCTTTCCTTTTTTATTTGCAACTCTATTGAAATTAAAAAGATCTTTTTTTTCAAACCTGTCATTTATATATATATATATATATATATATATATATATATATATATATATATATATATATATATATATATATGTATATATATATATATATAGTTTGACTGCGATAGAAATGTCTCCGTCAGGAAGAAAAAAGAAGAAAAAAAAAGAAGAAATATGCTTATACTTCTGACAAGGGTATCTTTTACCGAAAGTACTCAAGTTAATAAAAAATTTATTGTTAAAAAACAAATATCTGCGTTGTTCAGATTTCAAAATATTTTTTTTAAATATTCTCTTTATTATTGCCATTTCATCAACGTGTCAATGTGTGATTTTATAAACTGCATTATTCACGTAACCGCGTGCAACACACAAGAACATTTCAACTTTGTCGTCGATAACAACAGGACGAATTTCAACTTGACTGCGATAGAAATGTGTCGGTCAGGAAGAAAAAAGAAGAAAAAAAGAAAAAATATGCTTATATCTATTACCGAAAGTACTCAAGTTTATAAAAAAAAAAGTTTTTAAAGTAAATAAATAATTAAAAAAAAACAAAAACAAATATCTGCGTTGTGCAGGTTTCAAAATATATATATATGTATATATATATATGATATAAAATATTTTAGAAACAGAGACAATACGTCTCTCTCTCTCTCTCTCTCTCTCTCTCTCTCTCTCTCTCTGAAAACAAGTATTCCTAGATGCTCATTTATTCACAGCTGTAGAAAGGATA
>OY744517.1:157408974-157413974 GCA_963556195.1 Sepiola atlantica
TATGGGCTAAGAATGTGGATTTAAGCTCTCAATAGGAGATTTTATTGCAAATAATCGATATAATTTTCGGTACTGATACAACTTTTAAACTAGACAAAACCGACTTTTGTTCGGCCTCTTCCGGTCATTTACGTAAACAGTCGGAACATGCCCAAGCGCTAAGCCAATCAGAAGGCTCAAGCAGCAGACGACAACTTTACCTGTACAGCTTTTGAAGCGGGCAAAAACCGAACTGTTTTTTAACATTAACCGGAGAATAATACTAACATAACCTTAACATAGCCGTTTTTGTTCGGTTCAAAAGCTTTACCAAGAACAAAAACGATAAAAAAAAATCTGTTAAAATCGCTGTTTGATTGATTTTACAATCCTTAGTTTATTCATAAAAAACACAATTTATCGAAAACAAATTTAACTTTTAACTTTTCCCGTGAAAAAAAAACAACATTTATTTCATTGATTTTCTTCGTCAAAATATAAATAAATTGTCATAAAAATAAATATTTCTTTCATTATATTTTTCTGTAGAAAATCCGCCTAGTCTTAGTTTTGACGCAGGTTCGTTTTGATTCGTCTTTTTCCGGCTGTTTACGTATTTCTCTGTGTGTTTATAAGCGCTCTGCATTGTATGGTGTTGAACCTCCCTTTGACTCAAATTTATCCAAGTAATTTTTCCAGTTTTTTAACTGTTTCTAGCGCTCCTACATTTATTTGTATTACTGTTGTGTCTATTCTTATTCTTATTCTTATTTTTAGTAGTAGTAGTAGTAGTAGTAGTAGTATATACGCATTCCATATATTAAATCAAGAAAGAAAGGATAACGAAAGTAAAAAGAATGAAAAGGAAAGAGGAACAAAGAAAAGGGACAAAAATAAATTTAAAAAGTAATGAAGAAAAACGAAAATAGAAAATAAATAAAAGAAAAATAAGAAAGAAAAAAGAATAGAGGCATGACAGCAAGAAGGAAAAAATGAACGGTGAACTGAAGTTGAAAGAACGAAAGAAAAAAGAGAAAAGAAAGTAAAATGTAAGAAAAAAGAAAAAGAAAGGAAAGAAAGTAATAAAATGAGACAAAAAGCGAGAATGTAAGAAAGAAAAGAAGAAAGAAAGAAAGAATGAAAGAAAGAAAGAATGAAAGAAAAGAGCGTTACATTTTTTAGTTTTTTTTTAACCGCCAATCTTTGTCAGATATTTTTCTTATTCATCGCAGTAGAATAGAAATGTATCGATTTTCAGGGGAAATTTCCAAGCAAAAACAGCCGCTTATTTTATAAACGTGCCGAACGTTCAACACCTTTGCTCAAATCTAAACAAAACGAAGATCCCTTCCCGCTGTCTCCTTTTCTTTTTCCAATATTCGTTATTGTCAGCGCAAGCACGAAACAATGGATGCCGCATTTCAGGTAAGCCAAAAACAGGAAAACAAAAAAGGAAACGATTGATGTTGGATTTTTCCGTAACTTAGCAAACGTATGAAATGTAAAATCCTATTGTGTGGCCGGATTTCATTCATGAACATTGCTTAATCTGGTCATTCTAAATCCTACTTCAAATCTACAGCTTTTTGCAAACAATTTATAATCTTCGTTTTATTTGTTGTATGAACAGAGGAAATATCCCTCCCCTCCCCCTAAAAAAGAAACTTTGTATTATTTATACTATTCGAACTACTATTCTCTTCTTGCACGTTATTCTCACAGCGTTTCGGTCGATATAACCACCGGACTTCTTCAGGTGCGTTTTGTCGAAATAGGGAATCTTTATGTCAAACTCAGGATCTGTACAGAATTTCAAACCGAACCATTTATTTAATCTATGGAGATAGCCATGATCGGATAGACGTCTTAAATAAGTATTAATTACATGATTCCATGGCGCAATGGATAAAGTGTTAAATGATATTTAATTCTAAATGACAGTCTTCTGGAAGTTAAAGGTTCAATCCCCAGTACAGACGATACTATGAATTTAATTTAGAATTACCTAAGAATTCTACCTGGTCATGGCTGTCGGGAAGAGGAAAATCTGTCCACATGGATTAAATAAACGGTTCCGTTCGAAATTCCGTAGAGATTGTTGTATGTCGAAGGACAGCGACACCTCTGCAAAAAATGTAAAAATTAACGACGCCAAAATCATCTCGTCCGATCGAGATATACATGCGACTGGGGGTCTCTTATGAATTTAATATTCCTTAGAAACTGGTCGATTCTTCTGATGATAATATATCCGGCACCCATGCGTTTACAATAAACATCACTTAACGCAGGGGCGGGCAACCTCCTGGCCGCGGGCCACATCCGGCCCGCGAAGGCTTAGCGTCCGGCCCGCCACCCTGTTATGCATTATTATTGCAATCCGGACTGCGGAGCTCTCAGTAAAACTCATATCATTTTGTGACATAGACGTAAAAGTAGGTTTCAATTAAGATTTACAGTGGGATAAAAATGTATGAATATCAGCGAGCGATGATGCATGTATATTTAATTTTTCTGTAACTATTAAGAGATAAAAATAGAAAAAGAAAATAGAGAGGCAAAGAGGAAACGTGAGACGAGGAAAGGGCATGAAACAGAACCTATGTGAGGTGTGTCAAAACGTCATTATATTTTATGATTCCAAAATGGCTCTTCGTCGGCACCTTTTATAACATCACATACAGAAGTCTCTTGGGAAAAAATATCAGATTTGTAGAGTGTTCAATTCAATTTTTGTACAATTTATTCATGTAAACAAAATATAGTAATTCTGAGATTTCGTTTTCCACTCCGGCCCGCGATCTCCTTCCAAAAGTCTCATCTGGCCCTCACTCTGAAAAGGTTGCTCGCCCCTGACTTAAAGTAAACAAAAGAACTGACATAAGCATGAAACGTAGCACCTCAGAAAATTATATAAACAAGATTACAGAGAGAACACCTGGCGATAAATAACAACATTTCACATCTGAACACAAAAATATAGACAATTGCTGTGTCGTCATCATTACACAAAAAATAGCCATTTGTTCCATTTATATACCGCCAACTCACAACATCATCCAATCAGAAACAAACCGTTTAATAAAACAACTCCGCAAGCCATTCATTTTATTGAGAACTGCCAAAATACTATATGTGGAAATAAACAGACAAACAGGGAAAAGATAGATTATAAAAATCTCAGACAAAAAATGTAGCCTTTATAATAACACAAATACATTTTTGTATTCGGCAACATGATCTTATTCATCAAATAGATCTGAATCTATGTGAGCCAATCACATGCATGGATTACACGTGGGATGTTCATGACGAAAAAAAATATGCGCGATCATTTCTCAATAATTATGGAAAATACAGCCCCTAAATGCAGCCCCAAAATGCCTAAAACACGCTAATTGTAAACGCATCCCAAACAAATGCCGCCCCAAATTAATATGAGAATTTAATAATCTATGTACTATTAAAACGTTATGGTGTTTTTTTTTAAGTTTGGCTGTTATGTTCGCAAATAAAAACATCTGATTGGTTGACAAAAAAGGAATAGTAAGAGTACACATTACTAAGGCAGTAGTTTTTACGATGTTAATACTTCAGTTCGAATCTCCCATAAGTTGAAAAGATTTTTAACTGAATATAAATTTATAAATTTAAATAAATTAGCATAACATAATCACATAAAAAATATTACATAAATATTTTTTAAACTAACTGACTCTTTTTGATAATCCGCAAAAAATGGTAGACATAAAAGATGTTCGGCATTAATCAATTAATTTGCTTAAAAAGTTATAATGTTTTTGCCAATAAAAACAATACGTAAATTCATTCATAGTAGTTACTTACTCACTTATGCAAATGATTGCGTATTTCTTCCACAAAATTTCACATATGTTTTCTTCATATTATCTATAAATCGTCAGAAGATAGGAAAGAATGGAACTTGACATACAGAGGTGCTGTATCAACGCCACTCAAGGTAAATAATAATAAGAAGAAGAAGAACAAGAAAAAGAACAAGAAAAAAAAAATAATAATAATAATAATAATAATAATAATAATAATAATAATAATAATAATAATAATAATAACAACAACAATAATTGTATGGTTACATTAAGGCACCAAAAATAGCTTTTTTGTTACATTACCATGAAATTATCGCCACTGAGTGTCTCTTGAACCACGCTTCTCGAAACCGAAATCTTAGAAGCGTTTTCAAACTTTTTTAACACATTTTAACATTCTTTTTCTCGTTAAAACATCTTTTCTTTTTTTCACTGTTTTCTTTAAACATATTTTCTTTTTAACACTTCTCATGTTAAGCATTGTTCTCTTTTTAACATCGTACACTTCTTTCCGTTTTAACTCTCTCAGTTTATCAGATTAGGAAAATGTTCAACACAAAAAGTTACCTTACAGTTTCTTTCCTCGTCCACTGGTCGTGATCGCTATCTGTGCCGGCGGTTTTATTGCGTCTCTGGTCGTGATTGATTCTGGTGGTTTTTTTCTGTAGATAAATTTTATTTTCGGCAGGAGACAAAACTCGGAGACAGTTTTTCTTTTCAGAGAGAGATTCGATTCTTTTATTCGATGTCTTGGTTGTGGAGGGGTTTCATCCATTCGTCTCTGCCATGCGTCTCATTCATACCTCTTGTGGGGTGCGACAATGTATGGGGATCTCTGCCGGATCTCATTCGAGATCCAGCCCATACGACGAGCGGCTACATCTTGGTCATATCGCTATCACTTCGAAAGCGAACTGTGTTAAAAAACTACAGTTTCTGATAAAAATAAATGACGTAACCGACACTTTCTCGGGTCGGCCAATCAGAGACGACACTCACAATCGTACCATATCTGACCTTTTCTGACCCGAGATTTTCGTGTCGGTCAGAATTTGTCACTTTGTTATGGTTTTGGCAAAAACGATTCACTCCTAACAATCCTCTTCAGTGCATGGCAGCTTGACCCGCACTTATTTCTCATTTGACCCCAGCCATAATCCACACTAGCTAACT
>OY744517.1:157418974-157546474 GCA_963556195.1 Sepiola atlantica
AATCATAAAATTAATGACGAAAAATTAACACACCCGGTAGCATATATGTGGACAAACAAAAAACATTTTACAAATAAAACCAATAACCAAAGAGAACTACCAGATTTATGGAAGAGTGAGAAAAATGGCAGTAAATCTTGAAGGACTCCACATTTAACACATTTACTCGTGCTTGCCATATCCTCATTTTTCAAATTTGCATATTATATTCTTACGCCGATACACCTATTGTAACGGGTAGTTTAGTAGTATTAGACAATGTTAGTGTTCAAGAGAGATGGAGGTAAATGATAGGCTAATAAGCGTCTGATTTATATAAATAAATTGTTGTATAGTCACTATTAATTATTTTACTTTAGAAATGAGATGCAAATGAAATTATAAGAGAAACACATTGAAAATCAGTAATCACGAGTGATCACGAATGTAAGACAGATATTAATGACTGCATATATAAAACCACGCCTAGTGGTGCCATCGGGTATATCGGTATTGCACGATTTCCAACCGTGTTGATCTTATAAGTTGTCGTTATCATATCGGCTCGCTGTCTAGGGGTTATTAGAATTCATGTCACGAATTAATAAAAGAGAGACAAGCATTATCTATTGTGTTTTAGATTATCCTGTAAAGTTGAAGGGTCAGTTATAGTTGCAACCGACAATTCAATACAATTCAATACAATACAATGGCAATTATACAAACCATGGCAAAAACATAAGACAGGGGTGACAGTGGTGAATTGGATACAAACATGGACTGACGAACTGTATTTGCCAAGTTCGAATCCTATCGGCTTCATAGCACCACTTTCACCACAGATGTTTGCAACTTTTTTTATATACTAATAAGTCACCACTTACCAAGGCTAAAAGTCACTTGTTAATTACAATTGATCAAATTATCAGTTGAATGACGAATAATGCTAAGAAGGGTTCGAAAACGATGAATGGAGTGGACAAAATTTATTTTTTTTAAAGATTACGGCTCGGCAAGCATTTGTTGACATAGATGAAGATGACCATATTGTTGTCTGCAGTGAAGCAGTCACGTGGCAATATGTTCCAAAGATAAGAAACTTTGCTTTTAGGTAGACAGAGGAAGTTCTTCTGCTAAGAACCTGATTCTGGAAAGAACTGAGAAAACCAATGCCACCAACAGAATCGAAGTTGCCAAAACATCATATCATGGCGATTCATGAATTTACGTTTTAAATTAACAGAAATAATAAACTTGCTGCTATGAGGTCCATCCTCCCGAGATTTACGTTGTCTCTTTGAGTAAGGGTTAGTTTATTGTTAATCGCCTATGGCATCCCTACCAACAAAAATACGACGGGACTACTCAGGGATTTTTGTAGGCCAGAATGCACTTCTAGTACACTAGCTTTTGAAAATCTCAACTGAGATTGTGTCTAACCTCCTGAAAAGAAGTAATATTATAGCAGAATTATAAGCCCTTATTGTTTAATTCCAGCAATGGTCAATAAAGCTAGGCAAGTATTAACCAATGACAATAAACTATTAAAAAGCTCAGTTAAATGAAGGTAACTATAAACTAAAAGTGTACTGTCTCACAACAGAAGTAAAAAATAATTTTAACCATGTTGGAATTCGTTTTCATAACAAAAATAAATCCCACAATGCAATTTGACAACCCAATAAGCCCCCAACCCGAAGTGTTCAATTAATTATACTGTTATGATGTTCAAAGTACGTGGTTTATGTAGCAGACACGCTAATGGGGTTCTGAGTTATTGTATACAGGCTACGTACAGATGATTACGCCCGGCGATGCTAATTACTGAATTACCCAAGCCAACTATGTTGTATATATAATTATAGTTTTATAGGGTTCGGACTGAACTTTCTTCTTTATAGGTAAGGTAAGAGTCAACTCATTTTTAGCGAATATAGTAAAAAGCTTCCAGTCCCCTCTCGACGAGAATGAACGATGTGTGCTATTTTAAATATCAATTTATCAAGTCAAATCAAGAAAAGTGAATTCCAATTGCGGTAGTTTTAAATTTCCATGTGGTAAAAACCAAATTTCTGTTAAATGTAAGAAAATAAAATATAATTGTTTTGAAATATGATCTCAAGCAAATTTTCCCTTAAACTTAATATTTTTTCCCATTACTTAAAGAAGTGTTCATTTAATAAGAAATGCCAGCAGAAATTATGACACGGGAAAATCACGAATCCCATTTTAAATTGAAACCCAAATCATTTTAGCAACAAATAAATTGTGAATATTGCTTTTCATTTTAGAGCATGTCAAATGCTATTAAAGAATCACTTTTACAAAATATAACTCTCCATAAATATATTTTTGTTACTTTATTTAAAAAGTAATTCTCAGGTTTCATACTTAACTTTCAATGTGTCTTCCTATTCTAAAAACCTGTGGTTTTTCGTTTTAGATGCACAATAGGAAAGTTATATTTTTATTATAAAACTAATTAAAACAATGTGATCCGTTTGGTCATCAATTGAGCTCGGGTTAGGTTGTTTGAATCAGATACAATTGAGTTTAGAAAGCCAGTCAGATATATATAATAAAAAGACAAAATCCGAAATTATTTACTTTAGAAAATAAGTAAGAGATGGGTAACTTGGCGAGTTAATTGCAATAAATTAGAACAATTAAAATGAAAGTTTTTCAAACATAATTTAACTTCTAAACTGAGGAATATTTGAGCATATATTTTGTATGTTAAATAGACCATAAATACAAACGTTAATTAACCCACCTTTTGTATAATAATATACCAAATATAAATGATAAAGAAATTATAGTTGAATCATTATTATTTTGAATTTATTCCTGTGGCAGCATTATAAAATTAACTCATTCTTTTGGTTAATATATTAATATATTCATACTTCAAAATTATAATCTTTGTCCTCCAAAAAAACAGGTTACATCTTTGATTGAAGCTATTATGTGTATTTGACTTACGCAGAACCGACTTGGAGACTATAGGTATACAATTACTTTCCGCTCAATGACCAAAAATAGTTCAATAAAGTTCTTTGATTTTTTAATTCGTGTTTTGAAAAAGAATGTTTGTGGTTATAGTAACATTGTTTCATGTTACCGGAGAAAATTCTGATGTATATTTTTCTGTTACTGCCTGCTATCTTCTTTCAGAAACATTACTTATGTTACAATTACTTTACGGTGGGCAGTTATTTTTTTTATACAATTGCAACTGTTGGTGTTGCTATTGTACCTAGTATTTTGATACTAAGTGTGAGTCTTTTTTCTACAGACTTTAATTACTAAAAATACATGCTAAAATATACTTAATTTTGTGTGCATAATTAATTAATCACATTGCAATTAATTCAGAAAGCTACCGCCTCTAATTCTAAACCAATCTGCCGACAATCACACAAACTCTTAGTTTTCCTGTTCAATTCATTATAGATATCATTCATCTATTATTATACTGAAGCTAACTTAATCGACGTGTTTATCTCATGCTTTTTTCTTACATATTTTAATCACAAAAAACACATGCTAAAAATCCTTAGTTTTGGGATTGAGTTATGTTTCAAATAAAATCAATTTTTTTGTTCTAATTATCTGTAATTTGCAATTAAATCACCAATTGACGCATCTCTTACTAAGTTTATATCTATCATTTTCACAGTCTCTCACCTTATGTTGTTTAAACATCTGCCCTCTCCACTCTTATCTTACATGGCATCTATAACTCTCACTTCTGTCCCTCTCTCTCTCTCTTTCTCTTTCTCTCTTTCTCTCTCTCTCTCTGTTTATTAAAAGTCAAATGTAATAAAGAAAGGAAAGAATACAAAGACTGAAATAGTCAATTATAAACAAAAGGAAATATCACCACGAGTAGTAATACTATTTAACCAATCAGCGAAGAGTAAAAGGGGGAGAGAGAGAAAGAGAGAGAAGGGGGCGTAATATAACAAGAAAAAAGAGACTAATTTTAGATTTTGACTTTCTATTTTTAAATTTAACTGGCTTTGCAAAATTATTTTTCCTGATTCAAACGAACCCGAGCTCAAAGGGCGATCCATCGGTCATATTTCTCTAGAATATGATTAAATGCTGCAAATATCATCAGAATTGAATACTTTCTCTGTGTTTTAGCGATTTCTTAAAGAGAGACGAGCCGTTTGTTTGCATTAAAAAATTACAAAAGTTTTCAAATTTTACCATAACTAATTTCCACTGGTCATGAAAATAGTAGAGGGCATTTTTTTAAATTCTGTTATGAACAAATCCAACATACTTTTTTTTAAATATCGCAAGTAACTACCTATTTATTTATTAGCAATACGATACAACACAATATATTTTTAAAGCAATGGCGTGTAGAGAGGGGGCTCGACCGTGGTTCCGGGAATCCACATTGGTGGGAGGGGGAGCGTACAATCCAATGATATTCAAACTATCTCATTTTCTTATAATATTTCTCAGTACTAGGACTTATATAGTCTTTCGTGCATACAATCAAGGAGTTGGTCCCGGGTATCCCCATGTCATCAACAGGGCATCATCAGACTTTTGCACGCCACTTATTTCAAGTTTTGTGTAAGATAAAACTGGAAAGATATTCTTGTTTGCTTAGTTAGACATGTGTATATAGCAGTTTCGTAGAAACACTATTTTGGCGCTTTTGGGGCACGTGGGACTTTGTGTAATCTTTCCTATATTTTGTCTGCTGTGGTTTTATGAGCATGAATGTCTAAATCGACTTCTGCCAGACGCTCGACAATATTCCCATTGGCAAGTTCTCTTTATATAAATGGAATGAAAGAAGAACACTTGTCGTCTTATTGGGAGTTCGGGTCTCATATTCTAGAAAATAATCTAAAATAGGAAATATAAAATATATGCATTACCATGTGTTATTTTTATTTCAGGACTGAATTTGCCCTCTCTCTCTATCTATCTATCTATCTATCTATCTATCTATCTATCTATCTATCTATCTATCTATCTATCTCTCTCTCTCTCTCAAATTATGTCATATAAATGTGTAACACACTGTTGCTATTTATTTATAAATTATATTTCATTCATATTTAAGCCGGTACTTTTCAGTATTAGGTGGGTTATAGATTAATAGGAGGATATCAGCGTAGATAGAAGGACATTAACATACAAAGGCGAGGGGCGGTGTTTAAGTGGGAAACGACACGGACTGAAAATGTGGGTGTGCCAAGTTCGAATCTAGTTCGTGCCACATAAATACTTTCACTTAGGATGTTGGCAACCTTCACGTGATCCCTACCGTAAGTACCTGATTTCTTTCCAGAAAGAATTTTGACTAGACAAATTTGTAGAAACCAATGTCAACAATAGAATCATCTGATTCATACGATATGAATGAATAAAACATACTAAGACAGAAGGATATATGGATAGATGCGTTGATATAAGCATAATATATATATATATATATATATATATATATATATATATATATATATATATATATATATATATATATGAGAGAGAGAGAGAGAGAGAGAGATAGAGATTTTTAAAGCCAACAACAACGTAAACAGTTTTTTAATAAACATTTATTTATTTTAAGGTCTTGAGACTTTCGGTGCACAGAAGCAACATCCTTATCGAAAGTATATAGGCATTTAATACCTTTGTTCTTCTTTTTTACTTTTTAATCTTCCTTGTCCTAGCCATATTGTCACAGGCGAGCACGATTCCGCGAGGTGGTAGTATCACGAATTAGGTTTTAAATATCTTGTTGTGCAGGATCACGTTGGCACGTGTTTTTGAATAAATGAAGGATTCACACTTAAAAAACGTTTGTTTGAATATAGGATTTTTAAAGTCAAAAAAGCAACGTTAAAAATTTATTTTAATAGACATTTATTTATTTTAAAGTCTTGTGACTTTCGGTGCATAGAAGCACCTTTATCAAAAGTATATAGGAATGTAATACTTTTTTTTCTTAACATAAATGTATTCAAAACATTTTAAAGATTACAAAATCCATTACGATTATTTAAATCTGACTTTTATATTTATAGAACGTACAAATAACCAATATTATTCACAATTAGTCCTGATAATACTAAACGAGCAGTAACAATGGACGAGGGTGGACAAGATGTAGGATATACAAGAGTGATTAAGATATGCAACGTTAAAGGAGAGTGTGTATGAAAAACAATGTATTAGTGAACGCAGAGCTTAACAACAGAATTTAGATTCACGTCTTTTCACTTTATAATCTTATGAAGATGTATATGATTTTTGTTTACTGTTTGTTGCTGTATGATTTCGAACGTGTGTGGATGTGCATTCACTTACGTCGTTTCCAGCATTTTGAAGTCATTAGGTTGGGATATCATTTGAAAGCTCGCGATTGACTTTATAATTTTACTGTTCCGTATATGGCTTAAAATCTTGATGCTTTCTTTAATATCCTGTGGTGATAACGCTCTATTATTGGCTGGGAACGTCTCTTTTTATAAGAAAGCGTATTTTTAACTAATAAATCATAATTTAACAAAGCTAAAAGCCACTCAAGGATGTCTGTATGGATGTAGTGTATGGATGTATGTTAGGATGTAATGTATGGATTGTCGGTTTAATGATATGGAATATTATGAGAGGATTTGAAACGACTAGTAGTATTACTCATGAGGAAGATTGATAACAAGTATTTCTTGACATTGAATTTAGAGATGACGATGTTGTAGTCTGTAGGGAAGAAGTCCCGTGGTATTTTACCACTAATTGGAGGTGTTTAGAAATAAAGGGTATTCATAAAAATTCTGCATGCCGCTAGGCACGCGGAAGAAGACAAGTAACTACGTTTCAGTTATGGTAAGAATACGAGCTCTCGCTGTGAATATCTTACAGGGATGAACCAGAGATTAGAGCTCAGTCAAGAATCTTCAATGCGAATGATGATAAACAGAGAGAAACTGGCAGCGTCTCGTCTGTAGTGAAATGCTCATCCCCAACTAAATTGCAAAATAGGTTTTGTATTCTGTCAAAGCTAAATAAAGGGTGCCCTGTGTGACAACTTAACAGATGTGGAAGCAATACTCCATCTTAGCTGATTCGTTTTGTTAAGTAGATATATATAAAAAAAAGCATACGGATATACATCTTTTGTAATGCGGGTTACGTTTTTAAAAAATATATGTCTGAAAATGCGACGTTTAAAGAACGTTTTTAACAGCTTTTATCTATATTTAAAATATGCAGGAATGTGGTAAGGAACACAATTGTGGTATTACATTATTCTACTGAACTCACTCGTAGTGGTTGTAGTTGTCCGATCGAAAATATTCCTTAGCGAAGAAACCCGCTAACAATGTAATATGTTCATACGTAAGTTTGTTTTTTATGTACTGTGCATTGAAATGATCAAGCCAGTAAAAACAAATAGTGATTTATAACAATATCCTTTTGATTTGTTTAATCTCTTTTGCAGCATCTCAATCCGGTTTGGATTATTTTCATTATTCAAATGTATCGGATAGTTATCCTCATCTTCATTGCTACTATGTTCACATCGTTTCGGCCGCGTTACTCTCCGGCTGTTTCCCTGTGCTTTTTGTTTTAATTATTAATCTTATGGAAATTTCGAAAATTGTAGACTGTTCTCATTCTGACTATAATAGAGGTGGTTGGCACTTCCTTTCCTCTATTTCCAAGCGAGTATTAGGATATTGTTTGTCACGACCCCTACTACACTTAGGGGTAAAGTCACAAGCTCCTTCGGCCATTGTGGGCGACAGAGTTGTAAGAAGTGATTTCAGAACGGAAAAACAGGTGGGGTCGTTCTGCTTCCTCTCGCTCTCTCTCTCTCTCTCTCTTCTCTCTTCTCTCTTCTCTCTCTCTCTATATATATTTTTTCTCTCTTTCTTCTGCATCTTGCCCGAGGCAGACGTGTGTCGGAGGTCGGAATGCACACCCTCTTCCCAGTCGCACCAGGGAGAAATTTGGAGGCATTTTTACAACTACAGTTCACTACTTTCGTTTTCAGAAATATAAATGAACATGGGAACCGTTGTTTATAGATAAGCATTTGTTTTAAGTCAACATACGTGCGATTCTCAATTTAAGATGGTTGGCTGGAAGTATCAAACATCTACTGGCCAATTAGAGAGCAATCATCGTCATCATCATCACCATCATCATCATCATGATCATCAGACAACGAAGGTCGAGTCAAATCATAGATCGAAATCGCGCTTGTCTATCCTCAACTTTGATACAATTATGCGTTTCATTAATTTTAGATATCTAATTTTAGTTATATTGTTCTTAAGTTTCTTTAAACATTCATTCTAGAATCTCACTTAAACAACTGCTGTCCACTACGGTATGCGTTCTGTATGACAATTTAGAGATATTGTCTTGAATTGTATGACTATCTGTTTATCCATTTACATGGCACAAGAATACTAGTAAATAATAATAATAATAATAAAAAGTAGCCTACCAAAAGAAAAAAATCCCACCGACTTGACTGACAAACCCCTCGAATTATCAGTTAAGTTTTTTTCTTTTTTACCGTTTTAAATGTATCTGACATTTCTACTAATCGCAATGCTACCAACTGAGCTAGTATTAACCTGTTAAATTTAGGCTTCTGTTTTTTTCTCTTTTCTTTATGCATTTATATTTTATTTATTTAAATTTTTTAATTCTATTCTCCCTGCCTTCTTGTTACTTTAAGCCATACAAGATAAGTTGAAACTCCATCTATAAATAGCACGCTAACTGTAATTTTCGGTGCCCCCCCAAACCAATGCTCCAAAAGCTCCCTCTTCCATTTCTTAAGAAGTACTTGATTTGTCAGCGTTGGAAGGGTCATTTGCAAAAGTAGCCTACCAAAAGAAAAAAATCCCACCGACTTGACTGGAAAACCCCTCGAATTATAAGTTAAGTTTTTTCTTTTTTACCGTTTTAAATGTATCTGGCATTCCAGGTAAGACAAGGACACAGACCAAAGAGAGGAAAACCAGAGCGGAAACAGCAAACTGAAAGGATATAGAAAGAAATGGACCGCGAAAGAAAACAGACTGGTGATGGAGTGCTATTATAAAAGCCGCTACCCTACAGAAAGAGGCTACCGAAAACGAATGAAACATCTCTGGGACATTGCTAGTGACTACCATACAACAGAACAAAGAATAGCAGATCAAGCAAGACAGATCCTCAAGCGAGGATGGTTCTCGGAGATGGAACTGACGGAAATCAGACAGAAGGTTAATGGCGAAACGGAGCAAGAAACACCACCGAAGGAGAAACCACAGGAAGAGGACGGGCAAAACATACACACTGAAACTGAAGAGATTGAAGACTACGGAATCACAGAACCAGATGAGATAGAAGACTGCGGAACCACAGAACCTGCTGAGATAGAACTCAACGAGAAAGAAGCAAGTGAAGTGGTGAACATTAGACGATACATGTTAGAAAACAAAACAAAACTCCCATCTCTCAGGAATGAAGAAGCGAAGAAGCTAAAAGCAGAAACAGAAAGAGTAAACAGACTCCTCACACACATCCCAACAGAAACTATTACAGACCTAAACAACCTGATATATGCAGGGGCAAAATCGGTAAGTATGAAACTAAGAAACGAAGAAAATGGACAAAAGAGAGGACCGACGAAACCTGGATGGGAAATCAAACTGGAAACCCAGATCACCAAACTGCGGAAAGAAGCTAAAACCGTGAACAGAAGGAAGGAGGACATGAAACGATTAAGAAGCAAAAATCAGAAACGCAAGGAAAAACTAAATGAGAAACACGAAGAAATAAAACAAAGGATAGCAGCAATAGAAGGAAGACTGAGACGATACAGGTACAAATCAGAACAGAGCAAACAGAACAGGACCTTTGAAAACAATGAAAGCCAGTTTTACAAAAACGTAAATGGAGAAAAAACAACGACAGAGCAACCGAACCCAACAGAAACAAAACAATTCTGGAGCAAGATATGGGACGAACCAAAAAACCACAACAAGAATGCCCAATGGTTGAAAAACATGAAAGATGAACTGCAGGAAATCGAAGAAGGAATCGAAACGGAAATTAACAAAGAAACGATCAAGAAAACCTTAAGAAAAATGGCAAACTGGAGAGCACCAGAAACTGAGTGAATGTATCCGCAAAACAGACGTACCAGAATGGATGACGGAAGGAAGAACAACATTAATACAAAAAGACCCCAAAAAAAGAACGACCCTCAGCAACTACAGACCGATAACATGTCTACCGATAATGTGGAAAATTCTCACAGCACAACTGAGAGAACAAATCTACCAATCCCTGGACAAACGTGGACTTCTCCCCGAGGAATAAAAAGGATGCCGGAAAGGACAAAGAGGGGCACATGATCTACTATACGTTGATCAAAAGACCCTGAAGGAGGTGAAGAGCAAACAAAAGAACATAACCATGGCATGGATTGACTACAAGAAAGCCTACGACAGAATCTCTCAAACATGGATAATTGAATGCTTAAAAATATACAAGATACCAGGCAGGATTATTAATCTCACCCAGAAAGCAATGGAAACATGGAGACTAAAACTGACAGCCGGAGGACAACACCTGTCTGAGATAAAAATACAGAGAGGCATTTTTCAAGGAGACTATCTATCACCACTATTGTTTATAATAGCCATGATGCCACTCAACTACATACTCAGAAAGTGTGATGCCGGATACGGGTTTACGGATACAGAACAAAGAATAAACCACCTGATGTACATGGATGACCTGAAACTGTTTGCAAAAAACAAAAAAGAACTGGAAAAGCTGATAAATACAACCAGGATATTCAGCCAGGATATCCAAATGGAGTTTGGAATAGAAAAATGTGCACTGCTAGATATTAAAAGAGGACAACTGGAGACGACAGAAGGTATAGAACTCCCCAACCAAGAGGAGATGAGGGCGCTAGGAGAACAAGATAGTTATAAATACCTGGGAGTTCTGGAAGATGACACAATCAAATATACAGAAATGAAAGAGAAGATTGGAAAAGAATATCTACGAAGAACAAGGAAACTCTTAGAAACTAAACTATATAGCAGAAACCTAGTAAAAGGGATAAACACATGGGCTGTATCACTAATAAGATACTCTGGACCATTCATAGGCTAGACCAAAGAAGAACTCAGGACCCTTGACCAGAGGACTAGAAAACTAATGACTATGCACAATGCATTGCACCCAAAAGGCGATACGGACAGACTCTACATGAAAAGAAATGAAGGAGGTAGAGGACTGGTAAGTATAGAAGACTGTGTGGAAGACACCAAAAAAGAGCTGGAGAAATATGTAACCCAGAACACGGAAAGACTGATCACCACGGCAAGAGACACCAGCCCAACAAACAACTCCGGAAGCACTGAAACCAGAAACAAAAAGACAAGAAAGGAAAAGTGGGAAGAAAAACGACTACATGGACGTTTTATAAGACTCACAAGCGATGAAGCCAATGAGAACAGCTGGGCATGGCTAAGAAAAGGACACTTGAACAGAAAAACGGAATCTCTACTGACGGCTGCACAGAACAATGCGATTAGGACAAACTTTATTAAAGCAAAGATAGATAAAACCCAGGAAAACAGCAAATGTCGATTGTGTGGACAAAGAGACGAAACGATAAATCATATAATAAGTGAATGCAGCAAGCTAGCACAAAAGGAATACAAGAACAGACATGACAGCGTGGGGAAAGAAGTACACCGGAAAATGTGCAAACAACTGAATTTCGAATATGCAAAAAAACGGTACAAACACAAACCAGAAACTGTACTAGAAAACGAAAAACACAAAATCATATGGGATATGAATGTACAAACAGACAAACCCATAACAGCAAGGAGACCGGATATGATAATAATCAACAAGGAAGAAAAATCCTGCAAAATCGTAGACTTTGCCGTTCCAGCGGACCACAGAGTGAAGATCAAAGAGACGGAAAAAAGAAGCAAATATACCGAACTTGCCAGAGAATTGAAAGGAATATGGAACATGAAGAAAGTCAGTATAACACCAATAATAATAGGAGCACTAGGAACAGTCCCCAAAAACATGGAGAAAAGACTAGGAGAAATAGGAATCAAAGGGATAACTGAGACCATACAAAGGACAGTAATGATCAAAACAGCAACAATCCTGAGAAATGTCATCGAATGCGAAAACCAACCCACATAAGCAACGAATGGAGAACAAACACATGGAAGCACAAGACAACAGAACCGGGGAAAATACAACCGCGAGAGAGAGGCGCAAGCATAGGCTGACACCACGAAAATTATGGACAGAGGGTCGAGAAGGGAAAGCGCAAACCAGACCTCCACTGGAAGAGCGCGGACAGCTCTGGGACCGTGGGGAGGCTTGTTGCCACCCGGGCCCCAGAAGAGACCAATGGCCCTTATCACCGTGAAATCGGTGGTAGGTGGTTGTTGCGATACCGCAAGGTCATCAGCGGTGATGAACGAAAAGAGGTGGAGCATACTGGAAGTCTGAGGAGACTTGTTGTCACTCAGACTCCAGGGAATACCACAGGTTGTTGGCAGTGGGTGATCACTGACGATGACCAGTGTGATAACTCCTAGTGAGTAAATAATAATAATAATAATAATAATAATAATAATAATAATACAAGAACCCGTGTGTGTGTTTGCTAATTAAATATAAGTTTGTAATAGTTATTCCAACATAAAGTTTATTCAGTGTCTACAATTAGTGGTTATTTCACTTCTACAATTAAGTATTTCTTTCTCATCCGCTAACATTTTTAGTTTCTCGCTAAAATATAAACTAAGTAGATCGCTTAAATATCTTCATATCCAGGATCATTTTAAGATTTTTCATCCAACTACCCCTCATTGTCCGTGCTTCTGAATTTTCTAACAATAGTTACACTTTATCAGTGTTTTTCGTTTGCTATCAATGTGCTTTTGTGGGTATAATATCTTTTTAAGTCTATTGCCGTTGCTCTCATATAACATTTTTTTAATAAGTTTTCTTGCCATATATTGTAGCTTGATATATTATGCTTCTTGCTAAACAGTCATTTTGTAGGGGGAATATACGATTATTTTACAATTATATATATATATATATATATATATATATATATATATATATATATATATATATATATATATATTTATTTATATATACAAGTATCATTAAAAATAACGGACATCTTGTGTCTGGTTATTTTTTCTAAGATCCTTTCCGTTTTTCTGATTAGGTTCTTAGTTTCAGACGGAAACTGGCTGATAAAATTGCCATAGCTTCCCAAAGCGCATTCGGACCCTTCCAGGTCCATCATCAGTAGAGCAATGTTAACCAGGCATAGACCTAGCAGTGTATATATATATATATATATATATATATATATATATATATATATATATATATATATATATATATATAGGTGGTGCACAAAATAATGGAAACACCTTGAAACCCTCCTATAAAATCCAGCCGTGTGAAGGTCTCGGTGCACAGTTTTTGAGTAAACGGGATTATTGAGATAATAATTAAGCTTTGTTTAATTTGGTGTGCCATGGTTTTGTACTCTTTCTTTTAAATCTTTACTTCGGCTTTTTTCCAGAATTTTGTTTAAAGGAGGCCGTTTTCCCTTTTTTATCGTAGGCTGCCATCACCTTAGAGACAGTTTCTCTCAATACGGCCACTATCTCAGCCACTTGTGTTACAGTAGCACTGCCATACGGGCACCAACAATCTGCCATCTTTAGAAATCTGATAGATCTGTCATTAATTTTTTTAAAACTAATATGCACTATCTGCAATAAAAATAAATTTAACCAATTAATTCAGGACAATAATAACCATGAATTAAAAAATTAAACCAACATTTTGATTTTTTTTTTCAATTTTTATAGGTGTTTTAAAATTGATGCAAAATTCACAAGGTATTTCCATTATTTTGTCCATACCCGTATATATATTAAGAACCTCGATTGAATGTATCATCTCAGATTTGTATTCAGATTTAAACCTTACTTAAAGCACAAACGTCGATACAAATTCGCATGATATTAGCAATTTTCGAGTTTCCTTAGATACGGTTTATTTCGAAAAATGGAAAATTTTCAAAACAGCCGTGTAGGCTATATATTACCTACAGTTTAACCACGTCTGTTTCTTTGAGGTATTTTATAGGTCTGATTTATTACACTCATTAAAAAGTCTAGGATGCCTCACAATACTATTGTGAAGCTATCAGGTTACGACTTTCCACCGCCAATTAACAATATGAAATTGAAAAGAATAATATAAAGCAGAAAATTATATAAAACCTGTCTGTTTATGTAAAACCGTCTTCCAGAATGGCTTTTAAAATAGTATCAATCAATAAGAAACAAACAAAGAATTATATTTCGATTTTCACCTTCCACTCATTTAAGTAATTAAAATAAAATCCGCAGAATATAAATCAGAGAATATTATGACAGATAAGGGATTAATCTATTCCCAAATCATAAAGTCTATGATTGTCTGTCTAGGAAAATACAGGAAACAGTATAAACATAAACCGCTACTCAAATTAATTAGCCGATGCATAACTTGATTAACGCGTTTATGAATCAATTAACCACTGCCTACGTTAATTAAACATCGCATAACTCACTGAATCATTCGATAAGTAAATTAATCGTTCTATAAATCGGTTAACTACATATCTCAAACAGTTGCATTAGTTAGCTAACCTCTGCATAAATAAGTGTAGTATCTGTTCTGCTACTACACTTTACCTTTTCTTTTCTCAGTTAGTGGACTGTTGTTTTTTTTAATTAGTTTCATTATAAAATGTGTATCCAAGCTGTGAAGTAATAAAATAATAAAGATGCTGTTTATATTACACGGGCACACTAGAGTGTATCTAATTGTGGTATCTGTAAAGCCACTAAATTAGAGTTGGCTTATAAGTGTATGTTAATTAAAAACAAAATTCCAACCAACATATCATATTGTCAGATATGTATTTGTGTAAAATCAATTAAGCTTAATTCATGTTTCTTCCAGATTTATTATTTGACAAAAAGCGTGTGCGATTAAGTATAGACTGTGTGCATCAAGAGAACATTGAATGAAGTGGAGTTTTCCCTTTGTTTTCGTTATTGCTTTTCGGGGCCGTTCTTATTTAATTATACTTACCCTGGTACAGCTTCAGTGTGCGTTGTTTGTACTAATCGGGGATACGTCCTTGGCAATCAGTCTGACAGCGACTTTGTTACTGTTAGGCTGATGTATGATTCTGTTTAGTCTCAGGAGGTCCACCATCCCAGGCTTTACTTTCTATTTGAGAAGGGGTTAGTTTATTGCTAATCGGCTGAATGCCAACGAGGGCTGCTCAGGCATTTCTGTGAGTCACCGTGCGCGTATTCTTATGAGTTGGCCTTTCAAAACCGCAGCTGACTGTATGTCTAATCTCTTGAAGAGGAGGTAAATAAAATACTTGAAATGTAATCTTGAAAATTATAGTAATGCTATAAAAGAAAGGAATGGCGGGATAAGTGTTAAATCTTACGAAAGAAATATCCGGCATTTAAAAGAAATTTGGCGACTTTTTATCTAACAGATGAAGTCAGCTTTTACCCCATACTTTTGTGATCAAATCATCATCAGGCGAAGTTAGTGTTAGTGTGTTTTCAACTATGTTTTTACTGTTGGGATTAACCCTGCCTGATGGTGATTTTATGACTCAAATCGAAAGTACTTACGAAAAAAGAAAGAAAAATGGAACAAGTAATCCACGAACCTTATATGCACCGATTTGATCGAAATACTATATAGACTATTCGAAAAATTGAATAAATAAACAAAAAGATTAATTAAAGAAAAACGCTCACTGTTAATGAATAACATTTGCCGAAATGAAAACATGCTGCCTAAATACACACGTATATATATATAGAGAGAGAGAGAGAGAAAGAGAGAGAGAGAAAGAGAGAGAGGGGGAGATAGAGAGTGCGTCAATCCGATTATCAATGTTAGAACTAAATAGAATTGCGTAAGCGAAACCGCTATTTAAATAACAGTTACAGCCTGTGTTATTAAGTTAAAATAAAAGTTTCAATCGTTTTCATCGATTACATATTTGTTACGGCCCATTGCCCCCTTCACTAAGACGCACTTCCCGATTTACATATGTCATACAGATATTCTGTAGATCGCGATTATTGTATTTGTTACAAAGAATCAAAAATTAGATGGGTTTTTAATGCTGTTGCTTGTGTAGGTAAATTATTATTTTTGTGTATATTATACAGACAAAATAAACTTTAATCACTTCCTCTTTTTAATCAACACCACAAAACATTTCCTTTATTCCTTGCTCCATTTTTGGCTAATTCTGATGAAGATATTATATCATTTTAAATAAATAAATATTCATTTAAAAGTATATATATATATATATATATATATATATATGCGTTGTTTTGACTTGTAAACTTACATATTCAAATTACCTAACGCATAGAACAAATAAAAAATCTCTAATTCATTTCACCCGCGCCGAAGCGTTCCTTCTGATTAAAACATAAAAAAACCGTTAAAAAAACATACGTAGTGTCTAGTGATACCTTGCCACGAAGGAAAAAAAATAAAAGGAAAAAAACACAAAAGATTTCTAGTCCTGATGAAGATGTCATATCATCGAAACTAACTTAATTTTAAATAAATACATATTATATATATATATATATATATATATATATATATATATATATATATATGTGTGTGTGTGTGTGTGCGTTGTTTTGGCTTCTAAACTTTCATATTCAAGTCACACAACGCTTACAACGAGGAAAAAATCTATTATATATGAGGTATGAAGTTAAAAGTAGAATGTATACTATTAGAAATCTGAACCTATCGTGAATTGATTTAAGCTCAATATACGGGATAGAGCAATTATATTAAGAAATAAATATGTGAGAATGGCAATTCTATTTCATCTTCAGTTATTCAATGCAAGGTGTATTAAAAAAAGCATGTTTACTTTTTATTTTCCTTAAGCCAGGTTTTTCAAAGAAGTATATATTTTCATCAGAGGAAATTACATAGATAGATAAGTTGGCGGGGAATAGCCAAAAATCATAATTTGAAAAATTTCAGAAAGTTCTAAAAAGTAGACTTCAACATAACACCAGTTTGTGTACGATCGTTTCAGAACATATGTTTCTAATTATATTAGATCTCATCTCAGTACTGGGTATTGACATGAAATAAAAGCATATAGACTGCATCAATGGAATATTAACATCATTAGTTATAGAGCAAATAGTAACGATGAGAGGAGTTGATGCTGGTAAACCTCAAATCAAAATTGAACAGGTTTAAACATTATTAAGGGATGTACAAAGTTGAAAGAGGTTAATGCAATCATACATGCAGGCAGTCGCATCTCAAATGGAAAAAGCAAAACAAATATTATGTTATACAATATTATATAGTCATTAGATGGGAGAATTAGTAACATATATAAGCAAACAGTGAGAAAAGGTAAAAATTAATGAAGCTTAAATATCAGTGTTAAAGAAATTGGCTAAAAAAAGCTAAAGTAGGGACCTAATTAAAAACTACTTCTAATAGGTTAGAAGTAGTAGAAAATAAACTTTCAAGATTAATTAAAGGATGAAGCATATTGTCAAATTACCTACAAAATTAGTTAAGATTGTGATACAAAGTTTAGAACTTGTAATTCAGAAATTAAGTCATAGTTTTAATGCGATAAGTGATATTTAAATTAAGACACTTACTATAGAATCATAACTAATATATATTGCATAATTTTTGGAAACTTAGGCGGAGGCATTATCCTTAATTGATGCCCCGGAGACCAAATTTAACAATAATAATGACAAATTAAGCATTAGTTAAATTAATTAAAATTAAAATAATCACTAAGATAGTGGGCATACTGTACGTTCTGGTAGCAAGTTTAACTACAATTGGTGATCAAAAACTTAACAAAGGGATAGTTGTTCTATCCTACGAAGTGACGGTATTCCTAAGTCTACCTGCCCTCCATCCCAAAGAAGACTGACTTACAATAATCCAAGTTTAAAGTTATACGACAGTTTATATTTAGAGAGTTATAAATTCTAACAGGCTTCAAAATAAAATTTGTTTTCCAAGTTATTTAAATCAATTAAAAGAAATAAGAGGACGATAGATTGTCCTTACAATTACAATTTGAAATTTGATAAGTATTTACAAAATTTAAGTAGCCAACACAAAAATTAAAACATATAGCTTTATACATATACAATGAAATACGAAGATATACGTAAGTACAAACATAAATACATCAAAAATATTTACAAATAGTATTATACATATATATATATATATATATATATATATATATATATATATATATATATATATATATATATATATATATACAGAAAGATACCTATATATTACATACGATGATAGTTATATCTACAGCTTAATATATAATCGTAGACACAAAATAAATGATACATATATATATATATATATGTATATTTATTTATATATATATATATATATGAGACTAGCAAAGACAATCTTATATCATAATATTAGCCAAGATGTATAGACAATGTTATTATTTATACTTTTATTATTATTAGTAGTAGTAGTAGTAGTAGTAGTAGTAGTAGTAGTAGTAGTAGTATTAGATATCGAATCAGACAGTGGATGGAGGGTAATAATACAACACCATTGAATTCTTACTTTTTCAACCAAGTTGAAGACAAAAAAAACGGGCGATGTCAAAATCCTATCATATTTTTACTTGGAAACATGAAGTTTTGAAGTTATCTTATTCGTTGTAATTTGATCATTAAAGGTTCCATGAAGAGTGAATTTAAATCAAATTAAACCACTCGTGAAAAGACGAAAAGATTCAAAATTTAAGTTTTCTTAAGGTAGCAATATATACTATCATAAAGGCGCGTCCATTGGAATTCAGTCATTTAGAACCGTTCAAAACCTTACGGTTTTATACGGAGAGGTAATGCCAGTTGCGGTTACATTATAGTGTAAGGAAGATAACTCGGATCGCCTTGGTATATGCTAGAATTTTAAGCAATACTGTATTTCCTATCAGTTGTTTCAATTATAGTTTCAATCGTCTATTAATTAAGTAAATAAAATTTAAGCTAAATGGACCTGAGTTTATGAATAGTCAATATATGAAAATCATATATCAGCGCATAGTGTTTAATTGCCCGGAATAAGGAGTCTTAGTTAGTCTAGGGTAGGAAGTGGGGTTTAGTTTATAGGTTTATAATTATCGCTTTTTGGCTAAGATCAAAGTGTAGTATCTGTTCCGATGGATACTGCACGCCTGTCCTGTGCAGTTCTAGGAGGTCCACCCTCCCAGGCTTCGCCTCCCCTCTTTGGGGAGGAGTAAGTTTATTGCTTACTGTCTGAGGCGCCCCTACCGGGGAATGCCGACGGGCTGCCCAGGCAATTTTTAAATGGCCAGAGTGCTCACCTCTCGAGCGCTGGCTTTTAACCCCACTTTCTCGGCCCAAGCTGTGGTCACATCTTACTTGTGGGAGTAAGATAAAACTGGCCTTGTGCCTAACTCCGGGAGGAGTAAATAAATATAGTTTGTCTCCCACAGGACATTTTTTAGACTACCCGAGGTGAGAGATAACCTCATATGGATAAAGACCTGTTTAAGCAACAGGAAAGGGAGGAAACTATTAGGTCCAAAAGGGAACAAAAACTGGACCATCTAAGACTAGTGAAGGGTAAGGTTTGAACAATGAAAGATGGGAAGATAAATAGGTGTGAAATAGGGATGTTATAGTTCAGAGATAAACAAATTTAAAACATATTCATTCATATCCGTTCCAAGAATTCAACATCAACGACTCAACAACAGTTATATGTACGATCGTTTCCGAAATGAAATGGACCTCTATTGATAACGAGCAACTTCATCAGCACAGGGTATAAACACCAAAAGTTTGAAGTCAAACAAAGCAGCAAAAATGACAGTATTGTACACACTCACTTATACAGCAATTCGAGAAAAAAGTGGAAGAGGAGGGATATGACAATTTAAACCCCCTTTCTAAGGAGCATACATAACAATAAAATCAGTGCGTATCGTGTGTCCACAGGAAAAAACAAAGTCCTCGATCGTAAAATACAAGAGCAGAATATGTGTTTTTATTTGTACACTATACACGTAGGATTCTATTGAAAGGTTTCTCGTCTCTGAATTCGCTGAGTTTTAGCATTATTTAGCCCCAGTCTTTTGAATCAGCCGAGCAACGGATGCAGCCTGCATATGCAAATTTCACATTAAACTAAGCATTTGAGTAATTAAATTAGCGCAGTATGTGTTATATTGCCAATAGCTAAATATTGTTGAAATTAAAAGTTCCGCAAGTAGTATTTAACTTGCGTGAGAGTTACGTTCCTACGTTAAATCATAAGAGCGATTGACTGCTTATGTCGCAAGATACGCAATACATTCAAGTGAAATAATAGCAGTGTAATTTATTCGAGATGTATTAGTCTTCGTAAAGTGAAAGATCGTAAGCTGGGTTCATCGGTTTATCAGTATGTGTACGAGACAGAAATAAATTGTTAGGAGTGTCACGTTTATCTATACGTGGATACAGATGTAGCTTTTTTGTTGCGCCTTGTTATGAAGAAGAGTAAGTGGCAGAAGTAGGAAGGAGAGAGAAGATCAAAAGAGGTAAGACAAGGCGAAAGGGATAGAGAGAATAAGTGTTAGATAGTAAATGGTACGTTTGCTAGTATTAATCTGTTGATTTGAATTCGCAAGACAACGTTAACACACACGTATACAAAAAAGGGATGAGTGGGTCGGCGTGTATGCACTCAAATGTACTTTCAACCTGTTGTGGCTGAAAGCGGACGTGACGTCAAAAGGCTCAAAGAGAGAGTGAGTGACAGAGGTAGGCCAGTTCGTTGGAAAGTTGGGAGCGAACAGCACGCGTAAAGAATGACTTAAGATCGATTGTAACTAAGAGGGCAAGGACCCAAGATGTCCGTAGCCCGGAACGTCCTACGCCGCTAGTATAAGAGAGGACGACGTCAACTTCGTAATAAATAGTATTTTCTTCAAATTCGAGAATATTTTTCTTTTCTTCGTTCAGATGGGAAACTTTAATTAAGAGAGTAGAATGTGGACCTTGGGTTTAGTTTCAGCAGCCTCGTAACTCGCACTTCCATTATTTAGTCCTTTCATCCTCACATACCATGAACGATTTTTGTGAGAAAGGGGGAATAATTGCTGTTATCTGGGTCGAAATCTCTCAATACAACACTTATCGATGGCTAGATTTTAACGTTGAAGTAGTATTTTAGCTCCTTACATCAAGTGGTGTAATGCCTTGTCTAGAGCGATTTCAATAAAAAAATCCAGGTGCCTTCAGTCACGGGATGGCGGAAGAGGCAGGATTTAGATGTGCTATTATGATGTATGGTCATATCAACAATTTAAAAACAAATGTAGTGGAGCGGATATGAGGAAATAGTAGTTCATTCCACCAGTGATAACCGCCACCCACACCAATCGAACCGCCACCGACTTGTGTATTGTGTCTGCGGTGGACTGGTGTGAGCAGCGGTTTTAGACAGACATCCGGGACAACGAAGTAAGTCTAATCCAGCTTATGCAAATGATTTATTTTACTGACAATCAATTATATTTTCGACTCGATATAAGCAGACGTATTTCGCTTGTTCACTCTTCCCAATAATCGTTTTTTTGAAGGGGTATTTTCTGTTGTGTCACCATATGTGTGGTTTTAGCAGATTCTACTGCAGTATTTGCTAAAGGCATATTCAGAGCTGGAGTTGTTATATTTGTTTTGTTGTTGTTTTGAAGAGAGGTGCTGCCGTCCTTTCACGTACAGCACCCGGTATTTCCAAATATTCACCCATCTAGTACCAACCAGGCGAAATCGCTTAACTTTGGTGATCTAATAAAAACCGGTAGGTCAACGTAATTATGATCGTAATTATACGGACTGAAGATATCATTTATATTTGTAATTTGGTAGATTAGTTTGAATACGAGTGCGTCTTAGATTCAAAACGCATACAATTTTTTTGTGCAATTTAATAAGTGCACACACGTTAGAAATGTCAAGAAGTGCGTTTTCTAAAAATGGCTAAACATATCTTTAGTTTTAAAACTTGTATATAAACGAGGAGGAAATTCCACAGTTGCTTACCTATCGTCGTCTCTTTCTTCTTGACGTAAAAATAATTATCTGCTACATATATTTACATAAATAAAAAGAACGTTTTAATTAATTTATTTATTCTAACAATTTAGCTATTTCAAAATAAATTGCCTATTTCTTACTTTAGAAAGAAATGACAGCTAAATATATTGGGAATAAATGAAACGATTGTGATTTTTAAGTTGACAGCGACATAATTACTGTTTAAGGCGGCTTATTCGATTTGGGAACGATTTATTGCAAAACGGGTAAAATCTAAATGTTTGGCAAACAGCCACGCCAGATACCAAGCAATTATTCTTCGTAATCGTGGGTCTGTTTTAAAACATCGGTATGGAAGCCATTAGGAACCGATATTTGCGTTTTTTGACTTTTTTTCTTTTTTCTTTGCATCCTGGTATGTTTTCGACTCTTTGGACATTTTAAAATCTTTTTATGGAATTATATATATATATATATATATATATATATATATATATATATATATATATATACGGCACAATCACGTTGACACACACACATATATATATATATATATATATATATATATATATATATATATATATATATATATATTATACTAACAGTTCCAACTCGGTGTTTTCTGGGAGTATTTGTATTTGCAATATTTTCGAAGCTGTTTATTTTAACTCTTAAATATCTAAATAAATAGCCGTTGTATCAATTTATTCTTATAACAATATTTTTTAAACATTAGTAAAGCAGGTTCAAGTTAACGCGGACGACATTTTATAATAAATACGTGGCAAAAATCCACAATTGCAGTCCTTTTTTATTTTTTTAAAAGAATGCGTTACTTTGTTTCAAAGAAGTGTGAAAAAATGTGTAATTAAAAATAATGTGCTCACATTACTCCCTTGTTGCCACCACGAAAAATTATGCAAAGATAAAGTTCCGGTGTCTTCAATACTACCTATATCCATTATTATATATATATATATATAGCAATAGATAAAGTGAAAGAATAAAATAAGGTGCGAATCAAATTGTACTACAATTCAATGTTCAGGCAAAGTTCTTTAAAAGAAAATGTCATGCAAGTACGTGAAAATATTAGGTACTTGCATGACATTTTTCTTAATATCATCATCCTGAAGAAGTCTTAAAAATAAAGACAAAACGTTGATGAATATATATAAAAAAACATCTTTTTTGTTTTTATCTTTTTTTCATTTCCCATCACGTTCGATTACCTTCATCCTTCTTTTCTAATATATATATATATATATATATATATATATATATATATATATCGGTGAATTGCTGCGCCACTTATGAATCTAATATAAGATTTTTCTTCAGTGGTAATAGAAGAAAACATTCATGATAATATGAAATGTTATACAAGTTTCGAGTTTTGAGCGCAGAAAATTCGTTAGTTCATCTATTTATCCATCTTGACTTTTATTAGACTAAACTAACATGAAAACACACACGCTGACAAGTGATGAAGCAGAATGATCGAGATGCATGACCCATTCAAAAATAAAGATAATATTAAGCTACGCAGTCATTATGTAATGCCTTATCTTATTTGTTTACTAGATCGCAATTCGAAAATCCGATTCGCACTTTCTACTGTGCAACTCGAGTACGGATGACTTCCTCCAAGGTTAAAACGGCTTTTTTCTTCAAAGGCGAATGTTTCTAAAACATGTTTATTGGAAGAAAGAAGAAAAGAAAAAACGAACTAGCGATTGCAGCTAAATAATGAATTCGTTCTCAATCTTTCATGTTCGTTAGACATGATGTGTTTCTAGTAATACGAACCGAGGTTATCTTATTTTCTCGGGTGTTTGTGGCGGCAACTGATATTACGATTCCTTGTGAAAACGCTTTCTCCGAATAAGTAAACCTTGATCGATTCCAGCCATGAGTTCGTATCGCATTCGATAATGTATCTTGACGTTTTCACGATTGTCGTGGCAAATATCCGATTCGTTTCTTATCGGATAATATTTCATGTTCCTGAATCAGACATTTAGGATAAGAAAAACAAACATCGTTTTCATTTGTTGGAAGCAAGATCAGATGGCATATTTTTACTAGCCAGGGATGGTGGTATCATGACGAACATATACTACACTGCGTACAAAGGAGAATGTAATGCACGAGAGGGTTGAATCATGACATTACATCCCCCAAAGAAGGGGAAAATGCCCGGGAAGATGGTATCATAAAAAAGAACATATACTATCACCATGAACATTGAAAGATATTACAGTAATCTGAAATAGTATAGTAAACTGAATTAAGCACTAAAAATATAGTACAGATAATAGAAATAATCGTATCATTTCGGCTTTAGACAGACAGATACAAAATAATATAACTATAATTATCATCATATTCGGTTTAACGTCCGTTTTACATGCTGGCATGTGTTGGACGGCTTTAAAAATTGACTTCCAAACTAACTTATCTCTGACCATGTCTTTATTTGTCTTTGTTTTTCAAGTCCATTTCTATTACGTTCTCCCATGTTTTCATTGGCATTTCTCTGTGAACTAGCCTGCTACCTTAACTGCTATACATCTACTGACCCAACAACTCTGTACGGCATAATCACTTTGACACACCGGTTCCCGTTACATCACCGAAGTTAAGCAACGTTGGGCCTAGTCAGTACCAGATGGGTGACCATTTGGGAATACTCGGCTCTGTATGTAGGAGAACCTCGACAAGAACTGCAAAAACCTAACGTCATCATTTTTCATAACCGGGATATACATGCGACTGGGGACCACTTGTGAATTTGATATTCTCATGAAACTTCCTCCTTCGGAGGAAGCCGATTAAACCTACCCAGGGTGAATGCCGTACCAGATACAGGTAACCCAATAACTCTAATCCATTTTTTCAACGTGGCCATACCATAATAGATAAAAGTAGTACGCTTAATAGAAGTAATAGTGTACTTTCGACTAAACTGCTGAAGAAGTGATACACGAAAATACTTCTTCATGGTTACTTATTTGTTTCTTAAGACGATATGAATCTCTATAATGCACACAAATGGTTATGTGTGACGTTACTTCTTATGGCTATGTGTAACGTAGCGATTATATTTGTTGAGGAGATTCGCTTGTAACTCGTCAAGATTCAGCGTGTCAAAAAAGAGTGATTACTTGATTTCTTACTTGATTTCTTCCTTCGGTCGTCGATCTTCTCACATTTAAAGCTTATTTTCTTCAGTAGACTCAAAATAAAAAAAGAGTTTATGTTGTTTAAATTTTATTCTGATGTATAAAATCTTTTTAGTTCCACACACATTTATCTACGTCTAGCTGGCTCCCTAACGGATCCGGCTGGAAGAACAAAGGACAGGACGTCCTTGCTTGTCGAAATCAGAATTAGCAACTTTCTCTTTTGTCCAATCAGCTCACCGTATTCATCAAGATCTGTTTTTTTTATTTTTAAACATTCTGTTGCGAAACAATAAAACAGACATTTTCATTTTAATAATTTACCTACCGAATTTCTCCAATCGTAACCTGTCAAAACAACCCAACTTTGAATGCAAGATGCGATCAGAACTGACCACGCGCATTCTATTTGCTAACCTTATTTTGCGTAACTTACTTAATATTGCATTCGATATTGTTAAATTTCAAAACAATCGAAATACTATAGCAAAACGGTAGTAAACAATACAATTTGTTTTTTAGGTAGGAGCAAACTGTAATATCTCTTCTGATACTTCATCTTTTCTGTCTGGGATTAGTGAAAGTGAAATTCTACTAGACTGAGGCCATGTTTTTCATCAATCCACAGTTCGCCTTTTAGGGGAGCTGGATTTTCTCCACAATAAAAACCGACCTTGTGTCCAACTCTTCCCTCCTGGGAACCAAGTTAACAGGAATACACAAGCATATATATATATATATATATCAATCTCCCGTTAAAGTGAAGTTAAAACTTATGCCATTTGAATTCCATCGCCAGCCCGATGAGTTGGTCGCTATTTGCACCAATGAAACAAAACTTGTTTTGTCGCAACTAATGGAATAAAATCAAAAAATATATATATATATATATATATATATATATATATACGCTTATTATAAGCTACATTTTATAGAGCGTGATAGTGGAAATAAGTTTGAAATTTCAATTCACCACAAAAAGGTTTCTTAAAAATCACATGCCTGCCTTATAAAAACATTTTCTTTTTTAAACTTATGTCATTAAATGAATGAGAAATTCTGTTAGCTTAAATCATTCTAGACTGTCTTCGGTATCCGTTGTGGGACATTCAGATCTCGATCGATTAAGGAGCGCCAACATTATCCAAGGTTTAGTGTTTATATAATTGTTCGATCCGAACAAGGATTAATAAAAGTGCTGTCATTCAATCCCCTCACACACTCCCTTATCTAATCATATATAGTGCAAAAATATACCTTAATCAATATATGCTGGCGAATAATTACATTAAACTAGTCAGCATTGAAATTCAGTCGACTTCAACTTTTCCTTTTATCTTGTTTTTTTCTCTTTCCCCTATTCTTAGATCTATCTCTTTTTACTGAAACAAGTGACGGATTCATCTTATATATATATATATATATATATATATATATTAAATGATATTTACCTACAAACGATGTTGTTTCGAGCGTATGCTCTCATAAGTACATAGGAATTATAATTTCAAATTGTCACAAGGCGCAAATCCCGTTCACAGAGTCACCTTTGACTCCGAACGCTTTCGTTTTATCCTCTCGGCCATAGGAAATTATCGTGTGATACGGAGAAAGTAAGTTATATTTATGACAATATATATATATATTATTATTATTATTTAATGTATACACATATAATATTATAAGGAGATATGATATATTATGTATAGATTTTCAGTATTTACTTCAACGGTTCTCAATACGTGATTAGAGCTAGGTAGTAAGGTATAAAACACCTTTGCGTAGTTTAATTATATATAATGTGGGAAAATATATGTTTTGCATTTACTTTCTATTTTTTATATAGACCAGCCTTTTCAAGGTAAATGCTCGGTGATTGTTAACATATCACAACAGAACATATATAAATAAACAATATTCTACTACACTCCAATGACCAAGATTTTATTCACTTTACTGATCCTTTTTTTTAACAAAAAAACGACGGTACATTTATTGACCGTTCTGTTCACAGAAGAACATCCGATATTACTATGTTAATCCCGAATCTTTCCTTCATGGACTCATCAGAAACAAAAAAGTTCTCCTTCAGAAGACATACATAGTGATGCAGTAAACAAAAATCCAAAATGACAAAAAACTCACATTGATTACCTCTCCATTCTAAGAGAGACTTAGAAATCGCGACCCAGAAAGAGCAACCATCTTGTTTTATGAAGTAAAGTCATGAAAGAATACGCACAATATTTCCCAAGATGAAAATGACAGAAGAGCTAATAGTTAACTTGGTTGAAAGTTAACAGAACATTTTATGAAACATTCTTTAATCAATATATAAATAATAATCATCAGATAAGATATGGAATTGAGAGTCAAATTGGAGAGAGAATCATTTCAAAGTATAGAGATACGAAACTATATGGCACTAAGCATCGTAGAAAAAAGCAGTTTAAAGGGTGTTTTATAAATATTAATATATTATTAATTGGACCCACTTGTTATGAATCTATCATTAATTTTGTTAAGGGAAAATAGTTTAAATCTATATTTATAAAATTATTGGACATAACTTTCCAACTTTTTAATCTTGAAATACTAAGAAGTATAAAGTCATGAATCATTTTCAATACGACAGTTTTAATTCTTCCAAATTCCTTTCAAATTTTGAAATGTCACAAAGTAAGGTCTTCTTTTTTAAGTATTAACAAATGGCTAAGAAACGGAAATGCATTCTGATGGATTTTATTTTGTAACTAAATTATTTTATGTACATATTATTTCGGTTTGCTTTACGGTTTCTAATTTATCATTTTTAGAAAGTTTGATATAGTATATTATTTTATTGCATTTTTGATTTTAATAAATATTCGATTAATATTAAATTTATTAATAATAATGTGTAAGGAACGTAGAGACGAGAAACACACACATATATACACTGAATGAAAACCCGGTGATCTCTTGATCAAAGTCCTAAACCTATATTATAACATTTTATTATAATCTTTGTAAAGTATATCGTTTCCAATTTTTATTTTTAAATAAAACGTCGTCTTGTTGTTCATGTGTTTCCGATGCAAACGCATACATCACGATATTATTGTAAAAAACTTAAGGAACATTTATTTGAAATTGTATTATTTCTTTTGGTTTTGGTAGTTTGGTAGTTTTGTTTTACGGCATATCAACCCTTTTTGGGTTATTTAATGCCGAATCTGGTCATTATAGTGAAAGTTTTTATGCTTCAAGTTCTTTATATCTTCAAATGTTTAATCAGGGTTTTTGGTTTGGTAGTTTTGTTTTACGGCATATCAACCCTTTTTGGGTTATTTAATGCCGAATCTGGTCTTGTTTTCTTCTCTTTTTTGTTTCTTTCCCCTTTTAATATCTGTTTCTATTTAACCCATAGTTGAGACCCTAACAGGTACTACCACTCCGGGTCAGGGTGGACCTGGGAGCAATGGTAATTAAGAGGAGGCTCCACATTCCCCAAAGTCCGTAAGCCGGATCTCCACCATCGGATGTAGTTTAAGGTCATATCCAGGACCGGGAGTAGGGTAGGAAAAATAAAAATAAAAAAGGGGAGGGAGAAAGGGAGAGGGGCTGTTGTTTTTGTTTTTGGTTTTGTAGAACATAATTAAGTTTTACAAACAAAAAAAAACAAACAAAAAAAAAACGTCAATGTAGGTGAATTTCGTCTCAGGGAGCCACAGGGCAGCCTGATTCTGGTATCACCAGTCTTTTGGTTTTAATCTAAAGTTCTGTTTTATGTGTTTTGGTGTTTTGAATTTTGCTACATCTAACCAAATAGATGAGTTTTTAAATGACGAAACATGTGTCTGTACATTACGTTTTATTTATATATATATATATATATATATATATAGCTTTATTTATTATTGAGCACTATTATAAATAAATACATGTATTTATATACTATAAGTCCATTAACTAGGAAGAGACAATGAAGGGGGATTTTTTTAAACTTTTGGCAAAAATTATACAAATCCCTGATGGTAAGATACCTACCAAAAATACAAAGAATTGCCCGAGCTTTATTAGAGTCTCAGTATTTATTAATTAATTAATGGATCGATGTTGATATAAAGTAGTTTCTTTATCAAAACATTATAATTTTGAGGTCACTTAAATTTTTAGGTCACTTCAATTAATTTCCTTTCCAGGATAAAATCCGTCTTATTATACCGATAGTCGAAACTCGGTGACCACCTTTACAAAGAAGTATCTCTCTAAAGGTGCGAATAGAAACAGTTTTATTAAAAGAACGAGGTATTTAAAGTTCTTAAGAAAGTTACTGTTTTTATATTCAAATTTGCGATTTTTAGTATTATTTCTAGCTTAAATGCTTGTCCTTTAAGTATTTTCATTCGAATCTTAAAGAGTTTATGTTTGTAAAAGTGGTCACTGAGTTTCAACTATAAGTATAATAAAACATATTTGGTCTTTAAAATTATCCCTATAACTACCGATGTCGTTCACGTCAATTATTGAGGAGAGTTTATTTATCATATATATGTCTGTGTGAATAAAAATAATCATATATATATATATATATATATATATATATATATATATATATATATATATATATATATATAGCACTAGATAGAGTGAAAGAATAAAATAAGGTGCGAATCAAATTTTATTAGCATTCAATGTTCAAGCAAAGTACTTTAAAGTCCTTAACTCATGAGTTTTCAAAGAAAATATACTCCTCAAGGGACCATTACCGCAATGACATTACTGCAAGTAATAAAATTAAACTTTGAAAATATATAACATTTTCAAAGTTTAATTCTATTACCGGCAGTAATGTCATTGCGATAATGGTCCTCTGAGGAGAAGATTTTCTTTGAAAACTCATGAGTTAAGGACTTTAAAGTACTTTGCTTGAACATTCAATGCTAATAAAATTTGATTCGCACCTTATTTCATTCTTTCACTTTATCTAGTGCTATTAATGCTCTATCCAGTATATTGAGCTTCAGTTTTATCCGGATGTTCACTAATTCAAGATATTAGTTTCCTCTTATATCTTTTGTTGTATTAACTTTATATATATATATATGTGTGTGTGTGTGTGTCCGCTTTCAAAGACATAAACATGCCTTAATTCTCTCCCGTGGTTGTTAGGGTTTCTGCATCGATCTAAGCGTTTAAACAGAAGTTAAAATGTTGACTTGGGTATAAGGTCTGAATCGTGTGACCGGCAGAACAATCATCCTCCACACTGATGATTCCCGGAAAAAGACGAAACATGTTTATGTAGATAAGAATGTAAAAATATTTATCATAATATATATATATATATATATATATATATATATATATATATATATATATATATATATATATTAGCAAGAGAGAGAGAGAGGGTGGGAGATATTGATTGATTGAGTTTTTATATTCTGTCAGGGCAGACAAGGAATGCTACCTGAAAGTGTCCCTGTGCAAGATGAGGAGGTTATAGTAAATCAACTGTTCTTCTCCTGATTCAACATTGCTTAAGTAAGAGAATTCCGAAATGAGTAGAAGCAATGCTGGTATAAGCGGAGGTATATCGTCTGAGTTTTCTTTTTCTTATTCTTACACCGAGACGTCGAGTATTCAGTTCGCCCTCGTATTTCACAGGGCCATTCAATATATTACACGCTATTTTTTTCTTTCGTTTTTCTAACTCTCTTTTTCTATGTCCATCCCCTCATCTTTCTTTCTATTTACCTATTATTATACTAAAGCTAAGTTCTTATTCATACGATCTATCACTATCACGTCCGTCACACGCACACACACACACACTCTCTCTCTCTTTCTTCTTTCTCTCTCTCTCTCTCTCTCTCTTTCTTCTTTTTCTTCCTCTCTCTCTTTCTTATTTCTCTCTCTCTCTCTCTCTCTCTCTCTCTCTCTCTCTCTCTCTCTCTCTCCGTGTGTGTTTGTCAACAGTCGAAGGTAATAAAAAAGGGAATAATAAAAAGATAGGAATAATTCATTATAAACAAAAGGGAGTATCACCAACTGTAGTAATATTATTTGCTGTAGAGAGAATGTGAGAAAGAGAGAGTAGGAATAGATAACATATAGAAAGGGACTAATTTTTGGATTTGTGTCAGTTTATTTTTATATTTAAGTGGCTTTTATCCCTTCGTCCTCTCTCTCTCTCTCTCTCTCTCTTTCTCTCTCTCTCTCTTTCTCTCTCTAAACCACTTATATTTCTATTTATTTGTATTCCTAATCTTAATCTCTTCCCTCTCTCTCTCATCGCCTTATCTTACTAGTAGCTATCTTTATACTCCCCTATCCCCCCCTTCTCTCTCATTTTTCTTAGAGTCTTCTCTTTCAATCCTGTCATCCCCCTCTTTCTCTCTCTCCCTCCCTCTCTTAAACAGAACTCTATTCGCTGTTGCTTTGCTATTCTCATTCTACGTCCATATTGCGGCTTTTATCTTGTTCTACGCATCAACTCCTCAATTAGAACTTACGCAAACCTACCATGAAAGAAAGTTTGACCAGCACATAAATTTTATGACCTCTGCTGGTTTGACGAGATTGAATCATTATTTTTTTTATCTCGCTTCGGAGGGCGGCTCTGTGAACAATCTGTGTTGGAATTCGAAAACCGGAGATATTCCGCGATAAATATCAATAGATGGCGCTACGATCGGCTCGGATACTTACAGCAAACGGATACGACGAATAACAATCTTTCCCGCCATGCATTTCTACTCTTTCCAGTTAAATGATAAAATATTACACATCTGTTTTTCGCCCCCCCCCCTTCACGCTTTTGCCCTTTAATGTTTTGTCACTGCTTACACACTTTCTCAATACACACACAGATTAGAAAAGTATGGTTTCTACTTAGCGTAAAAACAGTACTCTTCGATATAAAGAATAAAGTACTTTAGGTTATTAGTATCGTAATAAAAAGTAAACAAAATTAAATCATTTCATTGAATAGGATATAATTTTTTCAATTTCGGTAGCAGATTATGTGGCACGGTTGGTAGTACACCTGGTACCAAATACTGGGATCCGGGTTTCGAATCTCGCTATGTCGAGCCAAATTGATGAGTTTTGAAAAGAAAAAACAAGTGCCTGTGCATTACGTTATATATATATATATATATATATATATATATATATATATATATATAGTCTCGGAAGTTTCTCAACCATTAAAGCTATATTAAAAAAAAACTAATAGTCCCAAGTCTTTCAATGGAAAATCATTCATGTAAGTCAATTTAGTTTTTACAGTTATTATATTAGTTTGTTTCTAACACTATTTTAAGGGATCATCAGTTGTTTACGATGAAAAACTGTTATGGGAATTTAATATATATATATATATATATATATATATATATATATATATATATATATAAAGTTAAGACGATTTTCCCCTGTACCTTCTGAGAGAATAGGAAAATAACCACATGCATCACAGGCTACTAAACTCACCATTATATTACACTTATTCACTCGAGCGTGTTTTAGTACATTATTATTACTTTCCAGCTAACACTAAATATTACATTTGACCCACCATCTACAACTCTCCGTCAAACCAACTCCATATAGGTGGTAGCAAAAACTTTTCTCCCTAACAATTCTGTACTGTCACTACACTCATCGACACCAGGAACTAATAAACACAGTTTAATTTTCACAAAAGACCCGTTCTATTTGTCTGGTATTAATTTACTACATAATATAAAGCAATACGCAAAGATTTAATGACCGCTCCCATTCACTCCGATGATTTTCCGCGAAAATCAGATTACGTTATTTCTATTTCTACCTATGACTTCTATAGTATATTCATTTCGGAATTAAGCGAATGAAATTAACTAACATATTTAATCATTCAACATGGCGGCTACAATTTCTTGATCGAATCGACTTCCTATTTAATTCAATAAGCGTCAAGATACTCGTAGACCCTGATACATTTACATTTGCAAAATCATACACCTTTAACACGCATATTATAGAACACTTGCCCAAATCCATTTATTTCATCAACTAGAAATGACCTAAACCGTGTCATTGTTGAACTTTACATTTGGTCAGCAGAAGCTAAATCTTAACATAACACGCATGCCAATAAACAAGCTTAGCTTAATTGGCCTATTTTCACATGTATTTTTAACTCGAAACCGTGGCGAACTCGTTAAGAAGGCAGCTGTTATGATCGCCAGATTTAGCGTTCGATCCCATTCTATTTTTTTAAATTTAAAACATTCGCCAACACGGTAGAAGGGGAGAAGAACTATTCGACGTCATGCAATAGGTAGTACTTTCCCCCGTGCAACGCCGGGCGACAGGTTCCGCTAGTATATATATAAAATAAAGTAACACGGAATCACATAATCATGATTATGTGATTCCTTGTTACTTTATTTTATTTTATTGTTGCTCTGTTTTTTATTTAGCACTATTATAAATAAATAGATCTAGTATATTCGAATCATGCGATCAGTGATACAGTTGTATGTAGTCACACTGATGAGTCTTGGTTAAGCTGAAACATATATGTATGAACATATTAAAAATCTTTACTAAATATATATTATATATATGTATATATATATATATAGAGAGAGAGAGAGAGAGAGAAAGAGAGAGATAGAAAGGGGAGGGAAAGAGAGAGATCGAGCTTGAGCTCAATTACGTAAGTCAGCGTCTAACATATTTACTAAAATCGATACAAATTGGTTATTACGAATGAATGCTGAGGATTAGCGACACTTTATCCTTATGAATCGTAATAGTTTTCTTAGAGGTTGGATAAACAATCATATGAATAGGACTGTGCTCAATCATCAGTAGAGCGATATACGTACTCAGTATATTCTTCTATTCATACAAACATTTATGACTTTATATGTGTTTGCAGTTTTCGACTGAAGGACAGAACGCCTAATTTCATTCGTGGTGCATGACTTATTTCCAACAGTGGAAACATATACATGTGTGTGAGTCGAATTAGCTGACCTGAAAATTACTTAAGTCAAAGTAACAAAATTACTCATGGTAAAGATTTTCTAAACGTAAATGAAAATTGTCTTGTATTCAACTCTGTTGTTGGTGTTTTTCTTTGTTACTAACACAAATACCATGACAACAATGACGACCAAGCATCTTATAACCGAAGCATCTACAATGTTCTTCTTTTTTTACCAGAATCGAAGCACTAAAACTCATACTGCGACAACAACGCCAATTCCAACACGAACAGATACTACAACAAAACTCCAGGCTCAAGAAACACACTTAATGGAATTACTGCTTCCGAAAATGCCTGAACCCACAAAGAGATCACCGTTCACGCTATATACGTAGATTAAAACGGTATCATATTTGGTGCATACTTTTGATGTTTAGAGAATATGATTTCTTAAAGCGTGGACTGGTTAAATAAGAAACTATTAAACACGTAAATGATAATTTCTTTTAAACATAAGCTGGAATAGTATATAGTAAACAAGTGAAAAGACAAAGGTTGTCCGTTATGAAGGAGCGCAAGATTCAAGTGGTCTGCCTCATTTTGCCACGTGTGTGATCATGCGATAAGGTGCAGTGTAGCAATTGAAGTAGTAATATTTAAACTGATGAAATGATTCGTATGCAGTGTGCCGTCTACTGAAAAGGAAAACTGTAATCGAAAACGGGTCTATTCTCATAGCTAATTTCTAAGTTTGTCTTTCATTATAAAAATCCATTGGATTGTGATTGCTTTCTATTTCTTAATTCGGTTTGTTCGTACCTTAAAATCATATGTGAGCATTGTTATTCAATTTTGCTTTGTTTTACTTGTACCACCCTTGGTTGGATTTACTTACTTTCCACGACAGTAAGATATGGCACAAGCGGAAATTTGTAAAAGCCAGCTTCCCTATAAGGGCTCTCTGCTCGGATAGGAAAATACCTGATAACAGCGCTGTCGGCATTCCTCTGTAGAGAACAAACTAACCATTTTTCCGCAGGAGTGGATAATGGCTGGAATAATACACCTAGTACCGAACCGACGTATATCTCAATCCGACAAAAGAAGCGAGGCACTCCGTAACACTAACACTAACTCTAACTTCCTACAGCTGTAAAATGTATCATGAGGCAGAAAAGTGGGGAGAACCAACTCTTCCGAAGTGCATTCTGTTCAGGAGCAAAACAATATCTGCAAACTTCCCCGACAACGTTTTCTCGTGCGGGGCGCTTCAGAAAACAATCAAATCACCCTCTTAAATGAAGAGATAATACCTGGGAAGGTACACCGAACGATACCTGATTCCGACAAAAGAATGGTTTGCTTAACAGCTAGAATTTTGCTACAAGAGTATTATTGGTTCGTATGAACACGGCCGGCGAACCAGGCGTTCTGAATGAATGCTGATAAACCAGTCGTTTTTTTCTGAGATCTGGATCTACGCCCCACTCGGGCTCTTGACATTAGACTTGCAGTACCAATCTACGACCGCGTTACGCACCAGATATCTTACTACTACTACTACTACTACTACTACTACTACTACTACTTATACCACTACTACTACTACTACTAATAATAATAATAATAATAATAATAATAATAATAATATATTAATAATAATAATAATGATAATAATAATAATGAACAGAAATAGCCAGAAACACCATAAGCTCACCACCCCCACCCACAAAATGAATAAATAAATAAAAAAAAAATAATCAGCTCCCTTAAAAAAATAAATAAATAAAAATAATCAGCTCCCCCCAAACAAAAATAATAAATAAAAAATATTTAAAAAAGAAAAATAAATAAATAAATAAATAAAATAAAATAAAATAAAATTTTAAAAATAAATAAAAAATAATAAAAAAAATAAAATATATATATATATATATATATATATATATATATATATATATATATATATATATATATATAATGAAAAAGTTTTTTTTAAATGGTACCAGTCTAGGCTGACACCACACAAAATATTTTCATAGGGTCAAGGAGGATGAGAAGACCGAGAAGGGACAGCACAAACCAGACCTCCACTGGAAGTGCAGAAACTGCTGGGACCTCGGGAGGCTTACTGCCACCCAAATGGTCCTTGCGAGAAATCAATGGTAAACGGCTGTTGTGATACTGCAAATTTAGTATCGGTGGCTATCGAAAAGAGGTGGAGAATACTGGAAATCTGGGGAGACTTGTTGTCACTCAGACTCCATGTAATACCACCGGTTGTCGGTGAGCAATCACTGATGACCTGTGTGAGAACTCCTAGTGAGTAAATAATAATAAATAAAATAAATAAATAAATAAAAAAAGAAAAGAAAAAACTTAAGAAAAATGGTGCCGGCCTAGGCTGACACCAGACAAAATATTTGTAGAGAATCGAGGATGATGAAAAAAACGAGGAGGGGCAGCACAAACCAGACCTCCACTGGAAGAATGCGGAGAATGCTGGGACCTTGGGGAGGCTTATTGCCACCCAAATCCCAGAGATTACCAATGGTCATTACCAACGAGAAATCAATGGTAAGCGGCTGTTGCGATACTGCAAGGTTATTTGCGATTGTTATCGAAAAGAGGTGAAGAATACTGGAAATCTGGGGAGGCTTGTTGTCACTCAGACTCCAGGAAATACCACTGGTTGATGTCAGCGAGCAATCACTGACAATGAATTGTGTTAGAACTCATAGAAGGTACATATAATAATAATAATAATAATAATAATAATAATAATAATAATAATAATAATAATAATATAGAAATAAAGAGACTTATTATTTTGTGTTATACAAGAAGAATGTCTTAAAAGATATGTTACCATTCATGAATTTTCCGAATGAAATCAAAAGAGAACAAGCCGCGCATGTGTAGTCCCCCTCTGTATGTGACTCGATGTGGCGAGTGTAAAATGCAATAAATTTGGGCAATTTGGGGCATTTTTGACCCACCTTTGACCCCCTGGGGGCGCGAACCAGAATTTTTCTGAGGTCAAGGATGCTCATTCTATATTCAGAACAATTGCCTCTACATTTTGGCCAAGTTTCAGAAAAATTGAATGGATGGATAAAACGTTATGAGAGAAAAGGGCCATTTTTTGCAATTTTCGGGGCTTTTGACCCCCTGGGGGCGAGAACCTGATTTTTTCCAAGGTCAGCGATACTTATTTTCTATTAGGAACAATTGCCTTCACATTTTGGCCAAGTTTCAGAGAAATTGAATGGATGGATGAAAAGTTATGGGATCAAAAAATGTCATTTTTTGCCATTTCGGGGCCTTTTGACCCCGGGGGGGGCTAACCAGATCTTTTTTCAAAAATCGGAGAATGGCACTTTCTAACCTGACCAAAGTTACAACTTCATGCAAAATTTCAGAGAAATTCAATGGATGGTTGCGGAGAAAAATCCGGACGGACGGAAATGCCTTAAAACATAGGTCCCCCGATTTTATAAATCGGGGGACCAATAAATGGTGGTAATGGTTTACATAATAAACGAGTCACGAGTTCGTCTTGTAGCCTTTATACATCTTGGAGCATAGCAAGTTTGGTTGAAATCCAAAGAGTACATTCTGAGTCTATAACGGACAAACAGAAACACAATACGCATATATTTGTGCAGAAGAATAATTTCTGAGATGCTGATCAGCGGTAATCGTGATGCTGCCTATCTTATCTTTGATTTCTGGTGGATTTGGGGGGAGGGTGTGGATGATTTTTTAATAATGGCGAAATGACGTGCGTTATTGATCGAGCCGTCAACACGAAGAAGCGGTTTCTCATCCGAAGAGGAATCAGATGAGAATGGGTGCATTAAAACAAACAGCAAGGAGCCATATTCGATTGGGTGCCATCGTGACAAGTGCGTTGAGTTGCGGAGGATAACAGAAAAATGAATGAATGGTGTGAATGAAAAGAGGGCAAACAGAAAAACCGAATGAAAGTGACAGAGGAAAAATTAGATAGAAAGATAGATGGGAAATGCGTGATGAGAAAGAAAGAAAAGTATAACATGAAAGTTACAGGGTGATAAATAGATGGATGGAAACTTTATGATCAAATGAAAGAAAGAAATGAAGAACAAAGATAGAACAGAAAATGACAAAGTAAACGTAGATATATATATATATATATATATAGTTTTCAGGTTCGATTATTTTCAATAGGAATTCGAATCAGAGAGCTCTACGTCCGTTCAAACAGAGCATGAATAAGTTATGAGGTTGAAAAAGACTAGATATACATTCGGAGTGTACACATTATAAGTTATTTCGACCTTAACTAGGTCTCTTCGGATGTGTTTCCAACCACAATAGGTTTGAATTGTGGTTGGAAACACATCTGAGGAGACCTAGTTAAGGTCGAAATAACTTATAATGTGTACAATCCGAATGTATATCTAGTCATTTTCAACCTCATAACTTATTCATGCTCTGTTTGAACGGACGTAGAGCTCTCTGATTCGAATTCCTATTGAAAATAATCGAACCTGAAAACTATATATATATATATATAGAGAGAGAGAGAGAGAGATAGAGAGATATAGAGAGGAATTGTGTAATGCAAAGAAATGCAGAAAGATTAACAGACAGAAATAAACAAAAGAAAATGTGAGGGTAAAAGAGATAAATAGAGAGATGGGAAAGATGTGATTGAAAGGAATAAAGAAAGCTTGACATTCGGGATCAAAGTGTACTATCTAGTCTGTTCTTGGTCGGAAGAGGAGAAATACTTCTTTACTGGGGGAATTTTTTTCTTTGTTCCACACAGAGTGTATCTTTTGGGGCACTGCAGATATATAGATGCGAAATTGTGTGATGGGAATAAAGGAAGAGAGAAAGAAAAAAAGAAAGAAAAAAGGATACGAAAGTAACAGAGTAATAGATAGATTAATAGATAAGAAAAAATAGAATAAAAAGAAAATAGTATAAAAGATTGATAGATATAGACAATGTTATGGAAATAAAAGAACAAAAAAGATAGTGACAAGTTAAAATATTGCTATTTACAACCTGTGTAGGGGGCTAGATACAAGGTCAGGTAGGTTTTGAAAACGTGCACGAGTTAGAGTGCACTCTGGCCTACAAAAACTCCTGCGTCAGCATTCCCCAGTAGGGGAGCCTTAGGCGATTAGCAATATATTCACTCCTTCTCAAAACGAAGGTAAAGCCTGGGTGGGTGGACATCCTAGGACTGAACAGAATCATACTTCATCCCGACAGCAACCAAGCCACTGTTTAGTCAAGGACGAAAAATATATGAGTAATCTCCCTTTAATTATATTGACACTATTTCCCCGTCAGAATCACGTTGAAAAAAAACACTACATTAGAAAGAGAGTGTCCCTTTTTTGGGGGGAGGGGCTTTTTGAGAAATAGGCGCGAAACGTAAGACAGTAAAAAGCTTTCTAGCAACAAAGATGTGTTTTGCCACAGCCCGATGATACGTTTTCAACAACATAGGAAGCAAGAAAAATGGACGAGACAAAACAGCTTCCGAACAAAGGACGTTTACGAAGCAAATAAAACTCATCGGCACACGAACGTTCTGAATCTCAGATAAGATTTCTTTTATAATATTTTACTCAATAATCCTCCCTACAATTCTTAATATTGTACTTAACATTTAATCGCTCAATGCATGTATATAAAGTTTAGTAAGCTTGTTCAGTTTTCTTTTTCTTGTAGTATTTTCCTTCTTTTGTTCGAGTCAAAATGCGTGGTCTAGCATATTTCCAATGATAGGTAAGTAGAAACAGTTTGATGGAAATGGAAGCGGAATATAAAATCATATATATATATATATATATAACATAAACAAAGAGGCAAAATACCTTCATAAAAACCATATGTTAGATGCAGATATTTTATTAAAATCAAAATAAAAAATAAAAATATATATTTTTCTTCTTTTTCATCTTGACTTTTTTATCTAATAATTTCGCCTGATAAAACAGGCCTCGTCAGAGCTTTTTTTTTCTTTTTAGACAAATAAAAGGTATTAACCTTATTGTTTCGTAATAATCCTTCATGGTCTTCTAGAAGTGACTTCCGATGTTGTTTGGACTAACGGTGTAAGTGTCTCTTTTAAATTGAACTTAAATCGCGCATGGTCGCAGGTAGGTATAAATTTGGGAAAGTTAATTTTATGAAGCATCTTTAAATTTTTAAACATAATGAAAAAGGCAAAATGCCTTCATAAAAACCATGTGTTAGATGCAGATATTTTATTAAGATCAAAATAAAAAATAATTTTTAAAATGCTTAAAAAAAATGAACTTTCCCAAATGTATATATATATATTTCTTTATAAGATCAGTGGGGGAGAATCCCGGCAGAATGCTCGATTATTAAGAAAATTTCATAAAATAGGAGTGTAATATTTATTTATTTATATATGTATTACAGAATATCAGAACAACAATGGTACCGACGGTTTCGAATCCGACAAAGGGGAGTATAACGTGTGAGGAGGATCCACAAAGGACGGTCACTTGCTGTACCCCTTTTATCGGATTCGAAACCAACGGTAACAATGTTGTTCTGATTTTCTGTAATATATATATATATATATATATATATATATATATATATATATATATATATACATAAGTATACATCAACTGGGATAGATAGATGCACATATGAATAAGTATAAATAAAATGGAGAGATTATATACAGAAAAAAAGATAGATAGTGAGAAAAAATAAATTCAGAAAGAAAGAAAATGTAGAAAATTAAAGAATGCTATAGATTACCTAAATAAGGAGAATGGAATCGCCCATTTTTACTCTTAAAGAACGAGAACTAACGCAATCTCATGTGACTTGCTAGCTCAACCTAGCGATTGATGAATTATTCTGTTCACCATATATCTTTTGTTTCGTAAATTTTGTTTTCTATCCTTAATTCTTGTTGAAGTTTACCCCTATTATTTTCTATGTTGACTCTGATATTCGGGTTCTATCACAGAAAAACATCAAATTTAAATTATAATGAGATATTAAATATTTTTCCTAGTCGTAATAAAATCCTATTCGTTTTTCTTTATTCATAAGAATAATTTCACATTCTATCGACATTGATCTAAGACACAAGAAACCAACGCAGCTGATTCAAATGCAATCAAAACATAATTAAGTAAAAGGGGTTCAAACATATTCATGTGTAGTTTTTTCCTCCTACTTAGCTTACAACAGTGACAACGAACGAGATAAAAATGAGACTAATGGTGTTTAACCAATAGGACTCGGTGAGTAGATTTTAGATCAGACTGTAGAACGAAAAATGAAAGGAGAAATAAAAAGAAATATAAAATAAGTGAAACGGGCAAAATAAAAGAAGGAAGAGAAAATGAAAAGTATTGAAAGACGCTAAAAATATTTTTTTTAATCCGTCGATTTTGTACTCTGTCGAGACAAGAAAGTGTACTTCGAGCGGCACCTTCCCAGATGTGGCAGAAATATCCCATCTGAGGACGTATCTGATTCCTGCATCATGAGCAAGGTACTTTCTGGGGCTGTTAAATTATTTAATCATTTTTTCCAATGGACCTAGCAACAGATTTGATGTGTGTGTTCTATTTCAGGTCTCGAGTGAAAGTCAGTCCTAGGAGCTTATCAAAGTGTTACGCTTCCTCAAGGAAGGGGCCATTTATTTCAACCGAGGCAAACACCGAGCGTTGGTGGTGAAAGGACAGAAGCTTGGTTTTAGAGGTGTTAAAATTAACAAGCCACATCTTATCGTTGGGCCACGTGCTCCAAGAGAGGAAATCAGCAAGATCTTGACTACAAATGTTTTTCGAAGTGCAGCTACTCGTTTTATTTAAAGAATAGTTAGCTCACAATTATTTTTCTGTACGAAGAAAGGAGTTATTATTTCTAAAAGATGTACATTTTTTACAATTTTAAATAAATAAGAGACATATTCGTTTTTGTTTTATTTAACTGACAATGATAATTATTTTTTTGGAAAAAGAAAAAAGACATATTTTTCTTTAAATACTTTACCTTGATAGACATTTATTAATTAAAGAGCAATATTATTATCAACAGTAAATTATATGAATAGATGAAGAAAGCAGCCATGGAATTTCCACAGGTCCCACTAGTAATTATTAAAACCATAAAATTGGAAAAAAAGAAAGTGACAGAAGAATAGACAGATACATATAACAGATAGATTAGTAGAAATGAATTGGGATGTATACACACACACACATATATATATATATATATATATATATATATATATATATATATATATATATATATATATATATATATATATATATATATATATATGAGAGAGAGAGAAAGAAAGGATCAGAGTAATCCGACGAATGGGAAATGAAAAAGGAAAAACCAAGAGATATTTGTTTATATATTCATCAACGTTTCGTCTTTATTGTAAGACTTCCTCAGGATTATAATTTTAAGAAAAATGCGCACTTTTCCCCACGTATTAGAGCACGATCATGCTTTCAAGTTTGAACAGGCCAAAATCACCAAAGACATTTATAACAACGCTCGACGAAGACTACTTGAAACAGCACTCATCACAGCCTCTAACACCATCAGACAACGAAATGGTTTCTACAATCTCTCCCCCTTAATAAGCAAAATTATCCTGACCGAACAAAAACTAAACCTAGATCATGACTAACCTTCTTCTTATCGTTCTTAATTGTACTTATATACAACTCCCCGCATACACACTTACGTACTAACTCCTTCTCACATATATATTCATTAACATACTCATGAATCACCCACTACGAATCAAAACTACTTAACCACAAATAACAGCCTTACAAATGAACACAATCTACACATCCTTACAAATATTTAGATATTTAACCCCCTTTTGCTCTCAATTTAATCTCAAACCATCAACACATCCTGAACGAAACCACATTTTACTTATCACTCCCCAAAATTAAAATCATTTTTCTTTTTCTTTCTTGTCATGCTCACAGCACATTTCTACACATTCTTTTCAAACACACTTATACTCATACATTCCTGACATAGCCAGCTGGGCAATACCCCTACTCTACCGTTCTCCTTCCCTCCAGTCTCAAAAAAATTTCACACCTGACCACAACAAAACTTCCCCTCTCACCTATCTCCCCCTTTTGACTATTTCTTTCACACTCTTACCCACCCCCGCCCATTTTCAAGTCATCTTCATTTATTCAAATCTTTTTTCTAAAACTATTATACCACCTACATACCAAACACACAGAGTTTCCCCCTTCCCTCCTCTTTCCCCAGCCTCTCAAAATCAATGCCACACCTCACCACGACAAAAACCTCAGCCCACCCCCTTTCCTCTCTCCCATCCTAAGGCAAATTCACTAATACTCTCACCCCTCCCCTTTTTCACTGCTGCCTTAATGGTACCCACTCAAAGCTTTCCATATTCATTTCATTCTTTACCACTACTGACTTCTCGCAGTCTGGACCCTTCTCTAGCGCGCATAGTAGCCACGGCTACTACTTTTCCTTATCAACCCATAATGTCAACCCAATATTTCGATGTACTTGCGTGACATTTTTCTTAAAATTATCATTCTGAGGAAATGTTACAATAAAGACTAATCGTTGATGAATATATAAAAAAAATCTCTTAGCTTTTCCTTTTTCATTTCCCATATATATATATATATATATATATATATATATAATGTCCATTAAATATAGATAGATAGATAGATAGATAGATAGATAGATAGATAGATAGATATATAGATAGATAGATAGAGTTGTAGACAATAAGAACTAACCTGAAATAGATAAGAAGAAGGAAAGAAAGGGAAAATATAATAAAGAACATAAAAAATAGGAAAAGTGAAAGAAAAGAAAGAATGAATGAACGGCGCTAAAAAAAATAAAGAAAAAGCTACACAAATAATTCAAACAAAAAAAACATAAACGAGAAAAAAAGGACAGGCCAATTTACGAGGAACAAATACAAGAAAACTCAGTAATAAAAAGGGAATAACACGCCCAAGTAATAACACCGCTCGATGTCTCGTGGCTGAAATGATAGCGTCGATAATGAAAACAGGTATGCGCGGCCATTTTGCCGAAGACATCAATCGAGAAGGTGGAGAAAACGCAACTGCGAAGCGGAATTAATAAACTTGAAATTCTCTCTCGAAGGGGGAAAAAGAAAACAAAAACGGGTAATGGAGAAAAGAGCGGGAATACAACGTTGTTCCACTGGCAAATGACGCATAATGTTTAGCCTTCTTATCGGCCGCGCCATCAGCGTTCGTGTTTTCTCGAACGGTTGTCAGTGTGATCATTTGATAAACTGAAGATAATTTTTTTCTTGTTTTTTGTTTTGTATTAAAAAAACAACATTCAACGTGTTGACAAATTTTAGATAATTAAGATTACCTTAAATACTTGGAGTTTCTTTTTCTTATTTTTCTTTTGTTTGTTTGTTTGACAGTTTCAATTAGGTTTCTTAGCACCTGAATTGTATTTTACCTACGCGTCTGACCAATTAACTTACAAACAAAGACAAACATCGCTTAACTTGATATTTGAATCCACCTGTCATTTGTAAAGCTTGGATTTGTTTAAAATTTAAAAATTTTTTTAAAGGAGGTTCCTTCATAGCCAATCACAACGCATAACCCATGAGTTTGCTTTAGTGTATTAGGCCATCCAACTAAGAGAAAGAAAACTCTGAAAATAAAACCTTACTACTAAGCACTTGCGTCTTGGCCGCAAACCGTTGGGGAGTGAGGCCTCATTAGTCTTGATCGACAACCTCTCTAGAGCTGAAATCTCGAACAAAATATCCCGTTTGCAAACCTAAAAAGTGTAAGGAGTAGATGGGCTCTGCCTATCGTCCGGCCTTTGCACTTCTTTGTCTATTAGCCAGGCGCATAGGTACCAGCGCTGGTACGCCTCAAAGGCACCCAGTGCCGGGCCTTGTTTCCTGACTAGGACAATGAATGCCGTCTCTCTTTCTCTCTATCTGGGAAACTTGGGGAAAGTCTTTTAGTCACTAAGTCTTACATGACCGGTCGGTCTGGGTCGCTCTTGTTCCGACAGGTTGAGGGTACAGGTTAGATAGCTTGTCTGGCTGCTGTTTCCGACTGACAGGACACGAGCCCAAACTCTTAGGTAGCTGCTTTATCATCAGTTATATAATAACGTGGGTAGCTGTACGTGCCATGTCGCGCATGGAAAGGGGTCCTACAGTTATCCTCGATGGGCTTTTCCGATGCCACAATCCCCATGGCAACTAATGGAGTGGTTGTGTGAGCTTATCGGCACCTAACATGAACTCATTTTGTCCACCCCCACTCAAAAACAAACATGACATTGCAAAATAAAAACACCCAACACAAAAAAATCTTCGCCTCTGTCCTTGAGGCCCGCATTTACTAATATCCGGGGACTTAGAACAAACATAAACGACGTAGAAACCTTTTTCCTGACAAACTACCCGGATATATTACGTTACTGACATGCAGAGGTTTAAAACTAATGTAAACAGACATCTCGCTGCACAGCTCCAAACTTAAGATGACACCCTAAACCTACTCCCTAATTCTCAGTAGCCCTTTACGTCCACAGTGGTGTCTTGCCTTGGTTGAGGTGAAATGTCTTTAAAAAGAAATCATTAATTGTAATCATATGATATGATTATCTATTATACAAATTATCTTTATATATATATATATATATATATATATATATATATATATATATATATATATATATAAAGTAGAACGAGTTTATTCACCGTTTCTTTGATATTAATAGCTTTTTTTAATACAAGGAATATATTTAATTCTGTTTCACGAGTTAATTATGGCAAATATTGATCCTTGTTATTAAAAACGAAAAATTCTATTTCAAATAAATTCTAATGTTTTAATATATAAATCTATTCGATACTTTTTCGATTAATCATATTTGAAGGAATATTAGTTTTTACACTAACGCTTACACCTCCTTACACTTTCACTCATGAACCTCGGGAACAAATTTAATAAGAAACATGTTCGAAAGACACCAGTTGTATATAATGATTCACACTTTTTCATTGGCTAATACTCTCCTTTCTTTTCCCTTTTTGTAAGTGATTTAACAACAGTCAGAGGGGATAAATAAATGGGCATCCTTTTTACTTTTTTTAATTAAATTTTATCTCAACAAATCGGTAAGTATCCTATTTTAATTGAATCTTACCCTTTGTTCTGTTTTAGACAATTAGATCTTTTAAATGTTTCGATTTCCATTTTTTAAAATAAAGTTCAAAAAAAAAATTCACATTTTACTTATTTGTTTTAAACAAATAGTATGTCAGGTAAAATGTTCTGTTTGGTCCATTTTGTATCATGGGTGGTCGATTTGATAATAATGAATTAATGAGAGAATCAAGAAGGCGCCCCCTCCCTCAAATAATTATTACATTTTTCTAGGGTGTAAAAAATAGAATTTCTATTACTCTTCCATTTGTTCGTGTAAATATTTTAGTTGAAATTATTATTCCATTTGTACTTTTAAAACAATGTTACGTTAACTTTATATAGTAAAATAAATTACTAATATAAAATATAAGATATTCCTTTTGTTAATTACATTTTCTTGTGTGTAAAAATATAATCTCAGCTTTATTTCTCGTTTGACAGAATGGGAGAAGGAAAAAATATCCTCCCCCCCCCCCCCCAAAAAAAAATACACACTTCATGTTGACAAAGAGATGTTTCAAAAGTGTTGCGTTTACAGTGTTAATCTCTTGAGTAGCTATTTTATATAGATGTAAACTATTATTTAAGCTTCCTGCCCAAAACAAGCAGAATAAATATTCTTCAAGGTGTGAGAAAATAGTACTGCAAGCCTCTATATGACTTACACATTATTATTTTATTAATTTAATATTAATCAATTATTTATTTAAATAAATAAAAATACAACAGAAAAACACAGAAGTGTTTTGGAAGTGTGCTTTTACATGTGCGTGCGTAGTGTTAGTCTCTTGCGTAACTAAATTCCTTATACATAGAAATTTTTTAAAACTATTTACACCTAATAATTTATAAATAGTGCTTGAACGCACATTACCATGACAAACAAGAATTTGGTTCAATTAATAATTTAAACGATAATCAAAATCATACTAAAATAATCTAGGGAGAGAAAATAAAACGAAACAACAATGAAAGTGAAAATACTCCCGGGCAAAGTACTCCCGGGAACAGACAACGAGTTCATTATATAAAAGAAAGTTGCATATCTGTGTGTGTTCAACAAAATGGCAAAGCTACACCAGACACAGTCACAAAACTGATATATTCTTTGTTACCACTGTCTGGAAGACAAAAAATAGCAAATTCTATAATATTCACTCTTTTGAGGATCAACTGCAACAGGATTAGTCAGGAGGTTGACATTTATAGCTATTTTTATTTTATTATGTAGTAACGATTTTTCCAGTAGCCAAGGAAAGCGAGAAAGATAAAGTGATAGAAATAGGGAGTGATAGAGATCGATAGACAGAGGAGATGAGGAGAAGATTGGTAGAAGGGAAAGGGGGTAGAGATGGGGATAGAAAGTAGGATAGAGAGATAGAGAGAGAGAGAGAGATGTAAAAGTTTTAAAGGAAATATATTACACACATTTCTTAACCTTTCTATTTCGTTGCCCATGCTTCCGGGCAACGCCGAGTAACCATTCTAGTATTGTATAAAAGAAAGTCGTATTTCTGTTCATTTTCTTTCATTTGTTGGGGACGGGGCATTCTTCCAAATGCCATACGATCACCCGCTATTTACAGACTCCAACCGAGAGCTCTTTTCAGTTGTTTGGAGTTCTCTTGCACTTGGTTCACCAGGTATACTTGCCAAATACTTTTTAAAGTGTTTCTTCATGAGTCTAGTGGCTCCTATGATAACTGGAATGATGGAGATCTTTTTGAGGTTCCAGTTTCTTTTCATATCATACATTAGACCTTGATATTTTGTTATTTTCTCCATTTCAGTGTGTTTAAGCCCTCATCATTAGGGACACTGACCTCAACCAAAGTTGCCACTCTCTCTCTCTCTCTCTCTCTCTCTCTCTCTCTCTCTCTCTCTCACTTGTTCCATATGACAATGTCAGGTTTGACAGCTGTGTTTTCCAGATAGGTAGCTGTGGAGATTTCATGGTCATTATGGATGGTGTATGTCTCATTCCCCACAGTTCTCTCAAGTAGATGTTCCCAGGGCCTGATGGCTATATGTCTGTCTGTGTGCCTGATTAAAACTCAGAAACTACCAACGATACAATTACTAAACTTACGCATTCTGATTTAGTATTACCTCGAACTTGTTATGGTAAAATACTTTAATATTCGTTCGCTTGGGATCACTATAAAGCAATTTAGTGCATGAGAGTCTGGATAAAAGACTTTATTTCCTTCTTACCATTAAATGGTCGAAAAAGAACACTGAAACTTGACCCAACAATCAATCAGCTGCTGAATGTTTTATTTTTTGTTTAATTTCTCTCTCTATCAGTTGTCAAAGTTAACGCATGATTGAAAGTATTCTATATCTTTACAAAGCAAACATCCACCCATGTATGGAGTATTGTTGTCACATCTGAACTGGTGAACCAACCATTAGTCTCTCCTTCTCAGGCAAGCTAAAAAAAAGAGTCTCTAATCTAATAGGTCCCACATTGTCCACCAAGCTCCAGTCCTTGTCCCATTACCGCTATGATGTATACCTTCGCTTATTTTATTAGTACTTCACTGGAATATGCTCTGACTAAGTTGCTACCTGGTGCACCTTCAACATAAATACACTCGACCAACCCAACAATTAACTAAATCCCATCTCTTCACTGTTTAGGTGCCGATATGCGAAAGACTTTCTACTCTAATCGCTTCTTTTTTCGAACTGCAAGCCTCTGTAATTTCCTACCTGCTCCCTGCTTCCATGACTGTACCAATATTCAGGAATTTAAATGTAATGTGAACAAAACATCTTTCTGTACAAATTCTCACCCAAGATAACCCATATAAACAGTGCCCCTAATTCATAGTAGCCCCTTATGGCTCAAGGACAATGTGTCTTGTATGGGAAAGAACTAAAGTAAAAAAGAAAATAAGGAACTGGAGATGTGTAGAGTGAGAGGGAAATATACTTTTTTTTAGCTTTTCGATGTTATTAGCGATGAGACCCGAAGCTTAGCCAGTCAAAATAATACCAAGTCTGTTTATGTATGTTGCATATTTTTTAAGTTTTAACTGGACATACAAAAATCCAAACATACACACAGATGTTTCCCCTTTATATATTAGATGACATCTAGTTCTTGAAAAAACATATGTCATGGGTAAGACACAAAACTGCACTCGGTGGTCAAGCTTCAATTTGATTTGTAATAGACTTTAACTTTAACTTTTGTCGAGCGTCATTTTGATTTTCGATAAAATCGAATTAAAACAATGTTTTCCTGACACGGACGAACGCAGATAAAAAAAAAATGAGCGGAAACCCAATTTTCGGTATGTAGCTTTTTGTTTATGAAGCTATACCGGTCAATCGAATAGGGAAATATCCCTTTTTTTTTTTTTTCACTTTTCTTATCTTTTTTGTTTTTGCTGGGGATGGAGCATACTACCGTACTTGCTGCAACACTGGACATTCAACTTTTTTCAGATGGTCTAGTGGAGATATTTACACACTCCATTGTGTCGCATTGTATTGTCGTCGTCCCCCAGCAGAACCTTACAACCGGGTGTGAGGTGGATTACACTCTCTATCCCTGTGTGGCAGAACCTGAACTTGTTGTCGTTGCTGAGACCACTCATCTTCATTTTTGTTTCATTTTACTTCAGTCGAAATTCTCAGAAATCAATGGGCCCCTTCCTGGTGCTAACACTTAGTCTCTATATGAGATAAATAGATATTCGAATATTCCATTAAATTTCTCATTTACCTATAAAACGTTGAGTTCGCAAAGAAGTTAAGAACATTAATTTTCCTCTCTTCAATTGACCAGTATAGTATGTTATATTATATCTTTTATGTGATTTCTTGGTCTTACAGGATTCCAGGACAAGAATTCATCTAGTCTGGTGAAGTATCTAGCTAAGTTCTTGAGGTTACATTACTTGGAGAAGACGCACCATTCCTCCTATGAGCGAGTGTGGGTTAGCCATACCGAGAGGGATCTTATTTGGGCTTCGAACACTATGTTATTTTGAATATTTTGTCAGGGTTTACTTGTAGGAAGAAGTGTCAACATGTCAGGTTGTCTTGACAAACCCCTGTACAAGACGACCTAGGACACTCGAGGACAGTGTCTGGTAGGCATTCAAATCATCTCCACTATATGTGTGTACGTGTGTACACTACGTATATTTATGTAGGGTGAGGTGGACATGAGAATTGCACAAAGGAAGAGATATAGTATCGGCGGCAGGTGCAGCGCTTGTGCTTCGTCGGTTCTGCCCATGCGAGTGTTTGTGGTGAGTCAAGCTTACTCGGGATCATTTTGCCAACTATGATCTGTCAACTTGGCTACTCCATTTTCTGGCCTGATTTGACTGCGCTTCTTTATTCATCATCGGTTGAACGGTTCAAATGCTGCCCTCGTGCTACCTGCGAGTCAATCCCTAACAGTAATAATAATATACAGATGATAAGATCACGAGCTAAGAATTATTAAACCGGGAGATAAAAACAATTACGACTGCCAATATCAATTTCCGGAGTTTTGTTGGTGGCAAGTAACTGATATTATCGGCGAAAAGCAATTAGTTTTATCTTCGTCGTGATGAGTAATTTTAATTTCACTACCTGAAAAAGACCGGGAATCTTGACAGCAACTACGATATTACTTAACACCTGGATTATTTTTAACTATGGTATCTAAAGAATTCTTCTCCGAAGTAAAATAAACAAGAACTGTTTGAATATTTTTTCAGATTCCGGACATTTTTATAAGCCACTAACTGAAATACCCTACTACGTCGTGTTTCTAAAACGAACTTTTTGTAGAAAATCAACGCCACGAGTGAATTTGTTTTCAAAGAATGAAGAAAATCAGTAGAATACCAATAATTGCAGAAGCTACAGTTTATCTGTCTTCTTCAGATTAACCCTGTGAACTGCTGGGACGGCGAACTCTACCTTTAGCTTTTGTTTACTTCTTGTTGACTAATATTATTTCCGGTCTTGAAATCATTAGTCCCTTCTCTCAACCTGTAATTGTTTTAGGTCTTATACGTATTCCCATCTTTAAGACGATTATTTATTTATTTATTTTTACTATTAACTCTCAACTTATCAAGGATAGAAGTCAATCGTGGAGAAGATAAAGTGGATTAACTTATGAATGAGAGGGTTGAAAATAATGAATGGAATGAATAAAACTTGATGATTTATGAGGAACGGTTTATGAAAAGTGTTTATTTATATAGGATTTGAAGATAACTATGTTGTGGCTTTCAGGGAAGCAGTTATGTGGTAATGTTTGCTACGGATGGGAAGTTCTTGAAAATAAACTCTTTTCATGGATTTTTTTTATGTTAGGCATACGGAGGAAAAAAGGAAAGTTTATCTTTTCATTATTATTTTTACAGTTTTATTCACCCCAAACAAGGGGGCCCATTGCCACTGAGACGCAAGGGGCTACTGTGGTTATGAGTCATCCTAAGTGGGAAGTTGTGCCGCGAGATGTTTGTTTACATTACATTTAAATTTCTGTATGTTGGTACAGTCTGGGAAATAGGAGGTAAGAAAGGAATTTCAAAGGCAAGCACTCCGAGCAAAGAAGCTGTTAGAGTATAAAGTGTTTAGGCATCTGGGGACCTCTGCAGTAAAGGGGTGGGATTTTGCTGCTAAACAGGTTTGTCTGGTATACTTACGTTGAGGACAGGGTACAAGTTCAATAAGTTCGGTTAAGCACAGTCATGGAAGTACTTGTAAAACAAGCGAAGGTATGTAACATTGCGACGATGTGACTAGGGTGGAGCTTGGTAGGCAATGCGGGACTTATTAGGTTAAAGACTTTTTTGTACCTTGTCCAAGCGAGTAAGAAAAAGAGAGACTAGTGGTTTGAGCATCGGCTCAGATATGGAAACAGCACTCCATGCATGAGCGAATGTTGGCTTTATATAGAAATATGATACTAGCATGTGTGAGAAGTTTTCTAACCCAGTAGAGGGAGGTCACCTTCTTTGCAAAAGACTTAGCAGTATATTCTATGTATTTATTCCAATTCATGTTGCCTGTGAATTTCCGTTGTGGTTGAGAGACGAGTGCTTGTTGTGGATGGTGTATAAGAATAAAACAAATGTTGAAGCTCAATCGAGTACCTTCCATTGAAATAACGATAGAGTAGAGACATATTAGTTGCGGCTCTTTCGTGGGAAAAGGGGCTTTAAAGAACAGAATATATCATCCTCCACTAGATTGCGAAGTCGATTTTGTACTTTGTCGATGCAACAAAGATTACTTTGGGCAGCGACTCAGAAGATGCGGCAGCAATGCTCCATCTTAGGATCTAAATATTAAATACGTAGAGGATTGCATTAGGAATTAGATATTTTCTAGAGCGATAGAATGATCCAACAATTTTTGCAACAAATTTGATATGTCTTCCATTTTAGATCGAGAGTTAAAGTCAGTCTTAGGAGCTTTTCGAAACAAAGTGTTTCTTGAAAGTGAGGGCCATTCGTTTTAATTGAAGTAAAACAAAGATATGAGCGTTTGTGGTTAAAGGAGAGCAGCTTGGTTTTAGAGGTTGTAAAAGTAACAAGCCATTTTTCCGCATTGCACCACGTGCTCCAGATCCGGTCCCATTGCCGCATCCCTGTGCTTGTTTTACAATTACTTCAACGAAATGTGCCCTGACATACTTACTGTACTTGTATACCTTTAACGTAAATAGCTCGGACCAATCCGACTAGCAGCAAAATCCCACCTCTTCACTGTAGAAGCCCCCAGATGCCACATAACCTTCTACTCTAGTAGCTTCTTTGCTCAGAGTACTTGCTTTTAGAATCCCTCCCTGTTTCTCCTACTGTACAAACATGCAATTTAAATGTAATGTGAACAAGCATCTAATCAAATCTCAGTTAGTCGGGTAACTATTTATAAACTTTGATAAATTAGTTGCTTACAGCACTTGATATTCTCAAATGGTTACCCATCTGAGTACTGACGAGACTCAACGTCGCTTAATTTCAGTGATTTACCCATAAACCTTTTTTTGTTGTTTGCAAAAATTATATTTTAATCTAAGATAAATGCGCGTGAACAATGCCTCGCAAATTTCACAATTTTTATATGTTACCGCATGGGAACATTGCCATGTTTGAAAGTAACTCTCTTCTTGAATGATGTAAATCGACATTTTCTCGAGCGTTCGGTGAAAGATCTTTGGAACTGATTGGTCATTTGTGCGCGCTCGGCGTTCCAGGCGTTGGTTTGATTTCAGGGCGGGAAACAATAGCGTAGAATGAGATGCAGTGGCGTTAATTCCCAACAAGAGGAGATGAATTGAAAGAAAAAAGCAAGAATGAAAAAAGGACAAAAGAAAAGATTGTCTGCAAGAAAATGACTATGATGCTCACCCTACGTTTCCATGGCGACGGAACCGAGCGGGAGACACTTTCACCGGAGAGATGACGATCGTAGCAGAATTATTTCTATTATTGACAAATAACACAAATACGAAGCCTACAATGTTGATTTCATCTTGTCGAATCTCCAACGTTTATTTGCGTTGCATTTTAACGCCGAACTTTGTTCGCAATTCAAAAAAGAGTGAAATTAAATAAATTCCATGAATGAATATTTATTTTGTTCAATTAAAAGTAACGAGAAAAATTCCCCGTTCAGGACAGTTTTGCACCATTTTTAGGTCTCCTTAACAACAAGATGTCTTGTTGATAAACATTATACCTATAATCCTTATTCTAATTTTAATAAAAATCCATTAAATTATTTTGATTCTAGAAAATGTGTCAAATCTAAGGCTTAAGCTTAAGGAGGCGTAAGAAGTAATTGAAATTCAGCGAATCTTGCTTAATCTGTGTCTAATTTAATGCAAATTTGAAATATTTTAATTTTTAAATGAAAAGTTGTGCCCATACAATTCCCTCTAAAAACTCTTAAAAATACTCTAACGAAACTGAAATTTGGGGAATATTTATTAATTTATGTCTAATACCTATTGTTATAATGTCATAAAAATCGGAGGTATATGAGCTTCCACTCCCTTTTTGCACCTTTGAATTAAACTAAATCAAACTAAATGTATCTCACATTACAGACCATTAGGTCTAGAAATATGATACTAAACCTTATGTTTAGAATCCTTATACAAATTTTGATTCAAATTCATTACATTATTTTGATTTTAGAAAATATCTCAAATTTAAGGTTTTAGTCGTTTAGGGGTTTTAAGTAGAAATTGAAATTCAGGGCATTTTTTTCATTTGGTGTCTAATGGCTATGGATCAAATTTAATGCAATTCTGAAATAATTGAATTTTCAAATAAGAGGTTTCGCCTATATTATGGCCCCTAATTTTCTTTAATTAATTCATATCTCATTCCTGTGGTTTACAATTTCACAGAAATCGGAGGTTTCTCAATTTCACGAAGGGTTTTGTAGTCACCCTTTGATTTATTTTGCATACAACTAAATTAAACTAATATTACGACTCATTACGCTTAGCAGCGGTGTCAAAAAATTCATAATGATCGGTTAATTAGTGGAGGAGTGAAATATTTACATAGAATTATATATATATATATATATATATATATATATATATATATATAATTAAGGCGTCGGATTTGCGTTGCAAAATACTCGTAATCCGGGGTTTCGAATCGCATGACCGGTAGTGAATAGTCATATCTCTATGCTGATGAGTCCCGATTATTTAACGACGAAACGTATACGTACATAGATAATAAACAATAACAAATATTTATTATTTGTAGCTCCTAGAAAACCCCATCAGTAGAGCACTGTAAGTATAGTATTAACACAGCATGACGTCGCTAGCTTTAAATGCATCGTTCCTTTCATTAAAAAATGTCGAACGCTCTAGACGTCATGTCGCCGTATAAAGTGTTAAAATTATCACTGTTTATTCGCTGTTCAAAATTGGCAGAGTGGTTAAGGCGTCGGATTTGAGTTGCAAAATACTCGTAATCCGGGATTTCGAATCGCATGACCGGTAGTGAATAGCCATCTATCTATGCTGATGAGTCCCGATTATTTAAGGACGAAACGTATACGTACATAGATAATAAACAATAACAAATATTTATTACATATATATATATACAGACCTTATTTTATATGAATAACGAAATGAAATAGACAGAAGGATTAATTTGGTTGTAACTAAAATTAATTAATTATTAATGAGTTAATACTTATCAAGGCTAAAAACCAGTCGATGATAAAGGTTAATAACATCGATAGGATGTCAGTTGAATGATGAAGAATATCATGATAAGATTTAAACTGATAAATGGAATGACACAAAAATGTGATTACTTACGATGACGGTTTATGTCAAGTACTATTGACATGTGATTTGAGGACGATTATGTGGTAGTCTACAAGTAATCATTCCGGTGGTAATTTGTTGTTTTTGCTACTAATAAGTCACCATTTACCAGAGCCAAAAGCCACTCACGCATAATGAGATTTTCAGCTGAACGACGACAACACTACTAGAAGATTGAAAAAATGACAAAATATGACTACTTAAAGGACGGATCGACAAGCTTGTGTTGACATTGAACTTGAAGATAACCATGTTGTAGTCTGCTGTGAAGCAGTCCTGTGGTAATATGTTCCACAGATAGGACATTATTAGAAAATAATTTCTGCTAGTGGAAATTCTGTTTTATGTTAGGCACATGATGGAAAAAAGGAAAGTTATTTCTATTTGTGGTAAAAGCCGAATTATTGCTGTGAATGTCTTAGAAGGATGAACCAGAGATTGAAGCTCAGTCGAGCACCTTCCATGGAAATAGCACTAGAGTAGATGAATACTAGCAACGTCTCTTCTGTGAAAAAAGGACTGTAAAGAACAAGATAGATGGTCCCCACTAGATTGCGAAGTAGATTTTGTATTCTGTCAAAGCAAGAAAAGGGGGCTCTATGAGATACCTCTCCAGATGTGGCAGAAGTACTCCATCTTAGGACTTACCTGGCTTTTACATAGGTATAGGATTGCATTAAGAGTCCCTATTTACTGGTCTTCCCACGAGCTAAGAATTGGACAGAGGGTCGGTTTTTAATGTGGGGAATATCCAGCTCCCCAAAATGGAGCACTCTTGATTGGGAAAAAAATTAAAATTGACTCGGTCTAGAAAGACCTTTTCATCACAGAACTGAACATAAACTATACCCTAACCCCAGCCCGAATGTCGTGAAAATGAAATAAAAAGTATGTTACATTCTAGAGCAGTAGAATGATGTAACCCTTTTTCCAGCAACTTTAGAAACAAATTGGATATAAGTCTTCCATTTAAGATCTTGAGGGAAATTCAGTCATCGGGGCTTATAAAAACAAGGAGATTCCTGAGGAGGGGCCATTTATTTCAACTGATTCAAAATAAGGATCTACGCGTTAGTGATGATATCAATTAATTTGAAATAAATACGCAAGTGAAAAAAGTGTATAAAAAGTCAGAGAAAGAGTGAAGAAAATTATCGAAGTAGTTATACTTAGTTTAGTTTTAAATTAAATATTTAATCAAATGGACTGTTATCTATAATAAACGGCATACTAACCTTCTTTAATTTATATAATATCAAAAACAAAATAGCTATTTAAAACGATTCATTGAACATAATATTTTACGAATATCTTGGAGAATATAGTTGGTTATTACCTTTTCCAATTTCAAAAATGCGTAATTGAACACAGTGTCTTTAGTGAGATTTGAACCCGGCATAGTTGATTCTATATAGTTCACGAAGGTATCTTTTGTAACGCGGTAACTTAAATGTGGAATGAAAAGTAGAAATGCACTCTTTCATTGCCTAGAGAACGGGTTAGAAAATGAGTAGAAAGAACATTTCAAATAGTTTATTTCAGGATTGATTATATTATTTACCTCCTTGCCAGGAGGTTAAACACAAAGTCAGGTGAGGTTCTGAGAAGCAAGCACACTAGGTGACGCGCATTCTGGCCTACAAAAAATGAGTGAGCAGACCTCTCGGCATTCCCCGTAAGAGCTCTTCAAGCGATTAGCAATAAACTACCCCCTTCTCAGAAAGAAGATAACGCCTGGGAGAAGGAACTCCTCGGATTTAACGGAACCATACTTCAGTCCGACAGCAACAAAGCCGCCGTCGAACTGATTTGTATCATAATTCTATATTTTCTTATGAAAACTCTGAAGTTTGAGTTAACATCTGTCTTCGTTCAAAATTTACAGACGGAAAAGTGTGTTTTGGCTAAGTTGATTTCGGGGTGAGCTGGTTTGTTTGAAACTGACGTTTAGATATAACGGCATTGTGGAAGTATACTAGATGCGAAGAATTGAAGTGGAAAACAAAAAGGGAATGTGTTGTTGTTTTGGAATATTAGAGGAAGTGACTGTTAACCTATCTTGCCAAATCGAAATATACTGAGGGGAAGGGAGCAGATGATAATTCCTATAAAATATACGCAATTCGTCTATCGCCAAAATAAACTTTATTTAATTCTTTAAATGAAGTTGAGGATGCAAATTTGTAACTTCTGCTACAAGTCGTTTAAACGCCCCCACCCCCACAAAAAAGATATTAAGCCTTATCGCATTTTTAAATTCTTCTATTTTTATTTTCTATTAATAAACGCTGCATCTTAACCAGACAATGCTTTCTTCTTTTGATACGCGAGCAGGTTTCCTTTCTCTAGTCATAATTGTCGAAGATTACGCCAGCTGACTGACGTTTTTATGGAAATCGCTCCAGACAAGGCATGAAGCCACTTGATGTAAGGAGCTAAATAAATGTTACTTCAAAGTAAAAAAAACTAACCAACAATAAGTGTTATATTGATGGATTGCGACCCAGAAAACAGTAAGTTACCCCCTTTGTCAGAAATATCGCTCATGGGATGTGAGGACGAAAGGACAAATTAAGGGAGTTACGAAGCTGTCGAAAATTAACCTAAAGTTAACTTTCTACTCTCCTAAAGTATATTATATTGTAAATAAGACAGTACAACAATAATAAATGAAATTGGCTAGCCAGAATTAAAATTTGATTCATCAGCTTAAATGCTATTTTTGTTCGACAAAATAAGGAGAGGGAGTGTTACGAGGCTGCCGAAAGTAAATCTATGGTTCACTTTCTACTCTCTTTAAGACTTAAAAGGAGTTCCCCTTTCCTTGTCATTAAGAAACACAACATTCTATCATCAAATACTAGAGGATCGACAACTTAAACTTTCACAGTTCGAACCCCAACGGAAATCTACTTAATCCCGCAGAACGAAAATGTCTACTACCAGAGATGGTGTCCAAGTTATTTGAATGCACGTCAAATGAACCAGGGACTGTTTCCTTTATATCTATTACACTAATCACGCACCGCTAAATTGTATGGCAATCATCTTACAATAAATAGTCAATCAAGTGTAATGTTATGATAAGCATCTATTATATAAAAAGGAATTGCAATTCAGTCCTTGTGTGTCCGATAAAAGTCAGGAGCTACACAAAATATACTTAGTAGCCTTATATAATCGGATCTAGTGTGAATCGGACATCGTTATAGTCATTAATAACTGGGGATAACCAGGGGGGAAATTAATGCATAGGGTGTGGTATTGTTACAGGACTTTGTGCCGATAAATATTTGTTATTATTCACGGCCGGCTCTTTATGCATTTAGGGTTGCCGACCGGACTAACCAATTACTTGAAATTCCGATTGAGTTGGGTCAATATCAAAGTTGTATTGATCATTTAAACACAGCGTCGACGCAGAATAAATGACAGAGCAACTAGTCAGAACGCAGATGGTCTTCGAAGCATAGCATCACAGTAAGATACTACGTTCTAAAGTACAGAGTAAGTTAGATCATTCTAAAAGTACAGAGTACGATAGACCGTTCGAAAAACACTGAGTAGGTTAATCATTCTAAAAGTACATAGTAAGATCGATCATTCTAAAAGTACTAAGTAAATCATTCTAAAAGTACAGAGTAAGATCGATCATTCTAAAAGTACAAAGTAAATCATTCTAAAAGTACAGAGTAAGATAGATCATTGTAAAAGTACACAGTAAGATAGATCATTCTAAAAGTACAGAGTACTAGAGATTATTCTAAAAGCACAAAGATCGATCATTCTAAAAGTACAGAGTATGATCGATCATTCTAAAAGTACAGAGTACGAGACATAATTCTAAAAGCACAAGTTAAGATCGATCATTCTAAAAGTACAAAGTTAATCATTCTAAAAGTACAGAGTAAGATCGATCATTCTAAAAGTACAAAGTTAATTATTCTAAATGAACAGTTAGATCGATCATTCTAAAAGTACAACGTAAGTAGATAATTCTAAATGTACAAAGTAAGGTAGATTATTCTAAAAGTACAGAGTACGAGAGATCATTCTAAAAGCACAAAGATCGATCATTCTAAAAGTGCAGAGTATAATCGATCATTCTAAAAGTACTGAGTAAGAGAGATAATTCTAAAAGCACAAGTTAAAATCGATCATTCTAAAAGTGCAGAGTACGAGAGACATCGTTTTAAAAGTACAGAGTACGAGAAATCATTCTAAAAGTAAGGATTTGGTAAATCATTTTAAAAGCACAGAGGACGATACATCTTTCTATAAGTAGAGATTACGAGAAATCATTCTTAAAGTTAAGACTACGAGACATCATTCTAACAGCACAGAATACGACAGATTATTCTCAAAGTACAGCATACTCTGTACTAGGAGAATGATTCACTTATGTGAATCATTCTTAAAGTACAGAGTACAAGACATTATTCTAAAAATACAGCGTACGATACATCATTTTAAAGGAACAGAGTACGATACATTCTTCTAAAAGTATGGAGTACGAGACATTATTTAAAAAGCCCACAGTACGCGAGACCATTCTAAAAATACAGAGTACTGAACATCAGACTGCGAACATTATTCTAAAAGTACTGAGTACGAGAGTTTATTCTAAATGTGTAAAGTAAGGTGGATCCTTCTAAAAATATCGAATAAGAGAGTTAATTTTAAAATTTCATTATTAAACAGTTCTTGAAGGAAGAAAAAATACTAACTTTCTTTAGAACAAAAAATTAATAAGGGCTTAGTTTTCCTGGGTAAATAAAAAGTGAAAAAGGTGTATCGTCTTTCATCACAAACTACTTGAAAACAATAAAATGTTAATGTTTTTCGTAAAAAGAAACAAACATTCTGCCGATATACATAAAATAATTAAAGTTTTTCGACTTATTTTCCTGTGTGAAAATAGGAGATGCTTTTGCTGATAAAAAGACAAAATTGGAAAACCAATTAGTCGAGACACAAATATACAAAGTATAAAAATCAAGTTTATTCTAAAGAATGTAGATTAATAAAACTGAGTTTATGGCTTTTTTTTTCTAAATATTTCTCCAGTGACGTTTTATTTTGATTTTCATTACTTTTTTTATAATATATTTTATTGTTGGTTATGGAAACAATTTCTGTTTATCTATTTTAAACATTCTTATTAAAATTTAATTACGAAAATACCAGACTATGAGTCACTAATTTGTAACTGAGATTTGCCCAGAAGTGTTGAGATATGACGTATACACTCGTCTGTTTTTGAAACCATGTGTCTTGGACGAGTTTACTTGTCTCATTCTGAAAAAAAAAACAAATTGTGGGAAGACGGGTCATCCCCACTTTTACGAACGTCAAGAGTTTGAAAGGCAAAAACAAAAGAGCAAATTCATGCCTAAATATAATCGTTAAGATCCACTTTCTTCCTGAAAAGAATGTATGAACAAAGAACACAGCAAATATAAAAATTGACGAAAACGTAATCTTCAAATGATAATCACTGTGTTAATAAAATTGTGCAGCATTTTTTCTTGTGTATCTGTACGTGTGTATTTCTCGCCTCTACGTGACTTTTATAATTTACTACGCATCTATTATTTATTGAAGTCAAAATACAATATCGTCAAATACTAAAGTGAACTTTTAAAAGAATCTATTTAAAAAATAATTTAATTGCAAAATTAAATCCATAGCGTACATTTCGGTTTCTTTGTAAATAGGGTAGCCATTTTAATCGTTTTTTTTAAATATTTCAAAACAGTACAATGAAACTAGGTGTAGCGAGACGACCTATCTATCTATCTATCTATTTATCTATCTATCTATCTATCTCCCTCTCTCTAATGCATACGCAAGTGGTACGTATCTCTGATGTTTTCTGTGACTGTTCGTCTCTTTGTAATAAACTTTTTTTATGAATTAAAAAAGCGTAACATTTGTGTTTACATTTTTTCAGCAAACTCATAATAGAAGTTTTGATAACTATTAGGTTATTTTTATATAATAATTTAGTTTAATTAATAATTTAATCACCAAAGTATACCGTAATAATATGTAACTTTAAAAATCATACTAAAAAAAATTGTTAAAACATGCGAAAAAAAAAGTACGTAAAAATTCTCCCGGACAAAGCCGGATAGAGTTAGGGTTAGTTTAAAATAAGAGCTTGATAGTGTTTTTTTTTAAATGACGGACTTACCTTTTCTTTTAAGAATATACTTTCTTTCTCTAAAAATCCGGGTGCATTCGGTGGTGGAACTTCAATTTTTGGAGATTTAAAAGGCTTAGAGTCACCTCCTAGTTGCACTACTTCCGGATCCAGAAAGTATTGCAATCCATATGCAAACGTCTACTTATATAACAGTCAGATACGTCTAAAGATCGAATACTGCTGCCGCATCTGCAGAGATGCCGCACTGAGCACTCGTTCCTGTCTTGACAAAGTACAAAATCGACTTCGAAATCTTCTCTTTCTTCTAACCATTTTTGTCACAGAAGAGACGTTGCTAGTCTATTGCTATTCTATCGTCATTTTCATAGAAACTGCTCGGCTGAGCTTCAATATTTAGTTACCCCTTGTAAGACATTCAGAGCGAGAACTCATCTCTCTACTACAACGTCAGGTGCAATTTCCATGGGCACAGCTTCTTTTCAAGGGCTTTCTGTCTGGGAAACACAATACCGCGTGGCTGCTTCCCCGCTGATTACAACTTGGTTGTCTTCAAATTCAATGCCAACAAATTCTTGTCATACACCTCCCCATAAGCAATCAAACGCACTTCATACCATTGATCAATGTTTGTACTCCCATAGTGTTCCTCATTTTTTCGGCTGTAAATCATTTCCATCTCATTAACTATCATCCTCAGGTAGCCCTTGACCTTCATGAGTGATGACACCAGTAGTAAACAAAAAGATCTAATCTTATTAAGAATTGTTGTACCTGTCATGGCTCCATCTATAGCTTAAATAAAAACTATCGTTGACCGACTATTTGCGTACAAAATATACGACTGCCAAACAAATATACGTCTGCAAACCCTATCGCATACAAAACATATATACGGCTTCGTCATAAAAAATAGAAGGTTAAAACCTGTAACATATTTCTATATCTCTACCTTTCTCTATCCGCCTCCCTTTCTTTCACTCTTTCCCCCTTCTCCGTTTCCCCCTCCCTCTACTTAAACCCCAGGAGCTTTGAGTTGTAAAGTTATTTCTCCCGGACAACATTGAAGTTCTGCCCTTCCTTAAAAGTATAATGCAATCAATATATCGGAACCTATATTTGATATACCGTAACACTTAACAACCAAACAACCAACTAACAATAAATTAAAACAGAAAAAACTTATAGCTTTTAACACATTAGCGCTCATGATCCATTTTAGGACCAGACGGATAATGAACCAGCAATATGTGTATTTTTTTTCAGAGATGTCTAGAGTTAGACATAAAGATGGGAGTGTCTTTCAAATATTACCTCTACTCTCTGATGTATGTTGGCAACACTGATGTGTCAGTTTTCAGTATACTGTTAAAATCTAAAGTAGAAGAATACAATAAGTTTCATCTATTATTCAATCAGAAATGTTTTGATAACAAATCCTTATAACCAACCTACATTTTATATATAGTGTAAATGAATGTTCTAACTATCCTATAAAGTCAAGTAAATCTGTGAAAGTAATTTGGCTCAAATATAATATTGCATTTACAAAAGATTTTTCGTAACAAACAACAGAAAAAGTGGGCATTAATAGGTTAAAGAAACGTAGTAAGATAAAGAAAAGTAACTTGCTGTCTTCAAAGATAAGCCATAAGAAAACAGCATTTTTTGTACCGTAGTCAAAATGCACAAATAATCAAATTAGTGTTATTAAAAGGACAGTAGCTGGCTGTTCTAGAACAGACAATCAAATACTTCATGCAGCTTGGCGTATACGATTTGACCTTTACATTTTAATATTTTAATTATGGTCACCTATTCAGCTCGGCTTGGATTGCTTGAATCAAGAAGAAAATAGGTTTGCAAAGCCAGTTAAATTTTTTTTTTTAATCTAAAAAGTCAAATCACTAAATTAGTCTCTCTCTCTCTCTCTCTCTCTCTCTATCTCTCTCTCTCTCTCACTCACTCACTCACTCTCTCTCTCTCTCTCTCTCTTTCGATCTCCCTTTTTTACTTTCCATTTCGATTGCTGGTTAAATATTTTTATTATTCGTGTCCAATCTGTTTATTCTTTACTTTCTTTAATTAATTCGACTGTTAATAAACACAGAGAGAGAGAGAGAGAGAGAGAGAGAGAGAGATTAAAAAGAGTCATGGAACATACAAACAATGAGAGAGAAAGTGGGGATGAACAACACGTTAGTAAGTGATGGATCATTTGGTAAATTAATTCCAAATTAAGACTAATCAGAACAATTGGAACGGATTTGTTAACATTACTTAACCCTCTTAGCGCGGCTGTCGCAAAATTGCGACCAGTCTACCACCTTTAATAGCAGACGATACTACATGCAAAACTGGTTTTATTTGCAATACAATACACAACAGCACAAACATACACAATAAATTCAGCAATTGACTAATATATGCATGAGAAAATGACAATTTTCCATGAGCGGATGATCAACCTCATTATAGATTTAAGATGGCCGCCATCACAATATGTAAATTAGTCAAATTTTATTATTTATTTTGATAGTACTACTTATATGCTATAAATGTCATATGCATTGTTTTGTCATAAAATGAAAAGATTAGCTTACAGAATCATTTTTTTAATATGTTTCAAAAACTATGTTTCAATCAACAAATAAAATCCGCACTCTCAAGGTTAATCCCAAAACTAATGAACATTTTAACATATATTTCGTGTGATTAAAATATATAAGAAAAAGGCATTAGGGAAATAAACGTTGATTAACCCAGCTCTGGTACAATAATAGTGAAATAACAACTGTTTTTTAAATTTTATTTCTAACCTAAAAGACAGAGTGAATATACGCTTTAAAAAATTGAGAGATAATTTATACTGTATGTGTAGTATGTCTGTCCTGGGATAAAATTGGAAGCAGAGCCCTATACCATGATGAAGCAGGTTTTCTCAAATTAAATTTCATGAGGAACTAAATTCTGGTATTTATATTTTATTAGCCTTGTTTTTAACAATAATATCGTGGGGTCCGTGTTCGCGCTGGAATCTATAAACAGCTGATAAAACGTTTTACATAAGTATATTTATAACTTGAAGATCTAAATTTAAGAACTTAAAAAAATAATAAAACTATACTGTGGGTTGGGAGCAAGATTAAACAAGGGTCTTAATTTATTGCCGGACAACGCCGGGGTTTCTTCTAGTCTTTCGTTACAATTAAAGGGAATCAGAAGTAAATAGCTATATATATATATATATATATATATATATATATATATATATGTGTGTGTGTGTGTGTGTGTGTGTGTGTGTGTGTTTGTATCGAGGCAGCATTTTTTCTCTAAGGCACGTATTATTAAAAATAACCGACAACTCATGTCTGGATATTTTTGTATGGATCCCTTCCATTTTCCGGATTAAAGTCCTAATCCCGGATGAGAATTGGCTGATGAATCTGCCGTAATTTTCTTTTAGGTCAAAAAACTCCATATACTAGAAGCTTTACACATTAAAACAAAAAAAACGGTTATTAACAGGATTAGTTTTAACACTAATACTAATATACTTAAATGTTTATAATACTAAACAAATATAGTTTCGTATTTAAATTTTCCCGCCCAAATTAACTATAAACTCATTCCAAGTATTTACCTGATTGACATTATTCCACTGAAGATGGACCCAGATGGGTCAGAAAGTACTTGGGACCTAGAAGAAAATTACGGCAGATTCATCAGCCAATTCTCATCCGAGATTAGGACTTTAATCCGGAAAATGGAAGGATCCATACAAAAATATCCAGACATGAGTTGTCGATTATTTTTAATAATAATAATAATAATAATAATAATAATAATATATATATATATATATATATATATATATATATATATATATATATATATATATTCGTAGAAATATGGAATTTATTAAAATAAATCTTTTTTTTCAATTGCTTTAAGTAAGTATGACGCAAATAAACTTTTTAAGAAGAGACAGAAATATAGAAATAAACGTTATTTACTGCCTATAAAGAAATACTAAAAGAAACAAAAATTATACTATTCAATCTATTACTAATGGAGATTTAGTATCTGTCTGTCTTGAGCCCAAACTATACTTTTACGTTTATTAATTCTATTATTGTAGTATCTTTCAGTTCAGTGTACTATACTGATGAACTTTCAATGCTTAATTCCGGGAGTATTATAGTATCTGTTCTGTTGTCATGAAACCATCTTACCAGGGGTTTCTTGATCTTTTTTCGGGATGTAGTTTAGTGTCTGTTTTGGTATGATGAGACCACCAGCCGTGTCATTACCTCCTCATTTGGGCCTGTTGTCATCATACCATCTTCACCGGCATTACCTCCTACTTTGATGGGTAGCCTACGTCAACAACAAATCGTTACAATCGTCTGTTCATTAGGAAACTCAACACTTATATTATATATACTAGCAAAAATATGCTGCGAGAGAGCATAATTTTGATAGGATTTATAAAAAATAAAATAAAATAAACAGAGTTATTAAAAAATACTGGTTCAAATAATCAGAGCTAATTTGTTGTCTGAAAGGAAAGAGTAAAAATGAGCATTAATTTCCTTTTTTTTTAATAAACAAGAAGAAAGAAAGCAGCCAATTTTCCTTTCGAAATTACAGCGTAACAAGAAAAAGATATAATTTGATCCCCGCTAATATTGAAATGTAATGGCTACCCTTCTGTTGAAGTTTCCCGCGTCGCCATGGATTCGTCATGGCGGAATATGCAATATCCTCAAAGCTTCTTAGTCGTCATGAGAGAATATTGTTGAGCAAACAAATCGCAGGGCAAGTAATTATACAAACCTACTCGCCAGGCAATATTAAATATAAGAGCCGCCGGGAAAACTACTTTCTGTGTAATAAGCAAGGAAGCTTAAATAAATATATTGTTGTTTTTTATTCTTCAAATAGAAGCAACCAGAGTTGCGTAATAAATTTTATTAGTCATCAAATGACCAGAATACTCAAGATTAATAAAGAATGCTTCACATTTTGAAAATCTGACTACGCCTTCACCTTTTATGTGTAGTGTCCTTCGCGTCTATTGATTAGAATAGTTAATGGGTTTGGATTTGAGAAAGATGGACAATCGTCTTTTGATAAGTCATGTCAAATTTTGGCTCATCATCTTCTGGATAATAGGACAATATATGCGCGAAATTTCTCTAATTTAACTGTTGTGTCAAGTGACTAATCAAGGAAATTATATGTAGGGTGGTAGCTAGAAAGGCGGGTAATTTTTCAAACGGTAATTTATTTTTACAAAGAATAACTTTTATAAAGTTTTTCAAAACTAATATTATAATATTTTGTTCAAAATATCGTCCATGCAAATCTAAGAAGTGAATAAGCCAAAAGATAAAATTTAAACAACATAAAATTTAAACAATAAAATTTACAACCTCAAATTTCTTGCTTTTCTAGCGACCAACCCTGTATCATTATTTTTTACCGAAAAATAATGGCATTTGGAGGCTATTATTCTACAACTGAATAAACGGTGCAATCAAAAATGTATCTTACTAAATATTTGAACTCGGTGATTCGGGTTGTAGACAGAAGACTTGTGACTGAGAGAGCGTAATCTCTTCAAGCTCCCTCTCACATTAGCAAGTAAAACAAAAAACTGTTGATCGGAGTAAATATAAAAAGTTAAAAATCGATTGGAAACAAAAGAAAAGTTCATCTGGTTAGAATATAGATCTATACTTGAACCATCTTACCAACTAAGTAGAGTTTTTTTATCTACTTTGAGGTTAGGAAGCTAGTCATGTCAACGGTAGATGATACAATCTTACTTTACTTTATATATATATAAGATAATAACTAATGACAAGGTTAGACTAAGGTTAGTGTAGGTAGGCATAATATACAACCCATGAAGTTAAGATCAACGATTTTTATGAACTTCAACTTTTATATTATATCTAGTGTTACCGTTACATATGCAATCAATTGCATTTTCTGCAATAAGTCTTATTGTAAACATGATCACTTTCAGGGAAACGGACGACCATATGACCGGTTTCGATTTACCACTGCTACAGACCAGACTAGGCTAGTCTGAATGCCGAATATTTGAGAGGAAATGAACATTTTAACTCCGATGATTATGTAAAGAATCGCAGATTTTCGGAGGAGAAACACATCAAGATATAACATTCCGAATCACGCAGGAATGAAAACATAAAAAGCAAAATGTTTCAGACGCAACATGTAAGAGGATAACGTTAGAAATTCTGGTATGTTAAACACTTTATTACAGGAATGCTTCCCCGTAGACTACAACATGGTCATCTTCAAATCCGATGTCAGTAAATATTTGTCATGATCCGTTCTCATGAATAACCAAACTGTGTTTATTCCATCTATCATTTTAAATCCTCCTATAATATTCTTCATCATTCAACTGGCGATCCAGTTATCTTGTTAACTCTTATCCTCAACTGGCTTTAGGTCTGGATAAGTGGTGGCTAATTAGTAAAGAAAAAAGCCGACACTAGCCTGTGAAGTTAACAACTTTTCTCAACCTTCTTAACTGACCTTAACTTGAAGACGTCTGGTGATGGAGTTGTTAGTAAAAAAACAACTTTTTTCTCGTACAGAGACGAATATAGCTAATAAATGAAATACTTTTAATTTTATTAAGCTCTGTTGTGTTTATTTTCTTGTTTGTAGATATTTAACATATTTTAGTCATCTCGTATTGTACAGGGTATCCGTAAAGTCTGGATCTATAAGTAAAACATAGGTTTTATTCAACTAACATCTTCAATATGTTTTTCATCATTGACAATGCAAAATATTAATGCGTTTTGCAAAACTGTCCTGAACTTGATCCAAGAAATTAACATTGCCATCAATTTTGACACATTCATAACTTACTCGTTGAGTCAAGTGTATTGTATTTGTGATTTTTTTTAAAATACAGTCTTTAGAATACTCCAGAAATATAAATCCAAGATGCCTGATATCCGGTGAACGAGGAGACCACTCCACATGATCACGGTTTCAAATCTTTTTTTTTATTGAAAATTATGATTTGATATTGTTTTCTTTAAGCGGAAGTTACAGTTTCTACTATTTATGTTGTACAGGGGAGATAATTCTAAGATTTTCCAATTCATATTAGAGCTAATACTTTTTGTTCCCATATATATTTAGTTTTTACTCCTGAATGTCATCATGTTGTGATCATACTTAAACTTGAAATTATTTTCCGTGGCTCCTATATATACTTTTTGTTCATTGTTGACATTATTATTTATCGTTTCTTTGTATATGATATTAGTTCTTAAACACCCGTTTACTGCTTTACATACACACACACACACACACACATATATATATATATATATATATATATATATATATATATATATGAATTAATCTCACCCATTTACTGCTTTACATATATATATATATATATATATATTATAACGTACATATCCATATCATATAAATATATACTTATATTATAGCATACTTGCTCTCCACTCGATAGTTGAGCTCTATATAGATTTGACGTAAAATGATAATCATATTCAGACCATTCTAACTTTTAAGAGATGTTCACTAAAAATGTTTACCACTAACTCTAAGTCCGACTGACAATGTGGTAAAACTATGCGTAATCGCTTAAAAAGGAGAGAGAGAGAGATGGTGTGAGAGAGAGAGAGCGACGGCGGGAAAGAAAGAAAGAAAGAAAGAAAGAAAGAAAGAACGGAGTCAGATGTTATCTGCTTAGATAATAGAATGCCCGTTTTATTAAAATTCTTCTTGTATACAGCCATTATAGTGTCCTACCTGAACACAAAGATTATAATGATCTTTCAAGGTCACGTGATCTGCGTACAAACGAGCCCTCTTAAAACGGATGTGAACTTTTCTTAATACTGATCTGAAATAATACCTACGTCCATACGTATATTTAGAATTAGCCATTGTTATCGACTAGAAGTTCAAGCACCTAGGTATCTACTTTAAAGATTCTTGCACTTCATGGAGATGAAGTGTCGGCCATAACTAAGCAGAAGACCGAGGAAAAGGGCGTGGACGTCCATTGTAAGGAATAAAATTACTAAAGATTTAAAGAAATGGCCTCCGGTCTTGCAGTTAACATTTACCTATCAAGATTAAAGTGTTTCCTTTTATACAAATGTTTCTGCGAACTATAGAGCAAGGGTTGCCAACCTCCAGCCCGCGAAGTTATTTTGACTGGACCGTGGTTATGTAATAGAATATTTAATAATATCTATTTACCATGGTTACGTAGAAGCGAGGAACACGTATACATACACGATATCTTGTCTCATTGCTTTATTAATATAAAAATGAAATATATTCTTAAACTTTTTAAATGTTTTAATGTACTGAGAAGGAATACAATTCAAATATTAGCCACGATTTTTTCTCGACGTAAAAATATGGCTTAAAAATTGTAAAATTTAGTCTAATATATAAAGTTATCTTGTCGGATTTCATAATTGCATCTGACACATCGATATTTGATTTTGTCTCGCCACTTTATCTTTTCCTCCATCCAACATGCTGTTTAAAATGCCAAAATGTATATCGGTTCAGTTTGTATGCAAAAAATATTCCTGTTAGGAATGTTGTTACGATGATAACTTTAAATAATGACTCAAATAATGTAACGGGATACATTTTTGTACATTAAAATATTACTTATCTCCCTTATTTCAGTTGAGTTATTATTGAGCATTTTGACTTTCTGGGTTGGAAGAATGATCAAACCATTTTCTTAGCAACAATATTGATATACGTCTTCCATTGCGTACACTCTCTGAATGTGTTGCTAATAGTTACAAAGGACCACATACGAAATCCAATATAGATTGAAGTTACGTTTGATATTTATAACATTAGGCATGTTTCCTAAATGCAGGAACTAATAATAAAATGTCAGAAACAGAGATATCTACGCTTCGTCTTTTAGCCCACGTTTCTAGTCTGCAACATTCTCTGCGAGATGTCATCAGACAATGAAACAAATTCATCCAACGTTGTTGATTTCTCTTTGCTCGAAGAAATAGAATTATCCATATTTAGAGATATAGTGTTATTCCATCGATAGGATCCTGGGTATGACCATAAAATGCAACCGGTGGTTAAGCCTCAATTTGGGGGATTCGAAGAATGAAATCACCTCTGAGTTACAGGTGGTAGTACCAATCAGGCTCCTATCTATGGATTAAATAAAATGTCTGTCTCATGCACAACACTAAACTGCACTTTGAGCAAGATGTTCGCCACTAGCGTACCCCACCACCACCATTACCATAAACCATGAAACTTGAAATGAGAGGCGGAAACAATGTCGGGACCGCCAATTTATAGATGGGTTTAGAAATCCTGTTGTATGAAGGAAAGAGTTGTTGAGTAGATCTGCATATCAAATATTTTTAATATCGACAGAAATGTTTTTATCAACAATCGTAAGTGTTGATGAAGTAACTTTAACGCTGGTTGAACGATTTGACACAGAATTAAAGACTCAAATCGCTAGACCGTCGTGACAACTATATTTTAAATGAGAGAAAAGGTCAAGTATTCTTTTCTCATTCGTAAACACATTCAGAAACAGGCAATAACAGAAGTCTCTGTAAGCAAAACCTTTATCAATTACAGTAACATACACATTAAGCTACCATTTACAGAAATAGCAGCATATTGGATCAATGACAGTTACCTGGCTGTAATAGCTGTATATTTCAGTTAATTGAAAGTCACGTTACTAACTTATTTAGCACGGGTGTACATCATTCTGACCTTGCTGGATATGAAAGAAATCGGTTTACCATTGTTTGGTCATAAAAGAAAAATTCTTCTATACAAGGTAAATCAATTTTATTTTTACAATGTCATCAATACAACAAACATGATCAGGAAACAGTTATGAAAACAGGAATACAAACTTCTGTTGAGTTAGTAGACATGAACGTACTATACAAGTGAGATTGAGTCCGGGTCAATCATCTCGTCTTTTACTCAAGTTTTGGCGAAATAGAAATATTACGTCTTATCAACTTGAATAAAAAAAACATGGTCTTTTGGCTGAGAACAAAGTGTAGTATCCGTTCTAGTGAAAAACTTAGTCTACTCTGTCCTCATTCAGTGGCGAAGTCATTCGAGACTGAGGCAATTTTTATATTTGTTTCGATCAAGAGTGCCCCTTTTTGTGGAGCTTGATTTTCTCCACATTAAAAACTGACTTGTGTCTCACTTTGACCTGGTTAAGAGGCAAGTAAATCGTAACTTGACTCTCAAAACTTACTATTCGATAAGTGTGGGAAAAAGTTTTGTCAGAAAGTCCCTCCCACGCAATAGGTGTTCTTACTAAAGAACGTATAAATCACTCCGCGAACGAGAACGTGCTAGCTCAAAACAAAATAGATCATAATTATGTAAATGCTACAAACTCATCTTTTCTAGCCCTTTTTTACCTTTTTCTGTCTACCCTATTTTCACACCTTATCAATTACTCAATGTCTAGGTGATGCACTCATATCTGCTTAAAGGAGAATATCCTCCAGTCTGCCACGGCTGTCGTGCTCCATTAACAGTGGAACAGATATGTACTCATAAATGTACTTATTTTAATGAAATCCGATTTAGACATTACCAGGTTAACGACATTGTTTAGTTCAGAAAGAAGTAAAATTGAACAAAAACTATTCCATCTGCTTTCTCCGAACTATCCTACTTCAAAGAATGCTAACAAAATCAGATCTTTCTACAAAGAAATGATTCTTACAAAGGATGGTTATTCTATGTTAGTGTCAAGTGACCCACTGAGGTGTTGATATGTCGTAAAACAACCAAAACTAACACACAACAAGTATTTTACATCGTCAGCATTTGTCGGAAAAGTATCTTAGCATAGATGTTGTCATAGTTTACCAGCTATTATCAAAGCAGTAAATTAGATAAAATCCCATACATTGGATAGACATATATTCCGATAGCTTTGACACGAAACTGATTGTTTTAATACTAATAAGTCACTACTTATCAAGGCTAAAATGCAACTCGAGGATAAGGGATAATTAAATGGATAGATGGTCAGTTTAATTATAATTACTATTATGTTAGGATTAAAAATAATGAGTTGAATGAATAAAATTTGATGATTCATCGGGACAGTTTATGACAAGTATTTATTTATATTAGTGTTGTGGGGTACAAATCACCCCTATTGAAGAACTAATGGAAGCAACCATCTATAATAAATACCATGGTTGCAAAGATTCAAACAGAGGACATTCCTATTCATGTTTTACCGCATGGTAGGAATCCGGTCATCTCCTACCACATTTAGTGGCGTTACTGTATTGCTATGAATAAATACATTGTATATTTTAACCTGTCACAATTTGTGGTTGTTATCTTTGTGACCCCTAGCACGGGTCTACAACACTGGCGACGAGAAATTTAGTAAAGAACATACGTGAGGATTTTGATTTTATACCAGTCACGAATACTGGCTACCAGGATTACTCAAGAAAGTTACGGGATCATTCGACAAAAAACTGAATAACGAAGATTCGGGCAAGGATTTACTTAAAAAAAACAAAAAAAAAACGTCAAACAACAAAAGACGTCGTCAAAAAAGTCTTATCTTGCTGTTGGAAAAAAAAGCCACAAGAAGCCTAAACTACGAGTTAAAACGGAACTCATAAATGGCGTGGATTTACGACAACTGAAAAAAAAATCAAAAGAAATCAGAGTATGCGCAGATTTCTCTACCGGATTGAATGCATCGCTCAAGGACCACCACTATCCGTTACCAAACCCAGAGGAAGTATTCGCTAAGTTAAATGGCGGAAAAATCTTTTCCAAAATAGACTTAAGCGAGGCGTATCTACAGATACCAGTAGAAGACGATAGTTCAAAACTTTTGTGCATCTCAACACACATAGATCTTTTTAAATTCAATAGATTAGCATTTGGGATAAAAGTAGCACCTGCTATTTTCCAACAGATAATTGACACTTTGCTAAGCGGTTTGGATTTTTCAATAGGCTATCTGGACGATATTCTCATACGTAGTCAAAATGTTGAACAACATAGAGATCATGTATTTCAAGTGTTTGACAGAATAAAAGAATACGGCTTCACTTTGTGAATTTCTTTTGGAACAAATAAAATACCTGGGTCATATATTAAATAAGGACGGGAGAAAACCCGACCCGGATAGGTCCACAGCAATAAAAGATATGCCAGAGCCTCAAAATGTAACTACATTGCAAAGTTTTTTAGGGCTCGTTAACTATTATCAAACTTTTATTAAGAATATGCATAAATTGCGCGCGCCTTAGAATGAACTATTAAAAAAGGACAAAAAATGGAACTGGACGCCAGAGTGCCAGTCGGCATTTAAGCAGTTAAAAGATGTACTAACATCAGATTTATTTCTGATTCATTTCAATCCAGAACAAGAGATTATTGTCGCAACCGACGCAAGTGCTTATGGAATAGAGGCATGCATTCTACATAAAATGCCAGATGGGTCCACTAAACCGATCGCCCATGCGTCGAGAACCTTACTGCCAGCCGAGAAGAATTATTCCCAAATTGAGAAGGAAGCACTGGGGATCATATTCGGAGTTACAAAATTCCACCGTTTTTTACATGGTCGAAAATTCAAACTACAAACTGATCACAAGCCGCTTATAACCATTTTCGATTCAAAAAACGGGATACCAACTTACTCAGCCAACAGACTGCAAAGATGGGCGAGCATCCTGCTAAATTACGATTTCAGTATGGAATTTCTTGCATCTGCGAAGTTAGGTCACGCTGACGGATTGTCGCGATTAATCCCGAAATCAAAGGAACCGCTGGAGGACACAGTAATAGCGTCACTACAAAGTTAAAAGGACTATACACAAATATTGTGCAATACGATCAGGGAATTACCAGTGACTTTGAAAGATATAATAAGGGAGGCTGAAGAAGATAGTTTCATCAAAGAAACGAAACAAAAAATGCAATCAGATGAATCGGCGGCGGAAGTTTACTCTATGTGCAATGAGGTACTGTTGTACCGAGAAAGGGGGGTAATCCCAGCCACGCTGAGGAAAAAATGTTTAAAGGATTTTCATACGGGGCACCCTGGGGCTACTAGAATGAAGAGCCTCATGAGTTACTACGTTTACTGGAAGAGCATGGACACTGATATTGAAGACATGGTAAAGTCGTGTAAGGGATGCGCATTGGCTGCAAAAGCGCCCCCAATACAATTTAGCCCATGGCCTAAAGCTGACCATCCATGGTCAAGGATACACGTGGACTTTGCAGGTCCATTGGAGGGAAACTATTACTTAATAGTTGTTGATAGCTTTTCAAAATGGCCTGAGGTATTTAGATGCAAGAGTCCAACGACGGATTTTACAATCAGTGCTCTTCACGAATTGTATGCTAGGTTTGGTGTGGTCGATTGTTTGGTGTCGGACAATGGCACGCAATTCACGTCAGCAGATTTTAAAAGTTTCTGCGAGGATTTCCAGGTCAACCACATAACAACGCCAACCTATTATCCTCGGTCGAACGGTCAGGCAGAGAGGTTCGTGGACACGCTAAAAAGAGCCCTGAAAAAAACTAAAGGAACGCCCTCAGGAAAGGTGTTACAACAGTTTTTACAGGTGTACCGAATTACGCCAAATGAAAGCGCTCCATCAAAGATGTCGCCGGCAGAGTTAATGTTTGCGAGGAAAATTAGGCCGGTCTTCGAGAAACTTTTGCCTAAACAGGTAAAACCGCCAAATACTACAGTTCCTAAAAAGATGTATTTACCTGGGGAAAAGGTATTTTTCCAGGTACATAAAAATAATAGTATGATGTGGGAACTAGGAAAGGTCAAGCAGAGGATCGGGCGGATGGTTTACATAATCGAAGGTCCAAAATTCACTCACAAGAAGCATTTGAACCAAATTCGGAAACGTGTCACTGATGACGACAGACAACCTCCTGTTGAACAAGAAGTAATGGACCATATATATGACACGTTCGACCTGGTAACACCACAAGCAGCCGAACAACGCCGGTCTTCCAGAAAAAGAAAAAGGGTCGATCCCATAGAGATCAATCCCAGGAAAAAGAGCTATACGATCATTCCAGGGGAATGAAAAGCTCGGGAGGGGGGTGTTGTGGGGTACAAATCACCCCTATTGAAGAACTAATGGAAGCAACCATCTATAATAAATACCATGGTTGCAAAGATTCAAACAGAGGACATTCCTATTCATGTTTTACCGCATGGTAGGAATCCGGTCATCTCCTACCACATTTAGTGGCGTTACTGTATTGCTATGAATAAATACATTGTATATTTTAACCTGTCACAATTTGTGGTTGTTATCTTTGTGACCCCTAGCACGGGTCTACAACAATTAGATTGGAAGATGACTATGTTGTAGCCTTCAGAGAAGCAATATTTTATCAACGTAATCCAAAGTTGAGAAGTTCTATCGAAAATTCCGAATCTAAGTTTAATCTGTTATAAATTCCGAATCTGAATAAAATCTGTTATTGCCGGACGAACCATGAATTTTAGTTATGTTCGTTTTGTTTGCAGATTATTAGACCACTAGTACTGCAGGGGAACTCATTGACTTTTCAAAAGTTACATCGAAAGTCCGTTTTCATCAATATAGCAATAAAGCATTCCAGCAGAAAGAACAAAAGTAAAATGATTGCTACTGGCCTTTCCATCATCATACTTATTAATTATCGGGTCTGGTGCAGCGGAAATGGTACTTCGCAAGAATAAATATAACCTACTTGACACAGTGACGCGCATGTCCGGAAGAAACAAAACGCGGTCGATTAATACGGAAACAACAACTCTTCGGAAAATAAAATATCTGATGATTTAATGAAGAAACACCTGCAAAGATAATATGGAAAGTATTTTTATAGACGGGAAGACATTCGTCGCTAAATGAATAACCTAGCGGGCTTACTATATTAACAGTGAAGGCCAAATCCCAGATTAAGCGTTTTCTAGGTGGAGTCGTAGGTGTCCAAAAATGTTATATAAACTAGTCCTTATTCAGATCGAGAGCGTTTCTGGCTAGCGAGTTTGAGAGATCAACCTCCGTCATTCCCGTGTTTCATCTACCAGTCTCTTTCACCTCATATTTAAATTAAGGAATAAAATAATATCAATAAATAATATTTGTGTTTTTTGGGGAACAAACGCATTTTGATTTCAATTGTAATTCATTTAACATTGATAAAAAGCATGGGTAAGTATCGAAATATGTTTTTATTCTAAGTTTTATTCGTGGAAGTTGTAGAAATAATAATTATTAATCTTTGAAAAATCTTATTAAGTTTCGGCACACTAGTGTCGGAATTTTGCCCAGCAAGAAGATAAATTGGCGAGGCCCCAATTTGGGAGCTTTGGAGAGTGTGGATCACATTTTTGATACCAGAGCTCCCATTCTCACTTTGTTCAAAATATGGATTAAAAAGTAACTATCTTCTCCAAAAGATTTGTTTACAGAATATGCGCCTACAAAACAAGTTAATCTACAAGCCAATAGTATACAAAACATATCATCGATTTAAACATAAAATAATCCAACGACGGTTAATATGCTGAAAAGCCTAACAACGAACAAACCAAAATCTGCACAGCGTTTTACAGCTGTCAAAAGTCAATTGACAGAAATTCGGAAAGCCACACTGTTTCATTAGTTTTAATGTTGTTTCTATATCCATCCATGTACGTATGCACTCTAACCTCATGTTTCTCACATTAGGAATATGCAAACATTATATAGAGGATAATCCCTATTTTGTAACAATCATGAACACTGACATTTATTTCCTCTTGCGGGGGGCAGCCCCTGTGAGGTGGTTGGGCCATACTATGACCAGTCAGACTCCTGGGCGTATTAACTTCAACCGGAACTTTGAAAGACTGCTTCCATGCACTGTGGGAGTTACTCAGCAGTTACAGAGAGCTTCTTAGCACAAATGAATAAAAACGTTTTCTCTCCTACCTCTGTCCACTGGCCGGCCGAGCGAAGCTATCTTCACTTGAAGATATACCACTTTAACAAAATACTTTTGGCAGCCGAACTTTCTTACTTTTTTACTTCATTCACTGTGACACAGGTTTAACTTTCGGCAACCTACACCCAACGGTGTAAGTCAGTTAAAAAAATACACATATTGTTACTTATAGAAAGGCTTTGTTTTCTTTTCGTTTGAAGTCACTTTTATTAAAAAGTATTATAGGAGTTGGTCTTAAAGTTCATGCGAAGATTAGCTCCTTAGCTCCTATAATTTAACGGTTGTCAGCTGCAATCCGATTTTGACAGTGTTAGTTTTTGTCGGGAGGTGTTACCATCTTCTCACATACAACGCCTAGTATTCCTAAATGGTCACCCTTACGGTACTTACCAGACTTAACGTCGCTTAATGTCGGTGATCTAACAAGAACTGGTGTATCAACCATTGTTAGTTTTCGCTCAACCCGCTCCCTTATTTAATCATAAACAGCATTTTATATTAAAACGCGAAATGCATAAAGGGAGACAAATTCGTCTAAGACGCATTTCATGGGACTAACTTAGACTTTTCAATTATTTTTAATTACGTATTTCATTATAAGTAAATGTTTTATAAGGTGAATTTAAATAAGACAAATGAAAAGAAGATTCATCTTGAGATAAACTATTTATTTTATGGCCGGCGTTATGTCTACACTGACTGTGTATCCAGCGGAAGCGTTAAGTTATCAGTCACTCACGTATTAATATTGTTCGATTTTTTAATATTTTTTTTTAGTAAATGGCGTCCAAGATCGTTTTGACATTCTACTTGCAAATCAAGTCTTAAATCAGATAAAATTACTGAATTCCGATTTTGACAACTTTAATTGGTTAACGTTAACTTTAGTGGAATCCTAAAAGATGACACTCGTCGGCACTATTTCAAAACACCTTATTGCTATTGTAAAGGGGGTCCCCTCCAAAAAAAGTGGCACATATGGAATCATTAATAAAATTCGCAATCATTTCTGCAATCCAACCATATTTGGTAGGAATAAGATTTAGTCTCTGTCTGACTTATCCACCAAATTTCAGCCATGAATGTCCAACAGTCTTTGTGTTGTCATCGTTCAACGATGAGCAGATCTGATTATGACCTGCAAAATCGTCAACAACTCTGATACACTCTTTTCTTGGTACTTCGCTGATTTAGTTTGTGATGACTAACTTCTTCTTCTAAAAAAATGTTCTATACACAGACGTTATGCACTACAAGCTCATGTTTCTCATATTGAGAATGGCAGACATTATACCGACGATGATCTCTACCTTTTGCGGTTGTCAATCGGTTGTTTGTAAACGTTGGCTTTTGCAGTGACGTGTCACCGTAATCACACATACAGTGTCCGGCATTCCCAAATGGTCACCATCTAATACTAACTAGACTTAACGTCGGTCAGCTTCGGTAATCAAATGAGAACCCGTGTGCCAATGTGATTATGCCATAAAATAGGCAGGGTTCAATAAAACCATACGACAAAGATATCAATTGCAATACATTAAAGATATATTGATTTATTGCTATGGCCAAAGAACTTTTCTTTCTTTTTTTAGGAGGAGACTTCTCTCAAGATCCATTTAACGTCATTGATAAATGAGAGAATATCTGAACACGTTTTAAAAGCTTTTTAAAACGATGAAAGAAGATGTCTGAAAAGCAAAGATGGTTATTCATGTGATTAATATCATATAAATAAAAGAGTAACAAACAATAGGTGAACGAATTTAGTTGCATAAATGAACTAAGTAATCATTTATTTAATACACAGATGTGAATTGCCAGTCAAGCAGAGATCGCAAAGGCTATCAGTGATGAACGCCATCTCTTTCATGTACGTGAACCAACAGCCTAACGACTTAAGTCAAGGGGAAGCTTCCTCAGCTATGTCCAGCCTCTAACAACATCTCAGGAAGTGACCAGACTACAGCTGGGGACTAGAAGTCTAAAGAATGGGCCCCCTCCTACTAACATAAGACCCAATTCTGAAGCCCTCCCTGTCTAAGAAGCAACCTGGGTCCATTATCAGACACTCAGTCGCCTGAGAACGAGAATGGGGCGATGCAAAGTTGCTATGGTCAAATTAAGCTAAAAAACCGACCCAACTATTTGCGGTTGTGAAGAAGACAACACAGTGCAATTGTCGTCCTCCTACATCACAACTATGCACTGGTGCTTGAAAAATCTTGCAGAGCTCAATGATATTGCAAAGGATTGCGTAAAAAAAGTGGCAAGCTGTCGTGTGACCACATGCTTCAAAGACACCCAAAGAAAAAGATTGAATACGCAATGATATTTTATACTAGCCCGGGAACATGACAGAGAGAAATGTGACATTTTTTCGAAGAAATAAATCATCCATTGCAAAAGAAAGCAACATTTTATATCATAAGAGAATTTATTTACATTTATAAACTAACTATTCATAAAATTAGGCTTCATCACGATAATCATTCCTTGCTTCTTATATCGAGTTACCGACAACTAGTCTCACTATCCTCCAGTATATAATGAAAAGCAATATGCGTTTATTCGTGTATATATATATATATATATATATATATATATATATATATATATATATATATATATATATATATATATATACTTCTATTCCGTCACGAGAAATGTAGTTAGTATAAATGGTGCTTTCGAAAACTTTCAAGTGTTGAAGGAAGCAAGAAATCAAATAGCAAGTCCGTCAATCCTATTCGTCTGAAATAAATTCAGAAAGAAGTTCTCCACCCTAAATAAAAAGTTAGCATTTGATTTTTTTCTTTGTGTCATCAGAAATGATAATACTAATTTATATTGCTGACGTAATTCTATGATTTCTATGAATATTAGTGCGATCTTTCCGTCATCTTTACGGAGGGTCTACATTAATATATATATATATATATATATATATATATATATATATATATATATATATATATATATATATATGTGTGTGTGTGTGTGTGTGTGTGTGTGTGTGTGTGTGTGTATAATTTATTTAGATACTGTATATTACATATTTCAGCAATGTACCGCGGTTTCATCCAAAAGGGCAGATTTAGACATCTTTAGTAAATCTTCGTGCCCGATGGAATCATCGGCAAACTGAAATGATTCCACCGGGCACGAAGATTTACTAAAGATGTCTAAATCTACCCTTTTGGATGAAACCGCGGCACATTGCTGAAATATGTAATATACAGTATCTAAATAAATTATATTAGCTCTCTTATATGATCGAGCACTTTATTTGATTTCTTTTCATATAAAACCTGAAACACTATATATATATATATATATATATATATATATATATATATATATATATATATTTTCTTTGTCGTACAAAACTTTAAAATGGCATTGAAGAGACAATATTTATTATTCATAATGAATTTAAGAAATTAAAAAGATGAAAGGGCAGCTGACCGGTTTCGTACCTCGCTCAACAGAGCCAAATATCGAGGTAATGTATAAAAAATATAAAAAGATGCTATGAGAATTATAGCAAGGGAAAAGGGTAAAAAAAAAAATAAAATAAAAAGTTCAATCAAATAGAAACAACATTAAGCCCGAGGAGATTTCCTCTTTGTTTGCAAAGAGAAGGTCTCAAGGTCTTAATATAAATTGTTTCTAGGATCTTGAGATGATAAGGGGAGTGCGACTTACTAAGAATGGAGAATAAGTCGACACTGAATTTAGAGGCACAGGTGCGGTTATTTATGAGATGCTGACCTATCGACGAACCATAAGTATTATTCAAGACGTCAGTTGGTAAATAATTTGCATTGCGAATTTTTGTGGGCACGTGTTGTTTGACCCGGATATCCAATCTCTGTGACGTCATCCCGACGTAGTGCATACTGCAACTACATTTAAATAAATAAATAATGGAATTATTATGATGTGGGGGAAGGACATCTTTTCGAATAGAAGTCAAGATTGGACGAGAGGAAAAAACAACACGTGTATTCGCAGCAAAATAACATTGTTGTACAGACAACGAGATTTGTTTGGCGAATCTATCACTAATGTTACCAAGCCAAGGTAGGCGAAGGTAAATAGGGCATCTGTCTACAGAAGTTGGTTTGCTTTTGTAAAAATGTAATATTTTTGTTTTAATCGTAGATTGTACAATGTCTAAAGGATAGCCATTGTTACAGAGGGTCTTAGTAATAAATTTAATTTCTTCATCCAGCTTGGTCTTCGAACAAATCTTTAATGCCCTATGGGTAAGGGTCTTAATAAGATTAAATTATTGTTTTGTGGGACAAAATGAGTCCCAACGAGTATAAAGATCAGTAAAGGTAGGTTTCCGATATACTGATGTCAAGAAACCACAGGAAACTTTATTAACTAATACATCAAGGAATGGCAGTGAAGAATTAGCTTCCTTATCAATAGTGAATTTAAGAGTTGGATGAATATTGTTAAGGGACGTAAAAAAAACGTCCGCTTCCGTTTCATTGTTGAACAGACAAAAGGTGTCGTCAACATAACGAAAGTAGATATCTGGTCTATTTGGACCAGATAGGAGACCTTCTTCATGGAAACCAACAAAAATATTGGCCAATGCTGGTCCTAAGGGAGAGCCCATAGATACACCATCAATCTGCCTGTACGAAAACATTTTCAGGAATAGTAGGAATGGGCAGTTGACCACGATATAAGGCATCAGCACATATATTAATGGTTTCAAGAAGGGGAACACAGGTAAACAGGCTAGATATGTCAAAAGAACACATACATTTATCAGTATCTGAATAATTTTGCATAAAGTTGGAAAATGAAAAAGAATCTTTAATGCAAAATGAACTATAGTGTTCCTACACTGGTTCCAAAATAGTGGCAAGCCATTTGGCTACCTTGTGTTGGGAAGACCCTATCATCAGTAATATTGGTCTTAATGGTACCCCAGTTTTGTGGGTTTTTGGTAAACCATACAATCATATATATATATATATATAATCTTCGGACATTGTTTTGTTTCCGTGGTACATACGAAAAATACCGTTCTGCAGATAGAAATTGTTTGGACAAACATTATACCAAATTATATGACTGAAAATAAACGTTGGCTTGAAACAAGTGTAAACGTGTAAACATATATACTCAGCTCTATCTCACTAAATATCAAATTTCGATAGTTTTTGCAAGTTGATGGTAGATCTTTGTAGTTAACACAAAAGAGTTTTCTAATTGATTTAAATTTGAATGTATATACATACATATATACATACTACGTGTGTATGTATATATATATATATATGTGTGTGTGTGTATGTGTGTGTGTGTGTGTGTGTTGATATCTGAAATTCTCTAATAAATGATCTTGGATGTTTACTTTCCCTTAGACGGACTAAACTTCTGTTTTGTTTTTTTGAAGGATTTGTTTCTCCCGAAATATCAAAAGATTTTTCACCATCCTGGATTTTATTAATATTAACAGTAACTCTTATATCTACTGATCTTGTATGTGAATGATCCATTGAAAAATAAATAATTGTGGGCATTAATAACTAAAAAATTGTCTTCGATTGTGTTCATCTTCTCTTTCACTATTCCGGTTTTCTTGTATCGCTATAACACTTCATAAATACCCACATAATCAAATAATATATATATATATAATTATTTTTAATGAATAACTATTTTTAATACCCATAGACATATTTATGTTTCGTGATGCTACACTAATCAGGCGGGCGATTCGAACCCCGGATGCAAGTATCATGAACTATAGCTTCTTACCAGTAGGCCGTTGTGACGATCACGCTTTTAAATGCGAAAGAAATACGCCTTGTATTTTAAATGTAAACACAAGTAATGAGATTCTAAAAGGGTTCCGATCTCCTAAAGGGAGAGAACATCGCAACGTGGCTAACTTTAAATGTATACGTATATGAATACTATATATAAATTGTGAAGAAGACATATGTAACATTTCAGCTTAAAATGACCGTACGGCGGTTGGCATGTCGATAACCCAGTCAACTGATTCTTAACTTTTCTGATCCGACGGTAACCGGTGTTTTACCGTTATTTTACAGTAAATCAAGTTGGATTTAATGATGATTTATCTCCGAATTGTCATGTGATTTTAATTTTATCGACATTTACGCCATCTATGTTTGTTTTCCCCCTCAGTGAAACCACCTTTTGGTGAAGATTAATGCCTTTCTTCCTTCTCCTCCCCAACAATGTTTCTATACTGTGTGGATATTAAGATTCTCCGATATCAAATACTACGAATTTGTCAGCAGGGCATCTGAAATCAACTAGGAATATAATTATGAATCAGGAATTGCTATAAAACTGGAAAAATAAAATATAATCTAAAGAAATCGTTAAATGGTTTCTTGAAAGTTCTTCGGGCCGAATCGATAAAAACAGAATATTATCAAAATGAAACATACAGCGAAAAACTAAGTGATATCTGCGACAGTCGCCATGATAAAGAGAAACCTGAGAATATATTAGATACATCTTCCCAAGTGGATAAAGGCTGCACATAAAATAGATTCCAAATTTTCATTCATTGAAACGAAGTGAATTCTCATTTGTCAGTGATTATTTGAAAGTCAGCTATACAACTGCATATACATTGGAATATACATTTCTCATATCTATCTATCTATCTATCTATCTCTATCTATCTATCTATCTATCTATCTATCTATCTCTATCTATCTATCTATCTCTATCTATCTATCTCTATCTCTCTATATATATATAGAAATATATATATATATATATATATATATTATTCCTTGTTTAAACACCTGATGCTTATTATAAACTTGTAATATACGTAACTTTATTTTTGTTTCATTATTTCAATATTTTATATACATATATATATATATAAATATATATATATATACATATATATATACATATATATATACATATATATATACATATATATATACATATATGTATATATATATGTATATATATATATATGTATATATATATATATATATATGTATATATATATATATATATGTATATATATATATATATATATATATATAAAGTTAATCCAACAAAAGATATAAGAGGCAACTAATATCTTTAATTAGTGAACATCCAAATAAAACTGAAGCTCAATATACTGGATAGAGCATTAATAGCATAATATAAAATGAAGTAATAAAATAAGGTGCGAATCAAATTTTATTAGAATTCAATGTTCAAGCAAAGTACCTTACAGTCCTTAACTCATGAGTTAAGGACTGTAAGGTACTTTGCTTGAACATTGAATTCTAATAAAATTTTATATTATGCTATATATATATATATATATATATATATATATATATATATATATATATATATATATATATATTAGTGAGTTAGATTAACCATACAATACAACGTTAGTAACTTATGTTTCATTTACCGTTCTCCTTCGACTCAGGACTGTGTCCCGCTCAACTAGCATAAATGCAGAAGTCTCACTAGATCCGAGCGCCTGAATTCATGTATTTGAGGATTTCGATGTCCTCCACCATGACTGGCTTGGATTCCCGAGCTATACAGATACAGCTGGAAACTACACGTATACATTATCTATTGCATACTCACTCTCACAGACTGTCACTTTGGATCAGCGAACCTCACATCTCGGCCTGTTCTTTACCACATCGCTCATAGCCCATTCGGGAATGCTGATCACCTTGTAATCACGATTTATATCACCCCAAAGTCTCAATCCAAAACCGATCAGCCGTTGCCTTAAATGTCGAGATACTTCAAACGGGCTGATTGGGAATCCATCAAAGATCACATCAGAGACACCGCATGAAGTAAAATATTTTTTCCCCTGCTGATCAATGCGCAAATGAGGTAACCGAATAGATCAAAGTATGTATTGAAGCACATGTCCCCACGCGGAAATTCTATAGCAAGCTCAATTCTCATTAATTGTTCACTTAAAACTGTGCAGCTGCTATTGTTTAGAAGCAGCAAGCATTACGCCAATTTAACTGCCACAAGTCAGCTAAAAATAGACAGAAATTTATAGCGTCAGGAAATTGTTGTAATATTGTAATAGCCGCAGCTAAGAAAAGGTATACAGAGATGACTAGAAAACACATTAAGTCGCAGAAATTAGGAACTCGCGATTTCGGGAAAAATCTATATTAGTGTGATTAATAATCGGCAATCAACAATTCCCTCGCTATTCAACCACAATGATGTCGTTTGCACGGCAACTGACAAGGCTGAACTACTTACCAAGCGGTTCTCCATGAACTCCACTTTGAACTCCGCAAACTACTCCCTTCTAAATTTCCCATTGCGGACTGAAGTCACACTTGATGACATGATCATCACCTCTTCCCATGTCCTGGATATAATAATAATAAAAAACTTGACACCTTTAAACCATGTACGCCTGATCTTATACCAGTAATAGTAATCAAAAACTGATCTGCTGAGCTGGCCCCTGTCATCCCAAACTCTTCAACAAATGCCCTGCCGAATCTGATGCTTGAAAATTACCTTTGTGGTACCAGTCTTCAAGAATGTTGGTGATAGAACTGCCCCTCAAAATTATCGCCCCATCCCTCTACTCCCGCTCTCTGAATCCATGAATCCTTGATCAATTTATCGAAAGTCCACCACCTCAGTAATGCTGAACTTCTTTCTGACAATCAGTATGGATTTAGGCAAGCACGGTCTACTGCGGATATCTTAACGGCCATAGACTGAACAAGGCATGGGAAGCTGGGCGGTAGCACTTGATATATTAAACGCCTTTGACAGAGTCTGACACGATCTTCTTCTAATGAAATTAATGGTTAATCATAAAATTAGATATTGCGCTTTAAAAGAAAATAGCACTAAAACTGCATTATGTAATTACCTGTAAGGGTTAGATAAGAAATTACACCAAATGTTACGGAAATTTATCAAGTTTTTTGTTATTAAAAGATAAGTTTTATCGGTAAACGCTTTCTAATTGATATTGCTACGATGTTTAAGTAAATTAAGTCTGAATTATCTCCCTTGACCTTAATAATGCCGAAAAAAGCAACAGAAAGCGTTTACCGATAAAATTTGAATGTATTTTTTTAAACAAAAATACTGGATGAATTTCCGTAAATTTTGGTGTGCTGTCTTTTTTTTTATCCTAACAGGTAAGTACATAATAAAATGTTTGTGCTATTTTCTTTTTAAAAGCAAATTCTATATAGGGATTAACATGGAGAATCACCAGATAATCATTTACATTTATATATATAAATAAATATTAACATTTTAGTCATTTGTATGCAAATTTATTTATATTATTTGGATTATTCAAACCACTGTTTTCATATTAAGTGTTAATATCACAACGTTTCAACCGAATGTTCAAAATGAATATAATTGTTAACAGTGCATTATACAGCTTGATATAGAAAGCATTGTAGAATTTCTACGGTGTTGTGCTAGTGTATTATTATTATTATTATTATTATTATTATTATTATTATTATTATTATTATTATTATTATTATTATTATTATTATTATTATACAAAAGCTTAGTAAATCACTGTTTGTTTCTCGAAGGCTGTTTTCCTATATTTTTCAATCACCCGAAATTCATGCTAAAATACTCCGAAAGTTGAAAATTGAATTATTTTTTAGAAAACTTCCATTTTAATTCGTCTAATTAGTGCAATTAACTAATCTAGTGATCCATTTCTTACTACGTTTGTGTCAATCAGTTTCACCCTCTCTCATTGTATGTTGTTTGACCTCCCAACTCTTATTTTATACGCTCTCTCTCACTCTCGCGCGCGCGCTCTCTCTCTCTCTCACTCTCACTCTCTCTCTCTCTCTCTCTCTCTCTCTCTCTCTCTCTCTCTCTCTCTCTCTCTCTCTCTGTATTTATTAACAGTTGGGGAGTAACAAAGAAGGAAATAATCTAAAGAGTTTAATAATCCATTATAAACAGAAGGGAATAATACGATTTAAGCTGTAGCCGTAGAGATAAAGAGAGAGAGAGAGAGAGAGAGAGAGAGAGAGAGAGAGAGAGAGAGAGAGAATAAGATGTAGCGAGCAGAAAGAGTTTAATTTTGGATTTTTGTCTTTTTATTATTAATAGGCATAAAGTATATATTCAAACACTTTATTTACGATTGAAAATAAGCTATTAATTAGCGATGTCATCATCATTATCATCATCATCATCATTAGTGAAGCGATGGAAAAATAAAAACGTGTGTGCTGAAGACAGAGACATAGAGAAATAAAGTGATATATTTATGTTTTAATATAACACTAAATAAAAACTAAATAATTAGAAATAAATGAATAAGGGAAGCATGAATTAAAATAATCTAGTTGACATTTCAAATATATTTATTTATGATTTAAGCTTAGCAATTAAATGGCGATATAATGATCATTATTATGATCAGCAACAGCAACAGCATCATCATCAGCAGCAGCATCATCATCGAGAATAATGACGCAATCTTCTTCATCATCGTCATCATCAACGTTGATGAAGCCGTCATCATTATCATCATTATCATCATTAATATCAATGAAGCCATTATCATCATCATCATCATCATAGTCATCATCATCATTATTAGCATCAAGATTAATAAAGCAATCATCATCATCATCATCATTATAATCATAGTCATCATCATCATTATTAGTATCAAGATTAATGAAGCAATCATCATCATCATTATAATCATCAAGATTAATGAAGCCACCATCATCATCATCATCATCAAGATTAATGAAGCCATCATCATCATCAGAAAGATTAATGAAGCCATCATAACCATTATCATTATCATAATCATCATCATCATAATTATCATCATCACTATCATCATCAAGATTAATGAAGCGATCATCATAATAAGTAATGAAGCTATGAAAAAATGAATGTACGTACTGAGAACTTTAGCAGAGAAAGGGGTGAGGGGCATAAAGTAAGATAATTTAACTTGAATGTCAGTTGAAATAAAAACCAACGTAATCATAAATAAATGCATAAATATACACCCAAAAAATATTCACACAAATAATCTACTTGAATGTCATCCTACATTTACTTACGCTTGTCACTCAAATTCGGCATAGGTAAAAACAGAAAACAAGTCATTCTTCGTGTTCATGATTATAAATCTATATATTCATAAAAATACTGTTACCAGTTCGCGTGTGTGTGAGTCTGGTTTTTTTAATCATCCTTTTATGGCATAATTGAGAGGTTTCGATTACAAAATGGCGATGTGACTTTTAGTTAATGGCGGTAATTTGTATTTTCTTTTCAATTACACACAAAAATTAGTTTAACAGAACAATATCCGAGCAGAAAGTGGTGATATAAATAGTTCACTGTTTGAATGCAAATAAATCGAATTGTGATATAAGAATGGAGCCTATTTCATCAATGCTTACTTGATTTTTCGGTGCTTCTGTATTAAAGGACCCAAAACATTTCTATCTTTAATTTTGAAAAGTCAAATGACAAGGGGGAGATAATTCAAAGTGTTTCCTCAGAAGGATTTTACTGTTATGCATTTTAATTAACATAAATTATATATATATATATATATATATATATATATATATATATATATATATATATATATATATATATATATTATATATATATATATATCAAGGGAGGCGCGATAGCGCTCTATCCCTTAATAGACTTCAAAAACGACCTACGCTAGAAATCTCATTTCTTTGATCAGTCATAACTCAAAAACCAATAAACCAAATTTGTTAAAACTTCGCACAAAATCTTTATTTGACAGGTTCTATAAGTGTGTAGAATTTCAGCATCATTAGTCAAGGCAACCCAGAGATCCAGAACGGTCAGGAGTGATTTTGTGTTATCCGTGTGTACGTACGTACGTGTGTGCCACCCTGTATCTCATCAACTATTTGATGGATTCAGCTGATTTTTGGCACCGATAGAGGTTCTATAGTCTAGTTGATGGCATTTTAATTTCAGTTTACCATATACCTTAGTTTTCCAGAAAATTCAAAAAAAACTTAAAAATTACCATTGTTTTGAGGCATAGCCTTTACAAAAGTAGTGACATTCCATGATAAATGCCAGTATACTGAAATCATATGCCCTTAATAGGGTTAAGATGAAAATTCACATACACTAAATGTACAAAAGCAAGGAAATTTCCAAATTTTTACACTTTTATTGTCTTAAGGGTATGACTACATATCAACCAAACCATTTCATTATCACATCACTACAGTATAAATATCTATGCATGAGTGAATGAAGTGTGTGAGGTGCGCTGAAGAAAAATTCCTACAAGTAAAATACATAGCCCTGTTGTACTCGCATACCCTCAATGACAATAAAAGTGTAAAGATTTGGGAATTTCCTTGCTTTTGTACATTTAGTGTATATAAATTTTCATCTTAACCCTATTAAAGGCATATGATTTCAGTATATTGGCATTTTTCATGGAATTAAAGAATACATTTTAATAAAAAACAAAAACATTACCCTTAATGAATATAAAAGTGTAAAAATCTGGGTGTTTCCTTGCTTTTTTACATGAATTTTCATCTTAACCCTATTAAGAGCATATGATTTCAGTATACTGGCATTTATCATGGAATATATATATATATATATATATATATATATATATATATATATAAGGATTATTTAGGAATCAAACAATCACAACACTTTAAGGTATTCGATACTAATAAAAAGTAAAAAGATTTATTGAAATAAATCTCCGCACCTGAAATTAATCTCTGCGCTGGCAAGAAGTCTATTATTTTGGCATTATTTCTGGTTAAATATAAAATATCTTGCAAGTTCGGAGCGTTAAAATTCATTTTTAGATAAATCCTGGGAGAACACTTTGAATCATCTCCCCCTGTCATTTGACTCTTAAAAATTAAAGATAAAAAAAACAATGTTCGCCCTGTAATACAGAAACATCGACTTCTCTTTTATCTCGGTACACCCGTCTATATAAAAATAACGACCAAGAATACGTACCCTGATAGGGTTTCGGTTTTGAATCTCGCTAGGTCTATCCACACAGATGAGTTGTAGAGACGACGAAACAAGTGTCTGTAGATAACTAAATTTTAGATATGTATACGCTCTACTATGGGTGAAGCACTCTGGTAGAGTAAATAATAGTTTCCACTTAGCATTAAGGAAATGCTCTTCCGTAAAAATAATGAGTACTTTCGAGTATCAGTATCGTAAAAAACAATTAATGAATGAATAACATTATTTAAAATGCGATATGATTTAACCGATTTCCACTAGCAGTTTCGTGGCTCAAGTAGTGGAGCGCCGTAATTAAGTACATTGGGTGTATAGTTTTTAACCTTGCTAAGTCTAGCCACAACGATGAATCGTAGAGACGACAAAACATTTATCAGTGAATAACTAAATTATATATATATATATATATATATATATATATATATATATATATATATATAATCATTTATTTGATTACTTTATTGACGATACTCGGACGAATGTTACTATTCACACAGAAAAGCATTTTACCTAAATGCTAGATGGGCATAATTATTCCCTTCTCTACTGTGATGCCCCTCTATGGGAAGCGACATATATTTGATAAATATAGTTATCTATAGACACGTGCTTCGTCGTCTTACGACTCACCAGTGTTGAAACTAGCGAGATTCGAAACCGGAATCCGAGTGATTGAAGCCCGACTCTCTACTTAAGAGCCAAGCCACGGCCGTCGTAAAGGAGCTCAGAGCACTGGAAAAGGACGCCATGCTCTAAAATAGCAAACGATATCTGTCGAACAGTCAGACTATGGGTATTTTGATCCCTCCCTTAAGAATTCATAAACATTCAGGAAATCAAACAATCTTAATAAAATCTTCAGTATTTATTAATTAACGATCACGAAATACAATTAACCCATTACTTTGTTAGAAACTTCAGTGCTAATGTATTATTTCGTGTAATTTGTGTAGGCTAGACAGCAAACATTAAATTAAAACTTAATAATAAAGTGGTGTTGTCATAATTTTGATGATTCTTCAAACATGAAAATCTTTCTTTGAAAAATAATTTGTTTGATTTAATATTCATTCTTTAAATAAGTTCATTCATTCCGGATTATTTTTAATGTTTGAGTTGATTGTTATGACAACCTGGTCTACATCGAATGAAAAGACTAGTATCAGTTATACTGCATGGGAATATCTTTAGGTTTATAGAAGACAAGAACAAGATAAATCCTTATTCTTACAAAGTTTTATTCTTCATATGAACATTTCTTTATCATTAGTTTAAGCTAAATAATTTGATAAGAGTTGCTCTTATTTCCGAAAACAATAAATGGTGTTTCTTGATTTTTTTAACTTAAAAGTAAATCAAACATGAAAATAAATAAACATAGAAAGATTACAAATTCAATAAAGTAACACAAAATCAAGAATTCATAATTAATTAATAGAACATTTATTGAAATACATTAACATGTTTTTTTGTTTTGTTTTGTTTTGTTTTTTTTTGAAAAACGAACAGTTTATTTACAATGTAGTAAAAATTTGTAATAAATTAAACAGTCATGTTTGGGAGGGTGAAACTTATTAATTATTAAAATTAGAACTTTAATGCAATACCTTAGTCGTTGGAGGCCATGTTGTAATTTCCTCTTATTTTCTTTCCTGCTTGACATCTATAAATAAGGAAATACGTTTGAAAAAAGGAACAAGTTACCAGTGATTTCCAAGTGGATGAATAATTTTTAGGAGAGTAGCCGTGTTCTTGGTAGGGGAATAAATTCACAATAGTAGTAACAAGTGAATTGATTCCGAAGTCAATGTTGATACTTGCTCTGATTACAGAAGGACGCATGCGCGTTAAGCGCTTTCGAGGACTCATTGAAAGTGTTTCTTACTACAACTATCAATGACGTCACCATAAAAACTCGACTCAGTTGACAGGCCTTATATTACAACGGCCGTGGCCACGCCCCGCTAGTCTAAGGAGTATGTCGAGTGTTTCGAATCTCGCTAGTGTCAGTCACGCTTATGAATTGTAATACGGCAAAACACGTGTCTGTGGATAATAAAATTTAAATATATATATATATATATATATATATATATATATATATAAATGTTTTGAGGTACAAAATTTATAGTTTTAAATATAAGCGGAATTTTGTTAAGCTCTTTCGTCAAACATCTCATCAGGAGTAATCGTTGGTATAAAACAGGATGAAATAAATTAATAGTGAGAAAAAACGAAAAAAGGCAAATATGGGGAATTTACTGCCAGTGAAAATACACGTTTAAAAGATTTAATTCAATTCAACGAATAAAAACAGCTAAAAGGCAGATTTAGAGGCATAAAAAGGCTAACTAACTTTCCCCAAATAATGTCAACGTCTTTACGAAATCCTTCTGCTTGCAAAGAGAAGACTTCCGTAAAGCGATCGCGACGGATTCTAAAATTTTCAAATGAAAAGTAGAATCCGCCCGATGTAAGATAGTGAACCACTCTATTTTATACTTATTGGCACAGTATGCATTGTCAGCTAAATGCTGGCCAATAGACGATTCCAAAGCCGAGGTAGAGGTATGGCACAAGAAACCAGATCTACCCTGTCTAATTTTGGATGGGTATGCTGGTTTATTCTGGTTTCTAAATGCAATTTCGTACGCCCAATATACTCAGCATCACACTGGCATTTAAATTTATAAATCATATTACTATTTGTTAAATAAGGCAGACTATCTTTAGATAAAGACCGAAAAGCAGATCTTGTGCCAAAAACCAAACGTAAATCAACAGAAAAAAACCAACCAGTTACACTTTTAGTGATTTTCTTGCCTAACTCCTGACTAATGCCACCTATCCAAGGCAGTTTAAGATAAACTGGACATCTTGATGGCACTAAAGTTCTAGGAGATTTGAAAGCTGCAACTTTCTTCTGGATGCAATCCGAGATTAAATCTTCCGGATAACCGTTGCTGATGAGAATTTCCCTAATTTTATCTAATTCTGGCTGAAGTCTGTGGGGGAACAAATCATGAGAGCTCGGTGCACTAAGGTGTAAACCAATCCTAACTTTCTAGATTGTGGTGCAAAAGAACACCAATTTAAATAGAGACCCGTGAATGTGGGTTTGCGATAAACGCTAGTTAGGAACCCTACTCTGGATCTTTCAATAAATACATATATATATATAAAATATAACATTTTAAATACATTCGCTTCATCAGATGAATCTAACACGTTCTTCGGTGTGATGCTTTGTTTACATGCGGTTCTATATAGCCGAATATATATAAATTGTGCTTTGTCTTAACAAATTATTGTAGCAAGTATGATATATGTAACTTTTATTTGAACGAAAATCTATACGATTTTAAAACAAAAAAAAATCCAATAATAACTTTGGATATCATAAAAATTATACGTCAACATTATTTTTAAAAACTTTTATTCACCCCCAAACAATGCACCTGCTTACTGAGACATAAAGAGATACTTTATATTAGTGACCAGATTTATAGGGATATACTAAGTTGGGAATGATGCAGCAAGATGGTTGTTCACATTACATTTAGATCTCTGCATTTTGTTACAGTCGAGAAAACAGGGAGAAGGGGTGGATTCCAAAGCAAACAGTTTTAGGAACGAAGCTATTAGTGTAGAAAGCTTTCGGACATCTGGGGACCTCTACAGTGAATGGATGTGATTTTGCTGGTGATCGAGGGTATTAACGTTGAATAGAAACAAGTGCAGCAAGTTCGTCGCAACACATTCTGCTGAACTACTTGCGAAACAAGCACAGAGATGCAACATTGCGGCGATGGTACAGGTTAAAAGCTCTTTTGGGAATCCTCTCTAAGAGAGAGAAATTAGTGGTTGGTGCACCAGCCCAAATGTGGCAACAATACTCCATGCATGGGTGAACTGTTGCTATTTTAGAGATATAAGATACTGGCAGGTGTGAGAAGTTTTCTATTCCGGTAGAGGGAACCCACATTCGTTACGGCAGACTTGGCCGTATATATTATTTGTCCAATTCATGTTATCTATTAATGTTAGGCCGAGGAGTTCAAATGTTGGACTTTTGGGAAGGATGCTTTAAGCTATGGCAATTGGTTTAAGCATTTCAAAAATTATGGTAGATAGAAATAATATATTTTAGAGGTCTTCATTTTGAATTTGTATATTGCTGATGCGATTTATATAATGCATGTAAAACACATTTATTTAATTTAATTAATAGCAACAAAAAATAAATTACAAAGAATGTATCTTGAAATATATATAAACTAAACTTTATTATATGAGTCGTTAAAATTAGAACCCTTTTAAACAATTTAATGTAATATTCAATTAATTTAATAACTAAATGATACATTAATAATATTAATTTAATATTTACAAAAGTACTAGTTAAAAAATAATAATCTGCTAAAATAAATAACAACATGCGCTTCTTGTTTCTTTCCTTCTTGTTATTTATAAATTAAAGAGTAAAAAAACTCAAAAGTATTACTGGGATTTAAATTTAAATATGTCTTATAAATTTATTGCAAACTCGATTTGAATGGCATTTTATTTACATGAATTGCGTTTCCATAAATGTAAATATGTTTTTACAACAAATATTTGAAGATATAAAAACCTTAGGCATAAAAACTACATTGGTATTCAGCATTAAATGATTCCAGATGACGTGTTTCATAGCTTCAGTTTTTGGTTATTGTTATTTGCAACTTTCCAGCTCTCAAATTCTGCAACTCGTGCATGTTCGTCATCTGTAATTGACATTGCGTTGCACACACCAGCGTCGTTGTAAAATTATACACAACAAGAATTCACAGTAAAGTTTGTTTTATTATTATTAGACCCTGACCAGAGAAGACATCTTCGTGTGCTGTTGTATCAAATCGCTATTATTATTATTACCACACTTCCCTCTCCCCATGCCGGGAGAAGGTGGTTTTCAGCATTCGAGACGTAAGTTTTGGCTAAATTTTAACCGGAAAACGATACCTGTTCGACCTCTTACTTCTCACTCGTGACATCGCAGCCAAACGAGTCCTACTCTGAGTGACTCCCCAAAATACCGCTCATGAAATCGTTAATAAACTTCACATCATTTCTGCAATCAAACCATATATTATACAAATAAACGTAAGTCTATGCTTGACTTGTCCACCAAGTTTCAGTCATGAATGTCCAACAGTCTTTGTTTCATCATTGTTTAATGATGAGCACATCTGGACAGGACGTGCAAAATTGTCAATAACTCTGACTCACTTCCATGATTTAGGCTGTGATGGACGTTTTTAGTTCAAAAAGAAACTGGAGATAATTTTGATAGACATTATCTTTCAGGTAAACCTACAGATAAAAACCTGGGAGTTAAGGTCTGGTGAGTGTGAAGCCTATTCAGGATCACAGCTCTTATTGATAAGAACATAACCAAAGTGAACCCGATATTATTGAACAACAATAAACGAAAGACTGTTGGAAATTAATGGATTAAACTGGGTGGACAAGTCAGACATAAGCTGTAGTTTATTTGTACCAAATATGGTTGGATTGAAGACAAGATTGTGGATGTTATCAACGATTTTATGTGTTGCACTTTTGGGGGCGCCCTATACTACGGTGACTAGAGTAATATTATTGTGTAAGTATGTCGATGCCACATATCCTAATCACAAAACAAAAGGTAGTGTTTGGAGAAAAGGACGAGCCAAAAACACGTGCGACTTTTCTTCAGAAAGTAATTAAAGAAAAGAAAATATAATTACAGTTTACTAAATGTTTTTTGTTTTGTTTTTCTCTTTGTTTTTTTGACTGTGTGTTATCTTGGTTCCTTGGCGAAAATCAAATTGAAATGTCTTTCAATGGTTAGTGCCAATCGTTTTAAATGGGTTTAGCAAATGGAGTTTCAGATTGACCCTCTTGCTAATTCCGTTACACGTGCATGGATCTAGACTATGCTTTCTTTTGTGAGATGCTGGTTTCTTGGAGACTTGTCTCCATAGTAGAAATTGGTGAATGAAGAGCCACACTGTTTATAATGCTATCTTTCTCGGCTGAACTGTACGAGGTGTAGGGATAACACGATGTTCGTTATATATGGGGGAATTCAGACGGCTGCGAGACGCTCAGGCTTGTTTTGTTCATGTATATATTACTATACTTTAACCACATAAAATACATGCGAAAAGATTACTTGGTTTGAAGATTGAGTAACGTTATAAAAAGAAAATTATATTTTAATTGTTCTTATTCGCCTTAATTTGAATTAACTCACCAAATCACCCTCTTCCTCTCTCAATGTATGTTGTGTGACCGCATTTTCTTATTTTACACTGTCTATCAATCTTCCTTTTGAATTTTCTCTCTATCTCTCTCTCAAGAAACCTTAATGTTGTACTTAATTGTCAGGGAAAATAAAAACCGTTTAGCAGAACTTACATAAATTCATCCAGTAGTTTTGTTTTTATAAAATAAATTCAAAATTTACCTGGACGAGGAATATCGTCGCCATTATCGTGATATTCAAGGAAGATAACTCCTTTTCCTCACGTTCGATCTCATTTCAAATCTTTATTTATTGATTTCTTTTGCAAAAGTGTGAATTATCTCCTTTAGCTTTCATAAATATGCCCATACATTTATCTATATAATAATAAATTCAGGCAATTTGATGTTCAGACGTACGTTATCCCTATCCTTTCCTTTTTTAAGCTGAGGATAGCTCAGTCGCCGAAGATGCAGTGCAAAAAAAGCGTTCGCGCTAGACATCCATAGAGTGGAAATATGACACAGACTCCTAAAAGGCTTTTAGAGATTTACCCCATAACCAGATATATTCTGAAACTACCTTATCAAAAGTTTTTTTTATTGTTTTTTCCTCAGAGTTTTGAACTAAAACAATTAATTCTAAAATGAAACATTTTTTTCCCAGAATAATTCAGCTGAAAAAAGGGGGTAGTCGAATATAATTAACATAATTTCACGAACCACTCGTTTTATATATGTTATCCAGTTATTTAAAAACAAGAACGGATATTTTTAAGACGCGTCAATTTATTGTGATACGATCGTGATCCGCGTAGTCACATGTTTGGATTCATCTAAACAAAAATAGATAGCGTTTAGTCCGTCTGAAAAGATTAAATTAAATACTAAATGGCCCAACGTTGAGAGTATCTTGGATCCTGTAATAAAGTGTGGGAGAGAAATATTTTAGGGAGTAAACAGGGGTAAATGTCAGTAGCATGTGAAATTGTAGCGCTAGAAAATCAAAATTTCTATTCTGTTCGCTTATGATCTTGTTTAGTTATGACGAGGCTATTTGAAAGAATCCCGGTCTCTGTTTGATGTGAGTGTCTAAATTCAATAATAAAGAGTATAAACAAATGTATATCGGAAGATATTAAAAGTACACTAAGAATATTACACAGGCAAAACAAAATATCCCTCTTAGCATTTACATATCGAAAGAAGGTACATAATATAGCGAAACGTAATATGGAATTAATAAAGCCTTTCTCACATGCAAATACATTCTAGTCATCTTTAAACCATATATATATACATATATAATTACTATTATATATATATATATATATATATATATATATATATATATATACTTAGTAATTTTTTTGTTTTAGTATTTAATTTAACATTTTAACATTTTCAATAAAAAATGCTACTACAAATTTCTCGTTAATAAGTTCATGTTGAATTGGCACACATACAAGGCAGATAAATAAATAAATTTTACTCTGAAGTTTATCTTACTATTAAAAATAATATTTATTTATAAATAATTATATATATATATATATATATATATATACAGGATAATCTCCTAAACTAATAGACAAATCCTTATGAATTTTGAAATATATATTCTTGACAGCACGGTGAGAAACATACGCACATTATTGTTTTGTAAATTTTAATATTTAGTGGGTGCATATATATAAATTTAGGTATGTGTATATGATATATATATATATATATATATATATATATAATATATATATATATATATATATATATATATATATATATATATAGTCTAAGCAACACGGTGAGTAATCTATATACGTAATTATTTTTGTAAACTTTAGCATTTAGAAGGATGCCTACAAAAACACACCCTGTTCCCAAAAAACATTTAAAATAAGTTAGATATAAAAATTTTAATGGAGAAAAAATTGCTCTACATTAAATTTTGAGTTATATTAAATAATACATTTTGAACTGGATCTGTGCGTCAATAATATGTATGTGGTTGGTAAAATCTTAAACTATTTATTTTATCATTATGAATTATGAAATATGTATTCTAGGCAACAGAGTGAATAGCCTGGGCACATTATTTATTATTTTGTAAACTTTACCCCCCTCCCAAAGAAAGAAAAAACATCAAAATGTAAAACTAATGCTATTTTTATTGTAAGTAAGTAAATTGAGGTAAACTAGTGAATTGAAATAAAGTTTTAATTTGGTAATGTCATAAGATATAGAATCATATATATATATATAGGTGTTTGTCCTGGTGATTTCCGTCTTTCCGTCGTGAATGAAACAATACTAGTATGTGCGAACTCTGGAACGGTTCAGGTGAGAATGAATACTTCATAATTACATTTTTTTTTCAAAATGAATGTAATTATTAAATTTCTTCCGCAGTTTACAAACGGCAAACATGATTATAAGTCTAGAAATTACAGCGTCTGAAACACACGCATATCTTCGTGTTTGTAACGTGATGCGAATACAAGATGTTAAGACTAATTCAATAAAATAATGAAATCATATTAATCACTATAATTTGGGGTCTTCACACCAATATGTCTACTTTTTTCGGAAAATAAACAAATTAACTTAAAAGCAGAACACTTATTCTGGCAAAACACACATACCCTCTCTCTTTCCCCCTCTCTCTCACACACACACCTATATATATTAGACCTCTTCAAAATTGACCTTTTTCTTCAAACATATGGAAACTGCTATTATTCCCATTCTCCAAGGTCTAAATTAGCTAAATATACCAGTTATTGTGATCTTGGACCTTGGCTATTCCTGCCTCAAGAGCCATGTAATTTTATTGTTGACGTTTTTCAAAAACGCTGCAAAATTTGGGATATTATGTCCTTATTTTCATTGTAGCTTTCCAGAGGTTGATGCTATAGCATTGAAAGTTAATGAATTAGTATATGGATGAATAAATAAAATTGTAAACATAACCTCCTGAAGGCGGTCGAGAGATTGAAAGCACTTGAGGGATGGCCCATAACACAACGTTCGGTGCCACATTACACCAATTAACACCCGAGAACAGCAAAATTGCTCGCTGCGTCGAGAGAGTTCCGTGGTCTTTAACGAAATTTGTATAAATAACGATTTGCTGCCTAATTACACACACACACACACACATATATATATATATATATATATATATATATATATATATATATATATATATAATAAAGTGAGATTTTTATCCATATAATGGACCAGAATAGCTTAATAAACAAGACAAAATCATTTTCGTCATTCATTTTCGCATTGAATTTGTCGATGTCATTAATTTTTTCGAATTTACCATCTTTTATATTTTATCCGATCAACGATTTTTGTTTTGATTACTATTGTCATTGGGGGAATCGGGAAAGATAACCCTATCTTGGTCACAACTCATCACAAACGGCTAATTAACAAAGAACTTAACAAATTTAAGTTTACTGATTTGAATATAAAACATGCGAACATCTTTCCGAGTATGCGGTTAAAATCTAAATAACAAAATGACGCCATTATTTGTTTTAGTGAAACACAAACTTCGTAAAAATACTCAAAGTGCTTCTGCACTATTTTCACATTCGTCGAAAATATAGTAGTGGTACGGTTTTCCATTTACTAGCACGTTTGTCGTTTGCATATAGCAAAAAATAACACGCATGAACGAATTACCCCCTGGCATAGAGAGAGATACACACAGAAACAGAGAGATACAGAGAAATAGAGAGGTGGTGGGCAGTTTAAATTAATTACGAACACAATTGACTTTCTTAATAAAAAGATCGGGGGAAGCTATACATACAAATAGGGATAAAGAGAAAGAAGAAGATAGAGAGAAACAGACGATTGTTTCTTTTCCTCCTTTTCCTTCTTTTCCTTCAATATATACATTCATTGGATACTTTTTTTTATATCGCCAACCAAATGACTTAGTTGGGTTAACATTAAACTGATAAACTATACGTTCCTGGTTCTATCCGAAGTTTCTGCATCCGGTATTTTTCTTCTTTTTTTTACTATTAGTCCTACTTTTTAAAATAAAAAATGCAATAACGTGAAAAAATAAATATATTTTAAATCCCAAATTCAACAGTGTAGAATAAAATGTATTCCTGACTTTATGAGCGCCTCTCCATCGTCACTATTCGTGGAAACGCCTTGATCCTGCTCTCAATCTGCTAAGCCAGCAGGACATCCGATGAAACTGTTTGATACTTGCACATTGGTTTTAGAATCGGACATTTTATTAATTAACTATTATTTGTTGTTATTTATTAAATAAATATTTTTTATGCTTTTTTTATTTAAATAATGTAAAAAATATTACGAAATTCACCAGTATGCATTTCGGTTTATACGGAAACAAGTCAGCCATTTTAAGAAATATACATAGAGATGCCTTTACGTGATTTAAATATTATTTCTTACTATTAATTCTATTAGTTCTTATATTTTAAAAAATATATATAAGACAGCTTCACGCGTCAACGTAACATTTCGAATTCCAATAGTAAGCAATAAGGTTTACAAATATGTGTTTAATAAATAAACCGAAACTGAAAAAGCGGCCCTTAGCTTCTTATTTCTACCTATATAAAGTTAAGTATGTGTTTATATATTTATATGTAAAGGATTAACTCCTAAACTAATTAACCGATCATTATGAATTTTGGAACACAGCTGTTAGGCGTAAAGAGTCGTAATGTAAGCAATATTTATTTCAATTTAGTTTTATGTAAATAAGTAAAAAGGGAGTAGAAGCCTTTCGTAAAAATTCAGATATCTCCGATTTTTGCGAGTATGAGACATCAATTAATCAATATTTCCTTAACTGCAGTTTCTTTGGAGTATTTTAAAGGAATTTTAAGGAGTCTAATATTGGCACCCCCCCCCCCCCCCCATTTGAAAATGCGAATATTTCAGATATGTATAAAATTTGATCCATATTCATCAGACAGGATTTATGCAAGTTCCCCTGATTTAAATTTCTTCTTACGATCTTTTAAGCTTACGTCTTAATTTTTAGACATGTGCTAAAATCTAAATCATGTAATGGATTTTGATCAACATTATAATAAGGATTTTAGACATAAGGTTTCGTGGCATTATATCTTGATTTTAATCTTCGGACCGAGACATAAAAGTGTAGCAGAATTGTTTTGTTTTTTTTCGTGAATTAGTGTTAAATGTCCTGGGACGGGTATTCTTCTTGTATGGTATGGCCTCCGTTCAGTCTCGAGAGACAATAGATACCCACTGTAAGAGTGGCTGCGCGTGTAATTGTGAAGCAATGGTTGCGCAATCAACAACCCCACCTCTCCTGAATCGGCACTGCTTGGTTTCAGTGGCAAGGTGAAATACAGGACGACTGGAAACAATGCCGACATAAACAGTGAGAATATACATCACCTGGTATTCCAAAATGGTCACCCATTTTAGTACTGATCAGGCTCAACGTCGCTTAACTTCGGTGATCTAATGGGAACAGCTGTGTAAACGTGATTATGCCGTATGCTTGTAATACACACACACACACAAAAAAAATATATATATATATATATATATATATATATATATATATATATATATATATATATATATATATATATATATATTAAAATCATGATTCAGATATATACGGTAAATTCGCTTCTGAGTTATAACTCAGAAGCGAATTTACCTCATAGATCATGGATTTAATAGATCGGTTAATGTGCGCAATAGAAGAATCCGTATCACCTTTCTACGTCTAACCTTCAAACGCGTTCTCGTTCTATTCTCATAAACATAGCTGTTCTCATGAATTTTACACTTATCATCAATTACTTAAAATAGGCGTTCGGTTAATAGTTGTATACGATACACCAACACATAAACCATGCTTAAATGTATATCTAACATATAAAGTTATATTGTCGGATTTTAAAAGTTGAACCTAAAAAGCATTTAAACTTACAACTCCAACTTTGCCTCTGACTAGATAAATTTGATTTGTCATTATCTCCGCCAAGGCGAAGATTTTTTTTCACTTTAATTTGTTTGTCATTGTGTTTGTGTACAGCAGAGCATCTACATCACTTGACCAATCATCACCAAACCTAGTCATAATATCGGGCATTATCTAACTGAGACCTGATTTGATTTGGGGATATCTAGGTCACAAAAAGAGAATAGAGACTCGCGATTTATCCCATATTGTCGCCAATGATGTCACGCATCTATATGGCATTGACCATGACCATTAACCTTGACCTTAAAAAGTTCGGTCATAATTTGACGGAATTTCAACTTTCGATTTGTTTCAAATTTCATGTATCGATCTGACGCTCTTTGATAATAAATATGACTTTGGTCCATCCTTAAATTGTCAAGTGAATGTATGTGGTCTCATGACTGACTTATGTTATTGTTGTACCATGTTTGGGGCAATATAATAACGTACTTTGATACAAACTATTTAAAAGATTACTGACTACTGATATAAGTAAACATTTTAAATAATCATCAAAAAATAAAAATCACTTTACATCAGTTATAAAAAGAAAGTTTAATAAACTTTCGATAGTTTTAATATTTTCCTCCATAGTACTTTAAACAACAATAAGGATTTATTCATTATCTTTAACACGGAACTACAAATCAGGAAATGTGTCATGGAATGAAATAGGTAATCTCTGAAAACATGTAGATTTCGATGTCAGAAAAAAGTTACATGACATATTATTCGTAAGCAGTGTCTTCAATACTAGGCTGTCTACTCACTTCTAAAATTTCATTTCTTTTTTGTATGAGTTAAAAAAGGTACAAACAAATAAAAATTAAAAACTAAAATTACTTTATTCCATCTTGGGTAATGCCGGGTTAGTACACCTAATATATATTTATTTAATATAGTAAAGTCAATTCTTCCCCTATTTCATTGACCATTTTCGAAGCAAAACCTTCATATGCTAACCCGTTCCGCCAGCGACTAAGACTAATTCCTGATGTTTGTTTCCAGAAAATATGCGTTTGTTCCGTTCCCTTTCAAAATTTCTTACATTTTTGGGCTAAGCTCTTTCGCCCAACATAGTTACCTACAAAGAAGTTAGCATGCATTTTCACCCTCACGCTAATATCTACTCCCATCGCTTCCATGTTAAAGGTCTAATCTTTACTACAAGTGATAATCAGACAGAATTAAAAATCATAAAACTTGTAAATGAAAACAATGTGACTCTGTGTAATAGTAAAATAAATTGCATCAAATTTTAAAATAAATATAATTACAAAAGCAAATTTAAAAATGAAATAAGTTTTTTTAAAATATAAAAAGAAACTAAAAACTTCAAAGTTTACAAGGTTAACTTTAAGTGAAGGATAAATTGCATTTCAAACAAAACTCATTAATAAGTAAATAGTAAAATGTTCAAATCACAAGCAAATAAAAAATATGTTGTTTTTATAGTAAATCTTATGATTTACAATAGGTATCTTATATTTAAAAATCTCAAAATCGGTAAATTATCAAATAGATTGGTGTTATTGTTTTTGTTATTATTGTTCTAATTATTATTAGTATATGTAAAATTATTTAGTAAGTAAAAACAGAAACATAACTAAACATTGGATGAGTTAAAAGTAAAGGAATCAATAGTATTAGATTAGATTATCAGCGCACGTTATTATTAACGTAGTTAAACTTTGTCATGTTATAATTTGTTCATTCTATTAAGAGCATTTTTTAATGACAAAACTTGTAAATTCAAAACTGGAAATAAAAATATGTGTGCATGTTGAGAAAAAAAACACTATATAAAGAATTAGTTTTATTTTTTAATGAAATCGCTAGAAAAAAACGAAAAAGTGAAAACTTAATAACTTTTTTTCTGATGATTAAAGACAGTAATGGAAATGAATTTCCGATTCGTAAAAAGTCAAAAACGAAATCGACATTCGTGATTCATGAATCTAACGCGGGTTTTATTGTGTTTGATTTTTAGTTAAAAATACCATCATTTTTGCAAGTCTGTTTATATAGCGACAATAATGTAATATTATGCAACTATTATTTATTATTTATTACATATTTATTGAATCGCGATAAAACAAAATAAAGGAAAGAAAAAGGAAAGCAGTTTCTGATATACAAGCCGTAATTGAAATGCATTTCCGATTCGCAGAAAGTTGAAAACGGAATCAACATGCGTGATTCTATAAACTTTATTGTGTTTTTCTTTGAAATTCGCATATTTTTTGCAAGTCTTTTTCGATAGCAAAATAATATTACATAATGTCTGCATCATGTTTTATTTATTAGACATTTATTAATAACAAAAAGCAATAATGCACGATTGTCAGTAATCAGTATTTGCAGTGTGATTTTCTGAAAATTATACTGTCATAATCTTGGTTTACTTCTAATTTGTCATATATATATATATATATATATATATATATATATATATATATATATATATCCTGGTTTTCCTTGAGTTAAAAACATTTAGCAAGACGAATCAATTTTTCGAAGCCATCTTTATAAAAATGTGTTATGGTTCCCAAGCGTTATTCTAGCAATAATTGATTTTTTGTGCATGATATTCATATTTCTTGTTTTGTATATTTTGTTTGTTTTAATTTTCTCTCTATTTTAACATCTTAAAGCCACATTATCTGAATACAAAATGTCTATTTTGTATTCCTTTCCTTTGATATATCTATCAGCATCTTCTTTTCTATTCTCTGTACAATTCACGAATCCGTTTCGTATTTCGATAATTTAATTCACAACTTACGTATTTTTGTACATTTCTGTCATAGTAAGTATTTCTATTGTTGACTCAGTAATTATATACGTTTAACCATATTCAAGTCATCTACCGTGCATCATACTAAACAACAAGATAATCAACGCTTCTATGTAGAAGTACACAGAAAGACTAACACAACACACGTGCAAGATTCGAAAACAAGGCTTTTCCTCTTTCTGGCAGTGGGCTTCGGGCTAGCTATACAACAATCGTATTCATCAAATGTATATTACAATCGTATATCAGGAACACTATTAATAATTGCAGAAATTTAACGTTTATTGAAATTGTGTTTTGGGTCCATAATATTAAATTTTTTTCATTATGCGGTATGAAATAGAAAGATAAAAAGAGAGGAAATTTGCAGGTTAAATTGTTTTAAACGCTAGTTTCAGAATGGACGCGTGACGCGTGACGCGTGACGCAACTGATAAAGTTGTTTAGTAATAATCAGTTGTAACCGACAGTCTTCTGGAGGTTGAAGGTTCAATCCTCACCACAGGCGATACTAAGAATAAAATCAAAATCACTTGAGACGTCTACCCGATTATTATTGACGGAACGAGAACAATCTATCCCGTGGATTAAATAAAGTGTTTAGTTTGATTCTATATAGATTCCCGAGTTTCACATAAAGATTCACGAGTTCGATAAGACGAACCTTAAGAAGGTCGGAAGGTACATCGGCTGAAACGTTTTCATAATAACATCCAAGATGGGATTAGTAGTCCAAATAATACAAGCGAAGAATAATAAGTCTATTTTCTTAGATGTGAAAGAAAAAGAGAGAAAGTGAAATTGTCTTTTTCTTTTCCTCTTCTTTCTGAATTTGAAATGTTCTTTTGCTTTGTTCGCCTTTTTCCATTTGGGGAAATAAAATCACAATTTGCAATGTATTTTGATTAATTTTATCTCAGTGGGTTTTTTTACAACAATATTAATATATTAAAAATAAGATGAAAAAAAACGAAAAATTGTAATCATTTTTGTCGAATTGTGTCATTTTCTGTTGTAGTAAACTAAGCGTTAACTAAATCAATAGTAAAATAATTTAAATATGCATTCAAATTATACTCTAATGTATTAAAAATAAAATATATAATTTTACACACAGTAATACTTAATTATTCCAGGAGGTTTAATTTAATCTAAGCATACTAATATTATTAGATAAGAATTCACAATTCAAATAAATCTGTTGAATATCAGGTTTGAAGTAGCGGATATAAAACCTGACTGGTAAAAATAACAACCGACTGATTGACAGACGCCAACCTGGCCGGAAGTATATACATCCGTTGTTTTGATGCAGAGACACCTGTACAAATCACCTGCGCAAACAGCGGACGAAAATAAATCCTTTCGGTAAATAAATTACACGGCTGGAAGCCATAACCCGTATGGGGCGTTTCTACATTGAGTGTGTCGGCGAAATTCCGAGATGGGCTTTGCAGTGGTGGGTGCGTGAGGGTTAAAATGTTAGATTGACTGTCCCGAATCTAGAACAGGAGTAAAACCTCTGTCTGTCGAATTCGAGATATCAATTTCTGTCAACTCTGTGCCTCCCCTCTCTCTCTCTCTCTCTCTCTCTCTCTCTCTCTCTCTCTCTCTCTCTCTCTCTCTCGTTCTCTATCTCTCTATCTCTCTCTCTTTCTCTCTCTCTCTCTCTCTCTCTCTCTCTGTCTTTACTTATTTTCCGCAAGCAAGAAATAAAAATATATCATTACATTTTTATACATAAACACAGCAGAAATATACAACAAATGGACACTTATGAAATTGTAGCCGTCGGGTAATATAAATTATGAAGATGCTTACAAAATGAATACGAACTACAAAATAATAATGAAAACAAACAATATTAACAAAAATAAGCCGAACATGTCGTTTCCAGCATAACCACATTGGAACACCGGTTCTTGTTAGATCACTGAAGTTAAGCAACGTAGAATCTGGTCAGTACGCGGTGGGTAACCATTTTGTAATACCTGGCGCGGTATATGAGAGAACGGCAACACATCCCTATAAAAATTAACATCGTCAAAATAGGATTGCGGCTGACAACCGCAAAATAAAGGTTATATGCTGTGTAATGTCTATATTCTAAATATGAGAAACATGGGGTTGTAGTGCATAATATAAAGAAAGATAATAAAGGGAGTGCAGCATCCTATGTTCGGAATTGCGTTCAGATTAGTTCAAAGATCTCACCAACTTGGGGCTCGCGTTTTGAAAATATGACGTGCTGCTGCAACGGTGTGCAATGCCAACATACCAACATAAAAATTGCCCTATTTCAGGAGAAGGGTCTATCTCTTCTCAAGTGACGTTCATGACCTTAAATCTCTATATTTTCAATGTGAGAAACATGAGCTTATACTGCACAACGTACATAATAAAAAAGGAAGGATGTTTTCCAAGTAAAGATGTAAGACTTTTAAAATATCATGAAATAAAAGTGCGTAAAATATTTCTTCAAATAAAGTTATTAGTAATTTTCAGTTGAAATAGAGATACATGAAATAGTTAAAAATACAAACAAATTGGAATATAATTTTTTTTAATTTCATGGGAATTTTTATAATGATATAGACCACTCTGGGTACAGCATCCTCTGTTGGAGGCTGCGTTCCGATAAGTTCAGAGAGCTCGATTCGATTGGCTATCGCTTTCTTAAAATACAAAATCACGCCTGTACAATACCAATAGACCAACATCGAAAGCGACACGTGTGCCCTATTTAAGGTTTCATGGGGAGTTCATGGTCTACGAATCGATCACATCTCTAATAAGTAAAATAAGAACAATCTCAGAAAGTAACACGTTCTTCTGTCGTCAATCGTTGCTTTGTTTTTCGGTTTGGGTTTTTTCGCATCACTATTTCCTCAAGATTCGTTAATTCCTCCCATCTTTGATGGAGAGTAGAAAATTGACCTTGGGTTTACATTCGGCAGCCTCATAACTCTCTCTTCTCCCTTTTTTGGCCTTTAGTGTTCTAATTCTATCAGCTATGCTTTTGACAAAGGGTGAACAATTAGTGTTTTTGTGGGCGACTCTTGTTTAGAGGGGATGCTATGTCAAATGGGTGTGTCATTTATTTAATATAATGTCGAACACAGGTAAAGTTCCGGAAAATTGGAAAAAAAGGAGTGGTTATATGCATTCATAAGAAAGGAACCTTTTCGATTGTTCCAACTAGAGAGGTGACCCTTTTATCTATACTGCGTGATGTGGTTGACCAAGAGTTACGTGAACAACAAGCCGGATTTTACCAAAACGTTCTTGTGCTGAATTTTTTTTTACGTTGCACCGTATCATTGAGAAACATGTCGAATTTCAAAAGCCTCTTGCTATCAGTTTTATAGATTTTTCCAAAGCATTCGACAACATTCACCGGTCACCACTCCGGAAGATATTTCACAAGTATGGCCTGCCGGAAAAATACATCACTGCAATGAAGTAAATGTTTGCAAACTCCTAATGTTACATCAAAACAGAATATGGTTTCAGCGAATGGTTTGTTGTGATCACTGGAGTCCGCCAAGGATGTTTGCTTTCGCCATTACTTTATGCCATGGCCACTGATAGGGTATTAAAAAGGAAACCAAGGATCAGCATATAACTTGGGTCAAACATCGTAAACATTTTGATCTAGACTTTGCAGACGATATTGTTGCACTAGCAGTGAATACCACTTACCTACAAGGAATTGTCAACAAGGTCAAAGCTGAAGCAGGGAGCATGAATCTTTATATCAGTTCAAAGAAAACTCAAAACATGCTCTGTAGGGCACACCAGCCACCTACAAACATTTTCATCGACCAAAAAGAAACAGCTATAGTTGACAACTTCACCTACTTACTCCATAAACAAAGGAGACAATATGAACTACGAGTTGTAGTGCAAGATAGGAAAAGCGTCAGCAGAATTTAATCAAGATCATAAAAACAAAAAGGTTCATTCTCATATCTAAATTAAGATTTTATAACAGCAACGTTTTGTTCAAACTGTTATACGGAACTGAAACTTAGCATTTCAAAACCAGCTAAGAAAGAAAGTTAGACACGATTGATTCCAAATGACTTATAAAAATTCAAGAGATCAAATAGAGCGATCAAACTACCAACCAAAAAGTATGAGATCGCACTAACCAACAGCTGGTATCGTCCATAATTGTAAAACGAAGTCTAGGCTGGCTCGGAAATGCCATAAGATTAGCCCCAGAGAGAATTGCGATGAGCCACTGATTGGAAAGAAGAATAGGAAGACCAAAAATGAACTGAAAGCAAACAATCGAAAGAGATTTGATCACATCAGGAAGGGCGCTGTGGATCTGGCTACAGACTAACAAAGATGGTTTACTTTGACTGACTCATGCTTCACAGGACGTGCGAGTTCCTAAGTCTAAGTCTAAGTATGTGGAGATTTTCAACCTTCTCATAGTATGTATCATCATTCAACTATCGATCTATTCATTTCATTAACCTTTATCTTCGGTAGTTTTTTTTCTGACCAATACTAAAATGGGTGACCATTTCGGAAGATCGGGTGCTGTATGTAATAAAGATATTTTCAAATTCAAATTAGTCTACAGATCAAGCGTATACAAAAACGTGTCCGATTTCGGCATGAAATGACGCAACGAAAATTGACATGCCGAAAAATCTAACAACAACAACAACAACAACAACAGCAGCAGCATCCTCTCAAAAATGAATCAACACCTAGTTCATAACGCTCTCTATAACGTCTTCTATCAACTTTCAAAATTCCATAAAAAATCTGTACAGTATATTTCATATCCATATGTACATTTACTTTAAGGGGGTTACACGCTTTGCACACCTCAAAAATAAATTAAGAATCAGACTCTGTTTTATGTCTACTATCTAGGTTCCAAATTTCATAAAATTTTGTCAAGTACTTTTTTTTCCTATAGATGTACAGACAGAATCTCATACACAAAGACGTTGATTCTTATTATTATTATAATAGATATGTGATTACAAGTAAGGAAAATGTTATTTACCGGTTTTGAAAGTATATATAACTAGCTGTACTTACCCGGCGTTACCCGGAGTGTAATGAAGTCATTTAAGTTTTTCAGTTTTATTTGCTTACACATTTTTAAACTTTGTAGACGTCTTATAATCTTATAATCAATTTAAAATGAGTTATCCCCTTGCTAATTTTGATTTTTCACGTGCTTATTTAGAAATATTTCATATTAATACTCGTCAGGGCCGGACTAAGTAATTTTAAAATAAATTGTAGCTATTATGTTTCGGAATTCCTTTAGATACGGATTGATAATTTGTATTATTTGAATTATTCGGACTACTGTTCTCATCTTGGATGATAATGGAATCCTAAGTAGACCTTGTATATAACTTCAGCATTTATTATAAATTGTAAAGTATAGCATCATTTAAAATATTTTTTAAATAAATATAGTAATTAGTAATACTACACATCCTTAGAATAAACAAAAAAACACACTAGAATTGCTTTTAAAATCCATAATAGAATTGTTCACATGGACCCGTAGCAGCGCAACGGATAAAGTGTTACGTAATAATCAGTTCTTAATTGAAGCTTACATCCTCAGTTAAAAATTACTTAAGACTTCTACCCATTCGGTTCCATTCGAAATTCCGTACAGATTCCCGAGTTCTCCATGATGATTCCCTAGTTTGACAAGACGCATGTCGGAGGTTACATCAGCCGAGACGTTGTGAGAATTACACCCAATATAAGAATAGTAGTCTGAATAATCTAAATTATACAAATTGTAGCTAAGTTCGTTGTTACATTGCAAATAACACGGTACAACAATGGCAAATTACAATTGGCTAGTCAGAAGTAAAGTATGATTTGTCAGTTTAAATCCGACAAGATAACTTTATATGTTAATGCATGAGATCCGTTTTCTTTTTATTTAATTCTAATCGAATAGAAATACTTAAACGGATTCTCCATAATTTATTTAAAATTTATTTTTGCCTTTACTTTTAATTTCCATGTTCTTTGAGGGCATTTCAGCGCGAATAGAATGTGCATTAATGATATCATATTAATGCAAGCTCATGTGAATGATATCGTATAAATGATATCATGTAAATGCAAACCTCTGAATTATAAAAAAATTTCATTTGAAATGCATATCCATTTTATTTAATCTATAAGCGTATGAATTTGCCGTTATTTAAATCTATTAATAATGAAGTTTATGTATCTGTCCGTTCAACTTCCTTATATACTGTTACAACAGACACTAGACGGGTTGTGCCATTTACATAATTCATTCCTTTTAAATTTCAATTAAATTTATATTTACAAATATACACTTATAACTCCTATTATCAAATTTACATATGTACTTACAATATTTTCCGATAAGGTGATATTAATAAAAATTATTCATACAATTAATTAAAGCCATTCTCTTCATGAACCAGCCAGTTTTCAAAACCATACTTTCACTGGCGACTACTGTTAAAATTGCAAAGACATCCTTTCGAAAGTGACGTCATTTTGAGAGGATTTCTTTTCACATTATAATTCTTCATTTTCATTACGTTGTCAAGATTGCTGTAAATTAAAATTAAACAAGGCATATCCCAGCCATTAGTAAATGGGTGACCATTTTGGAAAACTCAATTTTTGACTCATCCTTCCGGTTCTTTCCGGAAGTGACGTCATCGTGAGAGGATTTTTTCACAGTTTTCATTCTTTATTTTCATTACGTTGTTAAGACGACGTCTTGCTGTAAATTGACGTTTATCAAGGCATATCCCAGCCATTAGTAAATTGGTGACCATTTTAGAAAAGTAACAAAACTGTTTTTTTGATATGACGTAGGCGCCTTCAATAGCATATTTAAACATGAGTTCTTTGATATGACCGTGGCGCCTCCTAATTCCTTTTTTATCTTTTTAACTATTCATGGGGAAGGGAAAAAAAATTTGTGGGGGGGTAAAAACAAAATGTTTATTTTTCTAACTGAAAACATTACTATTCATGGGGAAGGGTACAAAAAAAAATTTTTCGGGAGGGTAATTTTTTTTTCTTTTTTAAGTGAAAATATTAGTATTCATGGTAAAAAAATTTGGGAGGGGAGGCGGTAAAAATTTTATTTTTTTATTTTTATTTTTTTAACTGAAAATATTAGTATTCATGGGGAATGGTAAAAAAAAATTGGGGGAAGGGTAAAAAAAATGTTTTTTTAATCCTTTTTTACTGAAAATATTAGTATTCATGGGGAGGGTAAAAAAATTTCGGGGGGGGGGGGTGAAAATAATTTTTTTTTTTTTAACTAAAAATATTCATGGTTAGAAACAAATAAAATCAATGTCAACCCACCCAAGAAGTAAGACTGGGGCTCCATCGGTTTACGGGTGAGCGTTCATTTCTTACACGGTAGCCTAGCAAAAATAGACGACCGTAGGGAGGCTATTTTGGCTAGTATATCTAATAATTATTCCAATTTTCCAAGCCAGTTTTTATGATTTGATATATATATATATATATATATATATATATATATATATATATATATATATATATAAACATCATGTAAACCTGAGTTCTTCAGATAAAAACACATCGTATACGAAATTGTTTTTGAAGGAAGTATGGAATGTTGTTCTCTGAATAACTAAAGTTTACATGAGGTTAAATTAATAGCTATAGTCGTACACAATTGAGATATAACTTCAATCTTCGTGTTAACTAAAAAATATTTTTTTATATGAATTAAGGTATATATATATATATATATATATATATATATATATATATATATATATATATATATATATGTATATGTATATATATAATTTTTTTTTGTAAGATGGTAAGAAAAATCACAGAAAAGCTTTTTAATCTCATATATTTCCATAAAAAATTTTAGACGATAATAATGTAACACTTCAAAGCAAATAACGTATCCGACTATGACTTATACGAGACTTTCCATTTTCTCTACCGAGTGACAACAAAGCTGAAGATAGCCATGAGGTTAACATCTTCTGAACTTGAAACCAACGGTACTGATGTTGTACTGATTTTCTGTACTAAATAATAAATATATATATATATATATATATATACTTTTACAGAATATAAAAATAAAATATGTATTAATTAAATAAATATTTGACGCATCTTGTTTATATGAGCATGACTGTTGTGTGTTATACATTGATGAAGCTTATTTGTGAATATTTGATAAATCATGTATACTATAAATGTGTATGTTTACGAACTGGACAGAAACTATTGTATTGTAATGTGTTGTGAGATTATCATGTTATACACACATATATATATATATATATATATATATATATATATATATATATATATATATATATATATATATATATAAAGAGGTGTACTAAAAGCGAACTTTTAGGAGAGGTAAAACCTATTGTGAAGAGTATACAGCTCAATATCCAGGATAGAGCAGGTAGATATGAAGAAGAATGGAAAGGAATTAGAGAAGCAAAAGCCAAATCAAAATTCAATTATTTTCAAATTTTAAATCTTGGCCATTGCCAACTTATCTATCCCAGCGACTTCCTCTGATGATAAGATTTTGATCTTTGATAAGCCTGGCTTAAGGAAAATTTAACTTGAATAAATTGCCTGTTTGCGGAATATACCTTGCTCTGAGCAATTGAATTGAATTTTGATTTGGCTTTTGCTTCTCTAATTCCTTTCCATTCTTCTTCATATATATATATATATATATATATGTGTGCGTGTGTGTGTGTGTGTGTGTGTGTGTGTGTGTGTATATATATATATAGATATATATATATATATTTGTCTACGTTAGCCATGCTGATGACGGTTGTTGGCTAGCAGCATGTGTCCATAATTTACTGCTATGTACGTATAAAGTTCATATATATATATATATATATATATATATATATATATATATATATATATATATATATATATATATATATATGTATATGTTGCAATACCCGTTCCTTCGGAGGAACCCGGTAGCATCAAACAAAACATAACGATAGAGACAAGGACGTGCTCGAGAAACTTTGTTTCTTTATTCTTCACCACCAGCTGGTGTAAGTTGGATAAGTCCTTTGGTATTATTGTCATTTCCTTTGTCTTTCGAAGAAACCTCTGGCTTTACTTCGACGGCGGTTGATTTTCGAATCTACCCAATGTTGGTTATTTTCACAAAAACCAGGCAGAGTGATTTACCTTCCAACCTAGAAGGAAACACCCCAATACGTTCTGTATCAGTCTGCTCCCGGAATCTAGGGAGGGGTTGTGGTCCCCACGCCAGTTGTTTACGGCAGTTCGGCCGTGGTGGGGGAACTTCTATTCGGGGCTGACCCACGACAAGTTTTTCTTTATATCCTCCCAACTCGATATCTGCTACGTAAGCGCTTTTTTTCCTTCGTTTCAAACCGCCGTTTTAATTTCTGACTTTGTACTTCGAGTGTCTTTTTCTTATGGGTGCGTGCACCTGACTCTTTTAAAGGTTACTGAGTCGTTTTTGTTTATGACGTCATACTCCGAAATGAACTCGTCCACCTCACACACCTGGGATCGATCAAAGGTGACCAATTCATTTCCGTTGTTTTTTATGCTTAATTTACAATCTATCTAGTCTTAGTCTTTTCTTCATTATTGCGGGGTCATGCTCTTAGCCTCCTCGTGATGTCTTATGCGTTATTACTCAACATGTCTGCATCATTATTTATATATATATATATATATATATATATATATGTATGTGTGTGTGTGTGTGTGTGTGTGTGTACAGGAAAATCTCTTAAACTAATGAACAGGCAACACGATTAGTATATGGGCGCAGGCTACCTCCTCTCGGTACGTTCGACCCGTAGACCTTGTTAAGTCATCCATCTAAGAGATGGAAACTGATAATAAAACCTTGCTACTAACCACTTACGTCTTGGCAGCAAACTGTTAGGGATGGGTGCCTCCTTAGTCCTGATCGACAACCTTCCTAGACCTGGAATCTAGAACAAAGTATCCGATTTGCAAACCTATAATTCCTTAAGGAGTAGATGGGATCTGCCTATCGCCCGGCAATCGCACTCCTTCTCTGTCTATTAGTCATGCGCAGAGTTACACACGCTGGAACGCCGCTAAAGACACCTAGTGCCTGGCTTTGTTTCTTAACTAGGACAATAAACGCCGTCTCTCTTTCTCTCTATCCGGGAAACTTGGTGAAAGTTTTTTCGTAACTAAGTCCTATATAACTAGTCTGGGTCGCTCTTGTTTTGATGTTAGACAGCTTGTCTGCCTGCTGTTTTCGACTGTCAGTAAAGGAGCCCATACTTTTAAGTAACGCTAAGAACGGCTGCTCCATCAACAGTTGAATAATATCGTGGGTGACTGTACGTGTCATGTCGTGCATGAAAAGGGGCCTTACAGTTATCCCAGTGGGCTTTCCTAAGGCCACACCTCCTATGGACCAGGTCACGACCAATGGACTGGTTGTGTGAGCTTATTGACACCAAACAAGCACCCACATTGCCCACCTCGCTATATCTCAAAACAAACATGAACTTACAAAGTAAAAAATTCAAACCTAAGCCAGACACCCAACAAAAAACATCTTCGCCTCCGCCCTTGAGGCTCACATTCACAGATATCCGTGGACTTAGAACCAACATTAACGACGTAGAAACCTTTCTCTTGACAACCCCCCCCCCGGATATCCTAGCACTAAGTGAAACCTTCAACCCTCAATCTACTCTCACCACTTTGATATGACTGATTACCTCCAACTCAACCGTAAAGACTCTGACAAACAGTTGCACGGGCTAGAAGTTAATGTTCGGAACAATTTTTCGTTGACTAGAGAACATAGGTTAGAATCAGATGACCAAGCCTACATGTGCTTTCGATTGACCTTACATCACAGCATTAGTTACTTATATTTCTTATACCGTTCACCTTCTGACCCAGAACTGTACTCTGTTTAACGCTGTTTCTGAAAGTATAGATAGAGTACTCTCACTCGAGTCGAATGCTCAAATACATGTATTTGGGGGTTTTAATGCAGACCACCGTGACTGGCTGGAATTCTCAGCTTTACTGATACAGCTGGTAACTCTACGTTTGATTTCATGTTAGCTCACTCCCTATCACAGACTGTCACCTTCCCAAACCCGCTTCCCTGATCGTGCGGATCAGCAAGTCTCACTTCTCGACTTATTATTGACCTCACTACCCGAGGCTTGTGTGATGAATGCCCATAGCCCGCTCAGAAACTCTGATCACATTGTGGTAATGATTTATATCACCTTAAAAACTCGTCCAAAAGCTGATGAGCCGTTGCTCAAAACGACGAGATATTACGAGCAGGCTGACTTTGAATCCTTTAAAGATCACATCAGCAACACCCAATTGATTTAGACTTTGTGTGCAAATGGGTTAACCGAATAGGTCAAAGCAGGCATTGAAGCTTATGTCCTCATGCGAAAATTCTTTAGCAAAACCCACTCTCCTCAATCGTTTACCTAGAAATGTCAAGCTGCTATTGCTAAGCGGCAGCAAGCATTCCGAAAATTCGGCCGCCATAAGACAACTGCGAATAGACAGAAATTTATAGAGTCAAGAAATGATAGAAAAGTAGAGATATGGTGAAGAAAAAAGAAGGTATACAGAGATAACCAAAAGACACATTCAGTCACAGAAACTAGGTACTACTGATTTCTGGAAAATCTATAATACTGTGATAAACAATGTATAATAACAATTCCCCCGCTATCAAACAACAAGGATGTCGTTTGCACGACAACTGATCAGGCTTGTCCAGCGTTTCGCCTTAAACTCCACTTGGGACTCAGCAAACAACGCCTTCCCTAAATTCCTATTGCGGACTGAAGCAACACTTAATGACCTAGTCATCACCCCATCTCAGGTCAGGGACATCATAAAAAACCTTGACACCTCCAAACCATGTACGATTGATCTTATCTCAGTAATAGTAATAAAGAAATGTTCTGCTGAACTGGCTCTTGTCCTGTCGAAACTTTACAACAAATGGCTTGCCGAATCTTGCTTCCCTGATAGTTGGAAAATTGCCTCTGTGGTACAAGTCTTCAAGAATTGTGGAGATAGAACTGATCCTCAAAACTAACACCCAATCAGTCTACTCCCGATCTTTGCTAAAATCTTTGAATCCTTAATCAATCTAGCGATGGCCCAGTTAATGCTAAACTTCTTTCTGATCACCAGTACGGAGTTAGACAAGCACGATCTACTTCGGATGTCCTAACAGTCATATCTGAACGCATATGTCATACACTGGACAAGGCAGGGGAAGCTAGGGCGGTAGCGCTTGATATATCAAAAGCCTTTGACAAGGTCTGGCATAAAGGTCTTCTCATAAAAATTAATTCATATGGTATTACTGGACAAATATTTAATATAATTAGATCTTCCTAACCAAAAGAAAGATTCAGGTTGTCCTCGATGGCCGTTTATCTAAGCAACATTACATAATTGCTGGTGTACCCCAGGAATCTATCCTTGGACCTCTACTGTGCCTGATTTTCATAAACGACCTCCCTGATGTCATTGAGACTTAGATAGATATATTTGCTGACGATACCACGCTCTACTCAAGTCATGTGGGCAAAACGGACACGCACATATCCGAGGCAATGACTGAATCCTTTAAAATGACCTCCAGGTTGTAGTGGAATGGGATCATAAATAGATGGTAACTTTTAATGCCGGAAAGACAAAGCTCCTTTCCTCTAATAACTACAAGAAACATCTTCAACCACCGATTGCCACCGCAAATAACACCCTACCTGAGAGTTCAACATTCAAACTCCTCGGCCTAACATTCACAGGTAACATGTATTGGAACAAAGACATTGAAGACATTGCCAAATGCTGCTGCAAAGAAGGTGGGTTCCCTCTACCGTGCTAGTAAATGTCTCTGACATTGTCCTATATCTCTACAAATTCACCATTCGCTAGTGCCTGGAGTATTGTTGCCACATCTGCGCTGGTGCACCATCCACTAGTCTCTCCCTCTTAGACAAGGACCAAAAAAGAGTCGCCAACTTAATAAGTTCCTCAATATTCACAAAGCTCCAACCCTATCCCATCGCCGCAATGTTGCATCCGTGTGCCTGTTTTACAAGTATTTCAATGGATTGTGTTCTTATGAACTTGTTGTACTAGTGTCCTCTCGACGTAAATTCACTAGACTAAGCCGATAATCAGCCAAATCCCATCTATTCACTGTGGAGGTCCCCAGATGCCGAAGAGCTTTCTACTCCAACAGCTTATTTCCTCATGTTGCCCGCCTCTGGAACTCCTTCCCTATTTCTCTGTTTCTCCGACTGTACTGACATGCAGACAGTTAAACCTAATGCAAACAGACATCTCGCTGCACAGCTCCCAACTTAGGATGACCCCCAAAACCTACACCCTATTTCTCAGTAGCCCCAACGCCTTCAGTGGCCGTCTACCTTGTTTAGGGTGAACTATGTTTAAAAAATTAAAAATTAGAAAATCTCAATTACATATGCTTTAATGTTATACAAAACATCACCGATTTTCATGTGGAAGCTTAATTAATGCTGAAAAATTCAAATGCATCCAACATTCATTTCACTCATTCATATTTTCTTTCTATTAACAATTTTTCAAAGGGAAATACTTATTTAACCCTACTTTTGAATATAAAGATTCATATTGTAATATGTTTATGATATACGCATTTCTCTCTGTGGATAAAAATCAATAAAAACATATTTTATAGTTAACATATAACTAAAACATATTTCCCACCAACCGCAATCATTCGAATTTAAAATATCATTTTCGTTTTCTTCTTCTCTTTTTCTTCATTTTACTCGTTTTTTCGTTTTTTGTATATCATGAGACGGGCAGAAACAATTGTATATAAATAAAAGTGTTTTTGAAGGAAATATGGATTTTTTCTCTGAATAACTAAGTGTTACATGTAGTTGAATTAAGAGCTCTATTCGTATACTATTGATCTACAACATAAACATTTGTGTTAACTAAAATAAATGTTTGATATATATATATATATATATATATATATATATATATATATATATATATATATATATATATATATATTAGAGGTGAAAGATGAGAATAAAAAATTGTAAGGATACAATATTTATTAGAACATAAACAATTCAGAGCAAGGAGCTTCATATCCTTAATTCATGGATTTTCAAAGATAAACTCTTCTCATCAGAGGATAGGGAAAAAAGCCGATGCTGTAGTTGTAAATATTATCGGCAACATTTAACTTTGAAAATTTTACATAAAATAAAACAAAATAACGAACAAAATAAGGGCCAAAAGATAAAGAGTCTTATGTTGAGATGAAAGCGTAAAGTCAGGGTGGATGATAAAGTCAGGGTAGAAAAACACGTCGAAACAAAATAAAAAACAGCTGTTATTTTGGAAATGAATGTTTGAAAAAGAACAATACTCAAATTGTTTAGGAATTCAAATATGTTTGTAAGAGGCTGATGGTCCGACGGTAATTTGCATCTTCCATTTTATCCTGTCTGTGCGTTAGTTTGGTGCTGGAAGTATCCGTTTCGCAGGGTTCAGATTGATTTTTGTCTGTTAGAGTTCGGACTAACAGACAAAAATCAAATATTTCTTATGTTGTCCTATGCGTTTAGATTGTAGCTTAAAATATAACGTTTGTTTGGAGGCAGGGTCGTTGTAGTGTGCAAGTATTTGTGTTTTTGTACCATCGGTACTTGTGTGTGTTGAGTTAATTTTTTTTTAGTTTTCGTAGAATATTTTGTGTACAGGAGTAGTTTATTTTCAAGTCCTTTTTATTATACATTTTTGAAAAGTGTGTTCTCTTCTGGAAATTGTTTTTTCTACTAGTTTCGGGAATAATTTGCTTTTTTTCGTGTTGATATTTTTGTTATAAAGTTGGTTAAACTAAATTATATTTGTTTTTCTGTATTTTTGTATTAGATTTTGGTGGTGTGTTTTAATATTTTGCTGTTGGAGTTTTCTACTATTAAAATACTAATATTAGAAGAGTTTTATGATGGACTTGGGTATTAGCCCGATAATTGAAATGGGGATGTAAGTGTATGTTTACTTTTCTGAACGATTCAAATATCCAGGTTAAGAGATGTACCTTGTTTTAAGTTAGTTTTCTCATTTCTAATAAAACTCTTATTGTTTTAAGTTCTCTGATCATTCATTTCTTGTATTCTCTGTATTTCTCTATAATTGGGTTTGTTAGATTCTCTAATCAGAATTAGGCCGTCGTTTCTGTAGAGACCTGTATTCTATTACTCTCTCTCTCTCTCTCTCTCTCTCTCTCTCTCTCTCTCTCTCTCTCTCTCTCTCTCTCTCTCCCTAGTAGACAATGGCATAAATATCAGTTATTGTGTGTGTGCGGCGTGTGTGTACTAGAAGAATACACGTCCTTGCATGCGTTAATGCAATGTCAATATGATTGCCTATTCACTGTTTTAGTTCTTTATATTTTGTCAAGCAGAATACAATCGAACAATCTTGGTAAATGGTTGAAATTCAAAAAACAATTCAGACTGGTGTGTATTAATAATGTATGTGGGAAGTGTGGTGACGTAAAAAAGTATTTTTCGATTTTCTAAATTAGATTACGTATAGGAAATTACCACTAAGATTTTAGCTGACGTGTCTGAGGAAATGATTTCACAAGAAGTCTCAAATTTGACGTGGCAAATAACCTATTCAAGTCTTTCACTAGGGGTTCTGGCCCGAACGTAAACGGGCGTGCTTTTTCTTTAATAATTTAGAACAACTTGTAAAAGAAAATTCGTATGAGCAAGCATGGTGCAACTCTGTTGACCTGTGTTATTTAGTTGTTGGCATTCTTGCAGGAGGAACAACGTGAAGGTTGCCGACATCTCTAAGTGAACGTGATACTATGGAACTGACTGGATTCGATCTTGGCACACCCAGGTAATTAGTCCGCGTTGTTATGATTATGTATAATCATATATGTAATAACAATGTAAAGAACTCTGGAACAATTTGTAAAGAATAAAAATTACAATGGAAATCTCAGGAAAATGCATGTGTGAATTGTATTCTTTATCGCGACGATTATTACATCTACTAAGAACAAAGAAGAAGAAAGAAAGCACTTCCACCAACGCATACGAGTGATAACCGGGGAAAGATTAATACCATGCTATAGTCGAGATGCACTTGCTATCAATGTATTTGTAAAAAGAAAAAGAAATACAAATGGAAATTGCAGCAAAATAGATTTGTATTGTTGTGTTTATCATGACGGCTATGACAGCGATAAAGTACGAAGAAGAAGGAAAACATTTTACAAACGTCAGTCACATCACGATGACGGCTGCAATGGAGAACGAAATAGAGGCAGACGAATTATACACACCACCGTTACGACAACTACGATGACGACCAGTTGTCACAACTAATTGAGCTATTGCCAACATGTCAACAACAAGCTGTCTACGACGCACGCCGCCCAGAGATAGATTGCAATCAGAAGATACAGCATTGGTTGACCGTAATTCTACAGATATAATTCATAAATATTAGTCGCACTAACTTTTCTGCTAAAAGAACGGAGACGCTTTGATATAAAAACAACACATGCCCCTCGTCATTCACACACAAAATAAGTATGGAACATCGAGGACTTTAAAATAATTGTTTTCAAAATAGCTAAAACATTACATGTATTGGCACAGTTTAAGTACGAGTAACTCTAAGCAAACTTGTTTCCAACCGGAAACGGTGTCCGTTCGAAATTGGTTCCGATAATAAAAACTTCCTGTTTTGGTTAGTTGAATAGGTGTTATGTTTTCTACGAAAATATAATGTAAGTTTTGTACTGAATTTTATTTTAAATAATTTATTTGACAAAAATTAATAATCACAGTTACTAAAAATAAATAATCACAGATTACTTTTTTACACAGGTTGATTTTCTTTCGGAAAATAAAATGCAATGTTTTTTGCTAATGAAATAATTTTGATTTGGGGGAGGGAAAATAATAAAATAGGTTGTTTTATTTTCATCTGCGGTTAGTATGTCTTGTACGATATAATTCATTATCATATAAATACAGAAGAAATAAAACCAGAAAATTGAACTACAGAATACCAGAATATACAGAGAAAATTAAACTAAAAGATACCGGAAGTTGTTACGTACGAAGTTTATTATCGGGAACGGATCGCGGCCTGACACCGTACTTAAACTATTCCCATGTATTAAACAAAACGATATGCATCCCTTCTCTTTTAGCAATTCTAGCACTCCTCAATTTAAATAATCAGAGTTTGTAACACTTTAAAATATATATTAACATCTCGGAAAATATATTTGAATTCGAAACGACCGATTTGGCTTTTTCGTCGTTGTAGATTTGATAAATTTAATTTTTTTATTATTTAATTCATTTAGCTTTTAAATATCATATAATTTGGATATGCTGTGATACAAGAATATATCATTTGTAATATATTAAAATCACATTACTGTCATCTGTTACCGGAATAGAAAGAGATTAAGCCTACGTTCTAGTAGCAATGAAGGACTAACGATAAAACATATATTTATCAAATGCAAAAATATACGCATATACGCAGCAAATATTACAAAGTAGCAAATATAACAACACTATTTGAAAATATAGCTTTTTCTCAAATAATAGGGTTTCTTAAAAACCTTATTTGTACAAATATTTACAAAATTAATTAATTAAGTAATTAAATTTAAAAAATGTTAATTAACAAAATAACATCTGACAAAAAAAACAAATACCAATTAATTTTCATAGAAATGTTAATTATTTTGTCATAAAGCAAACAATTTGAAAAGCTCTCTTTAAAAGAATGGGCCACATAATATTTTATTTAACTCCTCTCCAGGAGGTTAGACACAGGGTGAGGTGTGGGTTTTGATGAACGTGTTTCTGTGGAACGAACTAGATTCGAACCCGGTACATCCAGGTCCTCAGTCCGCGTCGCCATAAAATATAATATATCAAACAACAACAACAATAAAAATAACGAAATCTAAAATTCAAACAAAAACGCCTACACATTACGAATAGGCAAATCTAACACTCTAAAATAACCACCACACAAAGAAACATTGAAAAACTGTCTGAATCGAGATAAAAGTTTGACCTGAGATGACCTCATGGTTGAAACGTCGTTAAACACCAACAAACAAACAAATCCTCGTCGAACGCATGTAATACTTACATTTTCACCCAAGCTGAGTCGCCGCATTTACATCCTCTAAGTTGATTGTCTTTATATAAATATGATACCATGATCGATGTCAGACGGCGACTTACAGACGAGTTTTGTTTGAAATACTTTGGGATGCCAACTCGTGCGCGGGGGACAAGGGCACATTTGAAGCTAACAGGATTTGATTTCTCAAAGCAAAACTAATGTTGAAGCGTACTTTTATTATGGGAACTTTTCAAAAACCGACTCCTATGATAGGATTGCTTATGTGAAGAGATATGTTTTTCTATGACAGATTTTTCTGAACTGGAAAATCAGTAGCAAGCCTGAGCGGAATACTTAAGGATGTACAATTTGAGGGTCAAAGTTTACTTTATATTTTAGTTAAGAAATTGACCAATACTGTCAGTTAAGTTACAATAAGGCTAAAATAGAAAGTATCCACTCGGTCATGGCCGCCGTTATTTTAATCAGAAATTGACAACGGTGTTTATCCAAAGCAATTTATTCGTATTCTGTATTAGATACGTTATTATTTAATGTGTTAGGCTATATAAAATGTGAATTTCTAATACATTTAAATTTTGTTAAATTTCTATTCATAAAAATGTTGTACTCTATGTAAAAAATATTTTCAAAATAATATTTTTAAAATATTTTCAAAATAGACTATTTAAAATATTTTCAAAATAAAAAACATTTCAATCATAAAAAAAGAAGTTTAATTTGATTATTTATTAAAAAGATCTTCAAAAAGTTTCAAAAATTTTTAAAATCCAATTATAAAAAACAGTTATATTTTGTAACACAAATTACTTATAATAGCTCAATAGTTTAAAGCTAGATCTATGCTATATTTAGTATTTTATGTAGTTCAACACCACATCTTTATCACAGAAGACAGATTCACATCATGTTTTCCAACTTATTTTTTTATTTCGCAGACAATTGTTTCAGCTAACATCAAGATATTTGTAAAATGCTCCTATGCATTTATTTATTTCTTGGTGTGCAAATTGTACAAAAACAAATTCAAAAAATTTTTTTAACTCGGCGATTATAACTCAGAATTACCATCAATATTCATTATCAATTCTTTTACATCTTTTTAAATAACATGTACGTATCCTATCTTTTAATATTTCTAATCATTCATCATCGGCTATCATTATTAATCTAACTATTCATAAAATTAAGGAATATATTTTTACTGACGGTCTTTGTTATTTTGAAACCGACGGTACCAATGTTGTTCTGATCCTCTGTAATACAAACATTAATATATATATATATAAATGTAAGTTTGTAATCCGAAGCAGGAGCAATGCGATATAAGAACCGGAAGGTGGAACAGATGAACAAAAATAAATGAGAAGAGAAAATATGAATGGAATCTCAAATCAATTTATTAATATTTCACGGTTTAAATACCAAAACAGTAAATAGAAAAAGGTTTACTGTCAAGCAATTTAAAAGATCCGGAATAGGGGGTAAACTTTAATTTTCGAGAGTGAAACCTCTCATTATCAAAAGAAACAGATCATAAATTATGACTGAGTGGTCGAAAAGGCGAGCTGGACACAACTGTTGACGAAATGCCGCAGAGAATTGGTGGCAGGTTCGCAGAAAATGAGTTTGGATAAGCTAATTGGATATCAATATTAATCTTATCATAATTTATTTTTTAATTTATTGTATAATTATTCAGCTTTAAACTTGTCATCTTATTAATATTTATATTTTTGTATATACTTCATTATTTGCTATTATTATTATATTTTTATTTTAATTTAATTTTAAATTTGATAAATTGTTGTTAGCGAAAGCCGTTAAGATGTTATTAGAAAATGAACGGTCAAGGGGAGGCAACTGTGAAAATAAAAAATCTGGTTAGAATTAATTTAAATTTAAATTCAAAACTGAAATCAACTGTGAAATAAAAGGTAAATTTATAGTAATATGAATTTTGAAATCTAAGGAAGATCAAGACTCAGTTGAATAAAAAGGATAAGGGATGGTGGGAGGAAATTTAGAGATTATAAATATGTATATATATATATATATATATATATATATATATATATATATATATATATATATATATATATATAAAGTGTATATTTTAGATTTCTTAATTTTTTATTTATTTTATTAATATGTAATGGTATAGGATATAATTATTCCTAAAATTGATTTATTTAATTTTTTATTTTTTATTTTATGTAAGATTAATTAATTTGCATGTAATTATAAGTGATATTTAAGCACAGAATAAAAAGCTAGATTTGGAAGGCGGGGTGTAGGGGAGAGGGGGGAAAGGCATCGAGGTGTGGGGTGGATTGGTTCTGGGCAGGTAGATGGTAGGCGTAGTAGGGTCGAGTTCGGAAGGAAAAGCAAGGAGTGTAAGCATAGAGGGATCAGAGAATGAATGGAGAAGAAAGCTCAAATCTGTTATTTAAAGAGGGGCTATGTTTAGAGATTAGAATGGCTTCAGAAATCCGAAGTTGACCGACATTTCGGACTGAGTTGAGGATGCGGACATTAACAGAGCGATGTGTGTTACCACATAGTACTATGTGTTTCCCAAAATTTCTAGATTCTTTGGAGTATTTTATAAGGTTTTTAGGGGACATAATATTAGCACAACCTCTTATTTGAAAAGTCAAATATTTCAGAGTTATATTTGATCCAATTAATCAAGATTCTCTGAATTTTCTTAAGTCTTAAATTTTAGACATTTTCAGAATAAAAAGTATGCAATAGATTTTTATCAACATTTGAATAAGGATTCTAGACATAAGGT
>OY744517.1:157548974-157568974 GCA_963556195.1 Sepiola atlantica
AATAATAATATATATGTATATATATATATATTAATTAAATAAGTTTAAATATATTGATAACATAAACTTGAAACCAATATTTTTTCAAAAGTGTCCAATACAAATTAGAGCTTAAGCGTCGAAACGTTGGTTGATCCGTGTAAACTGTTTCTAATGTTTATTTAAGCTTATTTACACACACACACACATACATATATATATATATATATATATATATATATATATATATATATATATATATATATATATATATATATATATATATATATATATATATATATATTGTTAGGTATGTGTATATGTTTATATATTTGTATGTACAAGATTCACTCCTAAGCCGATCATTATACATTTTAGAGAGCATCACATAGGTACAACCTCCTATTTGGAAATTAAAATATTTCAGATTTGCATTGAATTTGATTTATAGTGATTAGACATAAATTAAGAAAGATTCACTGAATTTCAATTTCTTAAAACATTTAATATTAGACATTTTCTAGAATAAAAACAATGTAAAGGATTCTAATCAAAATCCGAATAAGGATTCTAGACGTTCGGTTTCGCATCATTATATCTTAAAACTCCTCCGAGAATCACGTTTACCTGTCCTGGGACGGGTGTTATTCTAGTATATTAGTCGGAAGTTACATCGGCCGAAAAGTTGTGAGAATAACATCCAACATGAGAACAGTAGTCCGAATAATACAAATAATACAAATTATCACTCCTCATCTAAAAAATTCTGAAACATGAAATGGAATTATTTTGAAATATAACCTAATCCCAAAACTGAGGACTATTTTAGCACGTATTTTTTTAGATTAAATTGTCTAGGGAAAATGTCGCAGGGAAAACAAACATTAACTCAGCTTTAGTATAATACAAGATAAGCAGAAGGATATTTTATAGACTTATACATCTTGTAGCGCTCTCCATGGTAAACATTAAACTATCTTAGACACCAATGTGCAACGTTTTCGAATCCAGCTCCACCCTGCTAAACTTACCATCTCTGCCCCATCTTTCGGGGCCCTGAACCATTTTACTTCTGCCTACGCCATTTCCGAACCCTACAAAGTACTCAAACTTTTTGTACCCCAAACTCCGCCCTGAGTATGACCTTAAAGTACATCCGGTGCTAAGGCTCCAATTTAGAAGCTTTAGGTAGTGTGAGGTTCACCCCATATTTGTCATTACTCACACGTCTGCTCTGACCCGGGGTTATAGTAAATTTCGTAATGACGAACTATTTATTTATAAAACATACACCCACTAACGATCCGTATGCAAAAGACTATCTATAAAATATTTGAAAATATCAAGAACTTAAAGCTAAAAGACATTTATCGAGACGGGATTCGGCATTAAATAAACCGAAAATGTTGATATACTGTGGAAACTAATAGCCAAAGTTAACCGATATCCAGGGAGTGGGGGTTAATATTTCACTGTTTTTCTCATAATTTATATACTTATAATCGTTTTTTATTTATTTATTTTTATTTAACAGGTTTATTTGGCATAATTGTTAGTGTGTTCGTTTATGGTTCAATCTTCGGTCAAGTCATACCAAAGACTAAAAAAATGATACTTGATGCCTCCTTGCTAAACACTCAACGGTATAAGTTTAGGGTAAGATGGTAAGTGGAGTATTCCTGGGAAAAGAGTGGCTTCCTCCCCTACACCTCTGTGTAGTAATCAATTAAAAAAGGGGCCTTTGGGTCGCCCTTGACTATGGTATAGAACAACTGCTTTATTAAGTTCTATTTTTCGGGCTCAGTGAATATTCATTGTTTTATTATAAATGATAATTTAGATTCCTACGGTTTTTCTCCTGATACGATAATGGTTGAAAGAGCTCTAAAGAAATCTAAACCGTTTTCTGTTTTACTCAAACCCAATTTTAATTCTCAATACAATTAAGAAAAACTGTGATCAAATTCTGAACGTTGGTAGAAAAAAAATAGGATTTTGATAGACATTTTAACTAAGACTATGAGAATTTCCCACGGGTCAATATTTTCTATTTTGTATCGATTACTTTGGTCACAATTAGCTTTCTGTCCACTGCGTCCCAAAAGCATTGTGTGAAGATCAGCTAGATCACAAGGGACCTATCCATGAGCTTTTTAAGCAGTATTGGAGTTGATGGAAAGAATCATAAGTGGAGACTTAGATGTATTAGTCTAATCCACGGAGCAAGGTTCAATAAACACAGTTTCAGTGCAGCGCCGCTGAATCACTCACATTCAAAACAGAAAGTTTACTAAGAACGTACCAGCTATCGTTTTTCTTTCTACTGTATTTTATTGTTGATGCACTGGTTATTGTCAGGTTACTGAAGTTAAGCAATGTTTAGCCTGGTCAAAACTTAGATACGTGACTGGTAATCTTGCAGTATAGTTAATAGCCGAGAAATCGAAATAAATATATACAACCAATAACCTTTACCAAACGCATTAAATTTAAATTTTCTACCGACCTGTATAATTTTAACATTCTAAAACTGTTTTCGAGTTGTTTTTTATTTCAAAACTAACTATACTCCAAGATTGCTAAGGAGTCCTTTCTTATCTCTCGTGTGTCGTTTACGACAGCTTTCAACGAAATCTAATTTTGAAATAAAGAAAACATGAAAACAGTTTCAGGACGTTAAAAGTATACAGGTCGGTAAAAAATTATATTTTAATACGTTTGGTAAAAATTATTTGCTGTATATTTTGTTTTATGGGTTTTGTTTCGATTTCTCAACTGTTAACTATTCTGCAAAATTACCAAGTGACCATTTGAGAATTACTAGGTGATGTAAGCAAACACTCCGCCCAGATAAATGAGTTGAAAAGCAATGAAAAAGTATGCTGTAAATTTTTAACGGCAATGGCCCACAAATAATGATGATAATATTGTCATTATGTGTGTGCAAAACGAGTTACATTTCATTCAAATTTAACTCTGCACTCTAAACGTATTATTAATATACAGGTTTGTTTCGTCATATGCAGACAATAGACGTGCCATTTAGTAGACCAAAAACGGAAACATTCATGCGTAACAACCGAAGGTGCATTCATGCGTAACGAGTGACGATGAAAATAGTACGTAATATGTCTTAAATATGAGTTTAAAACAAAGAATTGTAGGGGACGTTTTGTTATATATATTCTAAAATAAACTCAAGGGGGAATAGCGTGTGCAAACCTATTTATGTTTTTTTAATCTGCAAATGTAACTTTGAAAAGTCTTTTTATTAGCTGCATTATTGCTAATAAGCGTAGTAATTTATATGAAGTGAGCGGACAGACGGTGTAATAAGAAAAAGTAATCTCACGTAGAAGTGAGCGGACAGACGGTGTAATAAGAACAAGTAATCTCACGTAGAAGTGAGCGGACAGACGGTGTAATAAGAACAAGTAATCTCACGTAGATGTGAGCGGACAGACGGTGTAACAAGAACAAGTAATCTTACGTAGATTTCTACCGTATTTTACGGGGTGTTGTAGTGGGAAGATGCGAACTTATTTTTTAGGAGGATTTACTCCTACACCCAGACTCAAATTACGAGAGAACGGATGATGAGCAAATAAAATATAAAAATCGTTAGATTACTTTTATAATTATAGTCACTTGGAAAAAATACATTTGCCGTCTTATTTACAAATACTTCAAGTTAGGTGTTGATGTTTCGTATAATGTCGCTTGGAAAGCAGATTGATACATATAGCAACATAGACTGAATACTTGAATGCGAACGAAACTATTCTGTAAAATATGTGCTAATATTTCATCTAAATTCCATACAAAACAGAAATTGATACGTAGCTTCTGTTTATAGAGCTATATCAGTCAATCAAATATATATAATAATTGTAATATAAAGGAATAAATTACAGTTATTAGAGTAAATACGACTCCTATCTTTCATTATGATTTTTAAAAAGCTGCTTTTAATAAGTGATCGCCTTGTGTAATAGATTTCAAATTTCATTTTAAAATATGGGAATAATAACAATAATAACAATTACGTATTTTGTTACCAAAATTGCATAAAACGATTTCGAATTGGCTCATGCACCGTTTGTCATAACCATATAATATAAACAAGAAGACAATATTTTAATGATTGCTAATGAAGCATAATGGGATTTCTAATGGTTTTACGAAAATATTCTGAAAGAATGACATATTTGTTTTCTTAATAGAAACCTTATATTACAGTGAATAGTAGTATGAAAATATGTTTATGCCAAGTCAGCTACACAGAAAAGTTCCATGTTTCATTCCCGAAGAAAATCATCAGGCTATGGTTTGTGAATAAATTATATCTAAGTAGTGTTTACTTTAGTTAACGAACCAATCAAATTCGTTAGTTGTATTACCTCCTCTCGGGCTGAAGTCGATTGAGTAATGGAAATAATATCCTGGGAGGAGGTAATAAAACCAACGAATCTGATTTATTAGTTAGCTAGAGTAAAAACTACTTAGATATAAAAGGAATCGCAAACCATACATCCGCGGAATTAACTTCTCGGGAATAAAACACGAACGTTTCTTTGTAGTTTAGTTGCTATAAATATATTTTGATAGTAGTACTAAACTCTACTCACGTACTGAGCACTATTGAAGTAAATACTGAATATATATATATATATATATATATATATATATATATATATATATATATATATATATATATATATATACACACAATAATATTTATAGATAAATATTAATTATTTAAATACCTACAGACATCGATGTTTCATGCTAACGCAATCTTCAGTGTAGGAACTAATTCTCAACGGTCGGTGGGCGCGAACCCCGATCACAAATCGAGGATCTTATCCATCGGCCATAGCCAATTAGTTCGTAAATATAGAGGAATTTTAAATGTAAATAGCGAATCGGCGGCTAGATACCAAGCAGTATAGAGTGATCTACGAAACGGCGTTCGGATCGTGCATATAGCTATTTGCACTGCTTGTTATTAAAGTTACTCAAGAGTGCCCAGCCTTTGTGGGAGGGGGCTGATAAACAATAAAATTTATAAATAAATATTAATTATTTAAATACCTACAGACATCGATGTTTCATGCTAACACAATCTTCAGTGTAGGAACTAATTCTCAACGGTCGATTACAAATCGCCACTGATTCGTAGTCGAGGATCTTATCCATCGGCCATAGCCAATTAGTTAGTAAATATAGAGGAATTTTAAATGTAAATAGCGAATCGGCGGCTAGATACCAATATATATATATATATATATATATATATATATATATATATATATATATATATATATATATATAAAATAGTTTTACAGATAATAGATTGGTTTCAGAATAAAACTCATTTATTTAAAGTGCGAAATACTCTAAACCGGCCAAGCATATTGTTATTTACTAAAACCTATGTAGCTCTAGACAGTAGATGGGTAATGCTCTGGGCATATAAACAGGGTAGCACTATTCAAATAAACAAGGTTGTTTACTTAACCCATTTGTAGATTAAGTCTAATAAGTTAGGCATGGACTGAGTCGACTTAAGTATCAATCCTAATGTATTAGACTATAAGGTAATCACGTCGTTTTTTTTTTATACATGTAATGTTATTTTAAAACAATTAAAATATTTATTAAAAATATTTGTCTCACAAAATAATTCGTTTGTTTCAAATGAATGATTTCAATACAACTCCCTAAAATAGTTTACTTCTTTTTGTGTTACTTATTCTTCGTTGCATGTGTTATATCGACCAGCGTCCATCTTAGAAATATACCAGTGTATCAGCTAATTTACTAATTTAAAAAGTATTTTTCCCCCAATTTCATACGTAATAGTTAACCTATTTTAACACCAATATGTTCAGCATGTCATAGTCTTAAAAACAAAATACAGTTTCTGAGCTACTGCATGTCGTGTAATGTTAGGCACACGGAGGAAGATAGGAATTTTCTTTACAGCTGTGGTAGGATGACGAGTTAGTACAAACCAAATCGCCCTGCACACTACATGCGACACATAATATCGATGACCTGCTTTCTAGAAGCAGCCACAGAATGCAACATTTATATAAGGTTGTAACGAAAGTGTTGTCCGTTTTTCTATTAAGGATAAAACAACAAGGACTTAACTTTGTTTTATTTTATTATGTTCATACATAACAATCCTAACTTCCGGTTTGACCGTAAACTATATCCTAGCTTGGAAGTGTTTAACGGTATTTCTTAGCTGAAATTGGCCCGAAAAAAACAAACAAAAGTACATTTTGTTAATTTAAAGATAAAAATGTTTTTAAATCTTCTCCAGTTTTAAATCTCAACTGTTACTTTTCACCTCCCCTTTTTCAAACCTTCCTTACACTAAATTTAAACAAACATACGTAACACTATAAGCAAATAAAGCGTCCAAACGAGAGTGACTTCACATTTCCGAAACAGATGACAACATAAGCTGAAGAGAGCCGGATGGCTAAGTCCTTATGTGCTTGAAACCGACGATACTAATGTTGTATTAATTTTTCTGTACCAAAAAATAAATAAGTAAAAATATATATATATTCAATTATTTTTAATATTTAAAAAAATATCTTTATCTACGTACGACGTAATTTCGAGCTTATGGCTCTCATCAGCGCAGGGGAATACCAATCTCAGACGGCGATAGGGAGCGAACCCCGTTCACAGATACATCTTGAATAGGTAGGAGTTTCCTAGTTCCATTAGGCCACGAGGGATTGTCACGTAATAACGGAGAAATTAAGTGATGTTTACACTGAAAGCGGCGAATGTTGACACCTAAACATTCGATAGCAGTCAACGACAGGAACGGAGCATTGCACTGAAGATTTTAAGTAAATGTTTATTTTTAATCTTTCCGACAGTGCTCAACTTTCAATTTTACTTGGAAGGGGCTTATAATAATATTAAATTATTTTTAATATTTAAAAAAATATTTTTACCTACGTACGACGTCGTTTCGAGCGTATGTCTCATCAGCGCAGGGAAATAACAATCTCCCGTCGAATGTTAATCGAATTAGTCTCTTCGACCCTTATGACCCTGAATTCTCCGATTGTAAAAAAGAAATTGAACGGGCATCCTTAATTTTTATTTTCGTCCAATATGTGTATTTTGCTGTACATTTTTCTAATGGAGGGAATGTTCTGGGGAATGTTTTCTCTTCAATGTTGAATTCAAATAAATTGAAGGTGGTTCACCAACGACTAGGCTCTTCCTCTTGGACGAGGTGCATAAAAGATTATCTAACCTAATAGGTCCCGCACTTTCTATTATGCCTTAGCCGATCGCCGCAATGTAACATCCCTGTGCTTGGTTTACAAGTAGTTCAGCAGAATGTGCTCCGACGAACTTGCTGCACTAGTACTTCTTTAACGTAAATATCCCCGACCAACGCGACGAGCAGCAAAATTTTCCCCCTATTGTAATAGCTTATTTCGTCGGACAGCTTGCCTTTGGAATTCCCTCCCTGATTCCTGTTTCATCGACTGTACCAACATGCAGAAATTTAAATGCAATGTCAACAAACACCTCGCTGCACAACACTTCACTTCGGATGCCCGTTGTAAATCTGGTCCTTAATTCATAGTAGCGTTTTACGTCTAAGTGACAATATTCCTAGTTTAGAGCGAATAAAAGAAATTTTAAAAAGAGGCCAAAAATAATATTTAGTCCATCAGGTAACTAATGTAAACAGCTTCCAACTAAGGATGACCCCCCATAACTTTCACTCTATCTCTCAGTAGACCCTTACGTCTACAGTGGCGACCTGCCTTGTTTGGGGTGAACTATGTTTAAAAAAACGAAAAAACTTAACATTACTTTTTACTTAATTTTTTATGTTAACTTACAAGAATACTTTGAAGTTTCATTCAAATGACATCACAAAAATATAAGTAAATACAAATAGAGTTTTAGAACAAAATATTTTGTTTTGCTTCAGAAGTAGCGAATCAAAAAGAAAAGATAAAAAATCAATGTTGCAGAAACAGATTGGTCAACTTCGGTTGACCTCTCGCAAAGTAAACTCTTGAACCTATGACTACTAAAGGTTACTCCAACAATGAACTCCTGGACTATTCAATGAAGGGAACAAAATGTGTATTTTCAAATTAACCTATACTTCCCTAAGGCGGAGGAAGAACTGTCAACTAAACAAGTGAAGCTTCACAAATTGTGTATGGAGAAGAAACAATCATTGTGCCAACAACTAGACCTCTATTTACCACAATAGAAAACTATACTGAACAATTTAGTTTTATTATAACATAATTTTAAATAATGAAATAGGATTTTGTAGTTTTCAATTAAAAATTGAAACATTTGTGCGAATGCGAACAGGAGAATGGAGCTGGTCAAAACTGTGGTGCCATGCTGGTTCATATGAATTTACTTTATTTATTATGTATCTTTTGGGAATCTCTTGTTTTAATTAATAAACTCATGTTAACTTTTTTTAAATCACAGAATATATAATATGAATATACTCATAAAATTCTTTGAAATATTTCAGATTCCAAAGACTGTAAGTTCATTGCTCATCCATTAAATAAGTTTATGCTTGAAGATCAGCGACACCAAGGCCAACAACAAAATGAAGCCGGCCATAAAGGTCGTACTATGCTGTTTAATACGTATCTACTTTTACTAATAAGTGATTAGCGTTTTCTTAAACATTTTACAATTATTGTTTATTGAATGCAGTAAAAACTGTGCTATATTTTGCTTATGGTGATTCTTATTTAGAATTCTCGTTTGAATATATTTTTTTCTGATTTTATCAAACGAAAATTATCAGTTTTATCCAGATTTATTATTGAAATAACGAAATTCTAGAGTCAGTTTATCAATAAAATCCTGCGGAAATTAAATATTTCTGTGCATTGTTGGGATCAAATAGATTTCAAGCACCCCAGAATCAGTAACGAGCAAAAGGACACATTTTGTCTTGACACCGATTTGTTTTTTTTAACTTTTATTTCCGCTTGAATCATAAACAAAACTATACGCACATTTATAACTTTGCCTCCGCAAATTTTGAAAGGTTTTATTCACGGGAAGTTTTACTCATAACCGAAAAAATATAAATTGTTTTAATTACGAAAAGTTTTACTAATAATCTAACAATATACAATGTTTTGCTCATAATTAAAAAATATACATAGGTTTATTTACAAAATGGTTTACTAATAATCTAAAAATAGACATGGTTTTATTTATAAACAGTTTTACTAATAATTAAAAATATACATTGTTTTATTTACAAAAAGGTTTTGCTAATAACCTAAAAATAGACATAGTTTAATTAAACAAGTATGTTTTCTTATACACACATTTTTAATTAAAAAACTTTTATTTACAAACGTTTTGTTATGTAAACAATTTAAAATACAGTTTTTCATGCCACATGAATTCTCTCAGATGGAAATCCAAAGTGTGATCTACAACTGAGAATCCACTATTTAAAATAATGTTATAAGAAATATTAGCAGTTTTTTTTATATTAGATTTTGAGAAAGACAAAAACGATGTATGCTTATTTTCTTTCAAATAAACATTTATGTATGCTTTCGATTTTAAAAACACTTTTCAAGAATATTCTGTTTTATAAATCATCGTTTTTTTTTTGTTTTCTCTTTGGATATGTAGAAATCTCTTGTGAGTGTCCGTTGAGGTGTTTAATTGGCGACCTGGAAGTCTCCGGTGTCGCACGTGATTATGTTATAAGAAACATTGGCACTTTTAAAAAATAAATATCGTTACGCATTTGAACATTAAATGGTGAGAAAACCAAAAATAATGTATGCTATTTTATTTAAAATAACCATTTATTTACCTTAAAGTATTCATGAAAGCTTTCGGTCTTAAAAACCCTTTTCAAACATGTTTTTTTTAAATAAATCATTGGGCACTTCTGTAGTATATATGAAGCAGCTGTCGATTAAGAAATCGAAATTGAAGAGTTCCGTTTTTTTTCTCCAAGTACCATTCATTCAGAATTCACCGGAAGTTGAATTTAGTATTTAGAAAATGGAGTTAAATGAGATTAATCTTCGAGACATTGGTAATTTAATGAACCAGCCGCAAAAAACAATAGATTTTTTACAGGCACACCGCCTGATTTCTTAGGGTTAGGGTTAGGGTTTAGGGTTTAGGGTTAGGGTTAGGGTTAGGGTTTAGGGTTAGGGTTTAGGGTTAGGGTTTAGGATTAGGGTTAGGGTTAGGGTTAGGGTTTTTTATTTAAAATGTTTTTACTTCATATAATAAAAGAAATTGTTAATTGTTACCCAAAAACAAATCAGTCTTGCATTTTTGTAAAAAAATCACTTCCGGTTGAATTACCTCCCTTTATTTTCAGTAGAAGGACAGAAAAGCTGCTGCTTCATATATACTACAGAAGTGCCAATCATTGTTTTGCTTTTATTGGCGACGTAGAAATATCTCGTAAGTGTCGGTTGAGGTGTTTAGTGGACGATCTGGAAGTCTCGATTATCGCACGTAGCTTGTGTGATAATATTATAAAAACTATTGGCACTATGTTTTTACAAATATCGTTACGCATTTGAATATTAAATTTTGAGATAGCGAAAAACGTTACATGCTATTTTTCCTTTAAAATGATAATTTATTTACATCAAAGTATTCATACAAGCATTTGGTCTTAAAATAATATATATTTTTAATAAAATCCAAGATTTATTTGAATATTTAAAAAATATTTTTGTAAAACATTAAATTTAGCGAAACGGAAAGTATAAATTTTTGAACAAAACACTTTGAAAATAAAAAAAGAATTAATTAAAAGTTGGCGTATAGCAAAACGTGCTTGTAAATATGTTTTAGCTATGAGTAAAACAATTTGTAAATAAAACCCCTTTTAATTTAAAAAGGGGTTTTATTTACAAAATCTAAAACTTTTTGTAAACAAAACTCTTTTTAAATAAAAAAGATCTGCGATGACAAAGTTATAAATGTATTGTTTTGTTTATAATTCAACCGGAAGTAAAAAGAAAAGTCAACTTAAAATGTATCCCTTTGGTCTTTGCTAATTTTTAGGTGGCTCAAATCCATTTGATCCCATCTTTATATGCTGGGGGTCATGACCCCCAAAAGGGTCATAAGATCTTTTCTGGGGTTCATGGAGAGTCTAGCACATTCTGTGTGTGCGTGTTTCAGTGTTAATGTATGAGAGGTGAACACATACATTACATTTTATAATTTTGTTAGTTTTATTTTTTACTTTTTTGCAAAATTATTTTCATTCCTAATGGTTGATAACTTTTTATTCAGATGTTAAAGAAGAGCAGTTTTCTAACTTTGGCTTCTCAATTATAATGAACAATGACATGCAGATGAAACAGTGCGTCATCTACAAGAAAACACTTGCTAACGAGAGCGTGGAGCTTTTCAAGCTGAAGGAATACCTCACTAAGGTTCATCCGGAACTGACCAACAAGTGTTTGGCATATGCAAAATAATGGAACACCAGCTCAGACGGCGTAGACTGGATTATGTAACAGGGGTTCTCTTTCAACCCAGTAATGTTGTCAAGGAATCGTACAAGATCTCCCTTCTTATTGCAAAGCAGAAAAAGTCACACACAATTGGGTATAAGCTTGTTAAACCTTGCATGACAGAGGCTGCTCGTCTTGTTCTTGATCAGGACTGTGTCTAAAAGCTTAACTAGATAAGTCTTTCGAACAGCACAATTAAACAACGCTAAGATGACATGTCGCAGGATATAAAATCTCAGGAGATAGAGAAAATCAAACTTTCTCTATTTTTAGTCATCCAGCTGGATGAAACAACAGACGTTGCACATTTGCTTCAACTTTTTGTCTATGATCGGTTCTTCTCACAAAATCAGGTTTAGGAGTTCCTCTTCTGCAGACCACTAACAACAGCAACAAATGCTAAAGATATTATAAACTTAGTGTCCAACTTCTTCAAAAAAGAAAAACTTTCATGAGAAAAATTGATTGGTGTCTGTACGGATGGAGCACCCAGCATTCTCGGCTCTAAGTCAAGAGTTATAACTCTGCTTAAAGAGAAGAACCCGGACATCATTACAACACACTGCCTGATCAACCGTGAGGCTCTTGTTTCCAAGACACTTCTAGCTCCTCTCAAATTTATTATGGAAACAGTGATCGCATCATCAATCATATCAAAGGAGGGGAACTTAACACCAAGCTGTTTCGTAGGTTGTGCACCTAGACCTCCTCTTTTACACATCTGTTCGTTGTTCTCGCTTGTGTATTTGAACCTTTTGATGAATTGCAGATATTTCTGGCAGCTCAATGGAGAAAAAAACGGAGCACCTGTTAAATGACATCCAGGGGTCATTCAAGTTTAGTTTTGAACGGACTCAACCGGCAAGTACAGGGCCCAGATACCCCCATCATAATGCATACCGACAAGTTAGCTCTCTGGAAGAGGAAAGTTGAAAGTGGTGATATAGATTTTTTTTCGCTTCCGAACGGAGAAGAACTACTTGCTGAGGAGCTGCAAAAAGAGATCAAGAAACACTTGATAATCCTCCAAGAAGAGTTCAAACGCTATTTTCATGAAACTGATAGATATGAAAATGTTCAGCTGACACTTGCACGCAATCCTTTTTGATGCAATGTCGATGGTCTTCCTGATGAAATTCAAGAGGAATTCTTGGAGTTCATCAACAACACTGAAACAAAAGAGGAGTTTCGGGAACTGTAACAGTTCAACATCTCTAACTGCTGGGTCAAGATCTTCTCTGTCTTTTCCCAAGTCAAACAATTTTGCTCTGAAAGTACTCCATTCCTTTCTCACCTACTTACCTCTGCGAAACTGGTTTCTCTACTCTCCTGGTGATAAAATAACAGGCTGAATGCTGAAGCATCAAAAACTGTTTCGGTGATTTAAAAACAAAACAGTATTTTATTTCATGGCTTCTCAGCAAAGTTGATCAGACACCACTTCCCTTTAAATATATATATTTTACATCTATATAAACACACATATATATATATATATATATATATATTATATATATATATATATATATATATATATATATATTATATTTATATACATATATATATATATAATATATATATACATATATATATTATATTTATATATATATATATATATTATATTTATATACATATATATAATATATATATACATATATATATTATATTTATATATATATATATATATATATATATATATATATATATATATATATATATATATATATGTATATATATAGATTTTGATTTTTCACTCATAAAATAGATCATTCAGTGAAGACCGGGGTTGTGCCAGTAAAAACAAGCTCGATGATACTCGATTACAGAGTACAGAGCATTTATATGCGATTTTATGAAGGCTTACCAAAGCATTCCTTTCAGGACACCAATGATCACCATTAAAGATTTGTTCTTACAAATATTATTTATTCAAATTAAATGTTTTTTCCTACACGTGTTTCACTACCAAACAGGTACTTGCTTGGCAGATCATCAGGGAAATTAAATGTCTGAAATAAGGGTTTCAACTACCGACAATACACAATATGGCATTGGCAATATGGCAATATGGCAATATGGCATTGCAATAGTTGAGGTCACTTAAGAAGAGAAGAGGAAAAAATAAAAATAAAAGTTAAAACTAAAAAACAAGAAAGAACAAAGATAAAAAAGAAAGGCCTAGAAAATGTCTTAGAAAAGTAGCTCGTGCATTATTTCTGCCACCAAGCCAACAAGCAAATAATCGGTCCCAAATGCATTAAAAAAAAACGGAACAATGTACGATAATCCACTTTCACGTCGGGCGGCACAATGATGAAAAATCCCCCCCCCCCCAAACAAAAAAAAACTAAAAACATTCAAGACACCGCTCACAAGTTACCATTCCAATCCAATGATAGTATGGGAATTCTACATCTAATTCATCATAAGGAAAGTCAACATAAATGTTCGTCCGGAATGCCAGCGGTCAGACGAGCCTTATTTCCAGGGCTAAGTTGTTCCCCTTCGAAATAAACACATGACGAGTTGAACGAACGTCAATCTCGCAGAATCTCCCCTTTATTTTAAGAAAAAATCTTAATTAGTATCTTAATTAGTAGATAGAAACTATTTATTCAAAATACAGAAACAAAATTCTATTATTAAAATTATTCTTTTTAGAAATGAATCATCTAGTGTCTGGGACGTGTAGGAAAAAACATTTAATTTGAATAGTTAACATTTGTAAGAAAAAATCTTTAATGGTGATCATTGGTGTCCTGAAAGGAATGCTTAGGTAAGCCTTCATAAAATCGCATATATATATATATATATATATATATATATATATATATATATATATATATATATATAGTAACAGACAATCAAAGTGAATGTAATTTGTTTTAAAAGAAAGAATTAATACCACTGATGATTGAAAGAAGCATCCGCCTCAAATCAGAGAATTGTCCGATCGTAATGACATTTTCAGTATTTATTAATTAATAAATGCGTGATAAAAGAAAGTGTTTATTTTATTAAAAACGAAACTAATATCCTTTTAGGTCACTTAAATCACTTTTTCCCCATCCCCGCCACATTGCAGAGGTGAAATACTTCTATTTATACCCATAGTCGAAACTCAGTAAACACATTTAAATAGAGATAAAACCCTGGTGATACGAACAGAAACACGGTTGAAAATAATGATATAAAATCGGAAATTTAAATGTCAATAAATTAAATGTCTTGAGAGTTTTAAATGCTGAGGTGTTATGGAGTACATTATTTTTTTCCATTTTATCATAGAAAACATTTTTTTAATTGGATATTTAAGTTTCAAATGAGATTTATTATCAAATGAGATTTATTCTATTTGTGTATGTTATGAAGGGGAATATTAATTAAAATTAAGAATAAATATAGTAATTGAAATATATATATTTTATTTAAAGAAATGTGGCAGCTCCTATTTTAAAAATAATTTTTATTTATTTAAATACGTGACAAATCATTTGTAATAAAAATGATAATATTTAACTCTTAATTCTTACATTTATGTGTATCTGTAGCGCGCCAAATCAAAACATCACTTGTAAAAAGAGAGATGAACAAGTCGTTTATTGATAGAATTCTGAAATCCTCGATTCAAAATGCTTTTTCAATCACTCATGTTTTAGAAAATAGTGTTACATGAAGAAAACACAAAAAAAAACACAAAAAAAAAACACACAAAAAAACAGAAAAATACTGGATGCACATAGAACTTTACATGTAATCGAAGTTTCTTTTTCCAAATGAAAGGGGCAGCAGAAACGATATTTGGTCTAAATCCGACTGATTATAAATTTTATTAAGTCCTGAAATAATGAATATTACTAATTCAAAATAAAAAATTAAAAATTAATCTCCTGACAGTGTATTCTGAAGCAGGGGTCCTATTATCGATTAAATAAAATCAGTCATAACTTAAATTATAGAAGGGGTTCGTTAGTATTTTTTTATTTTTACTATTTTTAATTCAATAAATATATATAAATATATATAGGCTTTTAGAATTTTTATTGATTTTTGTTTATTTTGATTTTACAAGAGGTAAAAACTGTTTTTTTATGAATATTTAAATTCATAAAAAAAAAGTTTTACCTCTTGTAAAATCAAAATAAACAAAAATCAATAAATGAATTAAAAAAATTGATTAGAAATGTAAGATTATTTTCAAGCTAAAATTAAATCTAAAATAATGTAATTTAATTGTTTTATAAGTCATTTTCACTGAAGAAATCAGAAATATTATAGCCCTTCCTATTACTATTTACACACACACACACACACACACACACACACACACACATATATATATATATATATATATATATATATATTTCTTTTACGCGATACAAAGTGTAGGTTGCAGCTCAATAGTGTATGACATCATGTCGACCTTAATTATTCGGAAACATTTAATATTTCCTTCAAAAACACTTTCGGTTACAAACAATTGTTTCTGCCTATTTCAAAAACATATATTTTCATAATATACATGTTCATGAGGACTCATCATCAGTGTATAAAAATTCAAGTCAGGCTGAAAAAATTAAAATGCATTCAGCATTTAACTTATATATATTTGCTTTTCACGTACAACTTTTCAAAGAGAAACACTTATTTAACTCTATTTTTTGCACATATTGTTCATGCTGTATTATATGTGCTTTCCTTTCTTGTATATAATGTTCATATTCAAGCGATAAAAAATTGATAAAAAAGCATATTTTAAAGTTAACATCTTACTAATAATTTGTCTCCACCAACCGCAATTTATTCGAATTAAAGCCTTTTGTTTTCTTACACTAAATTTATAAAAGGGGCCCCTTTAGAAAGAAAAAAAGTAAAAATGTAAAACTAATGCTATATATATTGCTTATACCTATCCTGGGACGGGTATTCCACTAACACACACATATATAGAGAGAGAGGAACGACACCCGACTGCAAATCAGTGACGATTTGTAAATACCGGGTTCAAACCCTTCCGACCGACGTGAATTAACATCTTTACACTGAAGATTGCGTAAGCATGAAACATCGATTTTTGTAGGTAAAAATAATTAACATTTACTTTAAACAATATATATATATATATATATATATATACTATAAATAGTAAAGTAGAGTAGACTTTCAGACCTTGTTGTGCAACTAGTCTCGGAAGAAGAAAGAAAACTCTGTTACTGGACTCAAACAATAGTGGTTCAAGAGATGTGCAGTTGCAGATTGTGCAACACTTGCTTTACTGTAGACCCGCACAGGCACCTTTTCAAGAGGTATCCATTATCTCTGGAAACTGAAAGGAGGTTGTGTGTGTGTGGGGGGGCTGTGTGTGTGTGTGTGTGTGTGGTGTGTGTGTGGGGGGGGGTGTATGTGTGTGTGTGTGTGTGGGTGACCATGTTATTGTCACATGTCAAGTGTTCTGTAGAATCTCAACATACAGACTTGATCGATAACAGTTGTGGTCATATGTGAGTCTAAAGCACGTGAAATAGTTTTATGAAGTTTAGAATGAATGGTGCTTGCTAGTATTTTGAAACCACAAAAGAGGGAGGGTGCTTATAACGAACAGGAATTTTAAAAGACGTTCGCAGAAGATTTTGAACGGTCGTCATTTTTTGAGAGAAACGTCTAAATTGATAAGAGCTTTCCTCGTCGACGCGTATACATAGTAGAAAGTAGAAAGTAAGAAATGAAAAAAGAGTTTACGGTAAAAAAGAAGAGGGGAAGATAAAAGAAAGAAAGAAAGAAAAGAAGATAATAATAAAGACAGGAAAGAAAGTAAAAGAAATGAAAAATAAAAAAAAGTAAAAAGAAAATATATATAAATGTATACATATAAATATATATATATTTGTATATATATATATATATATATATTTATATGTATATATTGCTGTGTTATTTACATATACTTATATTGTAAGATATGTTTTTTCTTCAACAGAGCTCAATACTTGAGAGTTTAGTAGCAGTATAAAATTATACTTATGGCAAGTAAACTACGCGGAAACGTTTGTGTTTCATTCCGTGAATGAAACACAGAAACGTTTATGTGTAGCTCACTTGCCATATATATATATATATATATATATATATATATATATATATATATATATATATATGAGACGACGTCGTACGTAGGTAAAATATTAAACAATATATATATAATTTAATATCATATATATATATATATATATATATATATATACAGGCTGAGCCAAAAGTAGGTGGACAGTAAAAAACATTTATTTAGACATCACTTATACGTACAATTACATGCAATAAAACAATTATATTAATGAAAATTAAATGTTATTTATCAACGCAAGTGTTCAAACTTCTTGATTTACACATCTTTGAAGTCTGCCTCTTACGCTTCGACAAACAATTTCGCACAAATGGCTCACCCTGTATATATATATATATATATATATATATATATATATATATATATATATATATATAAGTATACATTTTTATTTATACAAACATTATTGGTTACATATGTGCATACATGTTTCGGTTGCACTTTTCCCAGAAAGTCAACCTCATCAGACCAAGAATTTTCGAGAAAATTCTTTGTCTGATGAGGTTGACTTTCTGGGAAAAGTGCAACCGAAACATGTATGCACATATGTAACCAATAATGTTTGTATAAATAAAAATGTATACTTATAAACAGCTCTACTTGTTATTGAGCACTTTTCATAAACACTTGAGTTTCTACGGATTTACATTTACAGAAACTAATACAATACCTGTACTATATATATATATATATATATATATATATATATACAAAACTCAACATATGTGTGTGTGTCTGCGCCCTATAGAAAAAAAGGTCAGAGAATTTAGATCAAATGTAAAAGTATATTCTTATGTAAATTTAACTGGGAAAGATAATGGCGGTATTTCCAAATCTCTAAATGCACACATAAGGGGTCTATGGAGCAGATTTCGCCAAGTTTTTCATCCATAATTTAGAAGAAAAAAACATTGTAATTTCAATATATTTCTTCCGCCCGGCATTTTTTTAAGCTTCTCTTCAGACTAGTCGATGGGGGGCAAGAAACTCGTTGTTTTAGTAGTGCTCTGGGGGCATCCTTAATTTTATTTTGATGTTTTCAGTAGCATTCTAAACCGGAGCAATAAATTTAAGATTACACTTTTACATTTGGTAAGTGGTATGCAGTAATCTAAAAGTGCTAAACATCCTAGATAGAGCAGGTGTGTTTAAACGCATCGTTGCCTGGAATAAACAAATCTCTGTTTTTTGTTAACTCTGTGTTGCCGGGTACCATAATAATAATAATACAGTATTATATTGGGTAAGTTGTATAAGTTAATCCAAATTGCTTAATATTTCAGATCGAGCAGGAGTGTTTACTCGGCGTTGCCCGCGAGTCATCAATGTCCTAGATAAAGCAATTCTACATAGAGCAGATGTTTTTAAATGCCGCGTTACCCGGGAGAAAGATTTTCACTGAATTTTGTTATACTATTGTATACCAGAAATGGTACTCTGCGTTGCTCGGGGGCCAGTGTTCAATATCCTAGATCAGGTGTGTGCAATAATACAGTAGTACATTTTCAATGTGGTATATGCTTGATGGAGAAGGGGAAACAAGAAACTCAACGTTGCCGGGGAATATACTAAAATAAATGTTTCATTATATTATTAAGGGGGAGAGGGGGATAAGAAACTCGGTGTAAGCATGAAATAAATTAAAACAAATATAAATTTCATTATATTTTTGAGGAAGTGGTGTGGAAGAAACTCTGTGTTTCTTAGGTAAAATTTTATGAGGAATTTAATGGTAGTATTAATTTTGTATGTTCTTCTTTAGAATAATTCGCACCTAGCATTCATAAACAACAAAGACGGTTTAATTTTTATTTATAACTGAAAATTGAACATTGGAGACTTAACAAATGAAACTGGTAACATGAGGTTCAGGATTACACATTCCCGGGAAACGTCGCGTTTTCTTGCTAATGACTCGATAGATTAGAATGAATAACAGAAAAATTAGGAATAGTATAAATATATTGTTGCAATGAATATGTTCAAGTTAGTGGGACTTTGCTCTCAATTCAAGGAAACGCCCGTTTCTCAATCGTGGTCACTCTTTTCTTCCGTTTCCTGTTCATCTCTCCGCCTCTCCTTTTCTCTGTTTTACATATCTCTGCATTTCCCCCCTCTCTCTATTAATGTTATTATTTATTTATCTCTTTTAAAACTAAAATCTCAGGTGAATGTCTTACATTATTATTATTTTAAATACATTAAATCAAGAGAGAGGGATTGGATGGGCGAAGGTGAAAGAGGGTTGAAGGACAGAGGGTGTGAAGAAACGGGGAAAGGAGAGAGAAACGGATATAGAGTCAGATTAAGATATGTAGAGAGATAGAAGTTTTAATATTAAA
>OY744517.1:157573974-157578974 GCA_963556195.1 Sepiola atlantica
GCCTGCCTTGTTTGGGGTGAACTATGTTAAAAAAAATGAAATAAAAATAAAATAATAAATTATTTTATATAAGTCATTAAAATACTTTACTTCTTTTCGTTTGAACTCTTCACCGTTCCTATTTTTCTATCAAGTACCGGCCATGGTATCGGTTAATTTACTAATCTAAAAAGTGCTTTCTTGATTTCATCCGAGATACTAAGTTGTTTTAATGCCAATACGTCCAGCATGTTTTGGGCTACTGCATATCGTCTATACGATAACATTACATATTAAACGACGTGATTACAATATTTGTATATATATATGTGTATAAATGTGTATGTGTGTGCTTATATTTGTATTTATTGAATGATTTTTAATATTTTTTACATGTATAAGTTGTTTTAACGATAGTGGAATATTTTTTTTACACTAAGAACATATTTCTTGTACCTAACTGTAATAAGAAAATAATAGACGCGTGTACATTGAATTCACGTAAAGTCGTCTCACACGTGTAAAAACGAGAGCATTATCAAAGGGCAGTTAAAATAAACGTTGCTCATGATTAAAAACAAACCTACGAATAAATGAAAATGAAGAAAAAAATACTCTTAAATGTATCTGATGCGTAGTAAAACTTTCATATTTATTCTTTTTTATGAAAAATATTTTTTGGAGAAAAGGGACAGATAACTATCCGAAATATTAACTAATTAATCAACAACTTTTACGTTATTTTATGTTTTCTATAACAACATTAATAATGTTTTTAAATATACAGAATGAACACACATGGGTTTTTATGTAGCTTACTTGCACAAAAGATATATACAGGGTGGGCAAAAATAAGGGTCCTATTTTTAAAAATTCATAACTTTTTTATTTATTGATTTTTTTAATTTTTTTTTTTAGAATAAGTAAAGGACCCCTTCCGAAGCAAGCATGAGCCGTATTAGCCCTAAGGAACGTACCCTCATTTAGAAAACATTATTTTTGCTTAAAAAACTCAAAACAGTGTAAAAAACAATACTTTAGTTTTTGTAAGTTTTAAGAAGTGTTTTTCGGCTAAAATTTGTTTTGTTTATTTCAAAAACTCTCGGAAGGGTCAGTCTACACACACATAAAGTTTGGTGTGTTTAACTTTTATTTTGTGGAAGTTATTCAAATTCAAGTTATTCAAATTTAAAGATAGGACCCTTATTTTGGCCCACCCTGTATATATAAATATATATATATATATATATATATATATATATATATATATATATATATATATATATATAAACAGTTCATGTATATAAACATATGTATCATTATATTTTTCAACATTAACTTTAACAGTGCTCCGTACGTGAGTAGAGCTTAGTAGTAGTATGAAAATATACTTATGGCAAGTGATCTGTACGACTGATGATTTCCTCCGGGTATAGAAACAAACGTTTCTGTGTAGCTTACTTGCTATAAATATATTTTCATACCACTATATATATATATATATATATATATATATATATATATATATATATATATATATATATATATTATTTCATGTATCCACATAAAATGTTATAAGGAGATATACTTTTTCATGTATCAATTTTCAGTATTTACTATATATATATATATATATATATATATATATATATATATATATACATATATATATATATATATATATATATATATATATATATATATTCTCTGTCAAAAAGTACTCAATATCAAATAGATCTTTTATATATGATTATTTTTTTATTTACACAGAAATGTACAAAATCTGCGACACTGGCATGTTGATGTAATCGATCAGCAGCAGTTATAAACTGAGATCTCATTAGGCAGAGTTTAAATCCCACCTTAACCTTAGATAATATTTAGAAAGAATGAAATTGGGAGAAAATAATATAAATTTAAAATTTAGACAATCACGTGGTTAGAATTGGGACCGTTAAAAATCAAAATCAAAATAATATAAAGTCAAAAAATATAAAATATAGAATGGAATAAAAAGAAAGAAAAAAGAAAGAAAGAAAGAGAAAGAAAGAGAGAGAGAAATAATAAATAAATTAATTGAAGTTGCGTTACAGGCTTCAATGCATATATATATATATATATATATATATATATACACACACACACACACACACTAGCAAAACCTACCCGCCTTCCGGGCAGCAATTAATTGGGAGGGGGGGCGTTAATTAAAAAATGTTTTTTTACTCGGAGAATTACATAATTTTAATAAACTTTGTAGATTAACAACCTCAGCTAAATTATCCCCCCCCCCCTTTAAAGAATGAGATTCTTCCTTTTAGGGTATAGATTGTTAGGGCAGTTAATATGTTTTTAACACTAACCCTAAATTTGACTGAACTGCCATAAAACTGTCCCGAAAAATTTTATTTATATTTGAAAATTTTCCCCACTTTAAATGATAAAATAATTGTTTTTTTTTCTTTTCTTCTTTCTATCAAGTTAAAAAAAAAAGTATTATTTTTTTTGTGGGGAGGTGATTTAGCGGCGGATCAAGCGAGACAACCGCACTCCTCCTCCCACTCCTCCTTTTTCTTTTCGCTCTTGTTTCGCTAGCAAGCCAAGTCAACCACACTCCCCCAAATCCCCCTTTCTTTTCTCGCTTCTGCCTTGCCGGTAAGGTCGTCAGTGAGCGAATGGAGTTAAAACTTAAGGTGTTTAGATATTTTCCCGATTTATTTATGAAATAACTTTAATTAATTACTGCTAATATAGACGAAACTATTGCATATAGATAGCCAACAAAAGCTAATGCAATTTCAAAATAATAATACTAAACATTAATTAATTATGAACAGTTTAAAAAATAGTTATGCTAATCGCAGTCAAAGGGTTCTCTCTTAATCTGTTATATTTACTATATATACAGAATATCAAAATTTCATCTTGTATTATTAGTTTAAATAACAATAACCCGTTTTGATTCTAATATAGGAGTGATAAATGAAAAAAAACTTTCGCATTCATTCATTTAGATATATGAAGTGAATTGAGATCAACAAAATAAGAAGATTATTATAAGTTCCAAGGATCCAAACGCAACGATTATTGGGTTAACGATCGTTTCGAAGACAATTTGGAGAAATATTATTAAGTATTATACTTTAGATGACTCAAAACCGGGTCTTCATCAGAACCCTTTACAACATTATTTCAAAACACATATATTCAAACAATACTGGAAAATAACCCCCATTATGCAAACATAGATTACTTCATCAGTCAGTTAAAAAATACATTAGCAATACAAGTACATTAGAAAAAAAGCAAATTAAATATTTAAATTATTGAATAAAATAATAATAATAATAATAATAAATACATTTTTAAAAATGGTGCCGGCCTAGGCTGACACCACACAGAATATTTAAAAATGGTCAAGGAGAATAAGATCGAGGAGAGACAGTACAAACGAGACCTCTGCTGGAAGAGTGCGGAGAATGCTGGGACCTTGGGGAGGCTTATTGCCACCCAAATTTCGGAGAAGCCCAATGGTCCTTACCAGCGAGAAGTCAATGGTAAGCGGCTGTTACGATACCGCAAGGTTATTTGCGGTGGTTATCGAAAAGAGGTGGAGAGTACTGGAAATCTGGGGAGGCTGTTGTCACTCAGACTCCAGGAAGTACCACTGGTTATTGTCGGTGAGCAATCATTTGTGTGAGAACTCCTAGTTAGTACAAATAATGATAGAAATATAAAAGATATTTTTAAAAATTTAATTAAGAAAAATAAAAAAATGAGAAAAGATGATATAAAATTAAGAAATAAAAGTATAAAAAGTATAAAAGAGATAATTTTTAATAATTATAGAGAATAAAATAAGATAACTATAATAAACTATAACAAAACAAACTAATAATAATTACATAAGAATACATCTAAGAATAAATGACAGTATAAATAAATAAATGAATAAATAAATTTTTAAAAAAACTAAAATCAATTTTGATTTTTAATATAAAAAACAAAAGAGAGTAAGTTAAACTTAGAGAAAAATAACATAAATAGCTGATATAAATTCTATAACAAAAAAGATAGAAATATACAAAGTAATAAAGACAACTTAATAATATCGTTATCATTATGAAAGTAATAAGGAAAAAAATGATGATTAGATGAATAAACATATATACAAAAAATACAAAACTACATAAAATTCAAAATTCAAAGTAGTAAAAATACTATATATATATATATATATATATATATATATATATATATATATATATATATATATATATATATATATATTGGTATAAAACCTACTTATAAAAAACGAACAACACAGAAATGTCTGATAATGTCTGATAATTCCTTCCAGAAGGAAACAAAACACAAACTTTTCTGTGTAGCTCACTTTCAATATGTATATTATGTAGTACTTTTACGCTCTATTGAGCACCGTTGAAGTATATATTGAAACGAAAAATATATACGTAATATCTTATTTTATAATAGAAGTATATATAAGAAAGGCCATATATATATATATATATATATATATATATATATATATATATATATATATATATATATATATATATATATATATATATATATATATTATCTTCTTCCTAACATAGCTAACCACTCAATCATTATTTTATATATATATATATATATATATATATATATATATATTGGCATACGTTGTTGTATATCACGGAATGTTTTTATTTTTATTAATCTTTTTGTAATCTTCGGATAATTTTTCTTGTATTCTTGTCTAATTGCCGGATGTAGGCTGCGTAGCTTTTTTGTACCATTTTTTTGCGAGTATTATATATATATATATATATATATATATATATATATATGTGTGTGAGGGGGGGAGGTATATATACATATATATATATATATATACATATATATATATATATATTTATATATATATATATATATATATATATATATATATATATATATATATATATTTATATATTATTTTACTTCAGTGAGGCCCCTTCCTAGGGCTAACACTT
>OY744517.1:157583974-157681474 GCA_963556195.1 Sepiola atlantica
GGCCATCCTTCCAGGCTTTACCTTCTTCTTTGAGAAAGGGTTAGTTTATTGCTCCTGTCGGGGCTGCTCATGGACTAAATAATAAATAAATAAATAAACTGCGTCATTTTATATCAGTCAAGTATACGTTCTCGACAATCAATCCAACAGAGCGTGGGTCGTTGTTACATCAGCTGGTCCTGTTTTGTCAGGGTGGGGTATGGTCCTTCTCACCCTCCCAGGCATTACCGTATCTTTTTGATAAGAGGTTAGTTTATTGCCGATCGGCTTAGGTGCTGTACCGGGGAATTCCGACTAGTCTCTCCATGGCTATTTTTTGTGTACAACCAGAGTGCCCCATCCTCAGGTGCGTTGGGTTTTCTTTCACCACCGGCCTTGTGCCACATTTTCCTGCAGTGGGAAGGAAATAGATATCTACGCCTCAACACCTTTTAGTTATGTGCAGTCGTAGAAAGTTGTATTCCTCCAAAGCAGTACTTCCCCATGAAACAGACGGAGCTGGAGAGATGGGCAGGTTAATTGTCCCTACGAGGGCGAAGTTAGACATAAGGTCAGTTTTTAATAAGGAAAAAATCACAAATCTCCGGCTCCCTCAGATGTGAACAGAAATACCTGAGGAACTCCCTCGCGAATCAGGGTACCTCAAACGACATGCAATACCGCCCCGCCCCCCCCCCAAAGGGGGGTGGGATAATAATGCCTTGAAATATGACTTCGTGAGACCGAGCATATACTACACTTTGATTCTAACCGAACGGTCGGACAAAAAAGTCATTTTGTTTCGGAAGTTTTGAGATAGGGATTAATAATGTTTATTATTGAATTATTCGAACTACTATTCTCACGTTGGTTGTTATTTTCACAATGTTTCCGCAGACGTAACATGCGACCTTCTTCAGGTGCATCCTTTCTAACTTGGGAATCTTTCTGTTAAACTCGGGAACTTGTACACACTTTCGAACTGAATGCTTTATTTAACCCATGGGCGTGAATTGTTCTCGTCACGTCAACCATGACGAGGTAGAAATGTTATTTATTATGTTAGTTGTAGTGATTATCGTCTGTAGTAAGTATTGAACCGTCAACCTCCAGAAAACTGTCACTTAGAACTGATTGGTAGCCTGTAACCGTTGCGCCATGAGTCTGTGTTACTTGCCTCCCCACGAGTGATTAATGTAACATAAGGTCAAACTTAGTGTGAGGTGTGGCCATTACTAGTCGGTAAGGCGTCCCCACTTATGACTGTGGTAATCGTTTTACCTGCCTATGAGGTGCTCATTAGACGATAGCCACACCCTACAATAAACTCGATCATGTGGCATATCTTGCCCACGTGGGGATACAGAGAAACTCTGAAACGCCTATGCAGTTTCAGCAGTTCGCGCTACCTACACACCATCTGAACGCCTTCCCCTCAGGATGGGTTGGGAGTCTCAAACTTGCAAGAGTAGGGGAAAATACATGATTTCATTCAACGATCTGAAGTTCCCATCCGTTTTATTTTGTGTCCTCTTACTTAAAATATTGCTGGGGAAATAGTATATATATATATATATATATATATATATATATATATGTGTGTGTGTGTGTGTGTGTGTGTGTGTGTGTGTGTGTGTGTGTGTGTGTGTGACCCTGCCCCCCCTAAAACACCACCTGAAACACCTCTTTGTTTGAACTGCTCTGGGTTTCCCTGTGATGGCCGTCTTCAGTTTGAGGTGCTCTGTTATTTCAAAATTCAAAAACTTTATTGATTTGTATGTATGTTGTTTGAATGAGTTTAGTTTTCCTGGTAGATGAAATCTTTAAGAATATTTAATTATTAATTATGAAATTATGTAAAATAAAATGATAATGGAAAATATATTTAAATATTAATAAAATATTTAATTCAAAATCTAAATTCATTGTCGAGTGTAATCAGTAAAAGACATAAAATATTTTTAAATATTAAAAAGGAAGAATTGGTTTTAAACTCGAAACCATTATTTTATTATTATTTTATAAATGTATTGCTTCTATTGCTCTCTCTCTCTCACACACACACTCACTCACTCTCTCTCTCTCTCTCTCTCTCTCTATCTATCTATCTATCTATATATCTATCTATTTATCTATCTATCTATCTCTCTGTCTCTCTGTCGGTCTATCTGTATGTCTCTCTTTCGCTCTTACTCTCTCTCTCTCTCTCTCTCTCTCTCTCTCTTTCTTTGACAGTCCGAATAACACTTAGCAAGTCATTACTTTGCTTGAACTATCTTTTTCGCATCAGAAAGCAATGCTTTATCAACACACGGAATTAAGATGTGTCTATTGATTTGAAAATTTGCAACAGTAGCTTCACTTAAATAGTTGTAATTTGTAAACTAATAATCCGATTCGGCTCAAAGCTTGAAGGTTAGTACTTTATAAAAATCATATGGATTTTTTCTTAGTGACTCAATATATTTTCCAGGCTAGGTACTTATTGAGTGATGTGTTAAATTTGTTGCGGCTATTGCTATATGTTGCATTAAAAAACTGTTTGTCGGATCTTGTCTTAGTTATAACTGTTCAACTAAATCACTTAATAAAAATGACTCTGAGTGAAAAGTATCCCCCTCTCTCTCTCTCTCTCTCTCTCTCTCTCTCTCTGTAAGATCTTTCTCTACCTTGTTTTATTATAAACTAGCAGTAGTACCCGACGTTGCTCGGGATTGAATGAAGATTACTACGATGTACTTTCTCACTATTCTCCTAATATAGTCGGAAGATTCTGAAATGTTTGAAAACTCTCTGAATCAGTGTCTTATACATATGATTTCAATTTTATTTAAATGAGATATACGTATTTACAGGGTTAAGTGGATTCTGTCCCATGGACAACTTTGAAGTGATATCACGTAGATATTCGGCACATAAAGAGTAAGATCAAGATTTGGAGCCACTTCCATTGTCTTTCACGAAGTATTTTATACATATGATGTGAATTTCGTCTAAATAGGATATATTTGATGTTTTAAAGGAAGTTCGGCTATCATAGCTCTATTGAGTTAGCAGAGCACTTCCATTGTCTTCCCCGGAGAATTGTATGCATATGATTTAAATTTACTAAAATTAGGATATATTTGAAGTTTTACCGGTGTTATGCCCTCATAGTCTCATTAGGGAAGCACTTAGAGATTCGGGAAAGCTTCCATTGTCTTCCGCGGTAAATTTTACATGAGAATACACTCTTAGATTTTATGTAGATTCTCTAACTATTCTTTTATAGAGAACACACTAACATCACACACACCTATACACACACATTGAGTTTAATATAAAGAAATTTTTGTAAGCTCAGAGTAATTCAGTAATTTCAATTAAATATTGAGAGAAATGCATCCTCTATAAATGCATTGGAAAATTGCGTTTCTTTTTCTTGTATGAAAATGATTTCACCAAGGAAATGTGTTATTTTATGCATGCACGTCGAACACACATAGGCAATGGCTGAATCCTTAGAAAATGACCTCCAGCCTGTAGTAGAATGGGGCCAAATATTGATGGTTACAATTCAGTTTTATTAAGATGAAGTCCTTTTTTAACAATTAAGAAACCTTTCCAACCACCGATTTTTACGCCTGATAGTACCCTTCCTGAGAGTTCAACTTTCAAATTCGTCAGCCTAACATCCATAAGAAACATAAAATGGAATAAATACATAGAAGATACTGATAAGTCCACCGCAAATAAGGTAGTTTCCCTTTACCGAGCTAGAAAACCTATCAGGCCTGCCAGTATCCTATATCTCTGTAAGGGCACTAGTAATCTACGCATATTGTTGCAATATCTGGGCTTATGCACCAAACACTAGTCTCTCTCCCTTGGGCAGGATGCAAAAAACTAGTATCTAGTCTAATAGGTGCTGTACTGTCTACCAATCTCTAGCCCATGTCGTATCACTTCAGTGTTGCATCCATGTGCTTGTTTTACAAGTACTTCCACGGGATGTATTCCGATAAACATGATGCACTTGTACCCACTGAACCCCACCTCGACTAGCAGCAAAATCCGACCACTTCATGTAGATATCTGTATATGCTGGAAGATTATTGTTATGGTACCTTACCTATACGGACTACTTGTCACTCTTCCACTCACCATAAATACTGGGAGCAACTGCTTCTCAGTGTCGGATTCAAACCTGCTCGTGCGGTCTTTATGCAACATCAGTTTCACAGAGGCTTCGGACTGGTCAATACCAGTCGAGGATTCGTTCTTGACAATTAGTCCGGTATAAACTGGGCCATTTCGATGGCCTTTTATCTGTCGGGATGAAGTATTTAACCCTTGGTAGTCCTATAAAGTGCACCCTCCCAGGTCATGCCTCCCCTCTTTGGGTGGAGTAAGTTCATTGCTTACTGCCTAAGGCGCCATGACCGAAGATTGCCGACGGGGCTGCACAGGCTATTTTTGATAGGTCAGAGTGCTCCTCCCGTAGGGGCACTGGCTTCATCTCCCCCACCATCCGACTTTGTGCCACATATTGCTGCGGTGGGAAGCAATTACATAGCTGGGCTTACACAAGCCCGTTCAGTTTTTCAGTAACATTAGTTACTGAGAGACGGCGGACTGGTCAATACCAGTCGAGGATTCGTGCTCGACAATCAGTCCAGCAGGAACTGGGCCATTTCGGTAGTCTTTATCTGTCGGGCTGAGGTATAGGTCCACCGTCCCAGGCCTTGTCTCCCCTCTTTTGGGTAGAGTAAATTTATTGCTAACTACCCGAGGCGCCCTGACGGGTGAATGCCAACGGGGCTGGCCAGGAATTTTTTTATAGGCCATAATGCTCCTCCTTTAGGGGCGCTGGCTTGACTCATCCCTACCTTCTAGTCTTGTTCCACATATTTCTGCAGTAGGAAGGAAATTAAATACCTGGAATCACACCAGTCTATACTGACAGTCAAGACTGACGTACAACCCCTCTTGTTCTCTATTGTATTATACTTCTTTCAATGTACTTGTTTTCTCTAAACTCCGAGTGCGTGTTTTCCTTCCGGACCCTTTACAGGCCCACAAAAACTGGTGACGAGGTACAGTAAGGGATTCTTGAGAACATTAAAGGGAACGTCACAACAACTAACGTCGAGGTACATTAAGAGATTCTTGAAAACCTTAAAAGGGACAACACAACCACTGGCGACTCGTTATAGTAAGGGATTCTTGAGAACCTTACAATGGACGTAACAACTGACGATGAAGTGTATTAAGGTTTTTATAGAACCTTAGAAAAATGGCAAACGTGGAGAAATCAACGGCTAATTCACCCGACAACGTCTTAGTTCTAAAAACTAGCTTTACCAAAAAGAAAAAATACATAAAGTACCAACTTACTTCCTCTCAAAGAAGAAAGGTCAGTGATTTTTTTATTGCTAATCCGACACTGCGTTAAATTTTAACAAGACTGGAATACATAATATCTTTTTTCTCTCTCCAAAAGAGAAAACTCCTGCCGCCGAAAGAAAAAATATAAAACCTTTTTTTTTTTTCTGTTGACTAAAATGCTGGCCGAAAATTCTACAGTTACGTGAATAGAAAAAGTGAATTTTTTGTTAGCCGAAGAAAATAAGGTTTTATACCCCATTTCTGTTTTTACAACCAAGATTACGCTAACATCGTAATATAAAAGAAAGAACTTCTAAAAAAGACACATTTTAAATATGGAACTCTGACGTATCAAAAGCAACAGCAATAGAAAACAGAAGAAAGACTTTTGGAAAAAAACGAAACCAACGAATGGTTACAAAAAGCTGAAGAAAGACAACTAGAAATAAAGAAAGGTTTCATAGGCTTCTACTGGAACAACAACAGAAATCCGACAAAAAACTACTAGAACAAAAAAAGCCAAACAAAGATTTCTGGAACAAAAAAGAGAAACCAATCAAAAGATTGAAGTGTTAATGCAAGCAATATCATATATGGGTCAACATACTGTGAACGAAAATGCTTTTTCTCAGAATGCCGTTTGGACTGCAATTGACAATTTCACTTATTCCTCAGACGAGGATAAAACCATTGTTTTATGTTTTAGAAAGTATTAGGAGCTATACAAAATAGATTGTGAAAATTGGGCAGACTCTAAAAACGTTCGCCTACAGCTCTGAAAATTAAGCACTACTGAACATACTACATTCGTGGACTATATTTTACAACGAATAAAAAGCGACTTGACCTTTTTTGAAGCGGTTAATCTTTTAACAGAATTATTCAGCCACAAAACTTCTCTGTTCCACAATCGGTAGAAGTGTTTGAATTTAGTCAAAAAATATGACGAAGACTACGCAACGTGACGTCAATCATTAATAAACACTGTGACGATTTCAAATTAGCTGAACTTAGCGGGGATAACTTTAAATGTTTAATTTTTGTGCAATGACTCGTATCAGAAAAAAACTTGTTTTCTCTAAACTCCAAGTTCGTGTTTTCCTTCCGGACCAAAATAATATACTCTAATAGCTTCTTTCCTCGGACCGCTTGTCTATAGAACTCTATCACTGCTTTATTTTTCCACGACTGTACCAACATGCAGAAATTTAAATGTAATGTGAACAAACATCCTGCTGTTTAACTCCCTAACCAGGTTGCCCATATAAATCTGACCTTTATCAGAGTAGCCCCTTACGCATCAGTGGCAATATGCCTTGTCTGGAGCGAACAATCTTTTTTTTCTTTTAAAGATAAATGATTTTTATCATTTAAAGAACTCCATATTTATATATTATTCATATTAAATATTTAGACAAACTTATAATTTTTAAGTCAATACATTTACTAAAATAAAAAATTGAATTTTGAAAATATTCGGTTTACGAATTTCAAGCGGGAAAATGATTAGTTTGTAAATGAGTTTACATTGTTTAGGAAAACAGTCAACAGGAAAAGAGTTCAACATGCCCGCAATTCTTGGAAAGAAGTTACTGTAAGAGGAGGATGCATTAAAACGAGGTACCTGAACAACAAATTGATGAATACCACTAGACTAATGAGACAAACTAGCTGGAACAAAGGAAGCAGGGAATAAATCAGTAAATTATGAATTACACATGCCGTAACAGTACTTATAGAAGAGACTGAGACTAGAAACATCACGTCAGTGGAAGATAGTGTGTAGATGAGAAGAAAGGGTGGGGCCAACCAAATTATAGATGCGTTTCTGAACCTTATCAAGAACCCTCAAATGGGACGACAGAGATTCACCAGCTCAAATATAACAGTACTCCATACAAGTTATGATAGTAGATTTATAGAAATAGAGAATAGCCTCATGTGTGAGAAAGTGTGTTGAGCGATAGAGAGAGCCGACTTTACGAGAAGCAAAAGAGCGATAGATCTAATGTATGAACTGCAAGAAAGTGTTGATGAGCAAAAAAAGACCGAGAGTTAATTTTTCCTCAAGAAGAGAGTCATCCATGAAAATCTCAGGAAGAACAGGGGCACGCCTACGATTGAAAGACACGAGCTGAGTCTTAACACGATTAGACGAAGTAAGCCATTTCTCAACCCCAATCTACACTTGAACTCATGTCAACTTCGAGATCAACTGCATATTCCAACTGATCCGAAGGACATACGCGAAAAAAACACCAGAATAAAGAGTGGTATCATCAGCCTAGATGTTAATACGCTTAACATTAAGTATATAAATTTCTGTGGATATTCCGGTTTGCGGTAAATGGTGTAAGGGCAGTCATTAGTTGTCTATTAGCTAGTAAATTAAGTTGGCATTTTTCTGATTGATTAATGTCAGATTGGTAATCATATAATTGTGAAATGATCAATATTTTGTCTAATAAGTTCTAACTTATCATAACCAAACGTCACTTGAGGGTAAGAGTTAATGAGATCGATGGATCGTCATTTGAATGATGGAGAATATCATGAGAGAATTGAAAATGATGAATGGAATGGACAATATTTAAATTCTTATGAGGACGGTTTATGGCAAGCTGACACTGGATTTGAAGAATACCAAGTTTTAGTCCACACGGAAGCATCCCCGTGGAAATGTGTTCCGCAGATGGGAATTTCTTGGAATGAAACTGAAAATTCCGTGTGAGACTAGACATACGTAAGAAAAAAGGAAAGTTATTTACAACTGTGATGAAAAGATTAGTTCGTTCTGTGAATGTCTTACGAGAGTGTACACGAGATTAGAGCTCAATAAAGGTCCTTCCATGGAAATAACGGTAGAGTAGAGAAAAAGTAGAACCGTCTCTTCTGTAAAAATGGGTCGGTACAGCACAGAAGAGAGCATCCCCACTAGATTGCAAAGTCAATTCTATAATCTTTCAAGGCTAGAATGAGTGTTTTGGGCGACACCTCCTCGGAGGTGGCAGCAGTACTAATTATTTAGTGAATGTCTAGTTCGCAGATATTTTCATATCTAGAAAATGAACAAGTGGTAACAGTACAGTTGGCAGATATGATGTTGATAACTCTTCTCATTCACGGTTAACAATTGCATGAATGTTACACATCGAAAATAGATGAGTTGTTTATCGTTAGTAAATAAATTCATAACAGTTGTTAAGCTAATGCAATACCAGTTTTTAAAAAGTCTAGTTGGTAAATAGTAATAGGCTTTCATCGGTTAGAGTTGACCATTGTAAACATGCGCAAGGCGGTATGTTTAGTGGGGTGCATAGATGTATGCTACGGAGGACAAGCCTACAATGGGAGAAATATTTAGCTAAGACAAGAGAGACCAGCCAAGAAATGGTTTGTCCAGCCAACATTTTATTTCTCCACTTGGAAAAGTTTGTGCAACTTTAAATGAGAATTTATGTTAAAAAAAAAAACTAATGTCCCTTCAGATACGTGGTTTCATGCTGTGATTATGACGCACTTAAACTTTTCCAAAATTAATGTTCATATCAGATGGTGAACTTCATTCTCAGTCAGTTTATCTGCCCATATATTAACAGCTGATAATCTAGAGTGATCTCTCTAGTGTTATCCAAATGATATCTATATATATTCCAGTAGATGGGCAGATGCGATGTTGGACCTCTTTGATTCCCAGAGACTGATGGGCCTTTCGGCACTAAGCTAAGGGATTGTGTTCAGATGGAAGATATGTTTGTCTTGATTTGCAGGTTTGTTGGGCAGTAGAAGAAAACGAGTATCATTGTAACGTCTCTCAAAATAAAATACTGCGACTTGTTTTAAACACAGAGACGCACGTTCACACCAGGAGTAGCATTCCAGTTGTCTATTTTGCTTCTTTCTTTCGCCTCAAACACTTTCTCACACCTGAGACTATTCTCTATCTCTAAAAATCTACTATCAGAGTATGGAGTACTGTTGTCATTTTTGAGGTGGTGAATCTCTGTCCTATTTGAGGGTTCTTGATAAGGTTCAGAAACGTATCTGTAATTTTATTGGCCCCCAAACCTTTATTTTTTCTCTGCGCCTTCTCTCTTTCTCTCTCTCTCTCACAGACGTGATGTTGCAAATCTCAGTATTTTCTAGAAATACTATTTTAGCATCTGTACTTCAGATATGTCTGATGTATTTCCTTTATCTTTTGTTCCAGCTCGTTTGACTCGTAGCTCTACTGGTCTCCATCAATTCGCTATTTTGATACCTCATTGTGATACATCTTCCTATTCCAGCAGCTTCTTTTAAATAACTGCAGGCTTGTGGAACTCTTTTCCTGTTGACTGTTTTCCATCCCACCTATAGCTTTGGTCTTTTCAAGACTAATGCCAAATAGGCATCTCTTGTCTTTGCGATAATCACACTTCGTTCTTGTTAGCTCTTTACATTAAGTGGCTTCATGTTTTGTCTGAGGCGATTTCCATAAATAGTCAACGTATATTACTGTAGAGGCCGATGCGAGAGTGAATGTCTCTGCAACAAATGTCGTTGGTATTTTCTGTTTGTAAATAAGCAACTGGTAATTCTTTCAAATTTGACATGGTCCGTTATTTCAAAATTCAAAAACTTTATTGACTTGTAAATATGTTGTTAAAATAAATTTAGTTTTCATAGCAGTTGCAATCTCTAAGAATATTTAATTATTAATTATGAAGTTATTTAAAATAAAATAATAATGTAAAATATATTTAAATTTAAGAAAATATTTAATTCAAAATCTAAATTCATTGTCGAGTGTTATCAGTAAAAGACATGAAATATTTTAAATATTAACATTAAGAATTGGTTTAAAACTCAAGAGTTGATTCGCCTTCTTTTTTCTGTTCTTCTTCTTTTCCTTTTTCCTCTTCTTCGTCTTATTCTTCTGCTTTTTCTTCTCCTTTTTCTTCTCCTCCTTCTTCTCCATCTTCTTCTACGATTATTGTATTTTCTTTTTAGTGTTCCTTTATATTTCTTTCTTTAACTCTGTTTTTTTTTCTGTATTCCTTTTTCGTCTTCTTCTGTTGCTATTTTTTCTTCTTGTTCTTCTTTATTACAATTTTTTACTTTCTTATTCGATTTTCCTCTTTAACTTTGTTATTTATTCTCACCACTTTTCATTCTATTTCTTTTTCTTCCTCTTCTTCTTCTTCTTCTTCGTTAATTATTACATTTTTCTTTGAGTTTTCTTTAGATTTACTTCTTTCCCTTCGTTATTCATCCTCACTACATCATTATTTTATTATTATTTCATGAATTTGTTGCTGCAATTGTTGCATTGAAATAACATTTTTATCGAATTGTTTTGTTATCATTCTTCAACTAAATTACTTCATAAAAATGGCCATGAATGCAAACGCTCTCTCTCTCGCTCTCTCTTTCTCTCTGTCTCTCTCTCTGTCTCTCTCTTTCTCTGTCTCTCTCTGTCTCTCTCTGTCTCTCTCTCTGTCTCTCTCTCTCTATATATATATATCTGTCTGTCTGTCTCTCTCTATATATATCTCTATCTCTCTCTCTCTCTATATATATATATATATATATATATCTGTCTATCTCTCTCTCTCTTTGTCTCTCTCTCTCTCTCTCTCTCTCTCTCTCTCTGTGTAAGATTTCTCTCGCCGTCGTTTCTATTATATATTTCGTAAAGTCGTTATAATTGAGTGATATCAAATAACCAGTTCTGTAACCTGGATTCAAAGAAATGAAGTTATCTCAAAATGCATTGGAAATGCTTTTATGAAAATAATGTCACCAGAGAAGCGTGCTATTTCATTAATTCTTGTTATAATATAGACTATTTTATTACACCACTCACGTGTCCAATATATATCTTTAACATATCCATCATTAGAACGAAAGACTCAGACCAAGTACAGTTAACACATTTATTACAGTTAACGTTTATGACAGAGCAGCTACTTACACTATACAAAACAATAAAAGATTAGTACTTACTCTACTTGTAAGATAAGAACAACGATTACCTGGGGAGAAGATTCTTCATTTTGTGAAAACCTCGTGGAAGATGTCCGACGGCGGTGAATTCTTAATATTCTTTGACAAATCACAATTAAGAGGAAACCATTTGACGGTCTCCAAGACCGGTGCACTGCCAGAATCAGTCCGTTACACTTTAAAATTAAAAAAATGAAACTTAACGGACATTTCTAAAAATAAATGATTTTTTCTTTAATTAAATTGAAATAATATGTTTTAATAACATTCTTATGTTTATATTATTTTCGATTATTGATCGTGTATGCATTCTGTCCTCTCTTCGGAGTTGTCTAATTTCAATCTGAAGGAATCAACGTAAAAAGAGCATTCTTCTTAGCTTACAGTAATGAATAATAAGGGATTTAGCCTGCTTTGATTTTTACTTTTAAAGTTAACCGACATCTTTTGAAATTATGGTTGTCTGACGTAACATCCGGTAATATGATGGCACATCTGTCTGGACGACAGATGCTTTTATATCACATCCGTCTGTGTGTGAATTATGACCGTTAATATATTATTGTGATAGATAGATAGATAGATAGATAGATAGATAGATAGATAGATAGATAGATAGATAGATAGATAGATAGATAGATAGGACAAATCATAAAACCACCTACGCCCGGACATATGTTAGTCACGTTGTACTGGTTTGAATCAGAGAATATTTCTTGTTCTAAACAATGCTAGATCCACTTAATGCAAATGCACATGGGAATATGATTCAATATTTCGGACTTTTGTCCTCGTGATTACTATATATGTACAACGAGAAAAATACCCGTCCCAGGATGGGTGAAATTCAGACATAACGATATTAAATCTTATGTTTAGCATCCTTATTATAATTTTGATCAAAATCTATGCGAAAAAAATGCCCCAGCTCCAAAAATCAATATCGCTAAAATTTTTTAAAAAACTACTTAACATTCGGCTGGTTGCTAATAGCAACTGACTTGAAACTGTCGTCATTACTACTACTTTGACCCGCGAGATTACCAAATATTAAAACAAAAGATAAGACACCTATGACATGAACGTACGAACGCAACCTGAGTTTGTTTTTCACTTTCAGATTTTACACGAGACTCGTTTCTCGCCACTGAACTTTATTTTGGTTATTTTCAAAATTATTATGCTGTTATCAATAAACCTAAATATATTTTTTATATGGATTGCTTCGTCATACATTTGGTATTTGTCTATCCTGCTACAGGGGGTTATTGATACAAAATTTTACGCTTCTTTGCTTGAAAGTAGTTCGTGTACACACAAAAGACACATATAAGGGTGAACTTACATGTACACAAGTATGCACACAGGGCAACTTTCAAGATGGTAATCTCGCCATAGAGACGCATTGACAAAACACTCATATAAATAAAAGTGAATCATTCAAACTACTTCTTGTAAACGCAAGAAAATAAATTGTTTTTATCTGTCACATATTCAATATCAAGGTTTGTAATTTATTTCGTGTATAATTCTTAGTCCAGCTTATACAACTATATAAACTTACATACACATATACTTGGCTAATCTATCTGGATGAAAACCGCCATAGTTTACCGTGAGCGGCTGGACAGACACAGGAACCAAAGGAGTCAAGTTTACTTCAGTCTTAACCTTTGGCTATCCCTAGCCAAATCTGAGAGGCAGATAAAACCAACATTTTATTTATTTTAATTAATTGAACTATTTCTTGTTTTAGCGTGTCATTATTACATTTGGTAAATTATATTAACTGGGACTTATTTTTCTCGAAAATGTTTAAACGGGTGACATATGGGGTTGGGTTGAGGCTGAATTAATGCAGAATAAAAACCCGTTTAAAAATGCCAACTATTTAGAGGGCGGATCAGGAGACCTAACCAATTTGCGACCAGAAAATGAAGACGCTTGAGTTGAAGAATGAATTATGGCCGACGCGATAGACCATCGAGAATTACCAACGACTTATATGTGGAAAGGGAATTAATAAGCCAGTTGAGATGTTCGCTTTATCGATTCCAACATTTTAATTTCAATCAATAGGCAACAATTTAACAATTGTCGCTTCCGGCTTAAGGACTCAAACTTAAATGATTCTCGGTTGAAGAAGACACTATCACCATCATAATCATAATCATCATCATGATCATCATCATCAGCAGCAGCAGCATCAGTATATGTGCAGATGAACTAAAAAGACTAATATTTCGTTAATTCTTTTATCGTAAAAATGCATTTGCTGAAGAAGACATATCATCATCATCATCATCATCATCATCATCATCATCATCATCATCCGCAGTAGCAGCATCTATGCACATGAACTCAAAAGACCCAATATTTCATGAATTCTGTTATCATAAAAATACATTTGCTGAAGAAGACACATCATCATCATTATCGTCATCACCATCATAACCACCATCATCACCATCATCATCGCCGTCGTCATCATTTACGTACATTTTCTCAATTTTTTTATTTTAAAAAATGCATTGACTATCATTATGTCAGTTCCACGTAGCTAAGAAATATCAAATCGTAGTTTCCTTTGGTTTTTATTGTTTACGGAATATCAACCCTTTTAGGTTATTTAATGTTAAGGCGCAATACCTTTTTGTTTGTATGTTTCAATCATTCAGTCTTGCAATCTTATCTTAACTGTTATATTCACACCGTTAGGACCGGTGTAACCTGCTTCGGATTCATCTTTTCAAAGTTGGGAACCTTCTAGTTGAACTTTTATAATCTTTATATCAAACTGGGAGAACAATAGTTCGAATAATCGAATAATCTAAATTATCCATCCCCATCTTGAAAATGCCGAAACATAACTTATTAGTTTGGTTCGGTTTGTCTGTTTTATCGTAGTTCATTAGTTTAATTTGGTTTGTGTTTTACGATATATTAACCCTTTCAGGGTCCGTAAATATCGAAATACAATACCGGTTGGAAACAGTTAATTACGCACAAGTTACTTTTTTTACAAATAGCTGGGGTGAAATTGTCGTTTCATGCCTTTCTCAATCGTATTTGTGAGTAAATGACGATAATAGATCTGATAGAAATTAAACTCGTCCTGTAGCAACATTTGGACGTATGTTTGTTAGAATTATGTAGAAATTTGTAATTCCATTTATAACTAGATTAAGTAAACAGAAAATAAAAATTAGGAAGCTGAGCTGACGTGTTTAGGAAGTTACGTCATGACAGGAAGTCGATGTGACAAAAAAGTCAGTAAAATCTTTCAAAATGTTAGACGTTGATACGTTCGGACGTCTTTTTCGGGCTCTTCAATCCACCCCTACGGATATGGCCTGGAAGAGATTAATACTATGCAAACGTCAAGATAAATTCATGTGATGAAAAGAAAATTCAATCGGTGAAAGAATATGAAAAGCCCAGAGCAAAATTAATGCGTTGTTTTTTCTTTAGCCGATTTAATAGTCAATATAAATACTATTGTCTTTGCGTAATTAATTGCCAACTTACGTCACGCTCTAACTATGTCGGTTTGTGAATCGCACACTATGGAATCATCGCATATATATTGTGTTAATCTGCGTACTAATACAGTTGGAACTGGTGATTATTTTTATTTATACAGACATGTACAAAATCTGCGACACTGGCATGTCGATGTTAGCGATCAACAGCTATTATAAACTGAGATTTTATAAGCCCGATTGAAATTATTTGGATTCCTATCCTGTGGAGGTTGACCTTGCCTGGCGTATTATGTATATATATATATATATATATATATATATATATATATATATATATATATATATATATATATATATATATATATATATATATATATATATATATATAAAGAGATATAGATATATATATATATATATCTCATATATATAGATATATATTATATATATATACATTATATATATTATATATAGATATATATGTGCATACATGTTTCGGTGTCACTTTTCCCAGAAATATAAAAACTTGAGTTTCTACAGATTTACATTTACAGAAACTAATACAATACATGTACGATATATATATATATATATATATATATATATATATATATATATATATATATATATATACTGAAACTACATGACCCAGGATATCATTAAAAGTATATTTCATTTTGACCAAAGAGGGTACAACATTATCGTTTGATCATTGAAATGTTGGCTATAACCTAAATCATCAATCTATTCTTAGAATGTATCTCCTTTGATCAATTGTTTAATTTAAGAAACAGTTTTGTATTTGAAGTCGGAAATAAATTGGAGTTACATATAAGATGTGCTATGCGAAAATTAAAGTAATCGAATGAGACACAGCAGATAATTATATTTTTGAAGAAGATATGTATATATATTTGATGAGGAAATACAACTGGATATTCTGACATAATCAGTTGAACAGTTGGGTGAAGGAGGAAAACATAAAATGATTTCAAATAGAAATTAAATGGCGGTTCCGAGTAATTGAAGAAAGACAATCGAGAAATGAAAGAAGAAAAAAATTGTAAACCGAATTTTAATGAGAATAAGGTAAACAGGTATTTTTACACCTCAGAAATGGACTTGACTTCAGAGATGTGGTCTATGCACTACTGCATTACGAAGTAAAGTAAAAAAGAAAGACATATGTTACCTGACCAATTAGGCTGATTAGAATCTAGTTAAAATATACATGATGAATTGGCATCTGAAGTGTACTGACAAAATATTTTAAATTAAAACAATAATAACGAAAGTAATATGTAAATTTTTTCCAGTCAGACATTAATCTTTTTCTGATATACAAAGTTTGTCAGTGGTCCATTATTTGTTAAGTTTTCCAGTTTTTCTTAAGTCGTCAATTTTTAAATAGTCCATTTTTTCTTAAGTGGTCCATTTTTAGTGGTCTATTTTTTTAAGAGATCCAATTTTAAGTGATCTATTTTATTCTTAAGTGGTCCATTTTTTACAATTTTACCAAAATATGACAGCGAGACTAAAAGCTAAGGACTCTTGTATTAAATCAGAACGCCACGATATTTCTGCGGTGATGGTTCATACAATTCTTGTTGAACTACCAATTTACGCAGAGTTTCTCATATTTCCATTTCTTTTTCTTAAAGAGTTCATTCTTGTACAATGCAACTAAAAAATGACCGACCATGAACTGAAGCCGTTCATTTTCTATTGTAGAACATACTTTAATACGACAAACTTAGACAAATGGTTTTGATCGAGTAATCGGAAGAATGCGTTCTTGATTGCGTAAAATTTATTTGGATGAGAAACAGATGAAAACCAAATATATAATTTTAAATGTTACTCATGGAATCGTAAATAAAATTCACAATCTTTTCTGCAGTCCAACTATGTTTGGCACAAAATAAACCTTCGTGAATGTTATTTTCCCAACGTTTTGACCGATGTAACCTCCAATCTTCTTCAAGTACGTCTCGTCGAATCCGAGCATCTGTACATAACTTCAAACGAAGCCTTTTAGTTAATAGTAATAATAGCTCGACGACACATCTAAACGAAGAATCAATTTAAGGATAATAAGCGCTAAGTAATAGTCAGTTCTAAGAGACAGTCTTCTGTGGGTGTATGGGTCAATCTTCAGTACAAGCGATACTAAGAATACAATTACGAATTGCTTAAGACTTCTACTCGGTCATGGCTAATGGAACGCTACGCGTTGATTAAATAAGAGATTATGTTCGAAAATCCGTAGATTCTCAAGTTTGACTTATAGGTTCTCGAGTTAGACAACGCACCTGACGAAAATCGGGGGTTACATCGATGGAAACGTTCTGAGAATAACATCCAAGATGAGAACAGTAGTCCGAATAATCCAAATAATCCAAATAATCCAAATTATCAGTACTCATCTAAAAGAATTCCGAAACAAAATAACCTTTAGTCTCTGCATAACCACCAAGTTTCAGTCATGAATTTCAAACGGTTTTTGTTTTGTCGTTGTTCAATTACATTAACGGACTCCCCTCTTGGTATTGCCCTGATTTTGGGTGGGATGACCCACTTCAGTTCAGATGGTCTTAGTAAACATGATCTTTGAGATAACCCCACAGATAAAAATCTGGAAGGCTAAGGTTTGGTAATTGTGAAGCCTATCCAGGATCACACCACCCACTGGTGAGACGTTCACCAAAGTGTCCGTGATAAGCGAAAAACTGTTGGACTTCAATGACTAAAACATAGTGGTTAAGTCAGGCATAAACTAAAGTTTATTTGTACCAAATATGATCGGATGACAGAAAGGATTGTGAATTTTATTTACGATTCCATGAGTTGCATTTATTGAGGGTATCTTGTAGCTTTTTAAGCGACAATTACGCTTAAATACACAAACGCAAAAAGCCTAACTACAGAAATCCATTTAGCTCGACATAAACCCAGATATGGTTCTAGTTACAAATTTTTATATAGTAAAACTAATAAATTTGATTATTCGCGTAATTAACATAAAGATAGTAATAAAGTCCGTAGGGTTTCTATAAAACAGTGGGTGTGCTAGTACTGCAAAAATAAGGGCAGATTATATTAAATTGGCAGTGCTACCAGGAATTGCCCGGGTTCTAATTTCTGTTAATTACGTAGATTAGAGAAAAAAAATTAAAAACAAAACAATCTGCTTAATATTGTTATTTGAAATGCCAAAGTTCATTTTGAGACAAAATCAGAGTAAAAACAATTATGCTCCGAGTTAGGTTCGAACTCACAACTGTCTCTAAGTAGGGCGCGCTAACCGGTTGACGAAATGGTGGTGTTATTAAATACAGAAACCAAACTGTCTTTTTCCTCCATCCTCATATCTCTCTCTCTCTCTCTCTCTCTCTCTCTCTCTCTCTCTCTCTCTCTCTCTCTCTCTCGCCTACTCTCTCTTTAAATTTGAATGTAGGTCAACCGCTATTAAAAAGTGCAAAGAAGGGAGCGTAATGGCCATCGAATGAATAGTGAAAACAAGCGTATGTTATTAAACTTTTCTTTTGTTTATGACTAATCAAAAATAAGATATTGAGTCGCATTAAATATTGTTGGATAACCGGTGTGTGAGTTTATATTTTAGCAGAAGGTGAATTAGTATGAGTACAAATAACCTTGCCCATGTATGTAATAAAGGAATGTTGACAAAGCGTATTCGAGAATAACCTGGCACCATAAGAAGATTGACAGGTGGGGTAATAGGGGCCAAGATTGAAAATGATACGCGGATGAGATTTCACGGATATGACGTCAGGTTGAACCAAAGCGACAGGCAAACTGGTAGATTTTGAAGAGACTGGTTTTCGATTTTGACTCGACCTGTCGTTGAGACAATGCTTCTAGGACGATATAACTTGAGTCCCGTGGTCATTGGCGCTGATGTATGTCAATCTATCTAGTTGGTACTCACATAGTGTTTTTAATGGAAATCGCTCCAGACAAAACATAAATACACTTAATGTAAGGAGCTAACAAGAACGAAATATAATTACCGCAAAGACATGAAATTCCTATTTGTCTTAGTCTTGTAAAGACCAAGGCTATAAGTAGGAGGAAAACAGTCGGCAGTTAGTTTCCTTAGACAGAAGATGTCTACTTGCCTTAGTCTTGAAAAGACCAAGATTATAAGTAGGAAGAAAACAGTCAGCAGTCAGTTATATTAGGTTAGGATTCTGTCTCTCTTATACTTAGTTAATTGCGTGTCAAGTGGAAATTGTACTCGTAACTTCTTTAACGTTTCCTCTTGATGGACCTCCTTTTCTGAAAGCATGTCTTCTCTCAATTGTTCTCACTCTAAGTTCTACGCAAAACGACGAGCCAACGCGGGTCCTAACCAGAGACTATACGACGGCGAGAAGAAGCTTATTACAAAAAGATTTGAAGCTGTAGCGAAACGCCAAACGGATCTCGACGAAGAAATTAACGTCCATAGCAAAAATATTAACTTTGATAAAATAAATTTAATAACAATGTTTTTAACAATACGGACCAATATTTGTCTAAAATGACTGATGAAATAGATTTAAATAATTAGCATGTAGTAAAAAAGGATATTAATCATAAAAGCACAGAGGAATTGCCTCTATCTCCATTTATATAAAGTTAGGTGTGTGTATGTGTTTATATATTTATACTACAAGATTCACACATAAACTAGTTAACCGATCATTATAAATCTTGGAACACAGTTGCCAGCCATAAGTAAAACGAAGTGGTCGACCATAGTGGAGGTTGACTCGAAGGCTCTCTTTTCATTAGCTACTGCACCAAGGTGTAGGGTAGATCGATAAGATTGCTCCACTTACCCTTGATTCTCACTTTATAATGCTGAGTGTTTAGTAAGGAGGCATAAAGTACCATTTTATAAGTTTTTAGTATGACTCGACCAAGGATTGAACTCTGGTCTCTCGGCACATTAACGAACACTCTTATCATTATACCAAATAAGCGTAAGAGGTTGTAATGTAGGTTATATTTAGATCAATTTAGTTGTATGGAAAGAGGATAAAAATGAGTTGGAGCCCTTCGTATAATATTTAGATCCATCGTATGTTTGTGAAATTTTAACAATAAGTAGTTGACATAAATTTAAGTTATTCGGAATATTTACGTAAGCCTTACATTTTAGACATTTAATTTCTGTAGGAGGTGGAGGGCTTAAAAGTTGTGCAAAACTGTACTGCTCGGGGGAATAATTTTACCCGTCAGGGGACGGGTATTCAAATCAATCGAATACAATTTATTTGGCAAAAAATTAGTATAGTGCAACAAGCCATGTAAAGAAACAGGTGGAAACCATTTACATCCACATACAGTCTGAATGTTGGTCCAAGGCCGCTTTCAACATGATATGGTAGTCATCGTCACGATCTCCTTGAAACACGGACAGAGAATGCTCTTTTTCTTCAATTGAGCTGAAATCGACGGTGGTACATATTTTGCGGGTGCCCACGACTTGGCGCTGGGGTGAAAAACTCCTCGAACGGTAGATTGACATTATTATAGTTTTATATAAAGATTGTCGGCAAAAAGGAATGATGTTTCCCAAACAGTTTAAACCTCAGAATTTAATTTCTTAGGGTGGAAATATATCAGATGAAATCCCCGGTGAAAATGTGAAGGGGGGGGGGGGATATAAAGAAGTTGTTTCAACTGGATGTGTTTCGGGTGTATGTGATAGTAATAATAACATTCGGATTAGGATTTTATGGGATACGGATGCTTCCCAATCTCTAATTTTAAAATGTTGTTCACCATGCGAACTTAATTCACACAGAGAAAAGTTTATGAGTCTTAAACGTGTTCGTAATACAGCGGTTAAAATTCCTTTATATCGTATTAAGCTTGTAGGAAGTTTAATCACGTATTACGAGTCTGAGTTGTTCCCAAGATATCAATGGAAAGTGTCTCTAAGTTATTAGGAAATGAACTGGCTGGCAGTAAGAACTACCATTCATCCTCAAAAATCTGTTAGCCCCAGCATATTTCATTATTGTATGATAACACGTGCTATGAATAAGACTAGAGTTAATTAAAATCAAAATTTGTGGCTTGTATCAAAGATTTTAAAATTCTGGCGGGAATATTAATTCGTCTATTTCTAACAACCATACAAGTAAATGCAACTTTGAAAATTAAAGAGCTCATAATAAGTGCTCCCTTATCTATCTATCTATCTATCTATTTGTCTATCTATCTATCCTACTAAAAGTATGTGCATTTTGTTTGCTATTTTGTATGTTTGTTTGTTCGTCTCCGTGCACACTAAATAATGTCACAAACAGATGACGTCATACGCTCAAACAGAGTTGAAAGACAATGGACAACTCATTTATAAAGTCGCAAAGGGAAGACGTTACTAATGGATGATGTCATCTACTAAAACAGGTGAAACACTCAGTGAGGCGATCCTTTTATTTCGTCATAAATGCTGAAGTAACAAAAGGATGTCGTCATTCTCTAAAGACGTGGAAGTGGATATTTTCGAAAAGTCAGAAGTGATTGGTTTCATGACGTTTTTTTTAAACAAATAACAACAAAACAGTGGTGTGGAGACATGTTTGAAAATTTCGCTCCACTTTGAAAACAAGGAAATAAATATCTACCGGAAACTTCTCAACTTACAGTCTTCTTTATAAGTGTTAGTGATTTGGCTTCAGGCTAGCGACCTGTCCCTGTAAAATAGCCTTGCTACGAAAACAGTCAAAAGTATGTCAAATTCAAACTTTTATGAATGCGATGGATCACTTTGACTGCCTCATATGACTCAGGGCAAGGAGTAGCTAAGTCTAAGTCTAACTAATTCATTAAAACAGAACATAGATGACCCGTAACCCTTTGGTTCACGGGTCATCTGTGCGGACAGTGACTGTAAATATATATACTAGACGAACAGTCGGTGTGAAAATTAGAAAAAGTTCCGATATATTTTGTTGAAAATAAAGCAGCCATTAGAAAGTAGAAACTTTCTCATATTGGAGCTACCGAAGATTGGGCTTCTCCAAAATTATTAAATCTGCTTACGAGACCCCTGTTAGAGGTAATTTCGGAAGTAATAATACTTGCAAGAAGATATTACAGCAAGTGTATACGGAGGTACGTCTCTGAATATATACGATTTTTTTACATTTGTCAAGTAGTAGGTCAACAAAATCAGAATATTAATCTATTCCTGCGTTTCAAGAACGCTTTCGTCGTGTGATTGCCGATGATTCTCTTCCTCTACTCATGTTAGATATTAAGGTGGGTACGTTCTCTGGTAGATATATTAGCTAGTACACGTTAGTGATTTCGACAGAAAGGTCATTACGGATCAAAGAATTGACTGCTGTATCGTGAAAAAAAGAAGACGATGATATTTAACAGAATATGATGTCAGAAAAGTTGTAAGTGAAGTAAGTGAAGCCTAACTCTCAGTCTCGTGGGAGCGTTGAAGAGACAACAACTATTAATTATGCTATACAGAAACGTTTATGTAATTAAGCGATGCCCTAGACACATAATTAACTCTCCTTTTCTTTATTTCTCTCTCCTTTGACCTTTCAGTCACGAAGGGAATTATTTTGTTGAATAAATCATCCTTTCTCTAAGAAGTGTACTGTCTTATTAATTGCATAATTGCTGTAAGAAAGTACACCCGCGGCCTTTTTTTCCAGCTAACGAAATATCTTCGGTGCGAGGAAGAAAGCAACCACACACTCACACAGCGACAATTATTCTCAACCAGACAGCCTCAGCGAAAGTATAGTTTAAATTTGATAAAATTACTTGAAAACTAAATGATTATGCGATCCTCAAAACTAAATTGGGAAATCAATATATTTTAACGGTTTAGCGGTTTTGCGTTGTCCAACAATGGTCACATCCCAAGTTTGTCAGGTTAAATCTAGTGTCAGGATAATTTCAGTTAGATGGAAGTAATCGATACGACAATGATACAACGTAGGTATCTATTTTGACAATAATTCCCAGGTTGCTACCCCGATTGTCTGACCATGCTATTAGACAGAATGAGCACTGAATTCCGAATCAAATGTGTTTGGTGAACGAAAAGGCCATTGAAATAGAGGACGTATAAACCAGTGATATATAAGGGCGTGACAACGGACAATCTCTTTGATGTGAATTCTCCGTAATCAAACTCCTCAGACCAATAAATGAGAGAATGGTGTGCTATCACATAAATAGCACCGACGAACTTTGAGGTATAGCATCGTAAAAAAGCCAATGACTAAATAGCGCCGCCGCCGCCGCCGCCGCCGCCGCCGCCGCCGTTAGACATGTCTCACTCTTACAACAACTACGGTCAACCAATATCCTTTATGACTACGTCCCTTCAAATCTTGACGTGTACTATTGATTCACTCTCGGATTCAATAACAGATACACATGTGCGTGTTCCTCGAAAAACTAATATTTATTACACGAACCCTACCCGGTGTAGCCCTGTAGGGTTTTTGCTTGCAAGTTGTATTTTCTTGTTGTTTTCGTCTAAACTATTTTGTTTCTTTTACCAAACTATTTTTTTATTACAAACATAGGAAAGTAAATCCGTATTGACGAACAGAGAGTTAAAGATTACGTCCATATGAAAATAATTCCGACCCGGTCAAAGTATTTTCTGAAAGGAATTAAATCGAATTAATTACATTTTATAGTTCTAATAACATGCTGTAACGATCCACCAAAAGAACTGTCTAACAAAAATCAAAGATTGATTTTGTAAGAAGAACGCTATCGATGACAAAGAAAGGATAAAGAGATGGACTTTACTATACATGTTAGATATAAGTATTTCTTTATTAGCTGAATTACACGTTTGGGAAGTAAAGTTCTTTCGTATATTATCGATGATAAAAATTGAGAAAAAGGCTGACTTTACTTTATATATAAGGTTACATTTTTTATTGTAATATAATATGATATAATACAATATCATATAATATAATATCGGTGTAATTAGCATATCTACAGTCTCCTTTTTATTATTAAATTAAACTATTTTAGTTCACGGTCAGAAAAATGAAAATAAGAAAATATTCAAATGTTTCAACATACGAAGTATGTCTGTAAATCTACAGGACTTGTGTTACGAGGAATTTATTTAAATCTTAAGCACTTGACAAAATTAGACACAAGATCCGTTTTGAATGTGTGGAAATTCCAACTCATCTAAAACGGAACAAAAATAAAAATTTCATCAATCTCGAAGAATTTCTTCTTCTCTGATTAAGTAGAGAACAGATACGAGACTATAATTATTAATTCGTAAATCAATGACCAATTTAATTTATAAATTAGGTACAAGGCCATCAAATGTTCGGGTGGTCGGTCGTTGGTCAGCCTCTGTCTATTTTACTTTAAACTAGACGCATTTGACCTATTCTTACAAATATTGTTTCTTTAATTACTTCACAATGTGTTCATCACTTTCACTTCAGCATTCACTAGAATACCACATTTACTCTATGGACTACTCTACTAAAAATATCCACAATGGTTTCTATTGAATTTAATTTACAAATCTCTCTCTCTCGCTCTCTCTCTCTAGATAGATAGATAGATAGATAGATAGATAGATAGATAGATAGATAGATAGATAGATAGATAGATATTAAATAAATAAATATTTTAATTTCTACAGACATATATGTTTCATGTTCACTAACAGTCATCAGTGCGGATGATGTAACTGTACCACTGGTCGAACGATTATACCCCCGGACTCGAATACCTCGAATCTAAGCTTCTTACACCTCAGGCGTCTGGACAGCCACATTTCAAATATGAGAGAAATAAGCTGTATGTATTTTTTAATTTATAAACATAGTAAGAAGCAGACAGTGTTCTATCTACCCAAAGGCAGAGAACTAGCAACGTGCTTAATTTGAATATTTTGTTATATTTCTCTCAACGTGTTCGACTTAAACGTAGCGTAATAATTATTTTTTAATAAATAAATATTCAAATATTAACAGACATATATGTTTCATGTTTACCAACAGTCATCAGTGTGGTGGATATAATTGTACCGCTGGTCGAATGATTCGAACCCCGGACCTGAATATCTCGAAACCAAGCTACTTACCGATCGACCGTATGTATGTATACAATTTAATTGATAAATAATGGGGAGTGGGACATTAAACAAACACACCACAAAAAAGAGATAAAAACAAAGAAACCAAATACAAACCTGGTTAGTAAGACTCTGACAATACTTTCTAAAAAAAAGGACCGCCCACTGTTTTCCGGTTTGCATGAAATCCAAATCAAGTAGGCGATCTCCAAATAGGTTTGGAAATTAAATAGGAGGAAATAATACACTTTGATCCAAACAAGAAGACAATTTATGAACTTTACCATCCTTCTCTTCCACGAATCTATGCACTGCTGGAAGGATTCTTTTGAGTGACGTCCAGCTACGTCATTTCGGCTTTCTTGATTGACTCAACGCCTTTAAAATACATCCGCTTGACGAACAACTTGTGCTGGCTAAAACAAAAATGTCACAGGGAGTAAGATCAGGTGAATGGGATGGTGGTTAAAATACGGTGATCGTCTATTTGGCCAGAAAGTGCCAGATGCTTAGGGCGTCGTGAACAGGTGCATTGTCTTGGTGAAGGAGAGAATGTATAAACTAAGGCATGTAAAAAACTTAATTTATGCAAAAGCTACGATTTTAGAGTTTTATACTCTAAGATATCCTGTTAAATTATAACACCATGTGTGTATCCTTCTTTCGCTTACAGCCCACTCAGCACACAGCACATTCATCCTGTTATATTTTCAGAAACACCTCGTACGTTTGATATGATAGTGTAAAAATATAGAATTATTTGGTCGAGTAAAGGTCAGCGTTGGAGATGAGATATATTTTTTAAGAATTTGACCTTTAAAGAAATTTCTAATAAGAATATAAAAAAAAACATTTTCAATAAACTAACCAAAAAATTATTTTAAACAAAAGCTTTAGTTTGGAAAAGGAAAAACGAGATGATTCAAACCCTGAAGATTAGAAATGCATCCTTATTATAATGGTGATGTAGTGTGTGTTTGTAATCAAATCTCGGAATGTATGCTATGTTATCTGACAAATCTGGTATTGTCCAGGAATGAATGGAGACGTCTGTGTACTCCTACTTTGCGCTCTAAACCCTATAGTACTATTTTCTATTATTTTTATTCTTTAAAATAAAGTTAACTGTCATCTCTGTTGTTCATGAGTATTCGAAGAGAGCATGATATTATTTTGAAAAAAGACTATTCTAAAATTACATATGTTTAATATTTAGAAGGCTCTGACAATGCCATGTGAGGTAATGGGTACCGAGTGAATTAGAAAAATTTGTGGTTAGAAACGAGATGATAATAGACATCAAGAGATAATATGTTATGTAAACATTTTATTCCTTTTCAGCTTAAATTTTCATCTTCAATCAACTGTTTGTTATATGGTGTCTAACGTTTTCTAATATTTCGAGGTCAATCACCTCCTTTTCAAAATGAATTCACATCGAATCCACCTGTGTGTCGTGTGTTGGCTGGATTTCGGTAACATTTTGATACAATGATTAATGTATAGTCTTGCAAATAAAACCGGAAGTGTTTATTCATTTTGGGGGTTTTGGTTTCAGTTTTAATTTTTATTTATTTGTTTTTGTTGTTTTTTATTTGTGTTAATATGATGTATATTTGTTTATTCGCTTTTTTATTTTATTTTTATGTATAATCTATTTATTTAGTATGAACTTTGCTTAAATTTAAGTTATTTATATAGGTTGAAATACTGTATGGCGATAATAGTGTGTGTATTAATAGCAGCATTACAATTGAGTTTCCCTTAAATGGTCGGTTGGTGTGATCTTATATTATAGACGCATATTTGTGTGTATGTTTATATATTTATTTTTAATGTTATGTTTCTATTTGTTCATTTATATTTTGTTCTTTAATATAAATTTCTTTGTAGAATAAGAATGCTCGTAAGTGTAATTAAAATTATATATTTATACATATACATATACATATATATATATATATATATAACTTTTTTTATTTATATTCAGAATCTTATAAAATCTCGATTTATTTCTATTTTTTGTAAGGTTATGTGAGTTGATATTATATATTGATATTAAAGATACGTATACAATTTTAATGTAATTAAGGCTGACAGCAGTACTTTTGAAGAGGAACATGTTATAAATGTAATTTACAATACTTTTTGATATCTGAATACCGCAAGCTGCCCTGCAACAATGCCGTTTAAAGAGGAAAAGAAAAAAATCCGGACTTTATCGTCGTTAACCCAAAGAAATAAACTTATTAGGACTTATGCAGAATTAATACTTAGGAAGGGGCGTTATTGTTATTTATTCACAGACACACATGAAATATCCTATCTATAATAGCGGCAGGTACTGCTCTTAGTTAATATTCCAGTAGACAGCCCTGAAAGGCGGACGAAACGGCTTCGCTGGTAACCCTCTCATTTGTATATGTTTTTACTATTGTTGTTTGTTAATATATGTTTACTCAATTTATCTCTTTTGTCTTTATTTGCGGTGCCTTACAAGGCTATAACAGTAGTGTGCATTGCTAGAATGAGGCGTGTTATGAAGATAGATTATGTGATCCTAAGGTTAACTATATTCCTATTGGCTGCAAGTAGGTTAATATAATATAAATAAATACAACCATTAAATTCCTTGTATTTATTATAAAGAGAATGTGTGTTAAAACTTTGTATACAGACAGACAGAAATACAGAAAGAGAGAGATACCACATAAATGTTATAGATTTGCGGTGTCTATAGCTTCCATTGGGTGATTCATTTAAATCTCAAAGTCTAAACGGATCTGTTTAATTCAGTTTTCATTTAATAGTTCTATGCTATTTATGTATGATCTGTTAAGATTTACCAAAGGAGCATGGTTACAGTCAAACCGCCCCTAGAGTACAACCCTTCTACATCGTAGTACAGGCAGTAACAACGTGGTAGTATCAGATCTGTGCGGCTAACACGGCTCTGGTGTAACTCCAGAAGAGGTCAACATTAGAATCCATCGTCAGCTGTTCGTTTCTGTGTGTGGCAAGCAAGAGTGTGTCAGCCGTTGAATCGTAAACCCATGGAGTAAACAGCGTGTGCAACAGTCATTACTTTGTATGTTCTGGGGCAAACCTTCCCCGACTTCGTATGCAACTGTTGAACCTTGCTGCTCTGAGTGCCGGGAGTTAAAACCTGCAAGCTTACAGATATAACGAATAGCAACTGCAAACTAGACAATCACGAGGCACGATCTCTATGCAGAATTCCGATTCGCTCAACAACAATAATAACAATAGTCAAACCGCCAATACAATGACATACAATTAATTTCTATAGAATCGTAAGGTAGAGTCATCAAAAATGAATCAATATACAAAAGAAATCGCTAAATGATTATAAGTATTATTTTTTAATCACAGAATATAAAATCCAATTAGTTGAGACGGTGTACAATGGAACCGCGATCGAAAAAGCGCCTGATTATTTGTCATATACCTATTGAAAACAATTTATTTTCTACAATTTAACATATCATTCAATAATTCCCGGGCCTAACTGATGAAGTAACAATTTTTATGCAAAATTCGACTTTATTCATAAACATAGTCCGTTTCCAGGAGGATTTTTCGTACAAATAGGGCACCGCTTATTAACACTCAAAGGCCACTCAACTCGACCATAAGTGTTACTCAGTTTGTAAAGTGGACGGTGAAACAACACCATGATGGTTTGTGGATGATGATTGAAACTTAGTATATTTTGAGTGTTTAAGAGCGTACTCGACAAGAATTTGTAAACATTGCACTTGAAAACGAGCATGTTATAGTCAGATGAGAAGCAGTCCCGTGGTATTGTGTTCAACAGACGGAGAGTTCTTAGAAATATACTTTGTCTGTGAAAGTTCCGTTTAGATTTTAATAGACATAGAAAGAAAGTAAAATATTGAAGCTAGACGAGTTTTGGATGTGAATATGAATACAATAGAGGTAACCAGAGATTGGATCTCATTCGAATAGCTATCATTGAAAGATCGAAAGAATAAAGAAAAACTAGCAGCGTCTCTTCTGTGAGAAAGATTCTGTGGGGACAGGAAGAGGACATCCTGGAGCCTTCCTGTTGTGTTTCGTCGCATTCTAATAGGTTTGGGGGTGTCTTTCCTTCTCTGACACCTCCCAACATTATATTTAATACTTAATACATATATATATATATATATATATATATGTGTGTGTGTGTGTGTGTGTGTGTATTTATCTGTAAAACATTAATAAATACATATATATATATATATATATATATATATATATATATATATATATATATACATACTCAAGCCGCGACATCAGTAGCATGATAATTAAAATATATTCAAATCAGAAGGCATATGCACTAAAATAGTAACTAAATTAATACAAGTAATGAAAGAGTTCAATTAAAATGTCAGAATAGAATACTTAGTAATTTGCATATATATATATATATATATATATATATATATATATATATATATATATATATATTGCGTCTGAAGTTATAACAATTTTGATTTACATACACACGGGAATCTGAAATGTTAATATGACATCAAAGGTAGCATCTTTTATTGTTGGTATTAATTTCAAATATTGCTGTTTTATTTCCTGAGTTGTTAAATATATATATATACACACACACATGTATATATATATATATATATATATATATATATATATATATATATATATATATATATATATATATATATATATATATATATATATATATATATATATATATATACATACATATTGCGTCTGATGTTATAATGAAAAGCAACATTTTCTAAATAATTTTAATTTACATACACACGGGAAGCTTAAATTTTAATATGACATCCAAAGTAGCATTTTGTGTTGTTAGTATTACATTTCAAATATTGTTGTTTTATTTTCTGGGTAATAAAAAGAATTTACTAAGGTAAAAAGTTATGAAAATTCTGATATATATATATATATATATATATATATATATATATATATATATATATATATATATATATATATATATATATATTATGGTATTTTTCATTTAAACGTTTTTTATTTTGTTTGTTTTTAAATAATGGAAAAAGGTTAATTTTAAAAGACATTAAACAATTCACCAAGATTATGGCATGATTACATTAGATCTGTCAAATCAGATCGTTGGAAGTTACTCGACCACCCGTGTCCATTTGGGCAAGTATTTGTTTTATATATATATATATATATATATATATATATATATATATATATATATATATATATATATATATATATATACAGACAGACAGGTAAACCTTTAACAATCAAATGCACATAAGCGCTTAAGGATAAAAAAGCATCTGCTTTCATATTTACTATAATAATAATGTAAAAAATATCCCGAGAGAATCATTTCAAATTATAGAAAAGTATTTAAGTATCAACATCTTAAATAAAATCTCTATAAAAATCATTTACTCCACAATACCCAACGTGTCCCAAACAATAATAATGTCTAACAATAAGAAAATTAAAACTGCTCAAACAACCCCCTCCCCGTCAGCCCCTACTAACAACTGTCATTACCAAAATAGACGACCATGCCCGTTCAATAATGATTGTAGGCACAAAGATGTAATTTATGCCTGCACAGTAACTTAATTCTATTATCACACTAACGCACTAAATAATACTAGTACACTTAGATCTTCTCCATCCATTATCTAAACTTAGTACATAAGATTTTACTCCAAACAATAATCCTTCTGACATATCAGTAAATAATGTTATCACCCGAAAAATACAACGTCATATAATAACTTCTTCAAATAACATAAACCCTCTCTCTAACTAACACATCTATATCATCACTGCAGGTAGATCTAATATTGTAAGTTGCATTCCTACTGAAATAGTTACTCCTCTTAAAATCCACACCTATATTGGAGCATCAGCGACCCCGTTCAAATGTCGCACTTCAAACCATATATATTCTTTCAATAGAGATGATAATAAGTATAATAGGACGTCTCTAACTAACCTAATTAAAACTTCAAATCTAAAAATATCCCATATTCATTTGGCTGGTCTATCTTGAAAAAGTCAATGTCATATACACCAGGCTCAAACGTTGTCAATTATGTATCGATTTAACTGTGATAGTTATCATTTCCCTTAAAAGTAAAAATATAATAAATTACAAAAGCATGTAGACATAAAATAGATATAAATATAGCCAATTGTAAACTCTAAATGATACACTACCTCCTTCTAATACTTAAATTAACTCGCTGGATATAGTGATCTTTTCTCTTAAAATATCCTCTGACATTTAAATAACCCATATTAATGTTTAAAATTCATTTTTACATACATTTAATTTTTATTTAATGCTATAATCTTAAATAATCTACCTCCTTAATAATTTATATTCTTTATTTTTTAAATCCTTTCAATTTATTAACACATTAAAGATATTAACTTAGATAACTGTTACCTCCAAAGCATATACCCATTTCCTAATCTATATTGTCTCATTTAATATATTTCTCACTTCATAGCATTATCCTATATAATCAGTTTATTTTTAAATCTCATCTGTTTTTTACTTACCCATATAAATGTTTTTTTTATTTGACTTTTCACATACATTTTTTTATGTTAAATTATTTCATACGAACATATTAAATAGATTACCCGCTTAATTAAGTCATATTCCATTTTTGAACATATTTAATTTTAAGCATACCAGTAATATATTGCCTAATTTTTAAATATGATCACTTTTTCAAAAAAACTTTTGATTACGTGTGTTGATACACATTTTTAATGTTAATCCTTAAATTAAATAGCAAATATAGCTTTATATATATATATATATATATATATATATATATATATATATATATATATATATATATATATATTATAATATAAAATGGACGTTAAGATACTTTGCTTGAACTTTCAATTTTAATTAAATTTGATTGACACCTTATTTTATTATATCATTTTATATTATAATATTAATGCTCTATCCACTATATTGAGCTTCAGTTTTTATCCGGATGTTTTCACTAATTATAAGATATTAGTTGACGCTTATATATTTTGTTGGATTACTTTATATATATATATATATATATATATATATATATATATATATATATATATATATATATATATATATATATTTATTAATATTAAATAAAGTGTTACAACAACATCCGGACCAAGGTTTCAGATCCGAGAAAATCGGACCTTCATCAGCGGAGTCGTATAGCTTAATGAGTGAGAACAACCGCCAGGAATTTCAAAATATTGTCCGTTGGAAAGATGGAACACTTTCAGATTTAAAATTGTCACGTGCGTGGAATATTCGTAGTCAGTTATGGAAAAGTTACAGATCAAAAAAACAGCAACGCTGTACATCGAAAAAGCAAGAAATTAAATGGGAATAACGTTAACAGTTAGACAGATGGGAACCTAGCATGTTTAAATTGTCACGTGCGTGGAATTACGTGGCCGTTATGGAAAGTATTAAAATTTAACTAATAGAGACGCTATATATCTTATCGAAAGTAAATGGAGATAACGTTAAAAATAAAAATAAAAATAAATATATATAACTGTTTTTAAATTTTTAATTTGTAAATTTTTTAAATTTTTTAAATTTTTAATTCTAATTTTTATTTTTTTTTATTTTTTATTTTTTTTTAATTTTTAAATTTTTAATTCTAATTTAAAATTTACAATGTGGAGTATCCCATATCCCCATTTTTCCTTTTCTTGCCTTTTATCTTTTATTTTTATTTTTACACAATTTTGTTATCATTTATTTTATCTAACAGTGTATTTATTTCATCTTTATTTATATTTATTTTTCTTCATTTTTCTTTATTTTTCTTTATTTTTCTTTATTTTTCTTTATTATTTTTCTTTATTATTTTTCTTCATTTTTCTTCATTTTTCATTTTTCATTTTTCATTTTTCTTTATTTTTCTTTATTTTTCTTCATTATTATTCTTTTTCATCTTTCTTTATCCCCCCTTTTATTATTAGTACCTTAATTTTTTTATGATTAGTACCATTACGACTTCATAAATTTATAAATGGTGTGACTACAATTTATTTAATTATAAGTTTTATTTTTAATGATTTATTATTTAATATTTAATATTTTTAGAAATAATTTATTACATTAGCATATTATTTCAATATAATTTTTAATTTTATAATTTTATAATTTATATATTTTTTAACTTAATATAATTTTATTTTTATTTTTATTTTTATTTTTAACGTTATCTCCATTTACTTTCGATAAGATATATAGCGTCTCTATTAGTTAAATTTGAATACTTTCCATAACGGCCACGTAATTCCACGCACGTGACAATTTAAACATGCTAGGTTCCCATCTGTCTAACTGTTAACGTTATTCCCATTTAATTTCTTGCTTTTTCGATGTACAGCGTTGCTGTTGTTTTGATCTGTAACTTTTCCATAACTGACTACGAATATTCCACGCACGTGACAATTTTAAATCTGAAAGTGTTCCATCTTTCCAACGGACAATATTTTGAAATTCCTGGCGGTTGTTCTCACTCAATTAAGCTATACGACTCCGCTGATGAAGGTCCGATTTTCTCGGATCTGAAACCTTGGTCCGGATGTTGTTGTTACACTTTATTTAATATTAATAAATATCATGCTCTTATTAATTATTTAGTTAATTTTACTTTTGCATTAATAATTGAGCACTCTGCTGGGAAACTCTCCCAATTAAGAAATACGGAATATAGCCCCCAGGATGTCGTACAGTAGTATACTGACAACCCGACGGTCGAGCACTCTCGAGAGATTTACCCACACTACAGAAGCAAGCTTTATAGAGATTTTACACGACCAGAACAACTCACAGAGTATGGAAAAATACACACTTAAATACTCGCCTAAAAATATCCCGACGCCGAGTAATCAAGTATACACCAGAACCCTCCTTACTAAAATTGAAGAAGTCGTCAAAAAGATGAGATGGAAAATTTGGAATAGCAACAGGGAACAGCCATTAAAAGAATACTATGGCCTCAAATCCATTAAATACCCGAGCAAAATACAAGACTTGGATGAATTCGAAAAAGACCTGCTAGATATAATCCCGTCTTTGGTATTCCATAACCGACCAAATAACTTTCAACAGACTCTTAAAACAGACATCAGAAACCTAAAACGTAGCAAGGATGCACTGGTCTTCTCGGACAAAACCAACAATATATACAGAATGACACCAGAAAAGAAATCCCTGCTGACGAACAACACTATCTCCGAGAAATACCAACTAGCTAACCGAGGGACCTACCAAAATATCAACCGAGAAGCTACGGATCTGGCTACGAAATTGGGTATTGAATATAGGACCAACCTCTTAACTGAGAGGAAAGCCTTTATCACTTTGAAGGACCATAAGAAAAACTTTGCAAATAGACCAACTTGTAGACTAATAAACCCAGCAAAGAGCGAGATCGGCATGCCTAGCAAAATAATAATTAAAAATATTGTTAAAACAATTAAAGCTAATTCTATTCTCAGGCTCTGGGACAATACTAACACCGTTCTACACTGGTTCAAAGACATCCCAAACAAACAAAGATGCAAATTTACCCAATTTGATATAGTGGATTTCTACCCCTCCATCACTAAGGAATTACTAGATAAAGCACTAAATTTTGCATCCACTTACAAAAATATCAGCGAGCTTGAATTGGAAACAATTATGCATGCCAGACAAACCTTACTGTTTTCCAAAGGAAAAAGCTGGGTGAAGAAATCCAACCCCGAGGACCCTTTTGACGTGGCGATGGGTGCCTATGATAGTGCGGATGTCTGCGATTTAGTCGGTCTGTTCATTTTAAACTCACTCGGATGCAAATTTCCCAACCATTCTTTCGGATTATACAGAGACGACGGACTGTGCCTCTCTAGAGACAGCAATGGTAACACACTAGACAGACTCAGGAAGGACATGATAAATTTTTTTCTTAGTTTAGGTTTAAAAATCACCATTGACACAAACATCAATACAGTACATTTCCTAGACACTACACTAAACCTAGCAGCCGATACACACAGTCCATTCCATAAACCGAACGAAACGCTCCATTATATTAATAAGGGCTCCTGTCACCCCCCTCAATTTTCAGGAATATGGTCCCTAACATCAGTAGAAGAATTTCTGATCTCTCATCCAACCGAGAAATTTTTGAACAATCGGCGCCATACTATAATGAGGCACTCCTTAAGAGCGGATTCAAAGATAAAATTTCATATATGCCCACCCAACACTGTAACACTAGGAACCGCAACAGAAATAGGAACATTATCTGGTTCTCCCCTCCTTTTTCTCTAAACTGCAAAACTAAGGTAGGCCAAACCTTCCTTAAATTATTAGATAGACACTTCCCACCACAGCACAAATTCCACAAATTTTTTAACAGGAACTCTATAAAAACTAGTTACTCGTGCTTCCCATCTATGAAGAAAATGATAACAGCCGAACCTAAACCAATAGAGGATACAGCCTGCTCCTGTACAACCAGAGATCAATGCCCCTTGGATGGGAACTGCAAAGTAACATCAATAGTATACGAGGCGAGCATTTCCAGACAACCAACGGACAAGAAGGAGATATACATTGGGATGACAAAGGGCATGTTTAAGCAAAGACTATATGCCCACAGGCATACCTTCACATATAGAGATAGAGTAAATACAGCTTTAGGGGCCCGTGTATGGGGACTAAAGGATGAGGGAACACATTTTACCATCAGTTGGAAATTAATAGAAAGACGAAAACCATATTCCCCAATATCAGGCCGCTGAGCACTTTGCGATGCTGAAAAATATAACATCTTGCAAACCATCAATGACTCTAACATTATATGCCTAAACAAAAAAGGGGAGATATATGAGGACTGTATCCACAGAAGAAAGGCACTTCTGATAAATTGGGCAGAACAAAATACATAAGTCATAACCGCAGAGTACCCAGAATACGGACTTTTAGGATTTCGGATTTCACAATGATGAATTCGCCTTCCGAATTTCGGATTGAACTGTATGGTATCCCGACTGTGGCCCTAAACTCTATTTCCATTATTGCATGTTTTAATTATGGATGGTTTTTATATTTATGTATATAACTGTTTTTAAATTTTTAATTTGTAAATTTTTTAAATTTTTTAAATTTTTAATTCTAATTTTTATTTTTTTAAATTTTTAAATTTTTTTAAATTTTTAAATTTTTAATTCTAATTTAAAATTTACAATGTGGAGTACCCCATATCCCCATTTTTCCTTCTCTTGCCTTTTATCTTTTATTTTTATTTTTACACAATTTTGTTATCATTTATTTTATCTAACAGTGTATTTATTTCATCTTTATTTATATTTATTTTTCTTCATTTTTCTTTATTTTTCTTTATTTTTCTTTATTTTTCTTTATTTTTCTTTATTATTTTTCTTCATTTTTCATTTTTCATTTTTCATTTTTCTTTATTTTTCTTTATTTTTCTTCATTATTATTCTTTTTCATCTTTCTTTATCCCCCCCTTTTATTATTAGTACCTTAATTTTTTTATGATTAGTACCATTACGACTTCATAAATTTATAAATGGTGTGACTACAATTTATTTAATTATAAGTTTTATTTTTAATGATTTATTATTTAATATTTAATATTTTTAGAAATAATTTATTACATTAGCATATTATTTCAATATAATTTTTAATTTTATAATTTATATATTTTTTAACTTAATATAATTTTATTTTTATTTTTATTTTTATTTTTATTTTTAACGTTATCTCCATTTACTTTCGATAAGATATATAGCGTCTCTATTAGTTAAATTTGAATACTTTCCATAACGGCCACGTAATTCCACGCACGTGACAATTTAAACATGCTAGGTTCCCATCTGTCTAACTGTTAACGTTATTCCCATTTAATTTCTTGCTTTTTCGATGTACAGCGTTGCTGTTGTTTTGATCTGTAACTTTTCCATAACTGACTACGAATATTCCACGCACGTGACAATTTTAAATCTGAAAGTGTTCCATCTTTCCAACGGACAATATTTTGAAATTCCTGGCGGTTGTTCTCACTCATTAAGCTATACGACTCCGCTGATGAAGGTCCGATTTTCTCGGATCTGAAACCTTGGTCCGGATGTTGTTGTTACACTTTATTTAATATTAATAAATATCATGCTCTTATTAATTATTTAGTTAATTTTACTTTTGCATTAATACTTGAGCACTCTGCTGGGAAACTCTCCCAATTAAGAAATACGGTATATATATATATATATATATATATATATATATATATATATATATATATATATATATATATATATATATATATATATATGTATATATATATATATATATATATATATATATATATATATATATTAATCCACCCCTTATAATATATATTTTATGTTCTACTTCTAAAATAATTATCTCTCTTTATGTCTTTTTGATTAGACTACATATTTAGCGATAAATCCAGGATTTCTGCAGAAATGTTTTTTTATCTAGAAACAACGCCTGTATCTTTTTTACTTTTATATCCCAAAAAGATGTTTTTCATATTTTAAACATAGTATCTTCTGACGGTTATTTGATCAATTTTATATTTCAAAAGTAACTCTAAATGCTAAATTATTGTCACTATTATGAATATAGATTCTTTAATTAGATTTAATTAGATTTTAAATTACATCAATTTAATGTTTCCGTTCGACTACTCATTTCGTTTTTAATATTTTTTCTACCAAGGAACTATATTGTTTGCAATGACATTATTCATATATTGATCTCTTACAAATTCACTCACTTTATTATAAACTGTTTTTTCGTTAGACTTGATTCTGATGAATCTTCTGATACTACGAATTTCGAATGTTGTCATCTGGACTCTATTGGATTAAAACTAAATTTTCACTTTGTCTCTGATTGATCCCCTGGAGAATTACATGGACACATTGTATTTTCTACCTAACTTTCGTTAAAGATGTCTATTTTTACAACTTTAATATGTTTACATTTTTTTATTTATTCTACAAGTAATGCATTAATTTACTGATGTTTCTCATCTGATGAAAAAAAATTATCTTTAAAAATTCATGGATTAAGGAAATACTTTTTTATATCTCTTGCTTAAATATCTGATTAAATAATAAATATTGTATTTTATCCAATTTTTATTTTCATCATCCTTTTAGTTTTTATGTTAATGCTATATCCATTATATCGAGCATCCTCTTATCACGATAGGATCTAATATACAGATAAAATATTTATCTTTATTGTTTCTTTGAAATATATATATATATATATATATATATATGTATATGTGTAGAATGAGATGGAGAGTGTGTGTTAGAGAGATAGCGAGAGAGAGAGAAATATATATATATATATATATATATATATATATATGAGGGGTATGTGTGTGTATGTATGTGTGTGTTACTTTCGTTTTTTAAACTCATACGGAGAAGTACATTTGCCCCAAGGTGTGTCATTAGTTTAGCCACAGATGAAGGGTGGTATCCCCGGCGGAAACTGTCACGTGATTAAGGGAAATTAAGAAGCGGACACAGACAGAAGACAAATCGGGAAGGTTCGACGGACGTATTCGGAACTGTTCATTAGAGCTTTTCGATAGTCTATTTTTAACATCCCTGGGAGTGCTCGACTTTAATTTCATAAAAGGGACTTATTATAATATTTATAAATAAATATTAAATTATTTATAACCTACAGACGCTAGCGTTTCAAGCTTATTGCTCTCATCAGTGCAGGAAAGTAAAAATTTCAGACGGTCGGTAGTTCAAAAACATATTAATAAATTATTACAAATTATGCTGGCTACGGACGTTTAAGAAATAGTAATTGTCTAGTTGTTTATGTAGACAATACTATTGTGTCTTCAAACATAAGTGGACAATTAGTATTTCTGAAACGTTCGTAGCGAGCATATTTTGTAATAATGAAGTAATATGTTTTTGAACTTGTTCTGGTTAAAAAAAAAATATTAAATAATTAATAACATTATTATAGCTCTTTACCTCGGCGAAAATAGAGCTGATTACACTAAAAGGTCGATTGTAAATTCCCCCCAGTGTGAAATACTATGGGAATAAGTATTAAATTATGAAACTACTTTTAATTGTAATATATATATATATATATATATATATATATATATAGTATGTGTGTGTCAATACTGAAGAGTCTTAAATACAGTGATACAAACCGAAGAGCCGTTCTTAAAATGTTGAGAAAGAAAATTTTAAATCTGAAACAATAGGGGAGTACAGTTTCGAAACGGCCGATTTCTATAGTGTCTTTTGAAGATTCGAGGAAAAATATTCTATCTTAAGGCATGCTCTGCAAAGGCATATAATATCAGGGAATAAATGTTACCAGTCATACAATATGTATTCTTCTAGTATATTCATATAGATATACATCTATATGAATATACTAGAAGAATACATATTGTATGACTGGTAACATTTACTCCCTGAACAAAACCGTTTTTCACCACTTTTATGTCCTGTTATGAAGAAAAAAATCAAGATATAAGGATACTATACCTTATGTCTACAATTTTTATTAAAATCATCATCAAATTCGTAAAATGATTTTTATTCAAAGTAAATGTCTAAAATTTCGGGATTAAGAAGAAATTTAAAATCGGATAATCATGCTTAATTGGTGCCTAATTTCTATTCAAAAAAATTCAATGCAAATCGGAAATATTTTAATTTTCAAATGCGAGATTGTGCCAATATTATGTCCGCTAACAATCCTTTAAAATACTCCAAAAGAAACTCAAAATTTGCAATTATTTTTAGTAAATATATTGATTTTTATTATCATCATCATCTAATTGCGGTAATGTCACGGATCTTCCTGACTCTCTGACGACATCTTACTCTATTCTTTATCACTGTGGGTAGGTCTTCATGGGTGCATTGTAAGTCTTCCGTTAGTTGCTTGGTGTATATTCTGTACGGTCCACCCACTGAGCCACATCCCTGTTTTGGCATCCACAAAAAAATATCGCTGCTGATTTCATCCTTAGCTTTCCAACAGTGTTCAGCAAATCTGGTTATTCTCTCCCTGATCACGCCTGAAATCTGTGGAGAGTGTCTGTAGAGTTGCTCTCTCTCTCGTGGGATGCTGTCTCCAGGATATGTTAAGAGCAGCTCTTAGATTTCTAGTGTACACACCATCAATTTTCTTTTCCAATCTTTTGGGAAAGTGCAGGTGCTACTTTCATATACACCCCACTCCTTCTGACCACTTCCACCTACGGTTGCAAGACTCTCACCATTAAGAGAGCCTCTTTTATTATACTACAATATATTGTTAATAAGTTTGAAGGAAGGATAACCTTTCGTGGATAAGATCACGTTCCCTTTTTGGTGTGTAATTGTATTGTTTTCTTTCTTAACTAAATAACCTTTCCTTCTTATTTCGCCTACTACTACTACTACTACACAACTACCTTTTCTTCTTCTTCTAGGTTTTGTATTGATCTGTTATATCGCGTCTTGATTGAAGCCTGTCAACGTGTCATTACCGGTTGAACTGTGTAACATGCAACTTCTTCTTCGCCTGTCCTTATATTCCCTGTAAACAATACGGAACATCTCTAGTTGGACTCAAGTCACTCCAATGAATTCTGACAGCGATGTAAAGTAAAAACAATTACGCTTTTCAGAACAACATCTGCTTTCTTCTGTGATTAAAGCTGAGGTTTCGTTTTCTTGTTTTTCACGGGGGTGGGTTAGGGTTAGGGTTAGGGTTAGGGTTAGGGTTAGGTTTTGTTGGTTTTGATTTACTGTTTTTATTCTCTTTGTTTTGAATTATTTTATTTTTACCCGCTCGAACTGTATATAATTACTAGCTGTACTTACCTGTCGTTTCCAGGGAGTAAAAAAAAAGATTGACTTGCTTACCAAGAAACAGCAAATGATTTAGGTGATTTTAGTTTTCGTAATCAAATTATCTTGTAAATTTTTAAAATTTCGTTTCAGCACTTGACGTTAATCGATTAATAGTAAAAAAGAAAAAAAGGAATGTGTAATTAATGTGAGGGCGAGAAAAACACACACACATAAACAGACACGCTTGAAGATGCATAATTTAAGTAATATATATATTTAATATTTAGGAACTAAAAGGAAACAACTCAGTATAATTGCACCCGATAGCTTTTCTTTAATCTTTTTCCCTGAGTAAGGGAAAATATAAAATAACAGTTGGAATAAGTATTTTCAGATAATAATAATACAGTCAAATTGTTATGGTACTTTACCTATAACGGACTACTTGGACTCTTCCACTCACTATAAATGCTGGGAGCACCTGCTTCACAGTGTTAGATCAACCCCAGCCCGTTCAGTCTCTCATTAACTTCGGTTGATTGAGGACTTCGGGATGGGGTAGGGTAATACCAGTCGAGGATTCGTTCTCGACAATCAGTCCGGCAGGAACTGGGCCATTTCGGTGGCCTTTTATCTGCCGGGCTGAGGTATAATGTCCTGGGTTTTCCTAGGAGGTGCACCCTCCCAGGCCTTGCCTTCCCTCTTTGGGGAGGAGTAAGTTTATTGCTTGCTGCCTGAGGCGCCCTTACCGGGGAATGCCGACGGGGTTGTCCAGGCTATTTTTGATAGGCCAGAGTGCTCCTTCTTTAGGGGCGCTGGCTTGATCTCCCCACTTTCCGACCTTGTGTCACATATTCCTACGTGGGAGGGAATTAAATACCTAGATCAACCCCAGCCCGTTCAGTCTCTCATTAACTTCGGTTGATTGAGGACTTCGGGATGGGGTAGGGTGATACCAGTCGAGGATTCGTTCTCGACAACCAGTCCGGCAGGAACTGGGCCATTTTGGTGGCCTTTTATCTGCCGGGCTGAGGTATATTGTCCTGGGTTTTCCTAAGATGTGCACCCTCCCAGGCCTTGCCTCCCCTCTTTGGGTAGGAGTAAGTTTATTGCTTGCTGCCCGAGGCGCCCTTACCGGGGAATGCCGACGGGGTTGCCCAGGCTATTTTTGATAGGCCAGAGTGCTCCTTCTTTAGGGGCGCTGGCCTGATCTCCCAACCTTCTCGACCTTGTGTCACATATTCCTGCGGTGGGAGGGAATTAAATACCTAGATCCACCCCAGTTTATACTGGCAGTCAAGACTGACATACAACGACTATTGTTCTCTGTTGTATTATACGTTTTCAATGTATTTGTTTTCTCGAAACACCGAGTTCGTGTTTTCCTCAGGCCCCTTACAGGGTCACAAAAAACTGTCGACGAGGTATTTCCAACTTACACCGGACACAACAACTAACTTAAGGGATTCTTGAGAACCTTATAAAGGACCTCACAACAACTGGCGACTAGGTACAGTATGGGTCTTCTTGATAACCTTAAAAGTGACCCGACAACAAATGGCGACGTTGGATTTCGATCTTACACCACCACAACAACTGGCGACGAAGTTACAGTAAGGGATTCTCGATGAACTAAAAATGGATGCCACAACTGGAGACGAAGTGTATGAAGGTTTTTTTTACAACATTAAAAAAGGTCAAACGTGGACAAATCTACGGCAAAATCATCTGATAACGTCATAGTTCTACAAACTGGCTTCACCGGCGGACCAAAACGAAAAAAGACGTAAAAGATTAACTTATTTTATCTGAAAGCAGAAAGGTCACTGATTTCTTTATCGCTATTCCGGCATTGTATTAAATTTTTAACAAGAAGGTAATACTTGATGTTTTCTATTCTCTCCAAAAGAGAAAATCCGACCGCGGAAAAAGACAAAATGAAAACCTTATTGTTTTTCCTGTTGACTATAGTGCTGAGCGTAACTTCTACTGTTACGTGAAAAGCGTAGTAAAAATTATTTTTGGGGGGTCGGAGAAAAAACGGTTTTATACTCGCTTTCTTCTTTTTACAACCAATATTACGTTAGCAGCGTAATATAAACGAAAGAACTTCTAAAACGCCGTATTCTAAAAAGACACATTTAAACATGGAACTCGTCAAATTCTAAATGCAACAGCAACTAGAACAAAAATGAAGCTGAAGAAAGACAACTAAAAAAAGAAGAAAGACTGCAAAAGCTTCTACTGAAACAACAACAAAAATCCGACGAAAAATTACTGGAACAAAAAGCGAAACCGATCAAAAGATTGAAATATTAATGCAAGCAATATCGCATAGAGGTCAATATAACGAAAACGTTAATGCTTTTTTCAGAATGCCGTTCTCAAATCAAGTGACAATTTCACTTATTCCCCAGACGAGGATAAAACCTTTGCGTCATATTTCAGATGGTGTGAGGATCTATATAAAATAGATTGTGAAAATTGGGCAGACTCTAAAAATAAAGTTCGCCTACTGCTCTGAAAATTAAGGAACAACGAACATATTAAATTTGTGGACTTTATTTTACTCCGAAAAACGAGCGACTCGACTTTCTCTGAAGCTGTTAATCTTTCAACAGAATTATTCAGCCTTAAGACTTCTCTGTTCTACAAACGTTGGAAGTGCTTGAATTTAGTCAGAAAAGATGTTGAAGATTACGCGACGTTCGAGTCAATAGTTAATAAACACTGTGACGATTTCAAATTAGCTGAACTTAGCGCGGATAACTTAAAATCTTTAATTTTCGTGCAAGGACTCGTACCAAAAAAAAAACGCAGAAATTAAACGTAAGTTCGAAAGTGAACCAAATTTAACATTACAGAAATTAGCTGTAGAATGCCATATATTTATAAGTTTCAAACAAGATTCGAAAGACATTGAAGGGTCGGGCATTGCGCACATAAGAAAAGTACGTCAAAAACACATTTCACCTCTTTTTCAAAAACAACTTTTTAAAAAAGAGAGATTATTTTCACGCTCCTATAAAATCAAGCTTGCCCAATGAAAAACAGAATAAATTGCCGCCGAGCCCCTGTTTTCGTTTTGGATACCTCCATTGGGTAACGAATTGCTCATACCGTTTAAAAACCTTTCTAACTTGTAATAAAGTCGGACACAAGAGTTCATATATAAAATATATTCCTGCCGATAACTTAACGAAAGAAAAAAACGAACAAGTAGGTTAGTATGAATCAAGTACCAATATGTCAGCCGGATTGCTATTTGGGTTTGACTTTGGAAACCTGAGATGATGATAAATTAAAAGCGAAGAAATCTGTCTTGCCGGTGAATTTTTTTTAACATAGTTTACCTCAAACAAGGCAAGTTGCCACTGTAGACTACAGGGCTACTGAGAAGTAGGGTGAAAGTTTAGTGGGTCATCCTAAATTGGTAGCTGTGCAGTGAGATGCTTGTTCACATTAGTTTTAAATTTCAGAATGTCGGTACAGTCGGGGAAACAGTGAGCGGGAAGGGAGTTCCAATGGTCGGTAGCTCGAGGAAAGAAGTTATTGAAATAGAAGGCTCTCCGGCATCTGGAGACCTCCATAATGAATCGATAGAATTCAGCTGATTGTCGGGTTGGTCGAGTGAATTTACGTCAAGGGGGCACAGATCAACAAGTTCATCGGAAAACATTCCATTTAAGTACTTGTAAAAATACACAAGGATGCCACATTGAGGCGATGCGACAGGGAATAGAGGTTGGTGGATAGTGAGGGACTTATTAGATTAGATACTCTTTTTTGGACTGTGTCTAAGAGGGAGAGACTAGTGGATTGTGTACCAGCCCAGATGTGACAACAATATTCCATGCATGGGCGGATGATGGCCTGGTAGAGATATAGGATACTGTCAGGTGTGAGAAGGTTACTAGCACGATAGAAGGGGCTCACTACTTTGCAGCAACCTTTGCAATGTCTTCAATGTATTTGAACATTGGACGGTCGGGTAGGCTGTTATTTGTCATGGCAATCGGTGGTTGAAGAGTTTTTTTGTAGTTGGTGAAAGAAAATGAACTTTGTTGTAGCAGCATTACATGTTACTATTCATTTATGACCCCATTTTACTACAGACTGGAGGTCACTTTCTAAGGATTCATCCATTGCATCGGATATCGTCAGCAAATATACCCATCTCAGACACAATGTCATCAGTGATGTCGTTTATGAAAATTAGGAACAATAAACGTCCAAGGATCAATCCTTGAGGTAAACCTGCATTTATGTCATGATGTTTGGATGGACGGCTATTGCGGACAACCTGGATTATTCTTTTGGATAAGAAGGGTCTAATTATATTAAATATTTGTCCATATGAATTGATTTTATGAGAAGCCCTTTATGCCAGACCTTGTAAAATATTTTGGATAGGGCAAGCGCTACCGCCCTAGCTTCATCTGCCTTGTCCAGTGTATGGTATATGTGTTCAGAAATCACCGTTAATAATATCCGCAGTAGATCGTGTAGCCTAAATTCATACTGATGGTCAGAAAGAAGTTTAGCATTAACGAGATGACAGCCTATCACTATATTGATTAAGGATTCAAAGATTTTATCGAAAAGCAGAAGTATACTGATAGGTCGATAATTCTAAGGGTCAGTTCTATCTTCAGAATTTTTGAAGACTGGTACCACAGAGGTAATTTTCCAGCAATCAAGGAAGCAAGATTAGGCAAGGCATTTGTTGTAGAGTTCAGAAAGGGCAAGGGGCCAGTTCAACAGAGCATTTCTTAATTACTATTACTGGTATAAGATAAGGCTCACATGCTTTGGAGGTGTCAAGGTTTTTTTATGATGTCCCGGACATGAGATGAGGTGATGGCCAAACCATCAAGTATGGCTTCAGTCCGCAATGGGAAACTTTGGAGGGAGTTGTTAGCGGAGTCTAAAGTGGAGTTTTAGGCGAAACGCCGGGCAAGTAGTTACACATGGTCAGTTGTCGTGTAAACAAAATCATTGTGGTTAGATAGCGGTGGAATTATTGATTGCCCATTGTTCACCAACCAATTGAAGATTTTCTAGAAAGCACGAGTAACTAGTTTATGTGACTTAATGCGTTTCCTGGTCATCTCTGTATACCTTCCTTTACCTCATCTATAACAGTCTTACAATGATTTCTTGACGCTATATGTTTATGTCTATTTGTAGTTGACTCATGGTGATTTAATTGTCGGAATGCTTGCTGCCTCTGAGCAATAGCAGCTTCACAGTTCGAGGTGAACAATTGTGGGGAGTGGGGCTTGCTGTAGAATTTTCGCATGGGGACATGTGCTTCAATGCCTGCTTTGACCCATTCGGTTACCTAATTTGCGTACTAATCAGCAGGGAGAGAAAAAGTTTCGCTTCATGGGGCGTCTCTGATGTTATTTATGATGGATTCTTTATCAACCCGTTTGTAGTATTTCGTCGATTTGAGCAACGGCTCATCAGTTTGGGGACGAGATTTTAGGGTGATATCAATCATTACCACATGTGATTAAATGCTTGCTTTGACCCAATTCGGTTATATCATTAGCGCACTGATCAGTAGGGAAAGAAGTGAGGCTTACTGGTCAACACGATCAGGGGGGCGGGTAGAGAAAGTGACAGTTTGTGAGATGGAGTGCGTTATGGAGAATCTATACGTGGAGTTACCAGCTGCGTTTTTACAGCTTGAAACTCAAAGTCAGTCACGGTGATGTACATTAAAATCCCCAAATACATGTATTTGGGAACTCGAGTCAAGTGAGAGTATTGTATCTATACTTTCAGTCCTGGATCGAAGAAGAACGGTATAAGAAATATAAGCAGCTAATGATGTGCTGTAAGCTTAATCTAAAGCACATGTAAACTGATTCTAACCTATGTTCTCTAGTCAAAGCGAGGGTGTACCGAACATAAACTTCGAGCACGTTCATATGTTTGTCAGAACGTTACGGTAGAGTGGGAGGTAATCAGTCATGTCAAAATGGTGTGAGGAGAGTGAGGATATCCGAGGAGTTTACTAGGAGAAAGGTGTCTACGTCATTGATGTTGTTTCTAAGCCTCCAGATCAAAGGCGAAGATGTTTTTTGGTGGGTGTCTAGTTTAGGTTTGTTTCGTTTTCTTTGTATTGTCATTTTGTTTTGGGTAGAGTGGAGAAGGCACAGTGGGTTATTTTTGGTGCTAATAAGCTCACACAACCAGACCATTAGTTGAGACTTGATCCATGGGTGTTGTGGCCTCAAGAAAGCTCACCATAGAATAACTGTCATGTCCCTGTCCATGCGCGACATTACACGTACTGTTACCCACGATATTATACAACTATTCATGGAGCAACCCCTCTTAGCTCTACCTAAGAGTTAGGACTCCTGAACTACCAGTCGGAAATACTTGTTCTGACCTAAGGTCGGATACGTTTTAGACAGGCCTCGTATATAAATTAATGTTAAATATATATACATATGTATGTGTTTATATATTTTTGTATTTTATTTCTTATTCGATGAGAGATGGGAATTCAGTATATATATATATATATATATATATATATATATATATATATATATATATATATATATAATCACTCTATGGTGTTTTACACGACATTCAATTCCACCGCCTATTTTTCTTCTCAATGTAACTATCATTTGTGCAATGTTTATTATTCACCGTAAGAGTTGACACTCGTTCAGATTCAAGGTAATTCGTATGCAAGTGATGCATTGGACTTTCGTTTAGTTTTACCCCATTACCTGAATTTCTATTATTGGTATATTTCCAGATCTTTGTGTTTCCAATGGCCATATTATATGATATAACCTGCTTTGGTCACTTATCTACAAATGTTCTTAGATGTATTTCTAACAAATTTAATTCCCTTACTATATCCAGATTTTACTAATGCTGCGTTATAGTATTGTTTGTATTCATCAGTCAATAGTTTCGATATTCTTTCAAAAATATTTTGGATTAGTGATTTTTTTACAGACGGTGGATGGTTACACTTACTATCTACATGAGCATGATTAGGTTTATTCGATGTTTAAAGTTATTTACATTTAGATTCAATCCAAGAAGTTTACTATTTCATGGTTTATGTCTATAGTTATTTTAAGATCTAATGTTTTAACAAACAGAGTGTCTGGTGATACCAGATCAGGCTGCCCTGTGGCTCCCTGAGACGAAATTCACCTACATTGACGTTTTTTTGTTTTTTTTTGTTTTTTTTTTTGTTTTTTTTTGGTTTGTAAAACTTAATTATGTTCTACAAAACCAAAAACAAAAACAACAGCCCCTCTCCCTTTCTCCCTCCCCTTTTTTATTTTTATTTTTCCTACCCTACTCCTGGATATGACCTTAAACTACATCCGATGGTGAGATCCGGCTTACGGACTTTGGGGAATGTGGAGCCTCCTCTTAATTACCATTGCTCCCAGGTCCACCCTGACCCGGAGTGGTAGTACCTGTTAGGGTCCCAACTATGAGTTAAATAGAAACAGATATTAAAAGGGGAAAGAAACAAAAAAGAGAAGAAAACAAGACCAGATTCGGCATTAAATAACCCAAAAAGGGTTGATATGCCGTAAAACAAAACTACCAAACTACCAAACTACCAAACAGAGTGTAAAGACTTTTTTTTTTCAAAGTTCTATTTTTACAATTGACGAAGAATAATACGCCATCTCTATATAAACCTACCTACATCCCAGGTTTACTTTTGTAAATTTTTTGGAGAATATAGAGCCCAGCTATATCAGCAACGTGTGCAGAATCTAGGTCCCCCGATAGTTATATAAAAAGTAAGTTCTCTACTTTTTCTGGTCCATAATTTATTGTCATATTGAATTATTGTACTCTTAGCTAGCTTAACTATCTGCATTTATAATTAAGTAACATTTGTTTCTTTTTTAGCAATACATAAGGATGGGGAAATTGTAAAGTAATATGAAACTATATCTAATATTAGAAATTCCTGGTGCTTACGTGGAAATAATTCCTTAAACCATTTCAATACATCTTCAGGTGAGAACTATAAGTTGTGGTGTTTTTACTGCCCTATTTTAGGTAATATTCTGTGTCAAATTCTTTTGCTAATAATCCATATATCAAACGCATGGTAATCTTATTGTGGGATTATTGTTAACATTAGGTTTATCGTCCTATAAAGTGAATATAGGGCATTTCGTAGTATATATTTATCGTATTGTTATCGATGTTTATTTTAGAAAATATCTCTTCGCTCAAAAGTTAATGTTTTTCTATTATTTTGGCTTGTTATTCTATAGTTTTTATGTAGTTCATTTATTAATTTGTTGTACGTTTAAAAATCAATGTTATACACATTTATCGTTTGTTCTTCAGTAACTATGATGATTTTGTCATTTTTTTTTATTTTTCTAAAAAGTTGATTCATTTTAATGATAGTTTAGTTATTCTCTTGGAGTTTTGTTTTGATGTTTTGAGCATATCAATCATATCCTGTTCAAATGCGTCCAAATGCAGAGATTTGATGAGGGCTTATATGTCTCTTTATATGGTAAAAAGATTTCATGTGAGTTTTTAGAGTTCAATGAATTTGTAAATTTATTGTAATCTAGAGGCTCAATGTTTTTTTTGTGTGAGGTTTTCAGTCATTTCTTCAGTTGTAGTGTTGTGCTGATAGTGGAAAACCTTCCAGCGAATTCTGTTTACAAATGAGTTGATTGCGTGAATCATATCCATCAAATAAGATACATAGTTAGAATCGTAAATTATTTCTTAATTATAATTATTGGATAAAGTTTAATCACTAAACTATGGAGCAGTATATATATATATATATATATATATATATATATATATATATATATATATATATATATATATATATATATATATAAAGATAATTATATTTTATATTACATCCTATCGTGATAGGTATATATGCTCGATATTGGTAATTGTTATAGGAAATATTGAAATAATGAAACAAAAGTAAAGTGTTATTATAATCATCAGGTGTTTAAACAAGGAATGAAATAAAATATGAAAATGCCCTTTAATCCATGGATTTTCAAAGAATTAATTTGAAAAATTTACAGCACATTTATAAGTTATTCTTAAAGCAGAAATAGTCCAAAAATGTTTCAATAATGGGAAGAAGGTCATTGTAGTAGTGAATCTATCGATGCAGTTGTTGAAAAATTTCAGTTAGAACATTGTATTATATAGTGAATGATAATAGATTCCCATAAAATTCAGGAACAGTTCACAAGTCAAAAGTCTACAAAAAAAAAAAAAAAATTATAAAACTAATGTAAACAGACATCTCGCTGCGCAGATTCCAAGTTAGGTTGACCCCCCCCCCCCCTTCCTTCTCCCCTTTTCTTTTCTCAGTAGCCCCTTACGTCTACAGTGGCGGCTTGCCTTGTTTGGAGTGAACTATGTTAAAAAAAAAAAAATGTTTAATATATGTAGAATCATCATGCCACGAGTTTAACTTTTTAACATGTGAATAAAATATACACAAAATACATAAATATACAGCGAAAAAAATACAGACATTCGCCGAAATAAAAAATAAATAAATAAAAATTGTGGTTGTAGACTGATTTTTCTTTGGTCAGTGAAATATAACTAAAATTATATATGCTCTGAAGCCTGAAACATAACTTCATTGAGCTTGTAATCTAAAAAAATTTGGATAATATAATATGGAATATATACCTAAATATATATATATATATATATATATATATATATATATATATATATATATATATATATATATACCGGCTTACAAGTAAATAAATAAACTGTAAAAGAAAAGTGTTATAAAACAATAACCGATATTATTTTGTTTTTTCCAATAATAAGAGACTAACAACTATCTCTATTTATTCATGAAAGTCAAACTTTTACAGTAACGCATTAGCCAAATAACTTATATTTGTTCGTCATATCCGGTCAACGCTACCCTACTTTAATAATGCTAAACTAATAAACATAGATTTGAATAAGTGATGATCAAACAGACGTGCATAAATGGATTTCTAGAAAAAGCCAGCAGCAGAAGGAACGAAGAGAAAAACGGTACAAAAAGAAACGACCGAAAAAGACTAGAATATGAAATTGATAGTATACGTATATGACATTGTCACTACTGATAGTAGATTAGTATACTGGGTTAGTATTAAGAAGAGCTAGAGAAACACAAGATTATAGATTCTTGGGACCCCTAAAACAAAGATTCTGATTTTTCATGAATGCTCGTAGAAATGATATAGAATAGTAGTAGTAGCAGTACTAATAGTATGAGGCGTAATATATGGGAGTAGTAAGAACGGTAGTAGTGGAGTATTAAGAGGAAAATTACTGTGAGTAGTATGTGAGTATTAAGTGGATTAGTCTAGGTCTAGGAAGTAGTAGAAGAATAGTAAGGGGGTTGTACTTGGGAACAATAGGGGTAGTGGGTGATTAGTATGAAGAATAGAGGGAGAGTAATAGGGAGTAGTAAGGAGGTAATGTGAGAAATAGTAGGGAGGGTAACAGGTGAAGTAATAAGGGGAATGGTAGAGAAGTGGTATGGGGAGAGGTAGTAGGAGAAGGATACATTTCTTCCACATGGATGGTTCCACTTAGCCTGGATCCTAACGTTATAATCAAATACAATTTTTAGTGTTTAGTATGACTTGACCGAGGATTGTAACCCAGTCTCTCGGCACATGAGTGAAGACTCTAATCGTTAACCTAAATAGGGCTATAAACTAAGCACACGCAAATGACACTTAGGGTAAACTAACAACGAAGAGACAGCTGTGATTGGATAAAAGTTAACATGGCCGTTTGCTACTTTATTTAACTTTGATAATGGGTGTGTTTCCTCCCGCTCCCCTTTACCGTCTTCAAAATACTACACACAGATTACGAGCCCCCTACGATGTAAGAATCTTTGGCCTTCTTCGCCACAATTATATAGACTAAATATTAGTCTGACTAACACATAGGCATATTGAATGTGAAAGTCGGACTAAAAATGTTTTCACTTGGGCAGTCGTCAAAAATTCGATAAGGAAAACGGCGTCGGTTTCTTTTGATAAGAGGCTTGATTTAAATTTTAGATAGGCGTTTCTCTCTGATACGATCTGGTGTTGCCAACGTCTGTGTAGACATCGAGCATAATTATTCTAACCGAGTATGATCATATCTATGTATTATATGTTCCGAATTCACAGAAACGAATCGCGGTAGAACTAGTCAACGGCTATCGGCGCGATCTATGGAAATGGCATACCGGGTTCAATTCACATCATATCAATATTGTTTAGACATATGTTAATAAGTTTCAGAACTAATTTACTGCCATGTCGTGTATATATATATATATATATATATATATATATATATATATATATATATATATATATATGTGTGTGTGTGTGTAAAACATCCTCTACGAGTTTCTCCGTCGTCTTTTTAAAGATTCTCTTCTTTCTCCGCTTTTGTTCATTTGCTTTTGGCACCTGAGGATGATTCGACGAAGAATCGAAAACGCTCGTGAAATCTATGGAACATTTATTAATTCTTTTGATTTTAGTACAAAAAAAGACAATCAGAAAAATTGAAAAAATATAAAAGGTATAATTAAGCAGAGTCTTTCTGTTATTTGCACAAATATATATATATATATATATATATATATATATATATGTATATATATATATATGTATTTATAGATATATATATATATGTATATATATATATATATTTATATATATATATACATAAAAAATATTGATGAGAATAAAAATTGAAAAAGAACAATAGTTACTAAATCATCAAATAGTTCAAACAAAGAATATATTAAGATACTTTTTCCTGAAACCATGGATTTTCAAAAATGTATGCTTTTATCATCAGAGGAAACATATGGATAAAACATTATATTACTGTTTAGCGCAGATTTGAAAATAGAAAAATAGAAAGAAATAGAAAAATATCCAGAGTTTTTTTTAGCAAACATGAAAAAATCGAAAACATGACCAAAACAGCAAATCTAGAAAATCATAAATGTAGGGTGAATATCAGAATATCTTCAAAAGTCCGAATAGTGACAAAATTCCATCTAGAAAAATAAAGGGAATATAAGTCCGAGGTTAAAGATCAATAACACTGACCCAGCACAAGAAAGCAAGAATGAAAAGAAGAACAAACCGAAAAGTCATAGAAAGAAATGTACCACAAAGGAGAATTGACTGTTTATCGAATTCTACGACCGAATAAAAATTAAAAAACAACTAAAAAACTACTTCCGGAAACGAATGAAAAATCTATGGGATTCTACTGTCTGTCATACAACTGAACAAAAGAATTGCAGATAAAGCAAGACAGACTCTCAAGAGAGGGTTGTTTTCAGAGCTAGAACTAGTGGAAATCAAACAAAACACAGATGGTGTAACAGATCAAGAAACACCCCTAACCCTAACCCAACAATTAGACGACTGGCAAAACATTAACAGTGAACCCGAGGAGACAAAGGCTACAAAATCACAGAACTCACTGAGGATGAAGCAAGAGAATTTGAAAACATCAAACGATTTATGAACGAGGACAAAACAAAACTCCTATCTCTAAAGAACGAAGATTCGAAGAAATTAAAATTAGAAACAGAAAATATAAGCAGACTTCTCCCATACATCTCAACAGATACTATTCAAGACCTAAATGATTTAATATATGTAGGGGAATAATCGGTAAGCATAAAACTAAAAATAGAAACAAAAACTGACCAAAAGAATGGAAATAAACTGGAAACCCAAATCACCAAACTTCAGAAAGAAGCGAGAACAGTCGAATGAAAGAGAACAGAAACGATGGAAGAGGGTAAATCTAACTAAAAATGGAAAGACTAAATAAGAAGGAATAAAACAAAGGATGGAAGACTTAGACGATACAGATATAAATTGAAACATTACAAACAATACAGGACCTTTGAAAACAATAAAAGACTGTTTTTCTAAACGTAAACGGGGGAAGAGCAAGAAAGAACGGAACAACCGGGCCCGATAGAAACAAAACACTTCTGGAGCCAGATATGGGAACAGTCTCAAGACTACAGCAGAAATACCAAATTGCTGAAAAATATGCAAACAAGAACTTCAGGACATTGAAGAAGAAACAGAAACAGAAATCAATGAGGAAATGCTCAAACGAACCCTAAAGAAAATGGCAAACTAAAAAGTGCTAGGCCACGATGGAATACTTGCATACTTGTTTTTAAAAATTCACAACCCTACATGAAAGACTAACGCCAAAACTGTGCGATGTACCACAAAACAGATGTACCAAAATGGATGACCAAAGGAAGAACTACGTTAATACAAAAAAACGCCGAAAAAGGAACGATCCCAAGCAACTACAGACTAATAACCTGTTTACCAAGCATGTAGGTAATCCTAACAGCGCAACTGAGAGTACAGATCTACCACTTCCTTTATAATCGTGGACTATATCCCGAGGAACAAAAAGAATTCCGGAAAGGAAAAGGATGGAAGCTCGACCTGCTATACATATATAAAAATACCCTTAAGGGGGTAAAAAGCTGGAAAAAGAACATCGCCATGGCATGGATTGACTACAAAAAGCCTACGAGAGAATCCCTCAAGCATAGATAATTGAATGCTTAAGAATGCCCAAGATATCCGACAAGATTGTTAATATTATTAAGAAAGCAATGGGAACTGAGTTTAAGGAGAACACCTGACTGAGTTAAGAATATTGACAGGCATCTTCCAAGGAGACTTTCTATTACCACAACTGTTTATCATAGCCATTATACCACATAACTACATACTTAGTAATTGTTATGCATGATACAAGTTTACAAACACAGAACAAATAATAAACCACCTCATGTATATCGACGACCGGAAGCTATTGGCTAAAGCTAAAAGGAACTGGAAAAGCTGATAAACACGACCAGAATCTTCAGCCAGGACATTCAAATGGAATTCGGCATAGAAAAAGTGTGCACTGCTAGAGATTAAAAAAGGAAAACTGTAAACATCGAAGAGCATAGAACTGCCGAACTAAATGATGAGGACGCTTGGTGAACATGATACCTTCCAATATTTGAGAGTTCTGAAAGCAGACACCATCAAATCTACAGAAATGAAAGAGAACATTGAGAAAAGAATACCTGAGAAGAACAAGGAAACTCTTAGAAAAAAGCTATATAGTAGAAATCTAGTTCAATGAATAAACACCTGGACAGTATCACTACTAATAACATACTCTGGACTATTCATAGGCTGGACCAAAGAAGAATTTAGGCATCTTGACCAGAAGACGAAGAAACTAATGACGATGCACAATGCACTACCCCTGAAAGATGATACTGACCAATTCTACGTGAAATGGACGAAGAGGGTAGATGACTGGTAAGTATAGAAGACTGTTAGGAAGGGGGGAAATACTTGGAAAAATATCTAACTCAGAACACAGAAAGACTGATTACTGCAGCAAGTGACACTGTTAAAAAAGCAATACATGAAACACTGAAATCAGAAACAAAAAGACAAGAAAAGTAAAGTGAGAAAGAAAATAGCTACATGGACGATTAATAAGAATTACAAGAGAAGAGAATCACGAAAACACTCAGACATGGCTAAGAAAAGAACACTTGAACAGTGAAACGGAATCGCTACTCACAACTGCACAGAACAAGGCGATTAGAACTGACTACATTAAAACTAAAATAGATAAATCTCAGAGAAAACAGTGAATGTAGACTTTGTGGACAAAAAGACGAAGCAGTAAATCACATAATAACTGAATGCAGCAAATTGGACCAAGAAGAATACAATAACAGACACGACTACGTGGGAAAAGCAATAGACTGGAAACTATGCAAAGGACTGCATTTTGAATACGCAGAAAAATAGTACAGACACAAACCGAAGACAGTACTGAAAAACGAAAACTACGAAATCCTTTGGGACCTGGATGTACAGAGAGACAAACTCGTCCAAGCAAGGACACCGTACCTCATAATAATTAATAAAAAGGAAAAAACTGACAAATTGTAGATTTTGCCGTCCCAGCAGTTCACAAGGTGAAGTTCAAAGAACGTGAAGAAAGTCAATATAATACCAATAGATGCAGAAGCACTGGGAACAGTCCCGAAAAAACTAAAAAAAAAAGACGAGGTGAAATTGGACTCCATGAAAAGACTGAGACTATACATGATAGCAATGATAAAAACAGCTGAAATCAACACAAATAAACTGCAAACACCAACTAGCCATATGGAAACTTCAACAGAAATATAACAAAAAGATGGAAGGAACACCGCATGAACCCAAGAGAACTGAAACTGCAAGAAACATTATAAACTGTTGCTCCTCCCACCGAAAAAAAACAGGCATAAGCCTCGGCTGATACCGTATAAAATAGTCGTGATGGGTCAAGGAGGATGGAAGGGCCGAGGAGGGAGAGCACTAACCAGAAGTCCACTGGATGAGTGCAAAGAGTACTTGTACGTTGGGGAGGCTTATTGCTACGCAAATTCCAGTGATACTAATGGTCGTTTCCAACGAGAAATCAATGGTAAGCGACTGTTGCAATAACGCAAAGTCATTTGTAAATGTTATCGAAATAGGTGGAGAGCACTGGAAATTTGAAGAAAACGTGTTGTCACCTAGACCCCAGCGAACACCACGAGTTATTATCAGTGAGTAATTTCTGATTATGACCTGTGTGGGAACTCATAGTGAACAACAACAACAACAACAACAACAACAACAACAATAATAATAATAATAATAATAATAATAATAATAATAATAATAATAATAATAATAATAATTTTACGAACGCTAACCAGCCACATGAAAGTTGAACTTGAAATAAAGCATGACATAAAAAGAACACACGAGTTTAAGGGAACTAAAATAGGCCAAAATCACATAGAATGACGCTCCTCTTTACCCACCAACCCCCACCCCGAAAACACAATAGTGCAAGCTTCAGTTAGTACCACACAAAATAGAAATGAAAGGTCAAGGAAGATGAAAAGACAAAGGAGGGAGAATACCAACCAGACCTCCACTGGAAAGGTGCGGAGAACACTGGGACCTTCGGTAGGTTTATTGCTACTCAAACCCAGTGAAGACCAATGGTCGTTTCCCTAAGAATTCAAAAGTAAATGGCTGTTGCTATAACGCAAAAGTGATTTGCAACGGTTATCGAAAGAGGTGAATAGTGTTGGAAATCTGGGGAGACTTGTTGTGGCAGTAATAATGACGTCTGAAAACTCCAAGTGAGTAAATAATAAAAATAAAACCCCAGACATAAAAATGGTGGCATCCTCCTTTCTGTTCTTACTCTCTCTTTTCCTTTCTTTCCTTTATTGTCTTTCCCTTGCGATAAAATCAGCACGCATTTAGTACTGGGTGGTAAGACTGGTAACTCGGATCAAAATTAAAATATCTGGATTTCGATTAATGGCCCAAACGAAGGGAGAACAAATCCCAGAAATAAAAAAGTGTTTGAGAGCCAGTCACGTGATAAACAAGTCCATATAAGCGGCGTTGACCCACGAACAAGAGAAGAAATGCCCTTCCCGGACAAATGATTGCTGTTGTTTTGTAAAAGACATGCCCGTAGTCATCTAGTCTTCAGAGCTAACTCAACCGCCAAATTCAAATACCCGACATTCACCGTTTACAGATTTCTAAACGTTGTGGTATAAATAACCTCAGTTTTTTCGTTTAGCGTTATTCAGAACTATTTTAGCCCTGTGCACGACTTACCGAAGCACGTAAACTATTCGTACAATTATTGCAGTTAAACTTACGGACAAAATTGGCTTTGGTACAGAATGAGATAGCTTAAATAAATAAACATGCTTTTAATGTTGTATATATCTAACGTTTTCTTCTTTTTCGATTTTCAGGAAAAGTCTTTGACATCTTTGTCCCATTGAAATATATCCCTGTATGTTTATGTGAACGAATGAACTGGACGTCAATCAGATGTTGGTCGAGGCCACATCAGTCACGAATGACACAAGAAACGATTATTCATCAAAGACAGCGGACAATTCAAAATGACTCATTGTTTACACATGTAATTATCACCTTCCGCATTTTATCATTCTTTTTAATTATTATTATTGTGTCCTTTGAGATTTGCTGTATAATACTCATTTCAATCTGAGTCTCATCCAGAAATCTAATCACAGAAATGACGCAATATTTGCTATAGTGTACAATTCTCCGCATATACACATGTGTTCTACACAGTAAAGGTCCTTCGTAGGGCGTCTGCACTCCTAGTAAGGACAATTTTTGTATTTCTTTAAGACGGGTGATGGGGATATTTTCAATTATCTTCATTTTATGGAAATAGCTTCTGACAAGGCATGAAGCCACTTGAAGTAATGGGCTAAAAAGAACGAAATATGATTATCATGAAGACAGGAAATGCCTATTGACCTTAGTCGTTGAAAATACCAAGGTTGTAGGTAGGTGGAAAACAGTCAATAGGAAGAGAGTTCTACAAGCCTGCAATTCCTGGAAAGAAGCTACTGAGATAGGAAGCTGTATTACAATAAGGTATCAAAACAGCAAATTGATGGAGACCACTAGACCAACGAGTTATACGAGCTGGATGACTATAATAGTATTTATAGAAAAGACTGAAACTAACAACATCACGTCTGTGAAAGAGGGAGTGCAGAGAAGAAGTAAGGGTGGGGCCAATCAAATTACAGATACGTTTCTAAACCTTATCAAGAATCCTCAAATGGGACAGATATTCACCAGCCCAAATATGACAACAGTACTCCATACATGTTATGATAGTAAATTTGTAGAGATAGAGAATAGCCTTACGTGTGAGAAAGTGGTTGGAGCGATAGAGAGAACCGACTTTACGAGAATCAGAAAGAGCAATGGATTTAATGTATGAACTCAAAGAAATATTTGATGAGAAAGAAAGACTAAAAACCCAGTGTTCCAACTATGACTGGAATTATCACTGTTTTCATGTGTCACATTCTTTTCATTTCGATTTCAAGGACTTTATCTTGTGATATATTTTTATATATTATTATCATTTTAACTAGCGGGACCTGTGGAAATTCCACAGTTGTATCCTTCATGTGTTCTGTCGTGCTTAAAAGGAGTATGTGACATATTTATATTCTATGGATGTCTGCGCAAACTCTACGATATTATTGTGTCATTTTTGTTCAAACTGTAAAATGCTCATTCAACTACTCTGGTTAATGTAGTTTCAGAATATATCAGTTAATAGGAGTATATATTCAAAATAATAGTAGGAGTTTTTGGCATATTTCCATTCTGTAGACGTCTAGCGCAGACGGAGATCCCACAATATTATTGCACCATCTTAAGCCAGAAAAGCAAAGAAATTATATTTTAGTTTTTCCCACGTTTGATATAGCAGCGACATCAGATGAAATTTTTAAAATAACCTTTTTTGCATTGTATCTTCGGCAATAGGGTGATCCCATTTTTTTTAATAGGTGCAGAGTGATAACGTACGTATGAACATGAAATTGGCTTAGTTTACATTCCATAATTCTCTAATCCTTATTTTCCTACCGCATATTTGAATTTTTAGTGGCGCATATTATTTCATTCATACACGAGTTATTTTCATCGATTAAACAATGGCAATAACAAGTGGCGTTCCCTGGAGTCTGAGTAACAACAAGTCTCTCCAGATGTCCAGCGTTGCAAATAATTTTGTGTTATCGCAACAGTCGTTTACCATTGATTTCTCGTCGATTATGTCGTTCGCCTTCTCTAAATTTGAGAGGGAATCAGTCTCCCAAAGATTCCGGTACTCTTCGCTAGTTGTTTTAACTACAAAATTACGGCCGTCGTCTTTGTGTTGTTGCTGCTGTTGCTGTTGATGCTGTTGTTGGCATTGTTGCTATTGCTGCTGTGCGAGTTGGATCTGGGTGCAGCGTCAAACATGGAGATGTCGATATCGTCTGCTTTTGATCGAGGTCCTTCTCGTAGATTTGTAGCACTTCATGTTGCTGAAGAGTTTCAAGTGATCCCCGACTCCGAGGTCAACAGGGACCAGCAGTTTCTCCAAGTCGTCAAGGAAAGTCGTCATCTGTAGTTATTTAATGGCGGTTTCACATGCGCCAACGCAATGTTGTTATCTTTTCTCTCCATCGCGATAGATGACTAATACCGCTGAGTGTCATACCAATCCTCTTTGAGTGGCCCTGCACGAAACCGAAGTTCCAGACGGCATAGATCGGACACTACACATTTCCACGGCCCTGGCTCGCTGATGAAGGCTTAGGCTTTAGGGCTGATTTTGTATCCGATCGATTCATAGTTTTATTTTGTTTCAGACAGCACGTGGTCTTCTTAAATAGTCACTCATTTATTATAAAGTAGGTTCAACGTCGCTTAACTTCGATGATCGTAAGCGGTCAGTGTTTTTGTCGAATTGTTATGTGGGATTCATACCAGAAGTTAAACAGGGCTCAGATGTGAATCATCCTAACAAGGTTAGCCGCTGCATATTTTTTAATATTTCATGATTTTTTCTTGACTTGAACCATTTCTTTAAAAAGTTGTGAACAATAACCTTTTTTCTTTCACTAAAGGGTCGCCGCTTATCAAGGCCCAAGGGCCACTCGAGGACAATTGTTAAAGATATCGTGCGATTGGAAGCAATCGGTGGATTGGGCAGAAGATTTCTTAAGAGGAATTGCATATCCAGGATACTCAAAAAGTACTTGTTTATATTAGACTTGAAGACGACCATGTTGTTGTCGGCTGGGAAGCAGCTTCGCGGTATTTTGTTCAACAGATGAGACGCTCTAGGTAAAAAAAACTTTGTCCATCGAAGCTCTGCTTGGTCTTTGGTACAAAGAGAAAGAATGGAAAGTTCTCTGCTGTGGGCAGACGAGTTCTTGCTGTGAATGTTTTACAGTCGATCACCTACCATAAACATAACGGTACAGTATAAAGAGGCTAGCAACATATCTTTTGTGTGAAAGGGGCTGCATGGAAGAGAATAGATCATCCTCGAGTATATTGCCAAGTCGGTGTTGTACTCTGTCAAGGCAAGAAAGACTGCCCGAGACGAACCTCCTCAGATATGTCAGCAGTACGCCATCTTAGGACAATTTTGACTCTTATAGGTATAGGATTACTCTAGGGGTGAGGTACCTTCTGGAGTGATAGAATGATACAACAATTTTTCCAGCAACCATAGCAACAAATTTGATGTAAGTCTTCCAATTTAAGGTCTGGTGTAAAAGTCAGACTTAGGAGCTTATCAAGGAAAGGGGCTTCATTCAAGAGAGAGCCATTCATTTCAACTGGGCAAAAATGAGGACCGAGCGTTGGTAGTGAAAAAAGAGAAGCTTGGTTTAGGAGGCGTTAAAAGTGATAAGCCATTTCTCCCCATTGCATCACGTGGCTCAAGTCTGAAGAGAGAGAGAGAGAGAGAGAGAGAAAGTCAGAAAGAGCTTGGTAATCAGTGCTCTTCGATGTGCTGGCATATATCGTTATGTCGTCTGCGTAGATATCACCGAATGATCTCAGGATACGATTTGGAATATCATTTAAGAAGATCAGAAAGACTAGCAAGGTAACCCGGTGTTACTCGGGGGTGTAGTAAGTAATTTATTTGTATCAATAACACTTGATTTCCAACTATTGTCACATGAGAGGTAAACAACTAGTTGTAAAAAATCAAATACGCGACTTAAATCTTACTTAAACAACAAATACGCGAGTAAAGTTCTTACGTAAAATAGATAGTATCCACTTTATCATGGCCTCCATATCTGAAATCGAAAATTTCGAACAGGTGTTAATATAAAAGAAAAAATCCCCAATTATGTTTTAGACCGGATTGGGGGCAGGGGGCAAATAACAAGTTGTTTAATTATTAACAAAAAGTAAAATCAATCTGTTGGATTTTTTTTAATTTTAAAAATATTTTCTCACAATCAATTTTTTTAATAATTGGAATGTTTTTCTTTTATTTTGAAAATGTTTTAAATAGTTTAATTATTAATTATTAAGCAAGTATAATTATATTACGAAATAACAAACAATTATTAATAAATTAAAAACGTTTTTTATATAAATGATAAAAATAAAGATTCACCCAAAAGCTATGCATCCTAAAATAAATGGGGAATTTTTAGATTATCACCGATTCGCAATTTCCGATTTTAGATATGGCGGCCATGTTGAAAATACAGACTGGTATTCAAACAAGACATTTGACGTGATAATAGTGAACAGGAAAGTAGATTTCGCCGTCCCAGAAGTTCACAGGGTGAGAATCAAGGACTCAAAACAATTTTTAAAATACACGGAGCTTTCCAGTGAATGGGAGGAAATATGGAACTTAAAGAAGACCACTGTAGTACTAATAGTAGTAGGAGCACTAGGAACAGTTGACCAAAACCTGGAGAAAAGACTAGGAAAAATTGAAATCAAAAGAAGGATTAGCACCACACACACTACTTCACTGCTGAAAAGGAGTTTGTCAGAATACTTTACCCTACAAGTCAACCCTATCAAAATATTTAAAATAGCATAGGATTCGAAGCCCAAATAAGATCTCCATCGACACGGCTATAAACTGGCTCATACGATGGAATGGTGCACCTTCCCCTAGTGATATTACCTCAAGTAACAGCACTTAGCCAGATACCTGAGCAGACCAGATGAATTCTTGTCCTTGAATCCAGCAAGACCAAGAAAATACCACAATAAATATAAACTATAACATAGTTAAGTGGTCAATTAAGGAGAAGAAAATTGGTCTTCTTCACGGCTTTACTAACTCAACATTTAAAAGGTAGAGGAGAATCTTGATTGACCACTCAGATATCTATGTATCTCATGTAGAATGCAAATGTTAGCCCCATGGAAGGAGCCCCTTCATTTCTGAGAGCTAACTGAAGTAAAATGGGAAAAAAGTAAAAAAGCAGTCGAAATATTAAGAAATGCTCGAGTACGGAAACCAACCGACATTGCCAGATGAAACCAACCACAAATATAGAAAGAACATAATACTACGAATCCAAGAAAATTGAAATTGCTATTGCAAATATACGAAAGAAAAATCCCATAAACTGGCATCCCCTCTGCAAAAAGAAAGATACAAATACTGCTGTGACACCAACATCGTTCCTAAAACAATTGCCATCGAGAATCTGAGAGGATGGTAAGAGCTAGAAACAAACAGTGCTTGTACAGAATTTGAACCGGCGGCGTGAGATAACCGACTTTGGCCGAACTAAACCATATGTTATGCTTAGTATATATATATATATATATATATATATATATATATATATACAAAAGCCAAACATTATATTAGTTGCTATCGAGATACGTTGAAGCTCTATATAGTGGATAGAGCATTTATATATGAATAGTGAAGTGATGAAATAAATAAAATTCGTATAGTTTACAAGTTTATTAACTCATCAAGTGTTCAAACAAGACATACAAATACAAAATGGCCTCTAAGCCATGGATTTTCAAAGATAACGCTCTTATCGTCAGAAGATCTGACCAATAACAATTAAATATTAATTAATTATTAGAGGCAAATATCTGGAAACCAACCTCGCCAGACTGCAGTTAAAGACATATTTATATTTGCCTCGACAGTGGATAGACTGAAATTTCAACCTAAGTTTATAGTTGGAATTTACCAAAAAAAAAGCTAAATTTTCTTATTTATTTTATTGTTGAATCTTCGGTTTCTGAAAAAATCCGTGTATTAACATTATGATGAATATCTAGTTAAATAATCTTTTTTTTCCAGCTTTTTTTTTATTCCTTGACTGTTAAAAAAAAATCTTATTCTTGTCTTTTTCGTTTCTTGCCAACACGGTGCCTGGTTATTGAGAGGTCATTTGGGTTCGGGGTTGTAAAGAGGGGGTGAGAGGGAAACATCTCTTCAACTTGCTGTTCCCTCCTTAGTATGCAATTTAACTTATTCTATCTACATATGTACACATATATATGTGTGTGTGTGTGTGTATATATATTATATGGAAGTTTTTTTTGTTTTTTTTACCTGCGGGGGCTAGGAAATACCCGACTAGTACACGGGCGCAGGCTTTCGTTACCCCTCTCGGAGTGTTAGACCCGTAAGACCTCGTAAGGCAATCCATCTAAAAGAAGGAAATCTCTGACAAAAAAACCTTACTACCAGCTACTTACGCCATGGCAGTAAACCGTTGGGGAGGGAGGCCTCCTTAGTCCTGATCGACAACCTTCCTAGAGTTGGAATCTCGAACAAAATATCCGGTTTGCAAACCTACAATTGCTTAAGGAGTAGATAGGTACTGCCTATCGCCGGCCCTTGCACTCTTTCTTTGTTTATTAGTCAAGAGCAGAGGTAACAGCGCTGGGACGCCTCTAAACACTCAGTGCCTAGCCTTGTTTCCTTACTGGGACAATGAACGCCGTTCTCTTTCTCGCTATTTGGGCAACTTGGGGAAATTTTTTTCGTTACTAAGTCTTACATGACCAGTCTGGGTCTCTCTTGTTCCGACAGGTTGAGGGTACAGGTTAGACAGCTTGTCTGGCTGCTGTTTCCGACTGATAGGAAGGAGCCCAAACTCTTGGGTAGCGCCAAAAACGGCTGCTCCATCATCAGTTGCATAATATCGTGGGTAGTTGTATGTGCCATGTCGCGCATGGAAAGGGACCCTGCAATTATCTCCGGTGGGCTTTCCCGAGGCCACAACCCCCATGGACCAGGTCGTGACTAATACACTGGTTGTGTGAGCTTATTGGCACCAAACAAGTACCCACCTTGGCCAACCCACTCTATAATCAAACGAAACATGTCATTACAAAGAAATAAAAGCAAACCTAAACCAGACACCCAACAAAAAACACTTTCACCTCCGTCCTTGAGGCTCGCATTCACAAATATCCGGGGACTTAGAACCAACATCAACGACGTAGAAACCTTTCTCCTGACAAACTACCCGGATATCCTAGCTGTTAGTGAAACTAACCTTAAATCCTCAATCTCCTCTCACCACTTTGACATGACTGACTACCTCCCACTCTACCGTAAAGACTCTGACAAACATATGCACGGGCTAGGAGTTTATGTTCGGAACACCCTCCCCCTGACTAGAGAACATAGGTTAGAATCAGATAACCAAGATTACATGTGCTTTAGATTGACTTTACATCACAGCGTTAGTTACCTATATTTCTTATACCGCTCCCCATCGACCCAGGACTGTACTCTGTCTCTGAAAGCATAGATAGAGCGCTCTTAATTGACTCGAATGTCCAGATACATGTATTTGGGGATTTTAATGCCCACCACCGCGACTGGATGGGATTCTTCAGCCTTACTGACGCAGCCGGCAACTCTACGTATAATTTCTCCTTAGCTCACTCCCTCTGTCGATTTTCCGACCCGCATCCCCGATCGAGTAGACCAGCAAGCCTCACTTGTAGACCTCTTCTTGACCTCAAGGCTCTAGGCTTGTGTGACGAAAGCCCATAGCCCGCTTGGGATGCTGATCACATTGTGCTAATGATACATATCACCCTAAAAAGTCGTCCAAAATCTGATGAACTGTTGCTCAAAAAGACAAGATACTACTATTTTGAGGCAATCAGAGATCACATCAGTGACGCCCCATGGAGGGAAACCTTCTCACTACCTGCCAACCAGTGTGCAAACGAATTAACTGAATGGGTCAAAGCAGGCATTGAAGCCTATGTCACCATGCGAAAATTCTTTAGCAAGTCCCACTCTCCTCAATGGTTCACTTCAGAATGTGCAGCTGCCATTTCTGAGAGGCAACAAGCATTCCGTAATTCGGCCGCCATAAGTCAGCTACTAACAGACATAAATTTATAGAGTCAAGAAATATTTGCAAGGCCGTGATAGGCGAAGCGAAGAGAAGGTATAATGAGTTAACAAAAAAACGCATCCAGTCACAGAAACTAGGTACTCACGATTTCTGGAAAATCTACAATAGTGTAGTGAATAATGGTCAATCAACGATTCCCCCACTATCAAACCACAATAATATCGTTTGCACGGCCACTGATGAGGTTTAACTACTTGCCCAGCGTTTCGCTTCTAACTCTACTGTAGACTCAGATAACCACCCCCTCCCTAAATTCCCTTTGCGGACCGAAGTCACACTTGATAACCTGGTCATCACCCCATCCCAGGTCAGAGACATCATAAAAAACCTTGACACCTCTAAAGCTTATGGGCTTGATCTTATACCTGTAATAGTAATAAAGAAATGTTCTGCTGAACTGCCCCCTGTCCTCTCCAAACTCTACAATAAATGCCTAGCCGAATCTTGCTTCCCCGATAGCTGGAAAATTGCCTTTGTGGTACCAGTCTACAAGAGTTCTGGGAATAGAACCGACCCTCAGAACTACCGCCCAATCAGTCTACTGCCGATCTTTGCCAAAATCTTTGAATCCTTAATCAATCTAGCGATAGTAAGGCACTTAGTTAATGCTAAACTTCTATCTGACCGCCAGTATGGATTTAGACAAGCACGATCTACTGCAGACATCCTAACGGTCACCTCTGAACGCATGTATCATACACTCGACAAGGCAGGTGAAGCTAGGGCAGTAGCGCTTGATATATCCAAGGCCTTTGACAAGGTATGGCATAAAGGGCTTCTCCTGAAAATACGCTCATACGGTATTACTGGGCAACTACTTAATATAATTAGATCCTTCCCTAACAAAAGAAAAATCCAGGTTGTCCTCGATGGCCGTTCATCTAAACAACATGACATAAATGCTGGTGTTTTGGACCTTTGTTGTTCCTGATCTATATAAACGATCTCCCTGATGACATAGAGTCGGAGATTGGTTTATTTGCTGACGACACCACACTTTACTCTCGCCATGTTGGCAAGATTGACGTGATTATGTCCGAGGCAATGGCAGAATCTTTAGAAAATGACCTCCAGTGGATTGGGGTCATAAATGGTTGGTAACTTTTAATGCCGCAAAGACAAAGCTCCTTTCCTTCAACAACTAAAAGAAGCCTCACCAACCACCGATTGCCATGGCAAATAACACCCTACCTGAGAGTTCATCATTGAAACTCCTCGGCCTAACCTTCACAGGTAACATGAATTGGAACAAATACATTGAAGACATTGCCAAGGCTGCCGCAAAGAAGGTTGGCTCCCTCTTCCGTGCTAGTAAACTCCTCACACCTGACATTATCCTGTATCTCTACAAAGCCACCATCTGCCCATGCATGGAGTATTGTTGTCACATCTGGGCTGGTGCATCATCTACTAGTCTCTCCCTCCTTGACAAGGTCCAAAAAATAGTCGCCAACCTAATAGGTCCCTCACTGTCAGCCAAGCTCCAGTCCCTGTCCCATCGCCGCAATGTAGCATCCTTATGTTTGTTTTACAAATACTTCAATGGATTATGGCTCGATGAATTGGCTACTCTGGTGCCCCCTCGACGTAAATTCACTAGACTAACTCGACAATCAACTAAATCTCATTCATTCACTGTGGAGGTCCCCAGATGCCGGAGAGCCTTCTACTCAAATAGCTTCTTTCCTCGTGCTGCTGGCCTCTGGAACTCCCTTCCGTCCCCCTGTTTCCCCGACATGCAGAAATTTAAAACTAATGTAAACAAACATCTCGCTGTGCGGATCCCAACTTAGGCTGATCCCCTCCAACCTTCTCCCCTTTTCTTTTTCTCAGTAGTCCCTTACGACTACAGTGGCGGCCTGCCTTGTTTGGGGTTAACCATGTTAAAAAAAAAGTGAAAATTCTTTTAAAACATTATAGGGAAAATGTCTCGATGTAAGCCCTGAAACAGATCAAACTCGATTCGAACTATAGCCAGAATGTTGTATCTAATTTAAATGGTCAAACATTATTAAACACTCCAAACAAGGACACCGAACAATGTTCTATGTTATTTCGAAAGCTTGAGTGTTTCAAGAAATCGTATTTCATGGTAACAGATAATCCTCGACATTTAGGCCCAAATGATTGTTAAAAATTCCTCAGAGAGCAATCAAACAATGTATAAATCTATGCCTCAAAATCATACTCGGCTTCCTGCATGTGACTTCAAATGATTCAGAGGAAATAGACGCTGAAAGTTAAAACTATTAATGGATGTGCAAATTAATGCTGGATTACAAATTATGTATTTGTATTTCTTATTTGAACACTTGATGAGTTAATAAACTTGTAAACTATATAAATTTTATCTACTTCGTCACTTCATTATATATATATATATATATATATATATAGGGTGACCCAAAAAAACGGGCCCTAAATCTAATTAGGCCCCGTTTCTTAGTGTTTCGTTCGAATTAAATGAATTTTGGGGCATAACTAGTTTATTATATTCACAACATCATATCAAAACACTAGGGTATTTGGCCTTTTTTTCTCCGTTCTACAGCATGTTTTCTAGATGGACTCCTTTTAGCTTTGTGTATTTCTTGAGGCGCAGAATGAAGTTGTCCATGACGTTCTTACAGACTGAATTGGGAATGGCTCTCATCTCCTCGCTGATGGCTTCCTTGAGTTCCATGATGGTTCTGGGTTTCCTTGCGTACATTTTGTCCTTAAGATAGCCCCAAAAGAAAATAATCTGGAGAGCTTAGGTCTGGGCTATGGGGTGGTCACTCAAAATTAGTCTTGAGACTGATCACTCGGCCTCCGAAGTTCTTTTTCAGCCAATCTAAGGACAGGTTTGAGGTGTGAGAACTTGCTCTGTCATTGCTGGAACCAGAACTTGCTCATGAGCGACGAGTAGAGGGTCTGGATCACTCTTGAAGGTTTTGAGGACCTCCACATACCGCTCCTTGGTGACTGTTACTGCTGCGCCAGATACTTCGAGGAAGATTGGTCCGATGATGCCTCTGACCGAGATTGCAGCCCACACCGTGCAATTATGAGAGTGCAGGGGCTTGGTGGCTACTTCATTGTGTCTGAAGGACCCCCAGAAGACATTTGTCTTGGAGTTCGCCTTTCCGTCAAGATGAAAGTGGGCTTCATCTGAGGTCCAAAGGAGGTTAAGGAAACCTGGTGTCTCCTCGATCTTATCGAGCATCTTGACTGCCATAACGCTCCTCTGCTTCTTGTCTGAGGCTGTAAGGGTCTGCAGCGTCTATATTCTGTATGGGTAAGCCCTGATATTGTTCACCGGCACTCTCCTGCAAGTCTCACGGGAAATACCGAGGGATTGACTTCGCTTACGCACAGAGCGTTTCGGACTCTCCTGGAGAGACTCTCTCACACTTTCGACCAGCTCGGCTGTCCGCTTCTTGAGACGTGCCGAGTGGCTTGGACGGTTGTCACTGATAGCGTTGAAGTTCTCCACGGTCCCATACTTCTCGAAGTGGTCCACCCAGTTCTGAATTCTCCTTTTGGGTGGAGCCTTTTCACATTCGAACTGATGCATGAAACTCCCCTGGGTTTTCTTAAACGAGCCTGTCTTGTAGTAAAATTTAACACAGTGTATTCTTTGTCCCAGCTCCCACTGAGGTATTGGTGTACTCACGATCGTTGATTCTGCCATGTCCTGTAAAATAAGGGCAATTGATGAATAATAAAGGAGATATCACTTAAAGTGTACACGGGGCCCGTTTTTTTTAGTCACCCTGTATATATATATATATATATATATATATATATATATATATATATATATATATATATATATATATATGTATATATATATATATATATATTAGTATAAGTAGATAAGTTATGGGAATAAAAATTGGATAGAATGTAAAGAAATTGCATTCCATCCAATGTATGTTCTTATCACTCATCTACTTATACTAATATTTATTTATATCGAGATTTGACTATTCAATATAAGATATAATTTAGAGATATAATCTTTATCTTTATGTTCCTATTTCATATAATATATATTATATATAAGCAATATATATATATATATATAAGCAATCTATAATAATTTGATATTTTTTAAGAATTTATTTCAATTATTTGAACATATCTAAGTTTTCTTGTAACTGTAATAAATCCGGCACTGCACACGTAATACAACTGTAGAGTGTTATTTTATTGGACGATGCAAAACTTATTTATTTCCGAACTTTTGTTTTTTTTGTCTGGCATATAATTACGATTTCACGCATGCGCGAACTTCGTATCGATTATTCTTGTTGTCCCAAAGGAAAGTCTGAAGTCCATATTATTGTAAATATAATTTATTTTCTTGACTTGTGGGAATTCTACTGATTCATATGAAAAAAGAACCGGCCAAGACTAGAAAACAGTGCGATCGTTCCTATATTTTCGATTTCAGTAATAAATCTTTGTCTTCCATAATTTATTTAATAAACTCTCCATTCGAATGGGTAACGTAATTATAAATAAGAAAAACAGGTCATATTTTTAAAAGAGACCTTCGTTTCATAAATTCTCGTAATTTATTCCCAGAAATTGAATTAATGTTTAAATTGACCATTTGTTTCTTTCGTTTAGTCCGAAACAAAATTAGCCAAAGACATATTTGTTAATTGTTCTTTTTTTTTAATGGAAATCGCTCCAGACAAAGCATGAAACCATTGATGTAAGAAGCTAAAACTAACGAAATATGATTGTCGCAAAGACAGCAGATGCCTATCGGCCGTAGTCTTAAAAAGTCCAAGGCTATAGGTAAGAGGAAAACAGTCAGCAGGAGGAGAATTCTATAAGCCTGCAGTTCTTGGAAAAAAGCTACTGGAATAGGAAGCTGTATTACGATGAAGTATCAAAACAACGAATTGATGAAGCCCGCTAGACCAACGAATCAAACGAGCTATAACAAAAGAAGCCGGTAATAGATCACATAATTCTGAAAAACACATGCCATAATAGTATTTATAGAAAAGACTGGGACTAGCAACATCACGTCTGTGAGAGAGGGTGCAGAGAAGAAGAAATGGTCTGGCCAATCCAATTACAGATACGTTTCTGAACCTTATCAAGAATCCTCAAATGGGACAGATTCAGCAGCCCAAATATGACAACAGTACTCCATACATGGTTTGATAGTAGATTTGTAGAGATAGGCGTAAGAAAGCGTTTGAGCGATAGAGAGAACCGACTTTACGAGATGCAGAAAAAGCAATTAATCTAATGTATGAACATCAAGAAAGATTTGATGAGAAAAAAAGACCAAGAGGTTTCAGAGTCGATTTTTCCTCAAGTCATAGCCATCCTTGAGAATCTCAGTAAGAAAAGGGACACCTACGATTTAAAGACACGAGCTGAAATTTAATAGGATGAAAGGAAACAAACCATTTCATACCCTAATCCACAACCGAACCCAGGTGAACTTCTAGATCAGCTGCATATTTCAATTGATTCAAGGAGATTGGCGAGAAGCAACACCAGAATAGAGACTTGTACTATCAGCATAGATATTAATCTTCTGAATAATATTCTTACGAAGATCATTGATATAGAGAATAAACAGTGTTGGCCCCAGAATAAAGCCCTGAGGAACACTTTGATAGGAAAAGAGAATGAGGAGAAACTATCCAGAGTTACTCGCAAGGTTCGATTAGTAAAAAAAGACCTAATAATGTAAAAAAACTTAACCACTAATAGCATAACCCTTAAGTTTTTGCCGAAGACTAGAAGCGTTTGAGCGAAATGTCAAGCGGAATGACCCTTCACTCTCGCGAATTATCGATAAACCGACAGATCCGTTCTGTTGTAATTAATATATTTAGTTTACAAGTCGCGATATTGTTCAGTGGTAAAATTTAGAACTATTAACGTCAACGTTAATATTTAAAATTTGAGGTCCAACGGGGTATAGTTTTTATTTATTTTATTAACATCTAGCTGTCCCGACCTGGCGTTACCCGGGACTACTTATACTTTAATTTTTATTTCGCATTTCTTTTTTCAGTCTGTCGTATATTAATTCTTGTCCCAAAATATTCGCAAAATTGCGTTTGAGGCTGTTCTTTTTTTTTCTCTTAAATTTATAAAGAAGTAGCGAGAGCCGTGCACGGGCGTTTGCCGGGGAAATTGAAGAACCCTAGACACACATGCTCTCACCTAACGCTAAAATGAAAGAGCTTATTTAATCTAATTCATTTAAAAAATCTCAAGTAATTATTTTATTTTTTACTTTTCTTCCGTCTCTCTTCATTATTTTAAATGGCTTTTCTACAGAATTTTGTTTTGTTTTCAAATATTTCAGTCATTTTGTCATAGAAACCGAAACTTTCATTAAGATTCGATTAAAGTATGAATTCATTTTTTGAAAAGATAAATAGACAGATGTGCTTATTATAATTATTATGAAGAAGCAAGGAGACTCACCGGCCGGTCACAGCTGCGGTCGCGCCATGTTGTGAAACGCGATATGATATAGTGCGGAAACAGCCTGACAGCCAACCAATCCAAATTGAGAAGAACCCTGACCAAACAATTCAAATCAGTGGATGAGAAACTAACAGAAGTCGCCACGGAGAGGTTGGGCCACAGAAAGCAAAGTGACAGCTCCAGTTGACTAGGCACATAACACAGATTCAACCCCTGCAACAGACACTGACACTCCGCATCAGCATCTGCAGCCACAGATGTCGATGCTCCAACATAAAACTAGGATGCTGCTCATGGCCGACTCTGACCGACAGAAGCTTACTACTAATATATAGATAAGTAAAATGTTCTAATTAAGTGACAAAGGCATTGTTTAAATAAAACACTGGTTTATTTACAAGGTGTTTCAAAAGTCTTGGGAACATAACGATTTTTAATAACTCAAAAACTATTAGGAGTTGAATAAAGGAAATTGGTACCGTTGGAAAGGTTAAAGTTTCAAGTTTTGTGGGGAATCTTCAAAGTTGCTCAATATGAGCACCATTCGTCACACGGCAGACATCTAGTCGATAGTCCATTTCCTGCCAAACGCGTTCCAGCATCTTGACGTCAATGGTTCCCACAACTGCCGTTACTCGAGCCTTTAGTTCGTCAATATCTCTTGGAAGGGTCGGCACATAGACTTGTTGCTTGACAAAGCCCCAAAGGAAAAAGTCACACGGGGTAAGATCTGGAGACCTAGGAGGTCAGGGCATGAGAACGTCATCACCTCGCCCAGATCTCCCAATCCATCTACCAGGCAGCCTTGTGTTAAGAAACTGCCTTACTCTAAGACTCCAGTGTGGTGGTGCACCATCTTGTTGAAAAATGAAGTCATCAGATTCTGCTTGTTCCAACTGAGCCATTAACCAGTCTTCCAGCATGTTGAGATAGGATTCACCAGTGATAGTTGCCTCTTCAAAGAAGAACGGTCCATAGACACCTTTCTTGGAAATTGCACAAAACACGTTCACTTTTGGTGAATCTCGCTCGTGCTCAAGAAGTTCATGGGGATTCTCAGTACCCCATATGCGAGTGTTATGCTTGTTAACTTTGCCATTCAGATGGAAGGTCGCCTCATCGCTAAAAACAAGCCGGTCATCAAAGCCGTTATCTTCCAACTTCTCTTGCATTGCAATGCAAAAGTCACGGCGAAGTGGCTTATCAGTGTCCTTCAACTTTTGGACCAACTTGAGCTTGTAAGGTACCATTTGCAGTCGTTTCCTTAAGACACGCCAGACAGTTGCTGGAGCAAGCTGAAGTTCCCTGCTGGCTCTTCTCACTGATTTACGGGGCTCCGCTGAAAGGCTGTCCGAACTTGCTCAACTGCATCTTCTGAAGTTGAAGGGCGACCTGTTCGCTTACTTGGGCACAAACACCCATCTTTCACAAATTTAGCATGCCATCTGACAATGGATTTCCTTTCAGGGGCTTCTTTTTTAAATTTCCTGCGAAATGCACGCTGAACACATGTCCACGATTCAGTCTTTGCAAATTGGAGGACGCAAAATGCCTTGTCTTGTTTAGAGAACGCCATTACTGCACCTGGAAAGATAACACGAAAATCATTAGTATGACCAAAAACTTGATTAAGCAAGCTTTAAAATGGCACCAGTTTCATTTTTCTACCTGGAATAGTTCATGAGATATACGCATTTGTAATGTTCCCAAGACTTTTGAAACACCCTGTATATTGCGGAGCAATGAGTTGAATAATGAAGGACAATTGCAGTCGTAAAAAATCAGTGTTTCTCCACTACGGTTTGTCATTGCCATGTTACAACTCACATTTTCAGATGAAAAAAACATTATATACAAAAACTATCACATTTATTCCTAAAACAAACTAGCAAAATAGTGCTGTAAAATTATCACATGAATACATTAGCCGCCCTGGATATATGGATACAATACCAGGCCGATAATGAAATTCGATCTACAATTGCAAGTCATGGCGCTTTGGCATATTTTGTCTGCAATGGTCAACTATGTTTCATGGGGAAATATGTGTTTAATACCGAGAAAACTACTAGAGAAACAAGTTCTAACACATCACTCAATAATTCTTGGGCCTAAGTGATAAAACAACAATTTTGATGCAAAACTCGATTTTATTAATCAACATAGTCTCCTTCTAGGGTCATACACTGATTCAAACGCTTCTTTAACAATTCGATGCTATTTTGTAGAACGGTTGGTATTTGGCTTCAAAATACGCCTCGTTTCCTGGTATCGTTTATTCATTGGAACCAAATCTCTTTCCATGGAGCATTCTTTTGAAATTTGCAAGCAGCCATTAGTCGCTGGGGCTAAATCTAGAGAATAGGTGTGGAAGCAATTACAAGTGCAATTCATGTAGTTTTTCCATCGTTACGATCGACTCGTGACATGGTGCATTGTCTTGGTGAAAGATCATTTTTTTCTTCTTTTTTATTTGTAACCGTTGTTAGTGATTTCTTCCTTAAAACGTAATAATAATATTCGCTATTGATGGTTCTTACATTCTCAAAGTAATGCATGAACAAAACACGGAAGCTAAAACCTTGCTTACTGATGTTTGCGCCTGCTCTCCACTCAGCTGATATTGATTTGACTCCGAAGTGAAGCGGATCATATAGTGACACAAAAACTCGTCTTTGTTGCGTTTAAATAGTTACCAACGATGATCTGAATAGTGTGCGCGTTGCTTTTGATCGACTGTGAGCAAACGCGGCCTTAACTTTGAACACAGCTTTCTCAATTACAAATATTTATGCAAAATGGTGAGTACACTGCTTTTTAATATTTTCAACTCCTCTGCTGTTTCACGCAATTTACTATCGGCCAAAATGAGTTTGCTGATTTTTGTTTCCGGCTGTGCAGATTTTGAATAACACATACTAAACTATTTCTTTGCTTGAACAGTAATTTTCCATGAGAAAGCAATGCTTTATCAACACCCGAAATTCAGATTTTACCATTCTTTTGAAAATGTGCAATAGTAGCTTCACTTAAATAACTATAATTTGTCAAGTAATATTCCGATTTGGCTCAAATTTTGACACGTGCAATTTAAAGGTTAGTATTTTATAAAAAAATTATATGGATTTTTATTAGTGGCGTCATCTATGTGAGTGACTTTTGTAAGAATAAACAAGTAACTTGAAATCTTGAGTTTGTTGCAGAGGGTAAACCTGGATTTGAACCCACGCCCTCAAACAGTAAAGACATAGAGTGGCAATCCTTTAAAACCGTAGTTGAACATCCTTCACTTTCTAATAAAAAAACAATGTGTATTTATTTGTATATTTTTATATAAATAAATATCCGTCCAGTTATACAACAGTTGACGAGTCAAAATCGTGCTTTTTTCTAGCCCCTGGACGAAACCATTTCATGTGTTTAAGGGATACGAGAAAGAATATAGAAATCAGACAACTTCCGCCGCCTGAAATAGATTCAGAAAAAATAAAATGTTAACAGTAGGTGATTTTTTTGGGGGGGGGTCAGAGATGATAATACTAATTTATAAATGAAAATTTAAATTACTGACATAAGTATATGATTAAATATGAATATCAGTGGGAACACTAGCGGGGCATAATTTTTTCTGTCATTTTTGACGGAGAGTGTGCACTTTTTGTGAATACACTTCAAGGAAGAGTTTGTAATTAAATGGCTTTGTTGATTTATGGTTTGTTTTGAAGGTAAAATATGTCCTTCAAAACTAGCCATAACTTCAATTACTGGTGTTGTATTGGTCGATGCTGCAACTAAAAAAGGATATACATGCATAAATACGATAGTGGCAAATAAAGAAAAAACAAACTTATGTGTGCCGCAAAAAATAACGGTGGCATTTAGTTCGAAGATATAAGTATTTGACAATAAAGACGATTTCATGATTCAGTGAGTCGACAGAAAAGATGATGGATCGTTATTATAGGATGATGATGATTGTTATTCTGGAGTAAATGTCCTTTGGTCTTTTTGCTGGAGGCTGTTCCTTTTGACGTAGCTGCCGTAGAATTTGATTTTCCGAAGGACAAGCTGCTGCTGCTGCTGCTGCTGCTGCTGATGCTGATGCTGCTGCTGCTGCTGCTGCTGCTGCTGATGATGATGATGATGATGATGATGATGATGATGATGATGATGATGATGATGATGATGATGATGATGATGATGATGATGACGCGACGACGACGACGACGACCAGCTGGGGCTACAGCTAGTTAATTTCTTAGAAACGAGCTGATGTAGTTTCTGTGACGATAGTGATTATGATGGCACTCATTGTTGACGTGATTTAGAAGGAAGGGCCGTACTTCGTCGTCGTAGTGGAAATGCCATTCTGTCCAGCAGGGATTCGAGAGGGAAAAGATGTTGCTAGATTTCGTTTGTAGGGCGGGAGTGAACAAAAAAGCACTCTTTTTCTACTGCATTTTCAGCTGCTGTGAATACGACGCTTTGATGGGATCTGATTGGTCGGCTTCAGTTCCAATATGCGCAGAAAAAAATGAAACTGTTGATTTTTTGTATGTGTGCGCGTGCGTGTGTGACTGTGCGTGCTTTGCATTATATAAGAGAAAGAGAAAGAAAGCAAACACGAGACCTTTCAAGCCTTCTTGGGATTACCATGGTTATCGCCATACTAGAATTGTTGGTGAAAGTCTAGAAATTGCATAAGAATAATAATAAATAAACAATTATTTATAACAAATAGTGTAGAATAAAACTATCTACCGACTCGTATACTTTTAATGTGTGGAAACTTTGTAAGATTTTTTAGTTCAGCATTTGATTCTGATGAACAATGTTTTAACGACACAAAAAATGGTGGCTCACATTTTCGAAGTCATCGCTTCACTTCGGTTAACTTCATACTGAAAAGATAGTAAAACAAATTACTATCTCTAAGTTCGAGTGGTATGCCCTCCCCAAAATAAAAAAAACCCTCGTAAAACTATACGAAATTTAGCCATGGTAAACTATATCTCGGCGACAATTGTTGTTTTCCGTGTGTCGATAAGAGACCTTTCTTCAAAATAAAATTTTGAAGAAACAAATTCTTACAAGCAATATACGGGTCCGTAGAGTATTTAATTCTATTGCGTGTGCTATGAATTATTTTTGGTTTTTATTTTTATTTTTTTGTTTACGAATTCTCGAATAGTAACTATTCTGTACTTTACTGGAACTTTTAAAATTATCACGTATTTCCGGTTGTTTTACTTTTTATATCGGAAATTACTACATGACGAAAACTGCAGCACCTTTAAAAATGCCTCCCATCACAGATTGCCCTTAACTCACCCCCCCCCCCTCCCTAGCTATGCTAGTGAGTCAAATAATGATGAGGTGGAGGATTATGAGGGGATGAGGAGGAAAAGGAGAAAGAGGAGGAGGAAGACGACGACGACAATGGCGATGATGATGATGATGATGATGATGATGATGATGATGATGATGATGATGATGATGATGATGATGATGATGATGATGATGATGATGATTCTTTTACGATTGCCAGCCGAAAGATGAGGAACACTATGAGAGTACTAACACTGATCGATGGTATGAGGTGGAGGATTAGGAGGGGATCAGGAGGAAAAGGAGAAAGAGAAGGAGGAGGCGGACGACGACGACAATGGTGATGATAACTACGACGACGATGACGATGACTATTGTGATGATGATGATGATGATGATGATGATGATGATGATGATGATGATGATGATGATGATGATGATGATGATGATGATGATGATGATGATTCTTTTACGATTGCCAGCCGAAAGATGAGGAACACTATGAGAGTACTAACACTGATCGATGGTATGAACTCCATTTGATTACTTATGGAGCGATCCATGGACAATACTTTGTTAGACTTGGATTTATAAAGACGACCAAGGTGTAATCAACAGGGAAGCAATCCCGCGGTTGAATAATGTCTTAAATTTCCGGGCGGTTTATTTTTTTTTATTGCGCAATGTTTCACGTGACCGAACAGATTATTTCATTGAATGATGTTTAGGACGGTCAGCTTCGGCTACTTTCCGTTGTTTATTGATTATATTTATGCAGACATAAAATCTTCGAATGCTAAGAATCCGGCTTTCACCGCTTTCTTCTTCTGTCATTTTATTAATACTTGTAGTAGTCGTAGTCGTAGGATCGCAGGAGTATTTGTTTAATCCCGAGACACGGATCGTTTATACGAAACACGTGGCTGTGTTTGAAAAGAGAACATTGCGTTTATAAAAATGAATGTGTTTGTAAACGCGGATCAGTTGGCATAATAGTTAGTGTGTTTGCTAATGAGCCTGCAGGCCTGGGTTCAACTTTCAGTCAAGTGATACCAAATACAGATCGTCGTCGACTGACAACCGCATAATTTTTAGAGTGTTCGCTAATGGGCCGGCAGACTGGGGTACAATCTTTGGTTGAGCCATACCAACTACAGATGGTTTTTGACTTACAACCGTACACGGTTACGACCAACCGGTCGTAAAGCGATTTGAACGTAAGTCGGCCGATGTTAATTTACTCTAAGAATATTACATTGTGTAATTATATTGCGATCATCCTAAAGGCAACAAGTTATCAACATTTTAAGCAACTTACGTTCTATTTCTAAATTGTAAGTTTAAAACAGGAAATGAATTTGTTCTTTCCTTTTCTTTATAGTCAAATAAATTTGTATCAAAATAAACAAAATGTTAATGTTTATATATCTGTAGCGACGAAGTTTACCCCTTGGTGTCAAAAATGAAAATGCTTAAACTTGTTTCTGCGTAATTAGCTCGACGCATACACTCGCCTGAATTAATAAAAACAAACTAAAACATTTTAAGCCAATCAGATGCATTTTTCTGAATTTATCAAATTTGTTGTTTTGATCCACCCCGAATGCATAAAAGGCCACGTTTTTCCTTCTGACGAAGATGTTGAGTCGAAATCTACGACACATGTAACATCGATCTTTCGCCAGCTTCCATCACCCCTCTGTTGTCCGATTGGGAAAGCTAAGAATACTTTTCTCAACTCTCACACATACAGTCATAAGCATATTCACTCTGATACTAATGCACACATGCACACATCACTCATTAATTCTTCCACCCTGTCGTCTGCTCATCGAAAACAAATGTATAATCTTATGGGATCTTCATTTTGATACTCCTAATATTTTTCATTGAACTCTCTACAGTGGAAACAAATGAACATTGACTCTTATTAAAAACTTTCAATCAAATGTAATCTTTGTAATTGAGTGTGGAAGTTTTGATTACGATTTTTCAGACCTGTGGACAAATCACCTGCCCTTAAATTATATACTCTGACTGCCTTGATATCTTAGCTAATGAACACCCATTGTTCTGCAAGGACTCTAAAAATATGAACAAACATTCTATGTTTTTCTATTTATGTAAACTTCCATTTTAAACATATATGAAATATATCTTTTGTGAATGTATGCTTTGTATGCTCATTAGTGTGCTTGTGTTTATCATATAAGATTTCTCTTGCTCTCTCGCGTTTGACTATAACCTAAAACGTCTTTCCTTAAAAATGATTTCTATAATCGGCTCTCACAAACTCGTCTCCCAAAACTGGAACTCTAAAAATTCCCTCCAAATATCTCTATGAATAAATGCGAAAGTTTTTGTTTCGTATTTACGACAAAGTCATGCGTAAAATGTAGATTATTTTAAAATGTTTCTTTCAAGTATTTTAGTCGCAGAACTTTGTGAAGCAATAACGAGCCGACGGAGCAAGCTAGTATATATATATATATATATATATATATATATATATATATATATATATATATATATATATATATATATATATATATATTGATTTCGTTTACGACAAATTAAAGATCTCGTATCAAGCTAATTTTTAATATTACGGCCGTTTCATCATCGTCGCTATACAATCAAAACAAAGTTAGAATTTTATAGATCTTCAGAAATGCAATAAAAAAAGATTCATACGTTTAGTCAAAACAACCATATCTCACGATATACGTGCTAGCGGCATACAAAAACTTCTCTGACAAATCGGCCATCTTTGATTTTTATGCCTAAGCCTCGTTTTGGAATCAGATCCGAGCCAAACTGCATCCCCACCCGTTGTTGCTCTTTTTTGTGTTTTTTAGGAAAGATAACTCATTATTAATCTGACTTCGGAAATAGCGGGAAATTGTTTCTTTTACTTCTGTTAGAGTTCATGCAAGTTATATTCTTTATATATTCGTAAGCATTCAAACTGTTTGGATTTTGTAATTTCTCGTCATTTTCCTTCCTTTACAATTTTTTTTTACTCAATGCCGCCTTCTTTTAATTTAACAACATATTCTATGTAAATATGTCGACTATTCACTCAGTCATATTTTATCTATAACGTCTATTATAAATATATATATGTGTTGTTAGAAACAAAAATGTTATTCTAATCCCGTTCGTCGATTTTGATATTTAATCCGATCAACAGTCTTTGTTTTTATTACTAATATCATAGACGAAGTCGGGGGAACAATCCCTCTCCTAGTTCTAAATCATCTTCCCGTCACATAAATCACTCTGTACTTATTTGATAACGGATAATTTTTATTTACACCAGTTATTAATCATTTAAAAGGCGTTGTCATTGTCCTTGATGCTCGATGACGCAATCGATGAGAAAAAAAGGTATACACTATCAAACATCGTGTCGCCTTCTACAACTCTCGGAGACAGAGACACACACGCCTTCATTTTATACCTTTTCTATATTCAACAGCAACATTTAACCAATGTCCACGATTAGAGTGAGTTATAATTAACTTATGTTGTATGTTGTACACAAACGCGTGGATATTTCTATGCCTTTCAATTAAATAAAAACAAACAAACAATAAACATCCGAGAGAAGATAAATAAGTGCCGCTTTAGCTTGTCATCTACAAGGAAAAAATATCTACACGCTACGAGTGCTATGACGAAACTTGAGTTGGTTGAAATTAGCGTAGGCTCGTCATTCGTCGGAATAGATTACTGAGTATTCAGAGACTTCTCGTTGAATAATTGACCGAAGTATCACACAGTCTCTTTTTTAATGTTAGGGGTAGGGTTAGAGATTAAGGATAGGGTTTAAGGTTAGTGGTTACGGTTAGAGTTAAGATTAGGGGTTACGGTTAGAGTTCCAGGCTCGGTAATCACACATTCTTTTGAAACCAATAGGGAAAAGTGTTTCCTTGCTCTTGTACCGTGCTCATTGCAATATGATATCGATCTATCAATCTACTTAATTTTTCTATTATATTTGAATTTTGAAGTAACGAAAAACGATATAAAAGTCATTTTAGTACTCTATATAATTAACGAGGGACTCTACAGATGAATGTTATTATAGATCAGTATGCTGTTTGTGTTCTTCCTTCCTTCAAAGGAGGATGTAACACAAGGCCGGAAGGTAGGTAGCCAGTGCACTCTACACTCTGGCTCTGTAAAAATATCAATAAACAGACCCGTCGGCATTCCCCGGTAGGAGCGCCTCCGTCGTTCAGCGATAAACCAACCCCTCTTCCAACACAGATCGTAATGTCTGGAGGGTGCACTTCCTAGGACTCAGCCTCACCTCGACAGAAGAGTGTTCGGAGCCGTCACAGAAGGTCCTGGCCTGTTGCAGGGGGGGAGGGGGGCACGTGTGCGCGTTCCTGTCTGCTCACCTGTGTTTTTTTTTCGCAAATAAATTGTATTTTCATCTGTTATATATTTAACGTCGATGTTTGCGAATTTTTACTTTGCAATTGTTGTTCCAGTTCATACAAGAGATTCATAAAGGTATATAAAGATACTCGACCACGGGTAATCTAATAAATGTTTACGCGCGCCATTTAATACCTGTGAACGCAGTGGCTGGGCATATCTGGCTTTCATCTCACCTTTCATCTAGCATTATAATGGGGTCATACATGTTCCAAGGGTATCAATAAAAATAACACAACAATATCTTGAGCACTGCACACCAAGCCCACTCTCTCGAGGTCCGTAAAAACTGTTCCACTGCCACTAATTGTTATATTACTAGCTGTATTTCACCGACGTTGCCCGAGTGGAGACATATTGCCGGGTGAATGGCTTCAAGAAAAAGTATTTACATTGTAGTCACGTTCACAATTTCTTTAATAGGATTTCTACAAAATCATTTTAGTTCTACCTTGTATTTCGGAATTTTTTAGGTACGGATTGATAATTTGTATCATTTTGATTATTCGAACTATTGTTTTACATTGAAAGCGGGTGGTATTGCTTGTTTGCACATTGAATCTTTTAGATATTGGAAGGGAGGATAAATAATGTTAGGAAAATAGGAATTGGATCAGTTGCAGCAGCAGCGTATAAGAAAGAGAATAGGAGGATCACGCAAATAAATAAATGACGTAAATTAAGAATTCAAAAGAAATTGAAAATTGCAGAACATGATAGAAATGGTAACATGGAGTTCAAGGTTTGGCGCAGAAGTACACAGGTTTAATCATTCCTTATTTATAACCAGGATTTATAATTTGAATTATTTTGATTCTTCGGACTACTATTCCTACTTTGCTTGTTACATTGACAACGTTTCGGCCGATGTGACCTCTGACCTTTTTCCGGTGAATCTTTATGCTAAACTCGGGAACTGATACGGAATTTCTAAATGTTATATTGGCAACGTTTCGGCCGATGTAACCTGCGACCTTCTTCAGGTCCACTTTTTGAACTTGGGAATTTTGATATCGAATTTGTGGTGCCCCAAATAAAGGCTTTGATTATCTCAAAGTTCTAAGTGGCAGTCTCCTGGAGTTTTAAGGATCAATCGTTACTTAAAACTAGTAATAAAATTAAAATAATTAACACTTCTACCCGGTTATGACTGACGGAACGAGAACAATCTCTCCCTGTGAATCAAATAGAAACTCGAGTTCGAAATTCCGTATGGGTTCCCGAACTTTTTCTGCTGTATTTTTTTTTTAAGTTGGGAATCTTTATGTCGAACTGGGGAACTAGTACAAAATTTTGAACTGAACCCTTTCTTTAATCGACGCTGGTGAGATGTTCTCGTTACGTTAGCCATTATCGGGTAGAATTAATTAACACTTTTACCCGGTCATGGTTGCCAAGATGAGAACAATCTACTCCCGTGGATTAATTAAAAAGTTTAGTTCGAAATTCTTTATGGATTCACGAGTTGTACATAAAGAGCTCCAAGTTTGAAAAATACCCGCGGTTACATCGGCCGAGACTTTGTGAAAATAACAACCAAATTAGTAATACTAATTCGAATAATACAGATAATGCAAACTAATTGTCTTATTATTTCATTTGATTAATAGAAAACGACTGAGACCTGTGGAAATTCCACTGTTCCATCAGTGCCTAAAAATATTTATATTGTATGAACGCCCGGTGCGAACGCAGACCTCACGGTATTATTGTACTATCTTTTTTCAAAGTGAAACATACTTATCGAAGTATTCTGGTTAATATAGTTTTAGAATATATATCGTTAAGGGATCTATCTCCAAAAACTATCGTAGGAATTTGTGACATATTTCCATTCTATGAACGTCGAGGGTGTACGTATTATTGTATCATCTCTGGGCAAAACAGATACTACTACACTTTGATCCCAGTCTGAAAGCCAAGAAAGATCGAATGTCATGTTCGACACAACAATGTCATCGGATGATTTTTTTTTAAATTACTCTGTTTGCATTGCACTTTCGGCGATCGGATGATTCCATCTTTTTTTTTAAAAGAGGTGGAAGGTGATAGCGTACGTACGAACATGAAATTTCCGTAGCGTATTATTGTATAGATTCAAAAATAATATAATGCGCATTTATCAAAGTTGCATATAGGCGAGAAACACACGTACACGAACATGTCTGATAGTGTTGTTAATATATACATAAGCGAATGGATTACTTTATTTGAAATTTAATTACGATAAATTGTATAGATTTTCGACATTCGAAATGAAACGACAAATGTAGATCAGTTCCACAGATAATAATCGTCTGACAGCAATAAAGGTTTTCTGATTTAGTTTAAGAGATAAACGGTAAATTGAGTGGAATTCCTATTCTTGTAAATAAGTTATAATATATAATGTTATTTATGAAATGGGTGTGCTTGAATCGGTCGAGCAAAATATGTTACACATAAAATCAATAGTCGGTTCGTTTGATATGTACCGTATATATTCGCGGTTGCTAGTTAACTACATACTACCCATGTAATCGTTAATAAAATTCACAGTCCTTTTATGCATCTTAATTGTAAACATTTTCATAAAGTTTCAGCCATTGTACACTCTGGCCTTCTTGTGAGGGATTATCTTTTCTCTTCCCTACAGCCCTTTTCACACATAAAAAATGTTGCTAGCCTATTTCTAGTCTGTCGTTATATTCATGGTAACTTACTTGTTCGACTGAGCTCCAATCCTTGGTTCCCTCTCCTGTAAAACATTCTAGCTACAACCACATCTAAGAACTCTCTCTCTCTCTCTCTCTCTCTCTCTCTCTCTCTCTCTCTCTCTCTCTCTCTCGTCTGCTCACATCCGTCGCGTTCTCTCTCGTTTATAAGATCCACATTCCCCAAAATATTAGATAATGACAATTTATCATCGACGAAACTATGTTGATTACAAAACTAGTAGGAGTGATATCATTTCTTCCTTCCATTCCTCACAGAAGAGACGTTACTGGTCTTTCCCTACTCCATCGTTAGTTTTATGGTAGGTACTCGACTGAGCTCCAATCTTGGGTTCCTCCCTGTAAAGCATTCATCGCAAGAACTCGTCTATTTACCACAACTACAAAGAAATTTCCGTTCTTCCTCTCTGTAGCTTAAATCAAACGGAACTTCCACGAACATAGCTATTCTCCAAGAACTTCCCATCTGTGAAACACAATACCACGGGACTGATTCCCTGCTGATTACAGCATAGTCGTCTTCAAGTCCTATATCAACAAATACTTGTCGAACCGCCTTCTTAAGTAACCAAATCCTACCCTTTCCACTCATTGTTTTCAATCCTCTCATAATATTGTTCGTCAAACCAACTCATAATCTCATTTACTCTTATACTCAAACTCTTTAGTCTAAATTTTGTTGAATTTTACACAGAATCTCTCTCTCCCTCTCTCTCCAACTCTTATCGTCCAACTGACAATCTCTTTAATCCTTATCAACACGTGCCCCCAACCCTTGAGAAGTGGTGGCCGATTAGTAAAAAAAGGATACTGTTTTCATGAATGGCAAGCTCAACCATAGAAATTCATTGCCAGGGCAGAAGAGTACAGAATGGAATCATTAATATAAATTCAGAGCTAGCTCTCTCTCTCTCTCTCTCTCTCTCTCTCTCTCTCTCTCTCTCTCTCTCTCTCTCTACCAAACACCAAACGGAATTTTTCCATGAACAAGGTTTTTTTTTTGTTAGAACATTCCATGTGCGGAACAAAATATCACGGTTTGTTACCCAACCGTTTATAACATCGTTGTCTTTCAGTCTAATGCTGGACCATCCATAATCAAATATGGCCCATTCCACCTATTGTTTCCAATTATCTCGTGGTGGCGTTTATCGTCCAACTGACAATCTCTTTAATCCTTATCAACACGTGCCCCCGGCCCTTGAGAAGTGGTGACCGATTAGTAAAAAAAAAGGATACTGTTTTCATGAATGGCAAGCTCAACCATAGAAATTCATTGCCAGGGCAGAATTAAAAAGTTAAATATATTACCCAATTAATTTTGTTATGCTAATAGAATGGAATCATTAATATAAATTCAGAGCTCTTTTCCATAATCCAACCATAATTGATACAAATAAATTTTAGTCCATGTCTAATTTATCTACCAAGTTTCAGTCGTGAATACCCAACCGTCTTTGTTTTATCATCGTTCCACCATATTCGGGGCCACTTTGGTGATCATCTCATAAGTCCTCGTTGGCAAGACTATCTTCATATAGGTGGAGAATCTTTCTAATTCAGGATCTGCTGTTTCCGTAGCCGCATCCTCATTATCGCTAATGATTAAACGTGTGAACACATTTGCACCTAAAAGTGTGTAGTTTTGATTATATTTCAAGATAATTTTCCCCTGACTGAGTCGGACAGAAATAGATAGTCATGGTATCAACCATTGGTCTCTTCTGACTTTTTAGGACCTATATATTGTCATCTTGCCATCTTGTTATCTGGTCTAGTCATCTGCTTCACATGAATATCTGTGGCTGACTGTGTCTTTAAACTAAACTATAAAAGTTAAGATTACGCATATGTTTGTATAGGAGGTCTCTTAATTTTCTATTTTCTATTTTCTATTTTCTATTTCCCAGAAATCCCACTTTTAACCTGTTGCTCCAGTGACAATCACTTTCAACCTCGCTTGCCTAGTCACCAGATATTAAGTTTAAGTATTCAAACAAAATTTACGATATACCCTACCTTGTAATCATTTTTCTCCAAATAACTAAAAATAACTTCCAGGAGCAAAGTTTCATTCAAAGAACATCCCGTCTGTGGAACACAATACCACGAGGATGCTTCGCATCTGACTTAACCATATTCGTTTTCAAGTCCAATGTTAACAAATTCTTGTTGAGCAGTCTTCTTAAATAATCACATTCTTCCCACTTTTAACTATAATTACTTATCCTCACGGTGTGATATCACAAACTCATTAACCCTTATCCTCGAGTGACCTTTAGGCCTTGATAATCAGTGACTCATTAGTACATAAAAAGGATATTCATCGTCTATTGACGATATAAAAAGAGGAACTTGAACTGCTTCCCCAGAGATGCAACAGACACCCCGTTATTAGAATACGTATCCACCCTTTTTAAATTGTCGCCCATGTAAGAGAGAATGTTCCGGTTAATTCCGTTAATATCATGTGTGCGTGTCTAAGTCACACTGATGGGTCGTAAAACAGCGGTCTGTGGATGACTGATAGCTTAGTATTTCTTTTTATAATGGAAAAAAAAAGGATATCCATTTTTATTTAGTATCCCTGTACTGTCACAGTACTAATAAGAGTTATGTAGCGGAAACTGATCCCAATAAAGGAAGCGTTACCGCCACGGTACAAATAAGGTGTTTGTGGCGTGTATTTTTCTTCTTTTCCTGGATGACTAACTGGTGCGCCTTAAAATACATAGAAGACATTGCCAAGTCTGCTGCAAAGAAGGTGGACTCCCTCTATCGCGCTATAAAACTTCTCACACCTGGCAGTATCCTATATCTCGACAAAGCCACCATCCGCCCTTGCAGTGAGTATTGTTGTCACAATTGGACTGGTGCCCCATCCAGTAGTCTCTCCCTCTTAGACAAGGTCCAAAAAAGAGTATCTAATCTGATAGGTCCCTCACTATCCACCAAGCTCCAGCCACTGTCCCAATCGCTGCAATGTTGCATCTTTGTGCTTGTTTTACAGGTACTTCAATGGAATATTCTCCGATGAACTTGCTGCTCTTGTGCCTCTTCGGCGTAAATACACTCGACCAACCCGACAATCAGCTAAATACCATCCATTCAATGTGGAGGTTTCTAGATGCCGGAGAGATTTCAACTCCAATAGCTTCTTTCCTCGAGCTGCCGCCCTTTGGAACTCCCTACCTGCTCCGTGTTTTCCCGACTGTACCGACATGCAGAAATTTAAAACTAATGTCAACAAACATCTAGCTGCACAACTCTCAATTTAGGATGATCCCCTAAATTTCACCCTAATTCTCAGTAGCCCCTTGCGTCTACAGTGGCAACTTGCCTTGTTTGGGGTGAACTCAGTTTTCTTTTAAATCATAGACATTTTTGGCATTGATAACCCATTCCAGCAGTTCATTCCAGCTATTGACCACCCGTAGATTTAATGGAAACTTCCTTATGTTCAATCTTCCGTACTTCTTTTGAGAGCTTGAGGCCGTGTTCCTATATTCTGTTGGTTCAGTGGAGAGATAGTAATATTTGTTAGTTGATATTTTCTCTTCCTTGTAGACTTAAATAATGACACCTATAAAGAGAAAGGGGAAGTGACATAGAGATATAAAGAGAGAGAACATTAGTTTCAATACATAGAATATATAACGTCTGATACATTTACACTTTTTCAGATGTTATCGCATGTTTCCTGTCTTAGAAGCAGCAGCATATTTTATTTGGTAAATAATAATTGCTTCGAGTGCCAGTCTTTAGCAACAGATAATATTTAATTAACATTGAAATCGCAAACAAGTCTATTCTAATTGAAAAACCGCCATTTATTCTAATGTTTACGCAGTATCTCTCTGAAAGAGAAAGAGAGAGCGAATAAAACATATACATAGAAAGATAAAAAAAACATTCGTTTACGCAAATAAAAAATAACATTAAAAAATAACTTACTGCAGGTTCCATTGTAAAAGTTTATTTACACTTTTTCAGCGTTTATTTTATAGGTTAAAAAAATGACACATACTCACAGGAAACGTCGTGTCGGGTCAGCTAGTTTAAAATATATTTTTTTATGTTTTTGGTAAACATTTCACGGTAGTTTGCTTTTAAATAATATTTTCGATGTTTTAGGTATTTTTTGAACTGGCGAATTTTAATGGCGTGGTTTATTTCGACGTTGTAGGACTCAAGTTTATCTGCAAGGAAAATCATCTGCTCTTACACCAGCTTTCGACTTTAACCGAGTAAGACATATTTCTATCCACCTTGGTAAAAGCATCCACGTGAGAACATGTAAGGTTATACATACATACTACAACGCACATTTTCATTCATGCTTTGAACTGAACAATACCCACATTCAGTATTGTATGAGGATCAATGTATTTCTCATATAGAACTCATATCTCTTTATTACATTCTTTGTCCATGTGCCAAAGCTGCTGCAAAGAAGTGGCAAATAGAACAGTAATTAACCAAGTATTACACACTAACGAGGATGCACCTGAAATGGTATCAATACACGTACCTCCAATCCTTCGACCGAACGCCCAGGCGGGAATTCTTTATTTCTCGTTCGAACTCACATACATGATCGAAATCGAATGTTACTACGAGTCCATGGATCATCCACAGAAGGTCGGCATCAACAATCATCAGTGCGCCTTGGCCGCCTCAGACGTAACTTTCGAATACGAAATGAATACAATCGTACAGCCCAATAGACATCTGCACGGTCAGACAGCAAAAGAAATGTTACACAACCACACAACACATCTATGGAAGGACGGAACCCAGATGATGAGTATGAATTACGGAAAATTTGTAAACAAATAATCGCATGCTGATATGACAAAAATTAATATGCATGCTGAATAGACGAAATCAGATACTTGCAAGTCAGCACATTCCTGACCACGTTGGCAGGAGAACACGTGACTTACAGCATAAATAGGAGGAATTGAGAGTCGATTTCACATTCGCCATAATAGAGCCAGGACGAACGCAACAAGACGAAAAAGAGCTGTTCAACGAGGCCGTCAACAACGAAATTGTTAACGGGAAACCCTTACACATGGATATACCGTTAATTATTTCTTCAATAATATAATTATTCAGACCTTTTACGTCATATCGGCGTTACTAATATAACGTCGGCATCTCTTAATAAGAGCTAAATATTATCGTTAACAAGTGTTTTATTTCCAACTTATTTTCACGACCACGTGTGCTGTATCTTTCATATAAGCAAACACATAGACATCGTTGTCATGTGTAGAGAACAACACTTTGTAAGTTGGATATCAAATATTTATGTTTATAAGTTGTTACTGTGAATTTTGAAAAAAAAATTGCATAGTATCTTAGAAAATAATATAGATAAAAAAAACAATAGATATTTCTGTTTTAGTATATTGTCAAAAGGAAAATGTTTTTAACGAAAGTTGACAGTCCTTAATGTATTTGTTACTAACTGCTCCGATCCGGCGTTGCCGAGTAATATTTGTACTTGTATTTATACTTAACAACAAAATATTAGTATTTTTAAATCTAACTGGCTTCATCGAAACATCAAATTAGAAGCTTTTTTAATTTGAAAGTTAAATATATAAATAATTAGAGGTAAATAGCCGAAGTTTCATTGATGCTTTTCATTAAACAAATGTATGTATACATTATAGTCGCAAATTATCTCTCGTTATGCCTCTCTTAATCTCCATCTCTATATCTGTCTTATATATATATATAGAGAGAGAGAGAGAGAGAGAGAGACAGACAGACAGACAGACAGACAGACAGACAGAGATTGCTTTAATTCCAATGACAAAGATAAAACGTCAGTCTACAATCATATTTTTTATTCATTTTTTTTTTTTGCGAATGCTTATATTTTTATCGTCTTATGACCGTTTCGCAACTGGTGAACAACGATACATTAGCTGTTAAAAGCTGCTTATCAGAGACCTTGGTGTAATTATTACAAGGAAAACATGCAAAACTCACATTGCAGAAGACTAAAAACAATCCCCAAAAATATCGGCCATATATATATATATATATATATATATATATATATATATATATATATATATATATATATATATATATATATATATATCCTCTTCGGGTAAAAAGATAGGCCTGTAACATCCACTGAAAATCTTGATATTCTTATCATTGCGTATATACATGGCTTCATGTATATATCTATGTTTAACACTATCTCTCTTAAATAAACATATCACCAGAAAAATAATGACAAATGTGAATCTTATAAAAGGTTTTATACTTACTGAACGACATAATTTTGCACGCCATTTACAATTATCGGGCCGGAAAAAAATTGTAATCGATTGGATTTTTTTTCGTGTAAATAACAAATAAAATTGACATAAATGACTAGTTAGTCAAAATCAAATATTGATTTGTCAAATGCAATTTTCTTTAAGTCTAACTTCGAGAATCTGACTTTGTTTATTAGATCATCATTGGTGTTATATGATGTAAAATCACAAAGTCTAACGTAAACGATTCAGTATAACATATTGATTGAGAGATGTTAATTTATCTATAGACAAAGAATAGTAAGTTTATACCTTCCCCATTTGTTTTTACTTTTATCCACCCTAAAGAAGTCATGGGAAGATGTAAGGAGTTCCTGCAATTAGGAGCCATAAGTGAGAAGTTATGCAGCGAGATGTTTGTTCACGTTACATTTAAATTTCTGCATGTTAGTTCAATCGAGAGAACAGAGAGCAAGGGAGGATTTCAAAGGCAAGCGGTTTGAAGTAAAAAGCTGTTAAGTTTCTTTTCTCGGAATAAAAGGTTTTCCAGATTTTTTGGAACTCTTCTGTGCAGAGATGAATTTTGCTGCTAGTCGAGTTGCTCGGAATATTTACGTTGAGGGGGTTGCAAGTGCAGTAAATTCATCGAAGTACACTTTGTGGAAGTACCTGTAAAACAAGCACATGGATACAACATTGCGGCGATGAGACACGGACTGGAAGGACTTTTTAAGTTAAGTCTCTTTTTGAACCCTGTCGAAGAGAGAGAAACTACTTGTTGGTTCACCATCTAGATAGAGCAGGAATACCTAATATATGAGCGAATGTAGGCTTTATAGAGACATAGGATACTCGATGGTGCGATAAGTTTTCTAGCTCGGTAGAGAGAGCCCTCCTTCTTTGCAGCAGAATTGGCAGTATCTTCTGTGCATTTATTCCAATTCCTATTGCTTCAGAATGTTAGGTCGATCAGTTTAAACGTTTGACTCTCGGGAAGGGTGCGATCAGCCATAGCAATCGGTGGTTGGAAATGTTTCTTATTAGTATTAAAGGAAATGAGCTTTGCTTTGGTAGCATTGAATGTAACCATCCAGACTGGATGGCATTTTCTAAAGATTAAGCCAGAGCCTTAGATGTTGCGTAAATGAATTCAATAGATCAAGTGGGAATTGAACTCGACTTGGCAATTCTATAGTCTACTTCGATATCCATTCGACCATTTATGTATGCTTTATTACGTATTCGATTATAACATATAACATTCAAATTTAATATTTCGGATATTTAGAATCCTTGCATTAATATCCGAAATATTAAATTTGAATGTTATATGTTATAATCGAATACGTAATAAAGCATACATAAATGGTCGAATGGATATCGAAGTAGACTATAGAATTGCCATGTCGAGTTCAATTCCCACTTGATCTATTGCAAAATACGAACTAAATTAATCATAAGCATAACAAAATATAATATTCAATTAATCAGGTGAATTTTGATTGAAATTAAAAGCATTAGTTTCTGTGCCACTTCAATTGGACGGCCAGGAAAGTATAAAGAAAAGTCTCATATGATCATTCGCAAGAAGTCAAATTTAAGCAGAATAGTAATAACATGAACAATGCTACGTGGGAGCCCAAGTCCCGGTTTGAAACTACTATCGTCAGTCGACTTGACTTTTCTTTAGACTTTCCTGGCCGTCGGGCTAGAATCAAAGTGTCGTATTTGTTTTGTCCTCAGTCACAAGAGGAGAAATCTTTCTTAACTGTGGCAACTTTTTTTATTTTTGTTCCATCTAGAGTCCCCCTTTTGGGGGAGCTGGAAATTCCTTACATAAAAAACGACTTCTTGTCTAACTTTGCCCTCGTGGGGAGACAAGTAAATTGGAACTTATATTTATACTTGTGAGTCCAATTGAAGTGGCACAGAAACTAATGCTTTTAATTTCAATCAAAATTCACCTGATTAATTGAATATTATATTTTGTTATGCTTAAATATCCAGGCTATACCGGAAATATGCAGAGCCATATGCAGACAAACAAACTTTTGTCAGATGAGTTTAAACCTTGGAATCGTAAATTTCCTGATTTATTTGACAACAATAAGATTATGTTGTACAAAAGTGTATTTAAAATTCGGTGTTCAGAAAAAGATTAACTATCCTAAATGTAATTAAACCAATAATTTAGCTGAAAGCGAATCTTCTGTCGAAAACAGAACTTTAGTTATTTCTTCAATAATTCTGCCAATATTGTGATATTAAATGCCAACTAATGTGAGACGTTATTTATTTGAGATTTTTGAATTAGACAATCAATGGATCTGTAAAAAAAAAACGCTTTCATTGGTTGCTTCGGGGACAACATTATCATAAAATAACACAATTAAATTGCCTGCGATCCCGAAACAGTACGGTTGTAAAATACGAACTAAATTAATAAACGGAATTCTTAATCAAAAAAGACGAAAGCTGTTTATTCTTCTGGAGTTATTTGCTGAATCATCAATGAAAATACGATAGTTTCCATGTGTTTTAAAAAAATTTAATCGGGAAAATTCGAAACAGAATCTGCTGACTCTTTAGATTAGCAAAAGCGATGAACTTTATATTGTCACTCTACCCAACTACACCATTAATGTTCTATGTTTGAATGCGTGTCAAAGCAAACAAGTAAATTGATGATTTTAAAAAGGTTTAAATTAGAAAAAATAGATGTGTTTCTTTTACTCTAATGAAGATAATACTCACACAGTACTAAATAACTGTGACGGTAGAGATAGACACTTAGCGGATTCGAAGCGTCAATGATGTCTTGCTTGTCAAGCGGCCATTTGCAAGACGGAAAATGAGCATCCTGGATTTCCGAGATTTTGTAGGTGTTAGTAAGTGTCCTACATGGACACCGACCTGTTTTAAAAGACAAGATACAATGACAGTAAATGAGCCAAAAAAGTCGAAATCGACGTGAATCGACGAGAAAGAGATTCGTGAAGTTGGGAGACGTTTTTAGTGTTGTTCCGGTGTTTTCTGAACAAGAGTTTAAACCGCCATTGACCCCTTATAAGTGGCACAAAGGATTTTTCAGTTTATTACAGATCTGCACTAGTAATAATCGATTACATAGGACGCGACGGTATACATCATGTTTATCAGGTAACGCCTTTATTAGATCAGGAAATGTTAGATACTTACCTTGTAGCGGCTTCTGGCAGACTGATGGAAAAGCACATGCCTTGTTGAGACCTTTTTTAACATAAAGGATTTTTCAGTGTCTTACAATAACACAGCTCATTAACTAGGAGAAACATGCTCCATTTAGTCGCATCCATTTGCTAATATATCTAACGATACGATGGAAGAACACTTATACAAACACTGTCATGAATTCGGTGATAAATTCAAAAGATAGCTCAGATAGCAGTTTGCTCAAGCTTGATTCGTCAAATACAAACCGAGGCAATAATCCTTGTTTATTCACGTCAAGATGGCGGCAATTATGGGAACGATAATGACCCCTTCGCTACGGCAATAATTATAACAAATTGATTATCGCACGCGTCACTAAATATTAGCGTTAAAATACAAGTGAATATGAACGTATTTTACAAAAGACGCAAACAAAAAAACAATAATTTAATAACATACTCAATAGTAATGAACGGAACAATCAAACAATTTATAACTAATTGAGATTTGGTAGCTGTCTATCTGAAGCCGAAATTATACTGTTAATTCTCTTAATATGTTACCATCTTTCAATGCTCAACTAATGAGGGCGGTAATATAATATCTGTTCTGTTGTCATGAAACCATCATCATAATCATTAATCCTCCTTTAGTAGTGTTATAATAATGAGACCATCGTCCTGAGCATTACCTCTTCCTTTGGTGGTAGTGTAGTATCTGTTCTGTTACATTGAGATTATCGTTCATTGCATCACCTCCTCCTTTTGGGTGGGGTATTGTATTATATATTTTTGTTTATCATGATACCATCTTCCCAGGCGTTACCTCCTACTGCACTCAACAAATATGATTAGTATACCAAACTACAAACAATTCACGATTAAACTAAATAAAAGGATAAATACTTAAAAGTTGTCTATTTTGTGTGATTAAGATGCTACCTAAATATACGCATCTAATATATAAAAAAGAGTCAGTCGGATTCTCTAAGTTATATCTAACTAACATTGCATCTAATAAATTGATATTTATTTCTGCCTAGCCATCAAAATACGAATGATGTTACCTACATATACGCATATTATTTTTATCTATCTACTCTATAAAATTAAGTCGGTCGGATTTTCAAAGTCAGACCCAAGTAGCATTTAAGCGGACAAATCAAGCTTAGCTTCTGACTTGCCAGCAATTATTTTGTTGCACCATGTCATTAGCAATTTAATAACATACCTAACTAGATTTTTTTTAATTCCTTGACGAATTATTGGTAATATGGACACATGTTTAAATAAACAGCTAAAAACAACAAACAGCTCGCATCATAAATAAAAAATATATTTCACCATTTTTCCAATTTATTTTTGTTATCAGATAAACAAGTACATTTCTTTTATAACATATAAACATTAACATATTGCTTTCTTAAAAGATGTTGCCTCTCGAACTACTGTGTAATTATTTTTAATTTATCAAAATCGGTGTACAGAGGCCGGAAATGCTAATGGTGTCATGTATATTTTAAACGGTACAAAATGTACAACACAAAAATGCCACAAAATGTGGAGCGTTATTTATTGGAGATTTCTATTTATTAATTTGAGAACAGCATCATCATAAAATAACACAATGAAATCGCCGCGGGTCCTGCATCAGTTGAGTTGTAAAATAAGAGCTCAATTAATGAACGGAATTCTTAATCAAAAAGAACAAAAAATGTGTATTCTCACGGTGTTATTTTCAGAGTTATCAAAATGAAAAAGTAATAGCTTCAATGATTTCTTAAACAAACGCTGCTGGCCCTGCTATGTCATTCTTTTCGGTCATACATTGAAATACGAAAATAATTAAACATCTTTAGATTAACAACAGGGAATTGTTTAATGGTATAAGTTATTGTAACTCTACCCAAACGCAGCATAAATGTGCGATGTTCGAATTCGTGTCAAAGCAAATATTTTAAATGCTGATTTAAAATAGGATTAAATTATGTTTCAATTAGAAAATTATACTTGTTTTTTTTAACTCTAATGGGGATTATAGTAACACAGTACTAAATAAATGTGACAATATAGATTAACACTTACCGGATTCGATGCGACCATGACGTCTTCCTTGTCAGGCAAGAAGGGAAAAGCGCATCCCTAGAGTGTCACGGTTTTGTGATGTTAATAATTTGCCTGCGTGGACACTGGCCCGTTTTAAAAGACGAGGTACGACGACAGTTAATGAGTTGTTGTTTTTTACCCTTTCATGCATACTGGTGTTCAATAACAACAAATAGAAAAATTGTCATAAATTATCATGCATTTTGATTTGACTAATTATAGTTGTTTTGTGAGAGTCGGGAACATCGATGAATACGTTTTGCCACTATTATTAGTCGTTATGGGTCTTTTCAGAAGTCAGCTCAACTTGAAGGCATGTGGTTCAAGCACAAATTTGATCAAGTACGTAGAATCATGCATGAAATGGTTAATGGTATAGGTTGTCACTGTTGAAAAAACGGAGATTTTGTGTGCCTTTGTTAAGTGGCTTCGGGACTCTTGTCTGATATTAGCAGAAATATAGGAAAAGTAACTTCTGCACTTTGACGTCTAAAAAAAGACATGGAGCAGGGGGGGGGCATAGCAACGTCTCCGAAATTGACCCTTTACAATGCCTAGATAGCTTCTATTTCTATATGTGAAATTGAAACATACACTGTACTGGGAGAACATGATAGGAAGCTAAATGTCTTTGAAATTAACATTTTAAGAACTATTTGGGGGATAACTTTGCGAGATAGACTACGAAATGCAGATATCAGAAAGATCAACCAACAACATTATTCGAAGAAAAAAGATTAACCTAGACTCCAGCTATGCAAATAAATAAATCATATAATGACGATTTAATTCAAGGAAGATCAAGAGGACGACCATCAAAGAGATGGGCCGATTATATGAGGGTTGAGATTGGCATGCCGATCCTGACAGCTGAAAGACTGGCCACAGAACGTGATAATTATGAAAATTGTGTTTTCAAGCATGCGGCGAAGCTGTCTGAGTATGCAAATAAGTAGTAAGCAATCGTTAGTTTTTGCCACTCTACTAAAACGCAGTGTTCTATGTTTGAATTCATGTCAAAGTAAAGATTTGAAATACTGATTTTTAAAAGGATCAAGTAATGTTTCAATCAGAAGAAATATATTTCTTTTTTTTACTCTAAGGGAGACTATAGGTTGATAATACAAAATTACTGTGACGATAAAGATGAATACTGAGCG
>OY744517.1:157686474-157861474 GCA_963556195.1 Sepiola atlantica
GTTACTATTTTAGCACTGTTAATATAAGCATTGTCAATAAACATTTTAACTGGTATTGTACTTACCGTTATAGTATCCTTATCAATCACGCCCGAGTGGAACCATTATTCATACGAAACAAGCAACATTGTTATGTATTAAGGAAAATGAAGGTATTCTTGTTGTATATAAGTCAATTTTATGTTTCACACTTTAATTTATTAGAATTAACAACTTTCACCATTTTTTTTAATATATAAACGATTTTTACTGTATTTTTTCTACAATACAATACATTTTTTACAATTCAGATTGAAGATCCTCAAACAAGAATTTTAAATCTTATAAATTAAAAAATGTGAACTGTAAACCTTGGTATTTTTCATTTCTCTGAAATTTTCGTTTTCTCTTAACTTAAAACAGTACTCTATGGCTCTAATATGACAAATATAGGCAATAGAACGGCACTTTATTTCGGTTCTTACTTTGTAACCTTGTCTAAGGGTTCAACACGTAGCCTACAGCCAAAGTAGCTTCCATAAGAACATCAGATCGATCAGAACGTTTGTCAATAAAAGAAGACGATGAGTTCAAGCCGAATTCCCTTCGGAAAAGCCCAAGAGATTTTGTATAAACGATTAATTCTTGTTCGATGTTTTGCGCTGAAAAAAAATTCCTACCAGTAAAATACATAGCCCTGTTGTGCTCGCATACCCTTAATGACAATAAAAGTGTAAAAATTTGGGAATTTCTTTGCTTTTGTATATTTAGTGTTTAGTGTATATGAATTTTCATCTTAACCCTATTAAGGGCATATGATTTCAGTATACTGGAATTTTTCATGGAATGTTACTACTTTTGTAAAGGCTATGCCTCAATACAATGGTCGCCTCATTTCACCGCTACTTTCTAATTTTGCCTTTTGCGAAAGCTGTTTCTTCCCCACCATTCCTCCTACGTTGCCCAGGGCAATAGTATGACATATTTCTATAAAAAGTACCACCTCTGTCTGCGCTTTCTATATAGGTACTTATCTCAGCCCCGGTTTTCATACTATATACGTAACTATCGCCGCCCCAGTGCAGATAATATATAAGTACCTATCGCCGCCAGGGTGCAGATACTATATAAGTACCTATCGCCACCCTGTTCAGAAGCTGAATACGTACCTATCGCCGCCCCGGTGCGAATGCTGAATACATACCTATCGCCAACCCGGCGCGAATGCTAAATACGTACCTATCGCCGCCCGGTGCGAATGCTAAATACGTACCTATCGCTGCCCCAGTGCGAATACTAAATATGCACATATCGCCGCCCCGGTGCGAATGCTAAATACGTACATATCGCCGCCCCGGTGCGAATGCTAAATACGTACCTATCGCAGCTCCGGTGCAAATGCTAAATACGTACCTTTCTGCCGCCCCGGTGCGCATGCTATATACGTACCTATCGCCGTCCCGGTGCGCGTGCTATACATATACCTATCGCCGCTATATACTTACCTATCTCTGCAAGGGTGCACATACTATGTATGGTACATACATATCTCCAGGCCAGTTCGCATACCTTAGAACTCATATTAATGTGCCCCTGTCGTGTCAGAAAAACAAAATAGTGTTCATTCATGTAGTGTCACTATCATAAATGGAAATATTTTTAGGTTAAAAAAAGAAAAAAAAATTTTTGCCCCCACTCAATTTGTTTTTGTATCCTCCTCCATACATAGAAATATTTCTAATAAAAAAAAAATTTTAAATCAAAATATTTTTTGAACCCCCCAACTTTTTTTTACCCTCCACATACATAGAAATATTTTTAATTAAAAAGAAAAACAAGAAAAAAAAATTACCCCCCAATTTTTTTTTAATCTTCTCCATACATATAAATATTTTTAATTAAAAAAAAAAAAAAATCCGCCCCTCCCCCCAAATATTTTTTTCATCCTCCCTCATACATAGAAATATTATTAATTAAATAAAAAAAAAATGTTGGCCATCCCCCCACCCAAAAAAAACAAAAATTTACCCTCCCCTCATAGATAGAAATATTTTTAGTTTAAAAAAGAAAAAGAAAGATTTACCCGGCCCCCAAAAAAAATTTTTCATCCTCCCCCATACATATATTATTTATTAAAAAAAAAAATTTAGACCCCTTCCATTTTTTTACCCTCCCCCATACATAGAAATATTTTTAGTTAAAGAAAGAAAAAAAAATTCCAGGGCGCCTCGGTCATATCAAAGAACCATACTGCAGAAGCCTCCAGATCCTATATTGTAGAAGCACCCCCGCTGCTTGGTCCGTATACTGTAGTAGCACCAGAAGCACCCCCGGTCCGTATACTGCAAAAGCACCCATGGTCCCTATATTGCAGAAGCCTCCAGGTCCTATATTGTAGAAGCACCCCCGGTGCTGGGTCCTATACTGTAGAAGCACCCCTGGTCCATATACTGAAGAAGCACCCAAGGTCCCTATTCTGCAGAAGCCTCCGGGTCCTATATTGCAGAAGCACCCCCTGGTGCTGGGTCCTATACTGTAGAAAAACCCTTGGTACCTATACTGCAGAAGCATCCATGGCCCCTATTCTACAGAAGCCTCCGGGTCTTATATTGTAGAAGCACCCCCAGTGCTGGGTCCTATACAGTAGAAACACCCCTGGTCCCTATACTGCAGAAACACCCATGGTCCCTATTCTGCGGAAGTCTTCGAGTCCTATATTGTAGAAACACCCCCGGTGTTGTGTCCTATACTGTAGAAGCACCCCTGGCCCCTATACTGCAGAAACACCCATGGTCCTTATTCTGCAGAAGCCTCCGGATCCTATATTGTAGAAGCACCAGAAGCACCCCCTACTGATCCCCCTCCTTTTCATCTGCACAGTAGCTCTATCTAGGACATTGAGAACTTTTCTCATGAACAACACCGAGTACTTAGAAAATCAAGGAGGCATCCAGAGTACTACTAAAATCACTCTTACTTATTCCTCCTTCTTTTCATCTGCACAATAGTCCGAAAAGAAGCGTAGCTGCTGTGAAAATAGTATACAAACTTATCACTACAGTAGCTCTATCTAGGACATTGGGCACTTTTCTCGCTGACAAGGCTGAGTACTTAAAAAATCAAGGAGGCATCCAGAGCACTACTAAAATCACTCTTACTAATTTCCCCTCATTTCCATGTGCACAATATTCCGAATAGAAGCATAGATGGCGTTAAAATATTATACAAACCTATCACTACAGTAGATCTATCTAGGATATTGAGCACTTTTCTCCCTGACAACGCCGAGTACTTAGAAAATCAAGGAGGCATCTAGAGCGCTACTAAAATCATCCTTACTGATTTCCCCTCATTTCCATGTGCACAATAGTCTGAAGAGAAACGTAGATGGCGTTAAAATATAATACATACTTATCACTACAGTAGATCTATCTAGGATATTGAGCACCTTTCTCCTGGACAACGCCGAATACTTAGAAAATCAAGGAAGCATCCAGAACACTACTAAAATCACTCTTACTAAATTCCCCTCATGTCCATGTGCACAATAGGGCAGGTCGATTTTGGAATCGTGGTTATGCGATGGCAATGATAGTTGGGGTTTGGCATGATAAATAACGACACAAAATATTTTTTCCCAAATCGTTACCGTTAATTGAGGAAACGACTTTAAAGGTTGAAAATTGGCGATTTCGCATGTGTTTTCGGTGATCAGTGAAATATTTCCCGCCATAAAAACATTCCGTACCGTTGGAGAAATAGAAATGTGTAAATATCATTTAATAAAGATTTTGTCAACTAAATTATTTACATTATTCTCAATAAATCAAATAAAAATAAATAAGGATCATAAATAATGAAAAATATTCACTTGTAAAGGCAAAATTGAGATTAAATATACAGTATTTTACTGTTTACGTAAGTGTCCGATAAAAGATTGCTTTATTTTTTTTCTCTCGTGGAATTCAGGATTTGTGATTTTTCAGTAGAAAACAAATTAATTTAATTATCAATAAAACACCATTAAACCGAAAAATGCCTTCATTTTAATGATGAAATAAAATAAATATAATGTTTTTATTAATAGTGACGCTAGAACTTACTTTTGGGGGTATTATTTAAATTTACACCGTTTTAAATGCGTGTTTGTTATTGTATATCGAGTGTATGAAATATTGACCGCTGTTGGATTTTAATTGTAAAAATAATTAGTAATTTTGTATTTTTATGTAAGAAACTTAATTATTTGATATAGAAAGAAAAAAAGCTTGTTTAATCTATATCATTTTATATTTTAAGTGTATCTGGCGTTTCAAACACGTTTGTTTTTCTCCGGTGAAGAAATATTTCCATTTTTAGGTAAGTTATTTTCGTTCTATTTCTTTTTTTTTCGTGTTTCAAATTAAATTTTATCAATGAAGTTTGTATATAAATACCATAATGTTTCAGTTTTGTATTAGAAAAAAATAATTTTTGGCGCATTTTTATTTATTTATTTTTCTATTTTACGGACCATTTTTTTTTCTGTGTAAAATTACCGATTATGTCGCTAGAGTAATCGTTTTTTTACCCAATATTTTAGATGTTAGAGTATTTTTATTTTTAGTGTGATTGTCATGAATTGGGTGATCATTTTACATTAAATGTATTGGAAAAGTGATCCCCCACTCCAAAATCTAAATTATGTGGTAAAAAAAGAACAACATTGGAATTTCCAAATTTACCTGCACATTCTCAAGGTGTGGAAAGAGCTGTCAAGTTAACAACCGAAGCTTCACAAATTGTATATGGACAGGAAGCAAGGCACAAGCACATTATAACCAAAACATTGTGTCACCAAATAAGACCCTCATTTACTTCGAAGGGAATCTACAGGGGACAATTTAGTTATATTATAACATAATTTGATAAACTTACAGTATTGTCCTCACAACAAAAATTACATAAGCTAAAACAAAAATAACTTCAATGCAAAACAAATTTAAATAAATATATCGAATCGCATACTTTAAAAAGCAAAATTAACGGTATCAAAACTAATTATTATTTATCGTAGCTAGAAAAGAGTCAGCAGTTAAAACAAGAACATGGCGCTACATTTCGTGACAGTCTCAATCCAATATGGTGGTATTTTCAAAATCGTTTACACTTCAGGTGAAAGACAAAAACATATGAAATTAAATTCGGTTTTCACATGCTTAAACTATGCAGGTTTGTAGATGATGCGTTTTTATGTAAGGTAAGTGTTGTTTTATTTTTTATTTAGAAGTTATGGCCTGAGGACTACACTGTAAGCTTACCCATAATTTTATATGGTGCAGTAGGTTTTAGCACATTGTTCAATGAACAATTCAAATTTAAAACATTTGTTCCTATAATCTGTTTCCAGTAGTATTATTGTATAATACACTTTTATTTATATATTTTAAAAAGTAATTATGACCAAAAATGTAAAAGTGATTAGCCTTTTTTGTAATTTTGTACAATTTCTACAGTTCTCATTTATTGAATACAGTTAAAAAATGACATATTTTACTAGTGGTGATTCATACTTAGAATTCTGGTTTGAATATAGTTTCTATTCATTGTATCTAACAAAAAATATCAATTTTATCTGGATTTATTAGTGAAATAGTAACATTTTGAAGTCAGTTTGTCAGCAAAATCCTGCGGAAATTAGGTATTTCTGAACATTTTCGTACCCGATCTTTAAAACTAAATGCTCAGTTAAGTTTTAAAGTTAGGAATCTAATTTTTGGTATCAGTTCTCACAACACCAAACCCCAGCTTTCGCCACCGTAGCAGCGTTGATTTTCTAAGAAAAGTGAAAAATTGACCTGCCCTAGTGCACAATAGTCTGAAGAGAAACGTAGATGGCGTTAAAATATTATACAAACTTATCACTACAGTATCTCTCTCTGGGATAGTGAGCACTTTTCTCCTGGACAACGCCGAGTACTTAGAAAATCAAGGAGGCATCCAGAGCACTACTAAAATAACTCTTACTATTTTCCCCTCATTTCCATGTACACAATAGTCTGAAGAGAAACGTAGATTGCGTTAAAAAATTATACAAACTTATCACTACAGTAGCTCTATCTAGGATATTGAGCACTTTTCTCCCGGACAACGCCGAGTACATAGAAAATCAAGGAGGCATCCAGAGCACTATTGAAATCACCCTTACTGATTTCCCCTCATTTCCTTGTGCACAATAGTCTGAAGAGAAACGTAGATTGCGTTAAAATATTATACAAACTTATCACTACAGTAGCTCTGTCTAGGATATTGAGCACTTTTCTCCTGGACAACGCCGAGTACTTAGAAAATCAAGGAGGCATCCAGAGCACTACTAAAATCACTCTTACAGATTTCCCTTTCATTTCCATGTGCACAATAGTCTGGAGAGAAACGTAGATGGCGTTAAAATATTATACAAACTTATCACTACAGTAGCTCTATCTAGGATATTGAGCACTTTTCACCCGGACAACGCCGAGTACTTAGAAAATCAAGGAGGCATCCAGAGCACTACTAAAATCACCCTTACTGATTTTCCCTCATTTCCATGTGCACAACAGTCTGAAGAGAAACGTAGATATCGTTAAAATATTATACAAACGTATCACTACAGTAGTTCTATCTAGGATATTGAGCACTTTTCTCCTAACCAACGCCGAGTACTTAGAAAATCAAGGAGGCATCCAGAAACTACTAAAATCACTCTTACTGATTCCTCCTCCTTTTCATCTGCACACTCTTAACGTAACCTTCCTATGATGTTATTGATACATCCGGACAGAAGTTATGGTATGACTTGATGCAACCGGACAGAATTTATGGCAGGATCGTGTACAAGGGATTATGGGACATTTTCAGTGACTCTGGAAAACTAAGTTATATGGTAAACTGAAATTTAAATGCCATCAACTAGACCCTAGAACCTCTATCTCTGCCAAAAATCAGCTGAATCCATCAAATAGTTGATGAGATACAGTGTGGCACATATGTACGTACGTACACACTGATAACACAAAAGCATGCCTGACCTTTCTGGATCTCTGGGTTGCCTTGACTAATGATGCTGAAATTTTACACACTTATAGAACTTATCAAATGAAAATTTTGTGCAAAGTTTTAACTAATTTGGTTGATTTATTTTTTGAGTTATGATTGATCAAAGAAATGAGATTTCTAGCATAGGCCGTTTTTGGAGTTTATTAAGGGATAGAGCGCTATCGCGTCTCCCTTGATTGTCATTAAACCTGCTTCAACTTAGTGTATTTGTAGAACTTCAAGTTATTTTACTGTTGTTTTGAACTTTTACATTCCCTTTCGATTTTTAGATTTTTTAACTCTTTAATTGGTCCCCCGATTTATAAAATCGGGAGACCTATGTTTTGAGGAAATGAGGCATTTCCGTGTGTCCGTCCGTGTGTCCGTCCGTCCGTCCGGATTTTTCTCCGCAACCATCCATTGAATTTCTCTGAAATTTTGCATGAAGTTGTAACTTTTGTCAGGTTAGAAAGTGACATTCTCCGATTTTGAAAAAAAATCTGGTTAGCCCCCCAGGGGGTCAAAAGGCCCCGAAATGGCAAAAAATGACATTTTCCCCCATAACTTTTCATCCATCCATTCAATTTCTCTGAAACTTGACCAAAATGTGGAGGCAATTGTTCCTAATGGTAAATAAGTATCGCTGACCTTGGAAAAAATCTGGTTTGCGTCCCCAGGGGATCAAAATCCCCCTAATATGGCAAAAAAATGAACCTTTCTTCCCATAACGTTTGATCCATACATTCAATTTTTCTGAAATTTTCTGAAATTTTGCATGAAGTTGTTACTTTGGTCAGGTTAGAAAGTGACATTCTCCGATTTTTGAAAAAAATCTGGTTAGCCCCCCAGGGGGTCAAAAGGCCCCGAAATGGCAAAAAATGACATTTTTTGCCCCATACTTTTACATCCATCCATTCAATTTCTCTGAAACTTGACCAAAATATGGAGGCAATTGTTCCTAATAGAAAATAAGTATCACTGACCTTGGAAAAAATCTAGTTCGCACCCCCAGGGTGTCAAAAAGGCCCAAAATGGCAGAACAGATATTTTTGCCCCATAACTTTACATCCATCCATTCAATTTCTCCGAAACTTTTCCAAAATGTGGAGGCAATTGTTCCTAATATAAAATAAGTATCGCTGACCTTGCAAAAAATCTGGTTCGCACCCCCAGAGGGTCAGAAGCCCCCAAAATGGCAGAACATGGCCCTTTCCACCCATAACATTTGATCCATCCACTCAAATTTCGTGAAACTTGGACAAAATGTAGAGGCAATTGTTCTGAATATAAAATCAGCATTATTGACCTAAAAAATATCCTGATTCGCACCCCCAGGGGGTCATAGAGGGGTCAAAATTGTCCCAAATTGCCCAATAAGGACCCTTTCTGCCTTATATATCATGCTCCGTCTATTAAATTTTCCAGACCCTTGGCCAACATGTGAATACAATAGTCCCAACTATAAAATTGATAATATCTCCTACACTATAAGAGTTCTGGTTCCTCTCCCCTGCGGGGTCAAAGTTGGATATAGTCATTTTCCGGATAAAATTTGTTTACATTTTCTTCCCACAAAAATCACTTTCAACAATTACATATCATTTCCTTCCACTATTTCGACACCCCAATATTTTGCATGAAGTTGTTACTTTGGACAGGTTATAAAGTAACATTCTCCGATTTTTGAACAAAAATAAGTTATAGCCCCAGGAGGTCAAAAGGCTTCGAAATGGAAAAAATGACATTTTTTGCCCCATAACTTTTCATCCATCCATTCAATTTCTCTGAAACTTTACCAAAATGTGGAGGCAATTGTTCCTAACAGAAAATAAGTATCGCTGACCTTGGTAACAATCTGGTTCGCGACCCCTGGAGGTCAAAAGCCCTCTTAAATGGCAAAAAATGACCCTGTTCACCCATAACATTTGATCCATCCATTCAATTTTTCTGAAACTTGGCCAAAATGTAGAGGCAATTGTTCTGGATATAAAATGATCATCTTCGACCTCAGAAAACTTCTGGTTCGCACCCCCAGGTGGTCAAAGGTGGTTCAAAAATCGACCCATATACAGAGTTGTGTTTTTCACTTATTTTAAAGCATATCTTTGTTTAAAAAAACATGTTGTCGACTTTTCAGCCCCGTGATACCCACATTTTTCAACTTTTTTAAAATTTATTTCTTATTTATTTTTCGTATTACCACCCAGACTTAGGGTTAGTAGTAGGAAGGGTGCGTGTTTTTTGGGGGTGGGGCCGAAAATTATGTAATTTTGGCAACCTCCTCCTCCCCCAGTTAACTATGATAATACTTCAACTGATGCATTTCATCTTTTTTTAACGAAAAGTAACTTTCTAATAGGGTTAACAAATTTATTGCATTTTACACTCGCTACATCGAGTCACATACAGAGGGGGGCCACGCATGCGCGGCTTGTTATAATTTCTATCATGATATGTTTTTGATAATAATAGCGTAATATTAATAGAGTTTCTTCACCTTTTGATAGATAGCGAATTGAACTATTAATTACCCTTTTCACTTTATATGATCATATATTTACATTGTTCTTCTTCGACAGAGAATCTTTCTTTCCTATTGTATATATTTCTTTTTCTATTGATGTGTGTTTTTCAATACCTGTACTCTAACAACCGTTCGTTTCCCTTTTGTGTCACTTTTTTATATCCGTTTCAACAGATCTGTAGTGGTTTGTATTTTTATAACCTTACACCCCTCCTTCCTATCTAATATTTAGCTTTGAAGTTGATGTCTATACCTTGTGCTGATGAAGACTCAATATCAATAAAAAGCCATATCGTGTCAGAAACGATCGTACACAAACTGTCGTTTATGTTGAATTCTTAGAACGTAAATAAATTATTATGTCATAATTAAGTTTATCTAAGATCTATATTACATATAAGTAAGCCATGTTAGCCATGCTGATGACAGCTATAAGCCAGAAACACGTGTCCATGGATTACTTTTATGTACGTATAAAATTAATATATATATATATATATATATATATATATATATATATATATATATATATATATATATATATATAACAAAGTTCCGCTCGCCCGTAGAACACTATTGACATCATGACGCTCATCCCGCCTCATGGGTAAGTGTATCTTAATTTCAATTACTATATGTGATGATTTCTGGCGGCTGTGTCGGTTTGGGCGTTAGGCTTGTAATTCTAGGCTGAATCTAAGAACTGCGTTCGAACACGTACGACCGCTTGAAACCACCACTTCCTACACTGATGAGGGTGTGAGCCCGAAACGACGTTTTCCGTAGGTATAAAACACTTTAATATTAAATTAAATATATGTATGTATGTATGTATGTATGTATGTATGTTGTTTTTAATATATATTTAGAATTTTTTCTATTAAAATATAAATTGTATAACATAAAGTCATTATAATATCTCAATAGTGTAAGGCCAGAGCTATGCTATATTCAATATTTTTTATGTAATTTTATACCATTTCAATGTTATAAAGGACAGATTCATGTCATTTCATAAAACTTATTTTATATTCAGCATATAATTGTTTCGGTAAACACCAATATATTTGTAAAATGCTCATGTGCATTTATTTCTTAGTGTTAGTATCTTCAGTGCTAATTTGACAAAACAATGCCAAAAACGCAAACAAACATTAAAAACTAGGCGTACTCATTATCAACATTATATATATATATATATATATATATATATATATATATATATATATATTGTTCACATGGTCTCGTTATTTTCTATGTGGTAATATATATGTATATTATCCTTTTATATATTTGTATCTCATTCATCATCCGCTATAATTATAAATCTAAATATATTTGCATTAAAATATATATATTTCCACTGACCGTTCTTTGTTGTTTCACCCAATTATTTCCTTTTTTCTTCGGGTTTTTAGTCATCTTATTCAATTTTGTTATTATTATTACATTATATTTTTATATCCGTAAATTTCGGTGACTTCCGTTTTGCCCGGATCACCGGAAGTACGCATATTTATCTATTTTCTAGCCCATTAATAACTAAGTACATTTACAATATTTTAGAGAATATCGGTAGTATTTAAAATATTTTAAGAAAATATGAGGAAAATATGAACTTTTGCATATCATTTTCCATTGAGCTCAATTAGTTAAGTCAATAAAATATAATAAAAGTTTAAATAAGAGTCGTCATCTCCATTGTCATGAATGAATATATACCAGTTTCCCAAGAAAAGTACCAGGAGAACATGTTAATTCCCGGTTACGATATGCAATATAGGACTCTCTAAATATATGTAACATTTTATTCAGAAAAATGGCTTGTTTGGGCTGCGTAAATACTATTGAATCGGACAATAAATAGTAAATAAAATTCATATCATACAATTCTGAAAGTTACAACTCACCTACACGTCTCACAGTTACACCGGGTATAATGTCTCTGAGAAGCTTCTGATAAATTATTTTAACATAATTTCACAATTACGTTAATTCAAATAAGTACTGAACCATAACAGAAACAACACTTGACAATTATCTATTAAAGATATGAAACTCGGTAAAATGTTGGGACATGTGTGTGAGTTGCAAATATATGTATACTAGTATGCCAGTAGGGTAGGCTTATTTATAAATTTTCTTTTAGAAAATCAATAAGTATTTGGTGACGACAGCTAGGCTTTTGTGTAACTGATACCAACAATTAGATTCCGAACTTTAAAAGATAATTGAGCATTTGATTTTAAAGATTGATGCAAAAACTGCACATAAATATTTGATTTCCGCGTGGTTTTTACCGATGAACTGACTTCAGAATTTCGCTATTTTAATGATAAATCCAGATTAAAATATTGTTCGTTTATTACAATAAAAAGAAAATATATTCAAACCAAAAGTTTAAGTACGAATCACCACTAGTAGAATATGCCATTTTTTTGCGAAAATAAAATATAATTGTACAATATTATAAAACGACTACTGGTAAAAGTAAATTTGTGTGAATCAGCATGGTACGACTTTTTTGGTCGGCTTCAGTCTGTTGTCGGCATTGGTTTCCCCAATCCCTTCAGGAACTGATAGGAGAAACCACATGACGTTGTGAACAGCCATAAGTGAAATATAACTAACTGGATTCGAACTTGGAACACCCAGGTGATCATTCCGCGTTGTTATCTAAATCACCACAGCCACCTAAACACTTACTCAGTGTTTAGCATGTGTTTGATAATAATTAATTTTGAAATATATTTAAACGAGAATTCTAAGCATGAATCATCACAAGCAAAACATGGCACATTATTTTTACTGCATTCAATAAAGAATAATTGTAACATATTACAAAACGCTATTCACTTATTAGTAAAAGCAAATTCATGTGAACCAGAGTGGTACGACCTTTTTGGTCGATTTCATTCTATTGTTGACATTAGTTTCCCTAATTCTTTTTCTTCAGAATTATGTACTTAAAGGAGTGAAAATGATGCTATGGAACTGATAGTATTCGAATTTGGCACACCCAAGTTTCCAGTCTGTGTTGTTATCTACTTCACAACTGTCACCTCCCGGACAAAGATAAACACAAAGATTGAAGAAATGCTTCAAAATATAAATCATAAATAACAAGAGATTTCATTCTGTAATCTATGAGCTCCTTAAAGCCAAAGTCATACAAATCGATACGATGAAAGAACACTTATACAAACATTGTCATAAATTCAGTTATGAATTCAAAAGATAGCTCAAATAACAGTTTACTCAAGTTTGGTCAAACTAATTGTATTGTAAAATCCATGCAGTAATCCTAGTTGATTCACGTCAATATGGCGTCAACTACAGGAAAGATAATGACCTCTTTGCTTCAGGAATAAATATAACATATTGATTCTCGCACGCGTCACTAAATATTAGCGTCAAAATACAAGTAAAGGTGAACGTCTTATACAAAACACACTAAAAACCAATAATCTAATAACGTACAGAATAGCAATTAACGGGTCCATAAACAAATAATTATATATATTTGCACTCAACAAATATGAATATTATACCAAACTACAAACAATTCCCGATATAGGTGAATAAAAGGATCAATAAGTAAAAGTCTATTTTGTGTGATAAAGATATGTATGTTTTCCTCGCGACTACATGGTTTACACATTGAATTATTACTAGCGGGGGGGGTGACGGTGGTTAAGTAAATAACGACACAGATTGACGACCTGGGTGTCCCAAGTTCGAATCCAGTCGTTCCACAGTATCATTTTCACTTAGGGATGTTGACAACCTTCACGTGGTCCTTCCCGTAAGTACCCGTAAGAATTCTCACTTGATAGATGTCCGGGAATCCAATGACAACACTAGAATGACATCTAAATTTACGCATGTAATATATATGGACAAGTTAGTTGGATTATCGATATTTGTTTCTGCCTAGCCAGTATAATACAGAAGATGCCACCTACTTATACGCATAGTATTTATATCTGCCTATTTTATAAAATTAAGTCGGCCGGATGTTAAAAGTCAGAATCAGCAGTCGAGATGGAATAAGCGACGCATGTTTGAGATGTAGTAAAATCATTTCGAATAAACCGAGGTTCCGCATCATTACATCCTCCTCTTTTTGCCCTTCTGCGATTTACAGCAAATACGAGCTCAGTTGACTATACACCCTTCTTCAAAACTACCAAACTACGAAGAATTCTTGATGAAACTGAATAAAATGATCAATAGGTAAAAGTTGTATATTTTGTGTGATGAAACTTGTTTGATAAGAAGATGCTTCGTCAATATACGCGTCTAATATATAAAGAAAAGTCAGACAAATTCTGTAGATCAGACCTAAATAGCATTGCATCTGAAAAACAGATATTTGGTTCTGCCTAGCCAGTAAAATGACGGTCTTCTGGATGTTGAAGGTTTTAATCCTCACTACAGGCGATACTAACTAAGAATAAAAAAGAATTACTTACTTAAAACTTCTACGCGATCATGGCTGGCGGAACGAAAACAATCTAACCCCGTTTAGTTAAAGGGTTTATTTCGACAGTTTAGATAAAGGGTTTATTTCGAAATTCCGTATATATTCGCGAGTTCCAGATTAAGATTCCCGAGTTCGACCAGGTGAAACAAAAGCTGCTGACGGTTTTTTTTTGGGGGGGGGGGGGTTCAGCCACACATTGAAATATGAAAATAATCGCACTTCTTTAAATCAGCAAAAGCGATGGAAGTTGTTAAATGGTATGAGTTATTTAATGGTATAAGTTTTTAATGGTATGAGTTGTTAAATTGTATAAGTTGTTTAATAGTATAAGTTGTTTAATGGTATAAGTGCAGCATAAGTATTCTATGTTTGAGTCGTTTTTAATGCTTATTTTAAAAAGGATAACGTAATGTATTATATAGATTCTTCGGACTACTATTCTCATCTTGGTTGTTATTTTCACAATTCACAACGTTTCCGCTTATGTAACCTCCAGTGCATCTTTTCGATCTTGGGACTTTTTTTATGTCGAACTTGGGACCTATGCAGAATTTCGAACTGGACCCTCTATTTAATCTATGAAGTATATTGTTCTCGTTCCGTCAGCCATGGCCAGCTAAAAGTATTAATTATTACGTTATTCTTAGTTTTATCGTCTGTAGTATGAGTGAAGTAACGATAACAATCTACCCCGTGGATTAAATTAAAATGGCAGTTCCACAAAGAGTAAAATAAAGATGCATCTGAAGAAGGTCAGGGGTTATATCGGGTGAAACGTTGTGAGAATAACATCTAAGATGAGAATAGGAGTCCGAATATTCCAAGTAATACATATGCAAACTATGACTTAAACATCAACAGTAACCTGTTGCATCTGAATCAGTTTTTATATATTTTTCATCATCGCCATCAGCTAACAAGAAAATGAAACGTTAGGATCGGCGAAATACGATATTTAACCGTAAGACTGCACTCGCATTTTCTTTTTCGTTAACAAAAGATGAAGAAATGGAAAGATAAAATCTCATGAAATCACGTCGTGTCAAAAGCGACGAACGGAAGTTAAAATTACCGGAAGTGGCTGCGTGCGCATATCAGAAAGCGTAATTCCAAGAGTATTTTGAATCCATTCAATACAGAACACGTTGAATATTTTTCTAGTTAATAGTGACAATTTGAATTAATTGCGGAGAGACAAGAGGTAGTAATAGCTACTCGTATTATCAAAAGTTAACTTTATTGCTAACACCGTTTGAGAGATGAAATGACAACTTACTAACGCTCAGGTAGTTCGCGTTCTTGTCATAACTGTTCGTTAGACCTGATTTCACTGTGGATGTTGACAACATTCACGTGGTCCCTTCTGTGCGTACTTCTTATAAAACGCCAACAACAAAATCAGCCCTTACTTAAAATCCAACCCTTCCTCACCGTGGTAGGGGCGGTGACAACGTGGTAGTGTCAGAGCAACCCGGTTAACAGGGCTCTGATGAAAACCCAGGAGGAGTCGGCATCAGGATCCGTCGTCCTCTTGTCGTCTCTGCATCTGCATGTGGCAAGCAAAGAAGTGGCACGTGCGGAACTGAAAAGTAATGGAGTGAAAGTGGCATCGTTGCTTCTGGGTCCTTTCATTTGTGTGTTCTGGGCCAAACCTTCCCCGGTGTCGCATGCAACATCTGGGCGTTGCTGCCTATCGGTGTCGGTGGTAAACCCTGTAATCCTATAGGTTAACGAATAGCTGTGGCAATTGAAAAAGGGGTTCATGCAGACGAAACAATCCTGACGCACGATCTTCGTGAGCTCTTTGCGGCAGTCAAACTCGCTTAACAACAACAAAAACCACAACAACAACAACGCAATCAAGTAGCTTATCTCTCTTAATTAGCTGAAAAATATATTTATTTTGATTGAATTCACAACCGATTTTGTAACAAATTAGGCCGCTCTTTTTCTTTTGTTAATTCTACTTAGTAGTAGCGCACATAAATAGTAAAATGTCTTCATTTGTAACAATCATTGTTTACTATACAGTCATTAGTTTGGTATATTCGCAGCAAAATGGCCGTCTGTCTGATCTATACGCATGCACGACACATTTGCTGTGAACTTTTCGGTGTTAAGTTTAATTTCTCTGTTTTCCTGCTGGAAATACAGACTGTTGGAGATATATTTGATAATATTTTGATTTTCTTTCATTTCAGAACCATTTTTGTTTTACGTTATATTCACCCAAAAAAAGGCATATTGCCACTGAGACGTAAGAGGCTACTGTGGTTAGGGACCAGATTTATAGGAGGCATCTTAAGTGAGGAGTTGTGCAGCAAGATGCATGTGCACTTTTAAGTATTTAATAGGGGTAAAGTGCAACAGATAACTGTTTTTTGTGCACTATTGGTGGATTTGAGAGATGGAGAACATGGACGATATGAAAGCACCGAGATAGACTATACGACAGTGATTTCCATCATGATTCAAAATGCGTAAATCTAGATGGGCGTGAGATGTGAGGTGGAGAATTTTGACGGAGATGTCGGTGTAGTGGTTAGCAGGAAAGATCATAGCATGCGTTCTGACTGTGTCTACACAACGAAATCAAGAAGCTGTAAAGAAAATATTGCGGCAAGATCCAGGCTAAGCGAGGCGAACTTTGGCGAGAGAGACGAACGTCGGAGTGGTGACTATGAAGAAAGCGCTGAATAAGGATATTTACGATGCCATGGGTTGAAGGATGAAGAATTAGTGTTCGTGTAGGGGGTAATCACTCCTATTCCCGCGCTGAAATTAGTAATCAAAGGGAAAAGGGTTGATCGGATTTAATGGGAAAAAATGATGATTTTAATAACATTACATTATTGTTTTTTTCAAAACACGTATCAATAATTGGCTCACATTGCTAATGAAGCAGATGTTGTATGTGGCGTTTGGTTAGAAAGTTATCCCCGTCAACGATACAGGGGAAAATCTCACTCTATTTTATATATATAGTGAAATAAAAAGATAAGTTAATAACATTCAATGTGAAAGGGAGTAACAAACAATAGATTTGTTGTCGCATCTACTGAAAATATTTTCCATCTTTCCTTCGTAGATAAAATGCGAAATTTAATTTGAAAATCTTTTTTTTTCTAATATCTTATGTTTTTTTTATCTCTATATTAATAAAATTCTAAAACAACTTCGCCTGCGTCTGTGTGTATGTTTTCCTCGCGACTACATGGTTTACACATTGAATTATTACTAGCGGGGGGGGGGTGACGGTGGTTAAGTAAATAACGACACAGATTGACGACCTGGGTGTCCCAAGTTCGAATCCAGTCGTTCCACAGTATCATTTTCACTTAGGGATGTTGACAACCTTCACGTGGTCCTTCCCGTAAGTACCCGTAAGAATTCTCACTTGATAGATGTCCGGGAATCCAATGACAACACTAGAATGACATGATTCACACGAAATGAATGAATGAATTACTAGCGATACCCCGTCGAAATTTACCGCTGGCTTCCCTCGTCTATATGCATAATTTATTGTTAATGATATTTTGTTTGAAATAATATATTTATGTAAGATTAAATAATATGAAGCAGAAATCGTCTCTTTCAACTCCCATGAAAAATAATTTAAATAAATAAAACATATGTCTTTTCTTTATTTATGATATAACAATGTATATCTTTTTTTAAACAATAAATTTATTTTTCTTCTTACTGTAAAAACTTATTGCCAGCTCAATATTTTCTTCTAAATTATTTTCTTTTAAATAAATAAAACGAATGTTTTAACCGTTTATTTAATTCATTGTTAAAATCAAGGGAAGCGCGATATCGCTCTATCCCTTAATAGACTACACGAATGGCCTATGCTGGAAATCTCATTTCTTTGATCAATCATAACTCAAAAACCAATAAACCAAATTAGTTAAAACTTTGCACAAAATGCTTATTTGATAGGTTCTATAAGTGTGTAGAATTTCAGCATCGTTAGTCAAGGCAACCCAGAGATCCAGAAATTTCAATCATTAAATCATGTTATCTGTGTGTACGTACGTACGTACGTATGTGCCACCCTGTATCTCATCAACTATTTTATGGATTCAGCTGATTTTTGGCAGAGATAGAGGTTCTAGGGTCTAGTTGATGGCATTTAAATTTCAGTTTACCATATACCTTAGTTTTCCAGAAAATTCCAAAAAACCTTTTAAATGACCAGTATTCATACACTTTATTCCATATCTAATCGACCATTTGATGTATTCAGCTGATGTTTGGCTAAGATAGAGGTTCTAGTGTCTAGTTGATGGCATTTTAATTTCAGTTTACCATATACCTTGATTAGTACAAACTACCAACTATATCAGTTATGAGAAGGCATTGTAATGTAGGCATAGCCTTTACAAAAGTAATGATATTCCATGAAAAATGCCAGTATACTGAAATCATATGCCCTTAATAGGGTTAAGATGAAAATTCATATACACTAAATGTACAAAAGCAAGGAAATTCCCCAATTTTTACACTTTTATTGTCATTAAGGGTATGCGAGCACAACAGGGCTATGTATTTTACTGGTAGGAATTTTTCTTCAGCGCACCTCACACACTTCATCCACTCATGCATAGACATTTATACTGTAGTGATGTGATAATGAAATGGTTTGGTTGATATGTAGTCATACCTTTAATGACAATAAAAGTGTAAAAATCTGGGAATTTCCTTGCTTTTGTACATTTAGTGTATGTGAATTTTCATCTTATATATATATATATATATATATATATATATATATATATATATATATATATATATATATTCGTTAATCTGAACGAGACCGGTAAAATCTCTTGTTCTCTTTGATGATTTTTTCCTGGATTTAAAATTTGTTTTTTCCGTTTGTCTTTTTTTCACACATCTTTTCTTTTAGGGCACTTCATTGTTAAGATATATCGTGCATTTTACCCTATATATATATATATATATATATATATATATATATATATATATAAAGAGGTTTATGTAGTTTGCTTGAAGCATTGTTTAAATAAATTATAATTATTTGTCGCCCCCAAAATATAGGCTGGGCTCTATAGTGAGTAGTATTAACACAGCTGTCATCGTGGATTCAATGCAATGTTTCTTTCAATAGTGAAACTAATTACGACAGCTGCCTTTACATAGGATTAATATGTTGCTGATTACCGACTTGTTGACAGAGAGAGAGAGAGAGGGAGAGAGAGAGAGAGAAGAGAGAGAAATATATATACTTTTTTTGATAAAATAATTATCTACGGACGCGCGTTTGTGAACATTAAAGTCACCACAAAAGGGTAAAAAGACAGTATCTTGTTATTTTGTTTTATTTTCAGAGATTCACTCAATAACAGTAACATCATTGTTGTGAGGACGATAAAGAGTAAAAATGAAAGGAGTGCTGTGATTAAGTGAAACGCGGAAACACATAAGGGGCAACTCAGGCTATTTATTAAAGATGAAAAACCGTCCTTGATGTAAGCACAAATTCTATTTCCATTCTGATTTTAAACTCGTGTTTTTTTCTAAATCATAATATATATATATATATATATATATATATATATATATATATATATATATATATATATATATGTTGTTAAATATAACGGACAACTTATGTCTGGATATGCTTTCGTAGATCTTTTCCATTGTCCGAATCAGAATCTTAGTTTCGGGGGGTTGGGGAATTGGCCGATGAATCTGCCATAGTTTTCATTTATGTCTCAAGATTCTGATTCGGACAATGGAAAGGATCTACGAAAGGATATCCAGACATAAGTTGTCTGTTATATTTAACAATACTTGCCTTCAAGAAAAGATGCTGCCTAGATATACATATATATATTGTGTATTTTGGCAGCATCTTTTCATTTGAGCAAACAGTGTAAAATATAACAGAATCCATCTGCTTTATTATACCATTTTTTATTTATTTTTCTAATGATATTTCTGTATCAAAATCAAAAATAAAATTAATGCATTTTGCATATATATGACTAACGCTTTTGGTTTTTCGTCGAATCATCGCCATGTTACGAAAACATAAATCTCCCCTTTTGATTTACGACAAACTATTGTTAATAATATGAAAATAATACATTCTAAAACAAACCTTAAAAGAATTAAAATACTATCTTTATTAAAGCACATCAACTTACAATATATAACATTACGTATGAAACCAGTAACAACATTTTTAAATGCTTAACGTAATACGATTCATCATGTGATGCTAATTCTGGCGTTCCGGAAATTAAATTGTAAACGATTTTCCTCGAACTGCACTGGGTTGTTCTTTTTACATCTAATTGACTTCGCATGTGCGTTCTAGGCTGCTTTTTGAAAGTCTCTTCTTGTCTCAGCTTTTTTGTTCATTTGTTGTTGTCATCGGAAGATGATTCGACGAAGAATCGAAAGTGTTAGTGATACATATAGAACATACATTAAATGTTTCGATTTTGTACACAACAAAGATCATTAGGAAAATTGGAAAAATAAAAAAGGTATAATCAAGCAGTATAATTCTGTTATGTTTTTGAACACTGTTTATGAGATCCTTCTAGATATCTCCACTTGTATAGACATAAATAGATCTTAATTCTCTTCCTTTCATTGTGGTTGTTGGTTGGCCGCGTAGTGGTAGGCATTCAGACAAAAATTAATATGTTAACTTGGGCCTGGGGTTGCGAATCATGTGACCGGCAGAATAATAATTCTCTACACTGATGATTCCCGGAAGAAGATAAAACATTTATGTATGCGGATAATTTTTTTAAAATATTTATCATGATATATATATATATATATACATGGACGGCGGCACCGGGGGGTAGCAGGGGGTTCAAGCCCCCCCCCCCCACACACACACACACACACACATTTTTACTTGCCCGCCCCCCACTTTACGGTCATCATGAAGTTATATATGCATGTGTTTAACCGGCCCCCCCCACTTTTTAGCAGAGCCCCCACTTTTATAACTGTCCCGCCGGTCCTGATATATATATATATATATATATATATATATATATATATATATATATATATATATATATATATATATATATATATACAAAGTTGGACAAAATAATGAAATAAAACTTGTGAATGTTATATTAATTTTTTTTAAAACTATAAAAATTTGAAAAAAAATTTTGTTTCATTTTTTTATTTATGATTATTGTTGTGAATTAATTGGTTAAATTTATTTTTTATTTCAGATAGTGCATATTAGTAATAAAAATGTACATGGCAGATCTATCAGATCTCCAAAGAGGGCAGATTTTTAGTGCCCGTACGGCAGGTGCTACTGTAACGGAAGTGGTTGAGATGGTGAGCATATCGAGAGGAACTGTCTCGAAGGTGATGACAGCGTATGAAAAAGAAGGGAAAACATCCTCCCTTAAACAAAATTCTTGAAGAAAGCTGAAGCTGTCTGAAAGAGATCGTAGAGTCCTTGTAAGGATTGTCAAGAAAGAACACGAAACCATGGCACCCAAAATTACAGCAGAGCTTTGTTAAGCTCTGCTGTAATCGCCGAGAGCTTCACAAAGTTGGATTACACGGATATAGATAATAAATGGATGTGTGTAATATTATTTTCCCTAGGTTTTAAATCAGACAGCGAGGGAAAAATTCATCAAATAAAAATAAATAATAATATACATATGCTATAGAACAATCAATAATACATTTTTACTGTTCCTCCTTTTTCTTCTACGTTTATTCATTCAGATTTGTTTGGTTACGGCAACTATACTTTGAGCGATAAGTTGCACATCTGTCGCCAGAACATTGTACACGTTTATTCAATATTCAACCTACAACATATACGCATATTGTTAATAATCATTTTGTCAGAAATTACAGCAAGAATTGTTACATTTTTCGAACATATCAATTAATCATTTAAAAATAACCAATATTTTTCTATCACAATAAGATTTATTTAGATTCAAACAATTAACTATTTACATCGCCCGTTTCTTAGGTATTATCCTGTGAAATTTATTTTGAGATGTGATTTATGAGAACATGCAAATGTACTGCCGTGCACATGGATTGAACCCACAGCTTTCAAATGATGTGAATTGTGTGCGTTTTATACCTTCCATATGCCCGTCCTTTATATGCAGGATTGAGGGTTTCAGATGTTCATTTATTTATTTATTAATTTATAGGTGACATGCGTATGATAATGGGATGTGGTCGTTATCGATCCGAGACGTGATACCGTGATTTATGCATCTCATTCGTGATTGATCTTCTTATTGATTGCCGAGTATGATTGTGTATTGGGCTGAACCGTTGGAGAAACTAAAATCTAACTAATTAGTAGGTAGCTTTTCCTAGCTGAATATAATTCAACTATTCTTGAGATAAACTCGGCGAGAGGATTAGGTAATAACGAGATACTCCCTCCTTGACAAGGTCCAAATAAGAGTCGCCAATCTAATAGGTCCCTCACTGTCAACCAAGCTCCAGTCCCTGTCCCATCGCCGCAATGTAGCATCCTTATGTTTGTTCTACAAATACTTCAATGAATTATGCTCCGATGAATTGGCTATTCTAGTGCCCCCTCAACGTAAATTCACTAGACTAACTCGACAATCAACTAAATCTCATTCATTCACTGTGGAGGTCCCCAGATGCCGGAGAGCCTTCTATTCAAATAGCTTCTTTCCTCGTGCTGCTGGCCCCTGGAACTCCCTCCCTGCCCCCTGTTTCCCCGACAGTACTGACATGTAGAAATTTAAAACTAATGTAAACAGACATCTCGCTGCGCAGATCCCAATTTAGGTTGACCCCCCAACTTTCTCTCCTTTTATTTTTTCTCAGTAGCCCCTTACGTCTACAGTGGCGGCCTGCCTTGTTTGGGGTGAACCATGTTTTAAAAAAATTGTTCTGCTCTAATATCCCATATTCAAGTGTTATGGACCCGCTTCCGGTCGTGAACTAACTATGGTTTAATAGTTCATTTGCCTCTGATCACATCATTCTTCATCCCGTTTTCGTTTTATAACTGTTCCCATGTTTATCAGTTATCTGATCGTTAAACCTTCCCGACAGTTAGCCCTTGAGCAATTCCAAAAGTGTAACTAAATGGAAAACAACATCATTCAAAACGTACCGAACACTCAATATATTACACTAGAAAAACGCAAACATCAAAAAGGATATAAGATGTATCAGTTCTCGTACTAGTGGCACACGTGACCTTATCAAGTCTCGTTATCTCCCCCGCAGCCACCTCATGACGTAACAGATTAGTGCCTATTTATTTCAAAATTACATCCTTTCTTTACACATTCTAATGAATCCTACCCCACTACATAGATACATCATCGCACACATACATACATGAATGCATATATTACCACACAATGATCACGTGTTTATTATTACTCAGCTGGAATCAACTGTTCATTTTCTAAGTGATATTTGATTGGGGTATGTAAAAGCAATGTTAAAAATGGTATTTTCCACATACGGTTTAATTAAGCAGTGGGGTGGAAAGTTCTATTAAAAAGTAAAGACTAAAACTTGAGCTACGTGAACAGGAAGTTGAATCATGGACAGGAAGTACAAAGTGACACGTAGTGATGAAGAGAAAAAATGATTTCTCTTCCTCTGAAACATCCGATATTCGGTTATTCAATATTTTACGACGTAAACAGTTTACTTTTAGTCTTTCGGTTGTTTGTTTTTTTATTCATTTCTTTTTTTCTTTTGGATTTCTTTGTCTATTTTCTGTTTGTGTCAAATGTATTTGAAAACGCTCGGACTTTTACTTCCATCTTAAATTTGATTAAATCTGATATATTTTCTGAGTGTGATGTTTTTTCATTTCTCTTACAAACTTATTCTGGATTTCATTTTTTTTTCGTAAAATTCTTTTTTCTAACAAAAATAAACAAAACTTAATTCTAACTTTATTTTATCGTTGTACTTTTCGTATTTGCCGAAGATCTTCAAAAGAATTCAACTCAAAGTATTTTATATCTTTTTAACACTTTTTACATCGGAAAGCAATCCATCCAAAGGCAATACTTTCAACGCAACTGCTTATTGAAATGTCTATACGTGTTTACGTATTTCTAAACTTAATATATGTAATTGCAAGTGTTGAAATGTGTTGCTTTTCATGTAAGCTCGGGAACGCGAAAAACTTTGACTTTCAAATTCGCACTTTAAATGTGTTCATACGTTTTTCGAATAAACATATAAATATATCTAGCTATGTAATTACTAAAACAATTTTGAACCTGATTTACATTCGTTTGTCTGTTTTACGGCATATCAACACATTTAAGGTCATTTAATATTGTTACGGTGATCTACTCTATTGCCTACTGCATGAACTCTTCCTGACTCTATGAATAGAATTGTTATAACCAAACAGCAGAAGTATGAAAAAAGCGAATCGAGGAAGCAGCCTGTCAACCCATTACTTCTGTACTTTCTGTTAATACAATTTCATGTTAATTACCTTCTGTTCGTATCATTTCTTCAAACCCTTATATCTATTATTATGCTAAACTAGTGTAGACCCTCCGTCAAAAAGGACGGAAGAAAAGTACGCTTCGCCAGTGTTCGCACACGTTATTTATCTAGATATATCAACTAAAATATTAACATAAAAATCATACAATTGCGCCAGTAATTTAATATTTCATATAAAACTTAATATTATCATTTCTAGTGACCTAAGGAAAAAACGATCCACAGTTGAATTTTTATTACAGATTGGAGAATTTCATTCCGGATTCATTTCAGGCGGCAGGATAAATCTGAGGTGGTTGTCTATTTGCTTTATCGTTTCCCCCTAACCACTGTAAATGGATTCGTCTGGCGGCTAGAAAAAGGCATGTGTTTTAATCGCTTACTTTTGCATGTTGGGATTGAAGTATATATATTTATTTATATGCAAATAAATACACATTTACCTTTATTATAAAGTAGACGATGTGAGTTCATGAACGTTTGCTTTCTTAAGATAATTTAATAACAAAAATTAAGTTATGTTTGAAAGAAGTATTTGTTGATAGGTCTAATTAGCCGTAATTATAAGTAACTGAACAAGTCACCCATATCTTTCCTAGCTTTCGATGGATGTCTCTCAACCCCTCTCACTCTATGTTGATTCAACCACTCTCTAATATTTCTTAATGTTTCCGTGAGCATTTAGATAAAGAGTGACTCTCCCTTTCCAGTTAATTTGCATAGTGTGTCCGTACACACCGTAAACACTATGTAAATTAGATAGCAGAATAATAGGTTGCTTTATTATTTTCAATTATGTAAGAAGAATTTCTTGATTTATACGTCACAGTTTATGAATTTAGGATGGAAATTACGAGCCTATAACTTTCCCAGAGTTATCAATGCGTGAATCGCGACAATAAATGCCGATAAGATTTAAATTAATTGATTCCGTGGAGGTGGTGCTGCTCTGGTGGTGGTGCTGGTTGTTTTTATTGTTGATGCTGAGAAGGAAGAGGTAGGTTGTAAGAGGAGGAGGAGGAGGAAGAGGAGGAGGAGGAGGAGGAGGAGGAGGAGGAGGAGCGAGTTGAACCTAAATACAGCGTCTAACAGAGATGTCGATATCGTCTACTGTAATCCAAGTTATTCTCGTAGATTTGGAGCACTTCATGTTCCGGGGGGATTTCTAATTACCGCCGGTTGCTGCAAGTTGTCGGAGAAGGTGGTCATCTATGGGCATTGGGTGCCGGTTTCACATGCGCCAATCGTTGTTATTGTCCCTCCGCATTGCGATAGATTACTTAACCTTCTTGCTTGCCGCAGATAGTCCACAAACGCATTAACAAAACCGGCCAGGGCCCGTCGAATCCAAATGCAGACACATTTGGAGTTCAGCAAAGCCGTTTAGACGGACTGCAACCCTAATACCGCTAGGTGTCAGACCAATTCGTCTTGGTGGTTCTGTCTGGAACTGAAATTCTCGACGGCATAGCTTTGACATTATCCGTTGTCACAGCCCTACCGTGTTGATGAAAAGTTTGGACTTTGGGGCTGTGGTGGTTTTGTTGCTGTGTTGTTATTGTTGTTGTTGTTGTTTTTACTGCTGCTGCTGTTGCAAATCGAACTTCTGCACATTCTTAAGATTGTCTAGTCTGCATTAAGTCCACTTTGTTTGCCGTAGCTATCCATTATACCTGCAGAATTGCAGGTTTTTACTCTCGACACCTAGAGCAGTGAGGCCCAGCGGCTGCGTACGAAGTCGAGGAAAATTTTGTCCAGAACACACAAAGGAATGGCGGTTGCATATGCGCTGAACTGACGCTGTTATTCTCATTCCGTGGATTTGCAGTGCCGTGCTTGACAGATCCGTGTTTACCACGCGCAGAAACAAAAACGACTAGAAGACGACGGGTCAAAATATTCGTGAGAGAACATGAAAAGCTAATAAAACGGGTTAAGATTCCTCATCAGTTTGATGCCACGAAACTTATCTAAACGAATATTTACTAATTAAATATAATTTTATATTTCTATAATGAACTGGAGAATAAAGATATGATGTCTATCTTTAAAATAGAATCAATCATAGAAAAATTTATACTCGATATATGAGATAGAACAAGCATATTAACAAGTAAAGGATGAGAATAAAAATTGTATAAAATACAATATCTATTAAGTTATCAATTGTACAATACAAGTATATATATATATATATATATATATATATATATATATATATATATATATATATATATATATATATATATATATATATATATATATATATATATTAGAACCTCTTAAGCTCGAAACAACGTCGTGCGTAGGTAAAATATTAAAATATAATTTTATATTTTATATATATATATATATATATATATATATATATATATATATATATATATATATATATATATATATGCTAGTTGTCCCGACCCTGTGTTTCCCAGTAGTATTGATACTTCCATTTTTTTTCGCATTTCTTTGTAAAGTATATCATTTTTTATTCTAGTACCAAAATATTATGTTTAAATCTATCAGACGTATTCGCAAAAGTTCGTTCGAACTGTTTTTGTGATGTATATATATATATATATATATATATATATATATTGTGTGTGTGCATTTGGGCGGCATATTTTCATTAAGAAAAACTTTATTGAATAACGTGAAATGCTTCTGCTTAAAAAGGTTTTTTTTTTCTTGTTCAGATGGTCAATCGAGTATTCTTGAATGAAACGCGTGAAAAACCATTAAAAATTTTAATTAAAAATTCATTTATTTTTTGACAGCTAAAGATTTGTTTTATATATATATATATATATATATATATATATATATATATATATATATATATATATATATATATATATATATATATATATATAAGGTCCGTTTGTTGTTTTAGGAAGGAGGAACCCAAACATCAATTTTAGAAACATAATCAGTTTATGCAATTTATTTTCCACGCTTTATTTGGAAACCTTAGGAATGTCTGCAATTTGTCTGAATTTCAAATGTCAATCTTGTTCAACTGCGGCTTTGACTTGGTCACTGTCGATCATATTTGGTTGGCCAGAGCGAGGTGCGTCTTTCACTGAAAAAATTTATTTTTCGTAATCAAGAAAACCATTTCTAGCACACCCGTTCTGTAACAGCATTATCCCCATACACATGGCATATCTTCATGCAGGTTTCTGTAGCTTCTTGTCATTTTCTGTAGTAAAATAAGCATCAGATGTCGGTAGTGTTCTGCTTGATCTTCCATTTTAAGGCCTGAAATACAAACAAAAATGTAAGAACGCTTTTGATCGGGGGCTTATTACACACTGACGTCAGCATACTCGCTACACCAAATACAGGATTTGAAGAATAAGAATAGAAAACGATCTTTAGTAGGCCGGAAAGATGACATTAAAAAAACAAACGATATTTTTGGCCAGCCTCATATATAGTCATCCGGAAACAGTAATGTTATCGTATCAAGACTCTTTAATGTGGAGAGAAAGAGCCCGTGTCTCCACGCTGGGACTAGAATATTTCACCGTTTTCGTATTGGTCCAATTATTTCTTACGATAACGCTTTCTTTGATAGATGCGGCGAAATAGATAAGAAAAGTGGGATAGTATTTTTACAGACACTCCTCAAATTCATTTTAAAATAAGGAAAAACACACAAAAAGTAAGCAATTATATGCATAAGGAAAAAATAACAGATGGAAATATTTTCATAAATTAATATCTCATATATTTAATAGTACAACTCAAAAAATGTTTACATATAGTTATATGAGATTGGCGACTCTTGCTGAAAAACAAACAGTAAGACATTAAATGGAATACAAAATAGAGAAAGAATGCGTTATACAAATGAAAGCAGAAACATTCTTTTAAATAAGCTCCAAACTACAAATTCGTACACTCAAATTTAAAATGTTGAACAACTAATTAAAAAACTCGGATATTCTTAAAATACGTCTTTTTTAATGATGATTCATCACGTATCAAAACTAAAGGTCACTTAAGAATAAGGGTTCATGAGAGGGATATGTTGATTAATATTATGAGAAGATTGAAAATAATGAATGGAATGAATAAAATGTGATTACTTATGAGAACGGTTTATGATAATGTTTATGTACATTAAACTTGAAGCGGACTATGTTGTATCCCCCAGGGAAGCAATCTTGTGGCAACGTGCTCCACAGAAAGAAAATTCTTGGAAAAAAACTATATTAATGAAAATTCCGTTTGATGTAGGCACTACGTGAAGAAACGAAGCTGTTTTGCATTTATAGTAGAAAATGAGTTCTTGCTGTGAATGTCTTACAAAAAAGAATCAGAGATTGAAGCTAAGTTGAGCAATTTCCATGGAAATAATGATAAAGTAAAAGAAAGACTAGCAACGTCTCTTCTGTGAATAAGAAACTGTAGAGAATAGAAGAGATTACCTCCACTTGATTGCGTAGTTGGTTTTGAACTCTGTCAAGGTAAGAATTTTTTTTTTTTACATAGTTCACCCCTAACAAGGCAGGCCGCCACTGTAGACGTAAAGGGGCTACTGGGAAATGAGTGAAAGTTTTTTGGGGGTGGAGTCAACCTAAATTGGGAGTTGCGCAGCAAGATGTCTGTTTACATTAGTTTTAAATTTCTGCATGTCAGTACCGTCAGGAAAACAGGGAGCAGGGAGGGAGTTCCAGAGTCCAGCAGCACGAGGAAAGAAGCTTTTGGAGTAGAAAGCTCTTCGGCATCTGGGGGCCTCCACATTGAATGGATGGGATTTGGCAGATTGTAGTGAACTTACGTCGTGGGGGCACCAGACCACCAAGTTCATCAGAGCACAATTCATTGAAGTACTTGTAAAACAGGCACAAGGATGCTACATTACGGCGATGGGACAAGGGCTGGAGCTTGGTGGATAGTGAAGGACCTATTAAGTTGGCGACTCTTTTTTGGACCTTGTCTAAAAGGGAGAGATTAGTGGATGATGTCCCAGCCCAGATGTAGCAACAATACTCCATGCATGGGCGGATGGTAGCTTTGTAAAGATATAGGATAATGTCAGGTGTGAGAAGTTTACTAGCACGGTAGACGGAGCCCACCTTCTTTGCAGCAGCCCTGGAAATGTCTTTAATGTATCTGTTCCAATTCATGTTATCTGTGAAGGTTAGGCCGAGGAGTTTGAATGATGAACTCTCAGGTAGGGTGTTATTTGCCATAACAATCGGTGGTTGAAGAGGTTTTATGTAGTTATTGAAGGAAAGGAGCTTTATCTTTGCGGCATTAAAAGTTACCAGTCATTTTTACCACAATCCAGGATAGACTGGAGGTCATTTGCTCAGACATGCGCGCGTCGGCTTTGCCCGCATGACGAGAGTAGAGCGTGATGTCATCAGCAAATATTCCTATCTCAGTCGCAATACATCAGGGACATCATTTATGAAAATCAGGAACAGTAGAGGTCCAAGGATGGATCTCTGGGGTACACCAGCATTTATGTCATGTTGCTTAGATGAACGGCCATCGAGGACAACCTGGATCTTTCTTTTGGCTGAGAAGGATTTAACTATATTAAATAGTTGTCCAGTAATACCATATGAATGCAGTTTTAGGAGAAGCCCTTCATGTCAGACCTTGTCAAAGGCCTTGGATATATCAAGCGTGTATAGTATATGGGTTCCGAGATGACCGTTAGGATATCTTTGGTAGATCGTGCTTGATGATCAGAAAGAAGTTTAGCATTAACTAGGTGCCGGACTATCGCTAGATTGATTAATGATTCAAAGATTTCAGCAAAGATCGGTAGTAGACTAATTGGGCGGTAGTTTAGAGGATCAGTTCTATCTCCAGAATTCTTGAAGACTGGAACCACAGAGGCAATTTTCCAACTATCAGGTAAACAAGATTCAGTAATGGATTAGTTGTATAGTTTGGAGAGAACAGGGGCCAGCTCAGCAGAGCATTTCTTTATTACTATTACTGGTATAAGATCAGGCCCATAGGCTTTGGAGGTGTCAAGGTTTTTTATGATGTCTCTTACCTGAGATGGGGTGATGATCAGATTCTCAGGTGTGGCTTCAGTCCGCAATGGGAATTTAGGGAGGGGGTTGTTTGCTGAGCCTAACGTGGAGTTTAAGGCGAAACGGTAGGCTAGTCTTATCAGTTGCCGTGCAAACAACATCGTTGTGATTTGATAGCGGGGAATTGTCGATTGTCCATTGTTCATCGCAGTGTTGTAGATTTTCCAGAAATAACGAGTACCTAGTTTCTGTGACTGAATGCGTTTTTTTGGTTATCTCTGTATATCTTCTCTTTGCTTCATCTATCACTACTTTGCAATCATTTCTTGCCTTTATAAATGTCTGTCTATTCACAGTTGACTTATGGCGGGCGAATTTTCGGATTTCTTCCTGCCTCTCAGCAATAGCAGCTGCACATTCTGAGGTGAACCATTGAGAAGAGCAGGGTTTGCTGAAGAATTTTCGCATGGGGACATAAGCATCAATTCCTGCTTTGACCCATTCGATTAGCTCATTTGCTCAGCAGGAAGTGAAAAGTTTTCATCCCAAGGGGCGTCACTGATGTGATCCCTGAGGGATTCTAAATCAGCCTGCTCATAGTTTCTCGTCGTTTTGAGCAACGACTCTTCAGCTTTTGGACGAGTTTTTAAGGTGATGAGTATCATTACACCAACGTCATCAGAGTTTCCGAGCGGACTATGGGTATTCACCACACAAGCCTCGAGTAGTGAGGTCAGGAACAGGTCGAGAAGTGAGGCTTACTGGTCCGCACGATCAGTTAGGCGGGTCGGAAAAGTGGCAGTCTGTGAGAGGTCGTGAGCTGAGGAGAAATTAAACGTAGAGTTCCAAGCTGCATCATTAGCGCTGGAGAATCCCAGCCTGTCACAGTGGTTTGCATTAAAATTCCCACATACATGTATTTGGGCATTCGAGTCGAGTGAGAGTGCTCTATCTAATCTTTCAGAGGCAGAGTCAAGCTGGGTTCAGTCCTGAGTCGAAGGAGAACGGTATAAGAAATATAAGTAACTAACTCTGTGATGTAAAGTCAATCTAAAGCATATGTACCCTTGGCCATCTGATTCTTACCTATGTTCTCTAGTCAAGGGTGTTCCGAACATAAACTCCTATCCCGTGCATATGTTAGTCAGGGGCTTTACGGTAGAGTGGAAGGTAATCAGTCATGTCAAAGTGGTGAGAGGAGATTGAGGATTGAAGGTTGGTTTCACTTAGTGCTAGGATATCCGGGGAGTTTGTCTGGAGGAAAGTTTCTACAGTGTTAAAGTTGGTTCTAAGTCCCCGGATATTTGTGAATGCGAGCCTCAAGGACGGAGGCGAAGATGTTTTTTGTTGGGTGTCTGGTTTAGGTTTGGTTGGGAATTCAGTGAGCGCCATCCTCAGATGTGCCAGCAATACTCCATCTTTCGGCGTATCTGACTTTTAGGTACTGGTATAGTTTATGACTCATAATAAAACCGATTTTTCTGTCGGCATCTTCAGGCTGTTGAAGAAAACAGCCGGAAGATTCTGAATGACAACGAACCGGCGTCAAAATCAAAACGAGGCGAAGATAATGAAAAAACATTTAAAGCAAGAAAAAAAGTCAAGATTTGTTTCATTATTTTGTTTGTATTGGTAGAGCTTTTGATCCAGATCTACTAAGTTAGGGTTTGTTTAGGGTTAGGGTTAAAACTTTTGTTACATTTTTTAAGGTTAGGGTTTTCGAGAATAATTTTTTTATTTAAAAGATTTAATCGGATTTTCTGTTTGAGTTAGCGCAGATTAATTTTACGTTTTACTCAATTCGGAATCGAAAACTGTCGCCGTGTGTCTTACAATCTGATTGGCTAAGCGCTTCGCTATCTTCCGACTGTTTACGTAAACAGCCGGAAGATTACGAAGACAAGTTGGTTTTATTATGGGTCACAAACTGTACCAGTACCGGATTTTAATAGGTACAGGATTGCATTAACAGTTTAACGTTTGGGAGCATCTATCTAATCTGTGCGTTTCGTGACGGAAATACTATTTCAAACTTAAGTGTGACAAACTAACGAAAATTATATTTCAAATTTAAGCATGACAGACTGACGAAGTACTATTTAAAATTTACAGGTTACAGACGGACGTATTGATTGATGTATGCTTGAACGCATCTAAAGTCAGATTTGTCAATTCGATCTGTCCCCGTAAGATCACAGAAGTTAAGCGACGTTGAGCCTGGCCAGTACTAAATGGGCGACTATTTGGGAAGATTATGTTCTGTTTAAATTAATCTACAAATCAATCGTATACGAAAATATATAGGGGTTCGACATACAATAACACAACGATGGGTGACATGCCGTAAAACAGCAACATCAGTTCGATCTGCGCGATTAGTGATGAAAATACTTTCTGAGAACAGAGCAGTTACTACATTTTACCATGCCTCTACATCTACGCACTTCTTATCAACAACATTAGCATACATTTAACGTCCATACCTATTACGGACGAAGTCGTCTTTACATCTGATCCGACATCCCTGTCCTATTTGAGGGTTCTTTTTAAGGTGCAGAAATGTATCATTAATTTGATTGGCCCCACCCTTTGTTCTTCTCTGCACCCTCTCTCTCTCTCTCACACAAACGTGTTGTTGCTAGTCTCAGTATTTTCTATAAATACTATTATGACACGTGTTTTAACAGGATTGTCACTATATTCCCCTCTTCCTTTGTTGCGGCTCGTTTGACTCGTTGGTCTAGTGAACTCCATCAATTCGCTGTTTTGATACATCATTGTAATACAGTTTCCTATTCCAGTAGCTTCTTTTCAAGAACTTTGAGCTAGTGGAACGTTCATTCTTGCTGACTGTTTTCCTCCTACCTACAGCTTTCGTCTTTTCAAATCGAAGGCCAACAGGCATCTCCTGTATTTGCGATAATCATATCTCGTTCTTGTTGGCTGTTACATCAAGTGGCTTTATGCCTTCTCTTTTTTTAATCTATCTATTTATTTATCTTCTATTATTATACTACGATTGAGTCAATCAACGTTTGTTTTCTAAGGTATTTTCCTATATATTTTAATTACATCAAAATATATGCGAAAATATTCCAGTTTTGAGATTGAGTCATGTTTGACAAAGAATCCATTTTTTCCCTAATTAGCCGACCTTTGCAATTCACTCGCCAAGTGGCCAATTTTTTTACTATGTTTCTATCTATAATTCTCACACTCTCTCACTGCATGTTGTTTGAGCCCCGCTCTTATTGTATACGTCTCTCTCCCTTTCTTTCTCTCTCTATCTATCTATATATCTATCTATCTATCTATCTATCTATCTATCACTATCTCTCTCTGTTCTCTCTCTCTATATATATATATATATATGTGTGTGTGTGTGTGTGTGTGTGTGTGTGTGTGTGTGTGTGTGTGTGTGTGTGTGTGTGTGTGTGTGTGTGTGTGTGTGTGTGTGTGTGTGTGTGTGTGTGTGTGTGTGTGTGTGTGTGTGCGCGCGCGCACGCGCGCGCGTTTACTAGCATTCGAAGGTAATTAAGAAAACAATAAAAAGATTGGAATAGTCCACTATGAGCAAAAGGAAATATAACCTGTAATACTATTTAACCAGTAGTTAGAGAATAAAAGAGAGAAACAGAGATATGGCGCAAATAAAATCATCCTCAGGTGACAAAACCAATGAATAAAATGCTGGAGGAAAGAAGAGAATTTCAAAAAGCAGTCGAGAACACGTATATGACGCCAGGAACAAACAGGCGCAATTCCCGAAAAACGTTTACAATTTAATTTCAAGGACTCTACGATTCTGAAAAGGATTCGACAAAGAATCGAAAGTGTTAGTGATACATATTGAACATCATTTCATTTTTTTATTTTGACACAAAAAAAGATTATTTAAGAAAATTGAAAAAGTAGAAAAGGTATAATCAAGCCTATAATTCTTTTATGCCTAACAATGGTTGCGTAAATGAAAGAATGATGCTTGAATACAGACACAATATATATATATATATATATATATATATATATATATATATATATATATATATATATATATATATATATATATATATTCATAAAATATGAAACTAAAAGTATACTTTTAGAGGATAGAACCTATAGTGAAATGGTTTAAGCTCAATATACCAGATATACCAATTATAAATATAAATGAGGGAAGAGAGATAAAGATGTACGAATGACAAATCTATTTCAACTTCGATTGTTCAAATGGCCCTAATTCTCAAAATTACATCCGAATAAATGCGTTCCATCTACGATTGAATTAAAAATCTGTCTATTGGATTTACTTCATTTTGAACATTTTCAACGCTGCCTTCACGAAACCTCTTTTTTCCATCTTTAAATCTACATTCACCGGACACCTTATCAACGGACATTCCCCAACTGGACAGACTCCATATTTTTTACACGCATACTCTTACTCTCCATTACTTTATATTTTTTTTAATTTTGAATTTTGGCTTTTCCACTGCCAACTTATCTATGTAATTCCTCTGATGATAAGATTTTAATCTTTGAAAAGCCTTGGCTTAAGGAAAGAAAAATAAACATGTTTTTATCGAGTAAACCTTGCATTGAACAATCGAAGTGGAAAAAGATTTGTCATTCGTACATCTTTCTCTCATTTCCTTCATTCACCCTTATATATATATATATATATATATATATATATATATATATATATATATATATATATATATATATATATATATATATATTATCTTCCACCTTGTTTTGTCCCTAGTTAGTCGTGGGAATGTAGGACCCAGTTGGCTGTCGAGGTCGTCTCTCAAACGGGTTTTTAGCCTTCTTCTTGGTCTTTTCCATTGCCTCGAGGACCAGTCTGTCGCCCCAACTGTCCACCTATTATCTGTATATCTCCACAGGTCACCTGCCCATCTATATTTAGCCGTCCCTATGGTCGTGATAATGTCGTTTACGCCAGTTTGCTGTCTGATATAATTGTATCTTTTTTCTTTCTCGTAGACTGATGCCGAGCATAATGCGTTCCATTTTGCATTGTGACATTCTTATCCTTATTTTTGCTGCATTATTAAGTGTCTATGTTTCGCTACAATATGTCATAACAGGCATGGTATATTCATCAAACATTTTTCGTGTAATGTTCATACTGGGCTTTCTATTTTTAATGATGTTGTCTACTTTGGAAAAGGCTGTCCATCCAAGCGCAATTCGACGTCTGATTTTATGCATGATATCAGCGTCGCTTCTCACTATCTTCCCTAATTAGATATAGTTGTCAACTATCTCGACATTTTCACCGTTTACTATGACTGGTGATTTTGTGGCCTATTTGTTGAACATGACCTTGGTTTTTCCAGTGTGAATTTTAAGACCAACTATATGGCTAGTATTGTGAATGTTATTAAGAATCTCTTCTAATTCTTGAGGTGTGTGGCTTATGAAAATGATATTGTCGGAAAACTCAAGATCAGCTAGGTATTATTCGTTTATATTGATACATCTTCCTTACCAGTCAATTGTATTGACTCTCGAATCTTGCAGGCAGGTTGTAAAGAAGTTTGGTGAACTGTTGTCAGATTGTCTGGCACCTCTTTCTATATTGATCTTTTCACTATCCTGTTGGAGTTTTAAAGTTGCTGTCGCTCTGTCGTTAATATCCTGATACATGTTGATGTAAGCACTGTCAATTCCTTGACCTTTCAAAGCTGTGAACATAGGCGTGAGTTCAATGGAGTCAAATGATTTCTCATAGTCGACAAAGGCAAAACAAAGTGGTATACGGTGCTCATTAGCTTTCTTTTGGAGTTGGCTTACAACTTGAATGTGGTCCATCGTGGAAAATCCAAGTCAGAAACCAGCTTGTTCTCGGAGTAGGTTTCTGCCAAGTGTGTTTTGCTTCATTTTGTAAACAACCGGAAGTAGACTTATTGGTCTGTAGTTCGTAATATCTTTCAAGTCACCTTTCTTGTGGTGGATGGTAACTGACGCATTCTTTCAGTTGCTAGGGATTTTGTCTTTGTTTTCAATATATTGCTTTTTCTTATATAAAAAGTTCAATTATCTGAAGAAAAAATATTGTCAATTTATCAAATACAAGTACTGTTTAGTAAACCGTAATTAACGATTTAAAAGAATGTTATTTGAAATTGTATCTTTTGTAAAGGAAAAGTTTTGACAAATTAACTTTCGTTATTTAATCTATATAAATACACTACGGTAATTTCGTGCTCGTACGTACGTTATTACCCTCAACCATTTTTTAAAGATGTGATCGGCCGATTGCCTAGAATGCAAAAATAGTGATTTTAAAATTTCATCTGATGATTCTGTTGTGTCGAAGATGAAAATCGAACTAAAATACACTTTCTTGTTCAACGGGTAAAATTTACTTGCCATAATGATTTTGATAATCGAATGGAATTGAATTACTATTTCCTACAACAGCCTAAAAAATTAGGAAGTAGCTAATGCGCTCCAATGAGAAATAAGGTTATTTTTATGATATTCGTTTCTACCACTTTGTGTGTATATATATGTTTACACAATAGTTTCAAATAATAATTGAAACTTCTTTTACTATATATTAACAGACTTTTTTAGAGACTTACAAAAATTTCCCTTTGAAGATGAGTATATTTATTATTTTGGAATTTTCGAAAATAAGAACATTAATTCTATTGAACATCGAATGTAAAAAATCTATGTTAAAACTTGTATAGTAATTTTGTTATTTATGTATTTCTTTCGTATAATTATGCTCTATTCGTAATATCGAACATCCCAATTTATATTAGGATTCTGTTCGATACCTAAGAAATTGCCTTTCCTTATACCCTAGATATAATGATTATATCTATAATTATTTTATATATATATATATATATATATATATATATATATATATATATATATATATATATATATATATATATATATTGTCATTCACAGAAAGATGTTTAGTCGTTTCGCCATTCATGAGTTTGGCTAGACGTTGCTAGTCTATGATGCGACACTCGGGCGCCAGTTTATCTCACTGTTTTTTCAATTTTTTCATCTTTTTGTTTTTGCTGGGGATGGAGCAACCTTACTGGATACCAGACCTTCATCGGCTATTTCAGAGACTTCACCCGAGGGATATTTTGTCTTACCGTCCTTTTAGGTGGAATTGTTTGGATCTCTTTTGCGCTTGGGTCACCGAGTATATTCGCTGGGTAGTTTTTTCAGTTCTTTTTCACGAGCCCAGTGGCTCCTATGATTGAACTTATTCTAAGGTTCTATTTACTTTTTTATGTTGTACATAAGACCTTGATATTTAGTTCTCTTCTCCCTCTAAGCTCTGTTTAGGTCAGCATCATTAGGGTCACTGACTTCAACTGAGTTTGCTACTCTCTCCATCTTGTCTCATAGCACTATGTGTGTGTGTGCGCGTGTGTGTCTCTATACTTGACATGTCGTGGTCAATCTCTGTCAGGATTTCTAAATTATTTCCACTAATACGTATTACTTCCATTTAACAGCCTCTGTGATTTAAGTGTCTGTTTGAGGTGTCTATTAGTTCATCGTGTGTTTGAATGACACAAATGTAATCAATATTTTTCCTTTCCGACATAGGCGCTTTGATTCACCAATTAACCTCTTTCTCCCAATGGGAAATATAATGACACATTTATTTTTCATGCTAGATTTTAAGTAGATGCGTGCAATGCCATGGTTGTTGAGGATCTCAAATACAAGATGGAGATAAAGTCATACTATATCTTGCAAATTGAAACTTATAATCCAGTATTCTATCGTAGTGTATGTTTAATGACTTGAACAAATATGTCCTTTTATCGTCTACTAGCAAAAAAGAATACCCGCTACCCGGCGGCTGTTAATATATCTCGAAATATTATTTTTAAATATATAACTTATATTACATATATTTAATATAAATATATTGTCATTTTACAAACTAATAGTTTTAATTCAAATTACCTCCCTTGAAAATTAAAGAACATAATACTTTTTAAAATTATTGGTAATTTATCTTCTTTTATTAAAACACTTTACTTACTGTAAATATCGTAAATATCGTAAATATCGTCTATATATATATATATATATATAGAGAGAGAGAGAGAGAGAGAGAGAGAGAGAGAATTATTAATGACAATATATGTATTAGCATATACTATCAGTGCCCTTTTACTTTGCAGACTCCTTAAAAGATTCAGCTCGATGATTGTCAATTGTGAGTTTGCTCTTTTTCTTTGTTTTTTGTTTGGTTCCACCCAAAAATGAACCACAGTATAGTGTAGGTTTTCTTCAAGACACTTTAATCCAAGAACTTTTTACTCTTTGTGAATTTTTTCTGATGATTTTGTAAAGTTGCAGAGACGATATTGTTTGGCACAAGACAAATGAAACGGACCGTAAAAAATATATCTCACAGAAATGTTATGTTTTTTGGAAATGTGAAAAAATAAAAAGAATAAAATAAAATCATGGTTATTGGAATATAATATGAATTTTTTATTTACACAGACATGTACAAAATCTCCGACACTGGCATGTCGATGTTATCGATCAACAGTTATTATAAACTGAGATCTCATCAGGCAGAGTTAGAATCCAATCTTAACCTCAGATCATATTTGGAGAGAATGAAGTAGAGAGAAAAGGAAGAAGAAAAGAAATTTAGAATTTCCAAATTTAGGGAGTCACGTGATTTAGGGCCGTAAAAATTTAAAAAGTTAAAAACTAAAATCTAAAATCTAAAACAAACAAAACAAATAAATAAATGAAATAAAATAAAATAAAATAAAGTGAAAAGAGAGACATATAATGAAGAGAGTAGATAGGTAGATAGACAGAGAAGGGAAAACGTCTGTTGATTCAGACCGAGAAAGGAAAAAGGTTGGGGAGGAAGGTAATATGTCAAGGTAATATGTCAAAAAATCGACAGTTATTTTAAACTCAAGGTGCATAGGCGAATTTTCAAGTCAGCTGTAATATAAGTGTGTATGCGTGCGTGTGTGCCCCTAGATCAGCCGTGATAGGGGAAGGGGGTAAGGGGTTGTTACTCAAATGTGTTACTAATTCTGAATTTATAGTTTTTATTTTTTTGTCTAGAGTTTACCAACTTATCATTAATAAATTAATAAATTGAACAAATATTTTAGTAAATTAGTTAAGTTTAATGGAATTAATAATAATAATAATAATAATAATAATAATAATAATAATAATAATAATAATAATAATAATAATAATAATAATAATAATAATGGACACCAATAATAATTGAAATGATATAAAATGATAATAATAACAGTGATAATTTAATTTAATTTGAAAGTACTAAAATGCCGCCATTATTAATTATTATTATTAATAATAATAATAATAATAATAATAATAATAATAATAATAGCGACAACAACAACAATAATAATAATAATAATAATAATAATAATAATAATAATAATAATAATAATAATAATAATAATAATAATAATAATAATAATAATAATAATAATAATAATAATAATAATAATTATTATTATTATTATTATTATTATTATTATTATTATTATTATTATTATTATTATTATAAGAATTGTGTAAGATGATAGTTATGTTGACAAAATTTCCGTTAGTGGATAGGTAAATTTTTTTTTAAGAGATAATATTAGCTTGAGGGGTTATAAGTGGATTACTAAGAATGTGTAATCTATTATGGCTACAGTTAATTGAGGTTTCTTGTTTTTTGTTTAGAAGTTTGCCTCTATCACTAAATTTAATTATTTCAAGTTTTTCTGTTAGGCAAAGGTAACAAGGTGAGTTTAGGGAACCGCAGGTGCTAGTTTTTCTGATTGTGTTCCAGGTTACTATTGGTGATTGGTTATTGTTGAATAGTTCCCAGTAATATATAGAAAGTGACGTTCTTTTTTATATGTAGAGTTATTAAAAGAACATTTATGGCCGGTATATCTTTCTTTGAAAGTATTACCAGCCATGCCTATATAGAATTTTTTCAGGGTTGGGTTTTCTTTAGTAGAGATTGTTGCTTGATATACCGATTGGGTTATTTGGCAATTTTGTTGTAATGGGCATTCTTTTTTGTTTGTGTAGTTGCAAGCCGTGGTATTTGTTGTTTTCATTGCAGTAGTTTTTTCCATTTAGAATTTTATTGTTTATAGCTTAATTTGAGGGTGTTTTTATTGAACATTTTATGCAGTATATTGTTGGGAGGAAAGTGTAGATTAATTAAGTCTAAGAATTTTTTGCTGAGTTTAGTTTTAACCATGTTATTATATGGAGGTGTAAACCAAATAATTTTTCTACCTCTATTTATGCGTCTGTTGTTTGGAGGTATAGGTTTGGTGAATTTAATTTGGGTGTTGTTGTATCCACTTTGTTTTAACGCTTTATTGTAAAAGTCCTTATGCTTGTTAAAAATTTCTTCATTAGGAAAGTTATCACTGATTCTTTTTTCAATTGATCTGGGGATATGTTTAATTATAGTTTTTGGGTGGTTAGAGAGTGGGTGGACATAGATTGGGTTGGCATTATCTTTAGTATAAGGTCCGTATGTTTCTTTATTTAAGTTGAATGTTACGTCTAAGAAGTTAACTAGTTTAATATTAGATGTTATTTCCACTTTAAGATGTAATCTTTTCATTTCTCTAAGGATATTTTTTTACTCTTTCACATTTTTGTCCATTTGAGTTTTTTACTATTAACAATCCATCATCCCTATATAGGCCTATGTCTTCTATGTTAATGTCTTTTGTGATGTTATATAAAATGCAGAGACCAACTAGATCAGTGACTTCTGCTGAGTCCAGGGAGCCCATAGAAACATCAAAAGATCCAAATTGATTGCTTTTAGTCCATTGTTCATGTTTACAGATTAGTACCGTATTTCTACATTTCTAATGATATTGATTTCATCTACAGAAATATCACATAGAAGTGTGGCAAAATCAATAACGTTTTCAAAAAGTTCTTTAGATATGGATGGGTAATAATTTATAATATCAAACTGGATGAACGAGCAGTTGGTTTTATTTGCTATGTTACAAAACCAGTTTATGGTATCAGCAGTGTTAACCCTATTGATTTAGTTTATAAAATGTTTTTATTTGCTTATTTACTCTTTCTAAAAAAATGTTACTAATTTTCCCTATTTCTTGTCTTGTGGGGTTAATAAGTCTAGTGGTTGGTTTAGTTTGGAAGTCGGGTTTATGATCTTTGAGAAGGATATATGCTTCTTTTTCCCTTAATTTACCTACTCTATCGCTAATCTTAAGTTTATCGGTGATTACTTTACTGTCAATGTTGATATTATGAACTAAATTAACATTAGATTTTTTGTAGTTTTTTGTGATGTTATTGTCAAGTAATTTATAGTATTCTTGTGTGGTTAGTTTGTAAAAGTTTTGAGTTTTATCAGCTTTAGTTAGTATAGATTCTGAACTATTAATTTCCCTAACTATTTTGACTAGTTTTTTTATGGGTTTTTTTGTGGTGGAATGTGATGGGCCTGACTATATTCATTAGATCCATTTCGAACCCGTCAAGTTGTTAAACGTGGGGTACAGTTCCTTGATTTTTAAATCCGTAGTAATCCCTTGATTCATTGCATGTAGATCTTTCCAGGAAAAAGCTCGCCTTCCACTTCATCCTCCTCAAATATTCTTCCATCTTCATAATAAGTATAAGAAGGTAGTTCCGTTTGTTGGTAGTCGGAATGTTTTTTAAGGAGGTATTAAAATTGTTTTTTTCCATGTATGCGAATTAATAATCCACGGTATTAGAGAGTGCTCAACAGTAATGGAGCCAATATAATAATGGTAATAATCCAGGTAAAAACATCCACCAAGTAGTAATCCAAAGAATTTCAACCGGGTTTATAAAAAGTGCTCAATATAAAATAGAGCTTTATATATTATTATTTTTATTTATACAGACATGTACAAAATCTGCGATACTGTTAAACTTAACTAATTTACTAAAATATTTGTTCAATTTATTAATTTATTAATGATAAGTAGGTAAACTCTAGACAAAAAAAATAAAATCTATTAATTCAGAATTAGTAACACATTTGAGTAACAACCCCTTATCCCCTTCCCCTATCACGGTTGATCTAGGGGCACACACGCACGCATACACACTTATATTACAGCTGGCTTGAAAATTCGTCTATGCGCCCTGAGTTTAAAATAACTGTCGATTTTTTGACATATTACCTTGCATGTCTCTTTCCTCCCCAACCTCTTTCCTTTCTCGGTCTGAATCAACAGACGTTTTCCCTTCTCTATCTGTCTATCTACCTATCTACTCTCTTCATTATGTCTCTCTTTCCACTTTATTTTATTTTATTTTATTTCATTTATTTATTTGTTTTGTTTGTTTTAGATTTTAGTTTTTAACTTTTTAAATTTTAACGGCCCTAAATCACGTGACTCCCTAAATTTGGAAATTCTAAATTTCTTTTCTTCTTTTTCTCTCTACTTCATTCTCTCCAAATATGATCTGAGGTTAAGATCGGATTCTAACTCTGCCTGATGAGATCTCAGTTTATAATAACTGTTATCGATAACATCGACATGACAGTGTCGCAGATTTTGTACATGTCTGTGTAAATAAAAATAATCATATATAAAGCTCTATTTGATATTGAGCACTTTTTATAAACCCGGTTGAAGTTCTTTGGATTACTACCCTGTGGATGTTTTTACCTGGATTATTACCATTATTATATATATATATATATATATATATATATATATATATATATATATATATATATATATGTGTGTGTGTGTGTGTGTGTGTGTGTGTGTGTGTGTGTGTGTGTGTGTCAATTTACATTTTCTGCAAGTGAGTATAGTTTAAGGGTGTCAAGTTTCTAAAGTTGTTTGAGTCCACTATATTTATTAATGTATTCGGAGGGATGATGATGGATTATACTCCAACGTACTCTTTTGATAAAAGAGTTCACTGCCTGTATCATGTCTTTAGTGTATAATTTATGGCTTGGAATATAATATATATTTAGGTAAAAATGTTATTTCCTCCTTGGTGAACATAGTTGAGAGAGGTAAAAGGTCGAGTAATCAGCTCAATACGAGGAGTAGTAATATAAAATATGACAAAACATGTATTAGCATATACTATCAGTAACTGTTAATTATCACTCTCTATAAAAGGATTAAGCTCGATGATTGTCAACCAGTAACAACGGAGCTTATGTAAATAAGTCAGGTTAGGTTTATATTTCAGTAAACATGTTTTTTTTATTTTTTTACATTTTCAAAAAACATGGCATTCCTGTGAGATGTATATTTACGGTCCGTTTCTCTGGAGGTGATCCAAACAATATTATTATGTCAATATTGTCTCTGCAACACTTCAATAATCATCAGAAGAAAAATATATATTATTGATTTAAATAACAGTGAGACGTTTCGATGGTAATATAAATGAAAACAAAGAAATTCGAATTTATTTATTTCAGAAAAAGCTTCTCTTCTTTTTAAGTCGCTCTGAATACAAAATAATCCGTGAACAGCTTCGCAGTGGCGTGCAGGGTGATACGGTTATGCCCGGGCAAATATTGGTTGCATACCCCGTAAGACATCAACTATAGTTGAGGGTGACCCGAAGGCTCCTCATACCCTTGATCCTCACCTTATATTGCTGAGTGTTTAGCAAAGTACAATTTTTGAGTATTTGATATGATTCGACCGAGGATTAAACTTTCGTCTCGCTGTCAATTAGCGAATACTCTAACCATTATGCCAAACGAGTCGGTAGATTAAAGATGAAATACGCGATTTATTTTATGTTAACATGAATCAAAGACGAAAATTAACTAAAAACGAATTCAGTAACGAATAGCCACGTGTGGTTTTTGCTTCAGTATTCACGTACATCATTTGTGTAGAAGCAGGATTGCAAGATAAAGATACATCTGGTATAGGTGGCAAAATCCGGTCCCAACATTACCAGAATTTAACTAAAAATAGCCCAAAGTACCATCAGATCAAGAACTGCTTCTAGTAATATAACTACAGCGTGTTCGAGAAAAATCTTCTTTTTTTTTTTTGAAAAAGAAAAAAAGAAAAAATATATATTTTGGCCAATAATTGATATATTCTCAAAATTCAAAGTGCTTATCTTAGATGATCTTTCTCCGAAAACAGACTAGGAAATAATCCACCCTGACACTTCACCACGGCCTCCAGGTCGGATATGAATCCGGAGCACACAACCTTCACTGTGTTCTTTGAGAGTCGACAGAACACCATTTTAACCCAGGCAATACGCTCGTATTTGGTGTTGCAGATGGTACAGCTGGTGTCTTTCTCAACTCTGCCTCACATATAATAGTTCATGGCGTTCCAATCAGGCGAATTCGGAGGTGACAGATGTTGGGACTGGTGAAGTCATGAAAGTTCTTAGACTGACACTTTTCGGTTTTCTCCGGTTCTGTTGCGACACGTATAGTTTCTTGCAGCAACCCTCCCCACCCAGCGTTTTACAATGGTGGACAGCAACTTAATATAGTCATCTGAATTGAGCCTGAGTCCCTTTTCAAAAATGTGGGGGGTAGCATGACTTGGCCTTTGCTGGAAACACTCAAAGACCATTACAGATTAAAAGAACTTGGTTTGCATGACGCGCAGGCTGTCCACCTGTTGTTCTCTGCATTGCGCAACTGGTCTTAAAAAGAACCAGATCATTCGTGGAGCGACTGAGTGTTTGATCTGGTTGATGAGATTCTTGGATTTCGTAAGGCGGTTCTACGCAACTGATCTTGAAAAGAAACAGAGCATTCTTGGATAGACTGAGTATTTGCTCTTGTTGTTGGTTCTCTTTGGGCCTTGACGGTGAGTAGTTGACCCTTGCGATTCTTGTGTGAGCAGTAACGAAGATTTTCGTTCAGTGTTTTCTTCATAGTCGCACCTCCGACGTGAATCTCTCTCGCCACGGTTCGTATCACCTTTCCTTGATCTTACCGCATCTTTTTAGCAGCTTTTCGATGAATTTCAGAGTCAGAACACCTGTCATGAATCTTCCTTCATATGTCGTCTTAGGGTGAAATCGTGTAGAGGGAAGGTTCACAGGCAATGGTACGTGCCTTTTCTTTTTCAGATAATTTCTACTTCCTCACAGACTGTCTGGTCAAAAATAGATAAAATATGACAAAATGTTCCATACCTGTTCGAGGTACGATTAATAAAAAATATACAGCTTCTAAAATTCTAACTCGCTTACTCGTCACATGTGACACAGTGGAAATTGTTTTGCGACGATTTGACGCTGATTACATCCACCTACAGATTGACCTGTAATATGGTCAATCTAAAACTCTGATAATTCGAATGCTTCTTAAACCCGTGTAATAGTTAAATGGTGATATATGATAGATATATTGACATCTAAAACACAAAAAAAGTCCATTAGTATAAAATATCGATGTTTGACACTTTTATTAATGATTTGTTCAGCTCCAAGTGCTGGCTGTCGACGAAGGGAGCATAAAGAAGACGATGTATCATGGAGAGAAAGATGTTGCATTGGACTTTTACTTTGACATAATTCTGATTTTACGCAGATCTCAAAAACAAAAAAAAAGTGTAAATCATCTGCATTGGTACGAACATCATTGCTGGATGGATGGTTGGGCATTAAGGTTACAATCTACCAAATCTTGATCAGTACAAGTTGGTCCATCACTGCAGTCACTGAGGATGTGTTTCATCTGTCTGGAATTTTCTACACGGCAGTTGTTTGTTGTTGCTGATCCCCGCTTGTGAAGGTCGCTGGCTGTCCTTCCAACATTGCAAGTAGCAAAGCTTCACCTGCTGTCATTGTTAATCTTGGCGGTTTCGTGAAACCAAATGGAGAACAATTGCTACACTACATCCATTACTGGTGGTAAACGGGAAGGATGACTTCATAGGACGAACATGTAATGCCCACAAACGATGACGACACCATTGCGAAAATGTGATTCAAGATGGAGGCCATCGGGAAAAGGCCGAGAAGATAGCTGAAACAAAGGTGGCTGGATACACTACAATAAGATCTAAAGACGGACGTACTTCATCTTAACCAAACCTTTGACCGTGTATGGTGATGAAAGAAATTCAGTGCTGACTCCGATTTGATAGATAAACACAAATAAAATATCGATAAATATTTAAAACATTAAACATGTATGATTTATTTTTGTGGCAAACTTCGGGATTAAACTTTCTACTGTTAACCGGGAAATTGTCACATACATCAGAGAGGGAGAAGAGTCAATATCTACTGATCGACTTAGGTCGACCAGGGCTATCTCACAACAGTCTTCGTTATTAATGATAATAATGGTGCCAATTATTTGCTGCCATGTCTGTGTATATAAAAAAACGATGCCTATTGAAAATAATAATGTCGTTAGGCGGATTCCGTGAAAGATACGTCGGATGACGAAAATTTCCAAAAAGAAACGACCAAGGGTCTGAAGAGATGAAGTATCAACCCCAGGAAATGTGTCTACGTATGGGACTATTAGTGTGTTTGTGTTGTATTTATGTGTGTGTGTGTGTGTGTGTGTGTGTGTGTGTGTTTATGTGTGGAGTCTATAATTCCGTTCAACGATTCAATCTATAAAGGCTTAAGGGTTGTAAGTGCTTGTGTCTACTTCAGTTAGTTGATGGTGAGTTTCTAATGACTAGATGCAAGTCAAATCAATATTTTTTACGATACAAAATGTGTACTGGTTCACATTACTTATTGTCAATTAACCTTCATCTCCTCATGGGAAATAAGAATGACACATTTATTTCCAATACAAGATTTTATATAGAGACGTCCAATGTCATGGTTGAAAAACAACAATGCCATATCTTGAAAACTAGCACGAATGATGGTGTTTCCGCTCGTATTCCCTAGTTACTTACCTCCGCACGAGGACACAGTCAGTCACAAGATCGATTTTTAATGTAGAGAAAATAAAGCGTTCCAAATAGGACACTCTGGATTGTCACAAAATGTAAATCACCTAAGTCTAGGAGGATTCCCCTTCCTCTGACTGAAGACAGAACAGATACTACGCTTTTACCCTATCCCGAAGTTTTGAAAATGCAGTTTTATTTCCTTGTTTCTCACTGCAGCAAAATGTGGTACAAAAGCAGAAGATGGAGAAAACCAGCTACGTCGAAGATGCATTCTGCTTGGATACAAAATCATGTTCTGCTCGGCTAAGTACGTGTGGTAGCGATCTTTTAGGGGTCGTTGTTTTGCATATTCTTTGTCAATTATAATTATTGATAATGTGCCCAAAATACATATGTTGTTTATTTATTTTTGGTTCAATATTCAGCCAGAGACAGAGAGATGGAGTCAAAGTATGCTATGGGCTATTTTAAGAGCTACATGCTAACACATGCGTTTGTTTCGCCTCTAAACTAATTCTTTGATATATAACATCAGTTAACTTTGCCCTAAACTTCACCTTTAACTTTGACCTGAAAGCTTGTATTTTATTTTAGTTTTAAGAAGAAGATTTTTGTTTTCATTATTCTGATATTTTTATTTAATCGTAACTATATAATGAAATTATAATAATACTCACCCCGGACGGGTGAAATTAATTTTGATTCTAGAAAATCTCTAAAATTTAAGGTTAAAGAAGAAATTTAAATTCGGGGAACCTTGCTTAATTCGTGTCTAATGATTATGAATCAAATTTAATACTGAAAACTGAAATATTTCAATTTTCGAATGGGAAGTTGTGCCCATATTATGTCCCTTAAAAACTCTTAAATTATTACAAAAAAACTAAACTTTAGAGAATATTTATTAATTGATATCTAATACGTATTTTTCACATTTCACAAAATTCGGAGGTATCTGAATATTTTACGAATGACTTCCATCCATTTCCCCCCTTGTCATAAAAACTAAATTAAAATAAATATAACGCACATTGCAAACTCTTACGCATAGCAGCTGTGTTCCAACATTCATAATGATCGGTTAATTAGTTCAGGAGTGAATGATGTACATACAAATGTATTAACATATTAACATATCTAACTTTATATAGATAGAAATACATATATTTCACTATATAAAAAAGAATGTAAAACACTTACGTGAGTAAAACATATTTTGTCAAATTAGAAGACGTTTTTTATTTCACAGACAGCTTTTTCATTAAGAAAAATAGGGGAGACAACCGCTTACTGCCCACTATTTTTATTAATGAATAAAATTCTTCTTCTCGATGACGCTATCTCATCTCATCTGTCCCTTGGCCTGAGTGACCTTTGGGATACCAAAGATGACCTAGCAACTAGTTTTCTCCAGCCTTCCCGATTTTCTACCTTCCCGAGCGTGTTACGTAGCGCAATCCCTGTCCACTTTTGGGTGTTGTCCTCCCACCTCTTTCTTTGTTGGCCCTCCTTCTTTCCTCTATGCCGTTCCTTGCAGAAGTGTCTTTGTGATACCTGATGATCGTGTAACATGGCCGTACCACTTCATTTTCCTGTTCTTCACGGTGATCAGTAGATCTTTATATGACCCGACTGCTTATCTGAGTCCGTTCTTCACTTCTTCATTTGTACTGTGCTATATGTTGAGAATCTTTCGGGGGAATCTCATCTCTGTGGTCTGTATTCTTCTCTTCGAGTCCATGTCTCACGCGCATACAGAAATATAGATATGACCCAGGGGGCGTATCAATCTGTTTTTTAACTGACTTTGGTGTTTCTGTCATTCTATATGGGTCTTAGTTTGGCCAGTGCTGCTGTTGTCTGTGCAATTTTTGCAAGAACTTCAGGCTTGGGTCCACCATCCGTCACAATCGCTATATTTTACTGTTAATGAGTAACGTGATTAATTTAATATTTTCTATCACTATGCCTATAAATGTTCGCCATTTTGCGCTCTAACAGTGAGAAACGCGGATTTCATATTTACACAATAGAAGAACAATAGTTTCTAATATATTGGAATTTTGTGAAATCCTAACAATAAGTATTAGACATCAATTAATAAATATTCCCCGAATATTAGTTTATTTAGAGTATTTTAAAGGGAGTTTCGTGGGAATAATATGGGCTTAATATTCTATTTGAATATTCAAATATTTCAGATTGGCATTAAATGTAACAATAGTCATTAGACATCAATTAAGAAAAATTTCATAAATTACAATTTCTTCTTAAGTTATCTTAAGCTTAAGTCTTAAATTTTATACATTTTCTAGAATAAAAATCATTTTGATCCAAATTAGATTAAAGATTCTAGACCTAAAGTTTAGTAGTATTATATCTTGATTTTAATCTGTGTAAAGGGAACTTAAAAGTTGTGTAAAACTGTTCTGTTCAGGGTATTAATTTTACCGTCCTGAAACGATATTCTTATAGTTTTATTATATAGATAAGCTTTAACTGAAAGAGATGAGTAGTGATACATTTCCTGTCTATTGATATCATTAAGTAACACGCACATGCTTATTGCATCAGTAAAGCCATAAAAAGAAGTAAACTAAGGCTGAATTAAAAAAAGTTTAACCAGTTTTTTTTTGTTGCTCAATCAATAAAAGAGAGACATCTCTGTACTTATAAGTTGCGCCATTCTCCACTTTAACACAACAGAAGAAAAATAGTTTATAATATTATAATCATGTGTATGCGATTGAAGTCGTAAGGTTAATTAATTTGCATATTACTTTGAAAAAAGACGTGACATTAATTAACTATTCGTTTCTATTGTTTTCAATTTTAATAGTTGTTTTATGTGAATTCATTTTCATTCATTTTACGGATATTTTTCTATATCGTATATAATGTTTGGCCATATTTTGTGTCAATTTACTTTTGGGTGGACTTGCGATCTAGTTATAAATTATAAATTAAAAACAAAGTCCCACCGTCACACATGCAACAGACACACCGCGTCCAAGGAAACAAGTCAGCGACTATCTCCCCGCAAAATAAATAACTGCGAGCAGCAGTTTTTTGGTTCTTTCAATTTTCCCGGGCAACTCCGAGACACACGGATGCCACTAGTAGATATATAAAGCTGTAGTTCATGTCTGTTTGTTCACGAACTCCTCTTAAGGTTTTGTTGATATACTGCCAGGCTTTCAAGGTTTTACTAAAAAAACCCTTTGGCCTTTTGGTTAAGATCAGAGTGTAGTATCTGTTCCGATAATGCTACGCTCAGTAGACCGGTACCGTCTTGGTCTTTGGGCCTTGATTCCGCCTGTCTGAAGTATTGTCCTGTGCAGTTCTAGGAGGTCCACCCTCCCAGACTTTGCCTACTCACCATTTGAGAAGAAGTTAGTTTATTGCTAATCGCACGAGACGTCCCTACTGGGGAATACCGACAAGGCTGCCCATGCATTTTTGTAGGCCAAAGTGCTCTTCCTCTAGGGTGCTGGCTTTTCAATCACACTTTCCCGAACTTTTGTCACATCTTACCGCTGTGGGAGTTAGATAAATACCAAGTATATTTCAGTTTGATCAAAGATGGTAAAACAAAACCCTGTGGTCTGCATGCGAGCTTTGCACACAGGAAAGGAAGATAGGACATTTCACTTTATAACTTGAAAATTATACCAAATTAAAAAAAATAATACAAATTTTAATTCGGATTTCGGAGCTTGGTGTAGGAGTTCATAGCGGTCCTCATTGATTTCCAGGAAGCACCGGGTGCACCTCTGGAGCGTTAAAGATTGTAAATTTACCGAAATGTATTTCAAATAATGTCATTTACTTACATTCCATCCCCCAAAATTGAATATTATAAAATGTCAAAAACTAAGATTGAAAATGTAAGATGATGTTATGGACTGGGCGCAAAACGGCATAATCCAATCCCGGAAAATGCCAGCTCTTCCTATTCGTCATTAAATATGATTTAAGATTATAATCTTAAATCATATTTTTCTATTTGGATATATATTAATTAGTTCTATAAGCTTGATTTTTTTTTAATCGCGATAAATAATCTTTATCGCTATATTTTATATCAGAGATAAGAGTAATGAATGAGTGAATCGAAAGTGCCGAATAAGCAAATCGAAGACATCGATTCGGATCGGACGAGATCGAATTTCAATGGAAAAGCCGAGGGAATAGAATTTATAGTTTCACCATTGTTTTAACAGACATAACCACCTTAGTTATTCTGAGTAGTTTTGAGATGGCGAGACGACTGTCTGTGGATGACGATATATTTAGAGAGAGAGCTTTTTATTTTTTCTCTGACTTTCTGTAAGACGTGTTGCTAAAGGCGCTGATGAAGTCACGTTTTGGATTAGCTTTATTAATTTATAAAATAAAAAATAAATAAAGTATTTCCAAACTGTTTTGGAAACGATAGTACGCCATACTGGACTTGATGTTCTAATTCTTGGAACAATTGTAATGTTTTAATTCATTGAATGTTATATATATATATATATATATATATATATATATATATATATATATATATATATATATATATATATATATATATATATGCGTGTGTAATATATAGAGAAATCTCATTTATTTGTTTATTTTGTTTGCGATATTTTTAACAAATTCAATTATTTATACGGAAAAACATTTGACCTTAATGCTACTTTGGAATAATGTTCCCATCACCAATGTGATGTCCCTAGATGGGGAGCGATATATATTCTTTTTTAATTTAATTATCATTCTAAGGGCATCATCTTGGCGAAGTGAAAATTATTCCCAACTAGCATTAAGCTAAAATGCTCTTCCGTATGAATAATTGAATATCGCAAACAAAATAAACAAATAAATGACAGTAACGTAGTTTGCTTAAAGCATTGTGCATAGTATATAAATAGGTTTTGGTAGTCTGTAACAATGTAAACGAATGAGCACCGCGTGAACTGGGAGAATGGATGAGAAACGAGAAAATCGAATCCTTAAAAGACAATGTAATATTTTTTATTTTTAGTTTATACTTACTATTTTATCTTTGATCAATTGCGTGTTACATGGTGTCAAGGTTTTACTGATATTTCGAGAATATACCCTCTTTTTCAAAGTTTCTCTATTTCAGAGCAGTGTGGATATCATATATATATATATATATATATATATATATATATATATATATATATATATATATAGTCATCCACATACAGACTTTTTCGCTGTGTCACAGTTCTACGCTACCATGCGACACTGGCTGAATGTAAGTAGGATTTTACTGTAAACATTGTCAAATGCCGGTAACTCGAATTGGTTTTACTAAACGAGCTATGTCTTATCAGCTAGTGGCAAATGACGATTCTCTTACGTTAAGCTCTACTCGAGAAAAGTAGCCTAAATAGCCATCCACATACAGACTGCTTCGCTGTATCACAGCTCTTCGGTGCGACTAGATCAGCCAGTGCCCCAAGCCTTGATTAAAACTCAACCGCCGAGCTGACAATCGGCGCTCCTACTTCTACTCCTACTCCTACGCTATCAGCCGACACTGGCTGAACATTGTCAAATGCCGGTAACTCGAATTGGTTTTACCCATGGCCATCCCTACTACAGGCCAGGCAATCGTGCAACTGGGGTCTTTTACTGGGGGCCATGTGAATTTTCTTAAATATTCGATATAGAAGTTGCAAACAAAGGTAAAATTCCTCTGTAAGATTAGTTTGATGTTTTTATGTGTTTTACATACCAAATAATAAGAACCACAATGAGCTAATTGATAAATTTTACAATTATTGACAAATTCCTATAAATGAAGAGACAGGTAATTTTGAATGAACAAAGGCAAATGCATATTTCAATGAAGAATTTTTATTTCAATGTTGGAGTTTATTTTTGAGAATCTGTACTTATGTCAAAAGATCATTACTTGTATATTGTGGTTAAAAAGAAAAAAAGGATCCGCACCAGTTGATGATATCAAACAGAGAAACAGTTTGTTCAAATGTGATATGTGTTTTACTAACAAAAAACTTAAACTATCCTCATTTTGATTGTTTTCAACACAACATTTTGGCTATAGTCTTCATTTCACATCATAAAATAATCCAAAAATAAAGTTCAAACTAAAATTTCAGCATCCAAATCTCTAGTGTGGTCTCGTAGTCGATTAATCTAAGCAAACAAATTCACTGAAATGGAAGATGGAATTAGAAAAAATAAACAGATTCACTGAAATTGAAGATGAAATGTGATAATACAATGTCCATAGATTAAATAGAAGGTTTAATTAAAAATCTATAGGTTATCCTATAAAATGGACAGGGTTCACAGCAATGAGTTACGATAACCAGAATGCTGTGGCAAAACAAGGAGGACACTACTTACAAAAAATTCTAAGGAAAGTTCTTCACCTCAAAATCTGAAAGTAGTAATTAAAACTTATTTTAATGTCTCACTAATGACTTGTTATCATCAAGAATCCACCCCAAAGAGTGTTCTTTCTTTTTGTGGTATAGAAAAGAGAGCACTCTCCGGATCCCCATGCTCCACTATAAAAGAAAAACTCAAAAATTAAAAAAAATAATTTTATTCTTCAAAAAGTTTGTACACAATGGTATTGCAGAAACAGTGAGTCCTGTGTTTCTAATGATCAATTACCTTTTCTAACTGATTATAAAGCACAAACAACAAACTCCTGTATTTAAAAAGAAAGTGAGTTTACCTTTTACAATAAATCAGAAAAAGCTTTGACATATTCGCACCATATCACAGAATCAACGAGTCCTTTGTTTCTAATGATCAATTATTTTTCACTGATCAACAAATATTTTTACTGATGAAAATTTAGAAATAAAAGCTTCAAAATCCATATTTATACCATACAATAATGAACAAACATATTAATTCAATAAGAAAACTATTTTGACTTCAACATGTATTTTACACCAGGCTCTTGCAGAAATAATTAGTTTCTTTGTTCTTACAGATCAATAATTATTTATAATTGATCAGACTGCTAAAATTTCAAGATAATTTCAAAACCTTTAGTGCTGGTTCTTTACTTGACTTGGGAGACTGAAACAAAAAATAATTCTTGAAAAATATATTTGATAATATAATTCCATGCACTCTCTTTGTATTGAAATGATACATTTCAGACACAACATGAACATTTTTGTTAAAGAATTTCTGCAAACCTTTTATTTGACAGCATTGAACATTATGAAACAGAAAAACACCCACTGAACAGTAATATCCAGTGGAACTTTTAAATCATCACGATCTATTTCTTTCAAAACACTTCCATACTCATGATAATAAAAAGCAGTATCATTAAATATTTCCTCCTCTGTAAGACAATCTTTTCATGTGACACATATCACATTTGAACAAACTGTTTCTCTGTTATCATCAACTGGTGCAGATCCTTTTTTTTCTTTTTAACCACAATATACAAGTAATGATCTTTTGACATAAGTACAAATTCTCAAAAATAAACTTTAACATTGAAATAAAAATTCTTCATTGAAATATGCATTTGCCTTTGTTCATTCAAAATTACCTGTCTCTTCATTTATAGGAATTTGTCAATAATTGTAAAATTTATCAATTAGCTCATTGTGGTTCTTATTATTTGGTATGTAAAACACATAAAAACATCAAACTAATTTCACAGAGGAATTTTACCTTTGTTTGCAACTTCTATATCGAATATTTAAGAAAATTCACATGGCCCCCAGTAAAAGACCCCAGTTGCACGATTGCCTGGCCTGTAGTAGGGATGGCCATGGTTTTACCCAATAAGCTAGAGAGAGAGAAAGAGATAGAGAGAGAGAGAGAGAGAGGGGAGAGAGAGAGAGAGATGTCATTTATTAGTTTATTTTGCTTGCGATACTTTTGGGCAAAGCATATTTAGACGCGATATTGTTACAATCTCATACTCTGAAGAAGCTAGATATACTGGCGAAATGATTAGTCAAAAGATCAAAGTAAAAATTAAAAATAAAATCTGTTCTGGCCTTATTTTTATTAATAAATATCGAATATAAACATGCTTTCAAGGTTTTCAGCCTCATTAATTATTATTAAATTCTTTAAAAGATGTTAAAAAGAAAATTTGAACTTTCCCAATTTCATACACATAACCGCGAGCATGCGCGTCACTACATATTTTTAAAAAGTGAGCAAGCCGTTAATAACAACACCACGTCCATTTTCCATTCTGACGGATAACTACTAACACCAACGGAATTGTTACAACTTCATCCCCTGAAGAAGATAGGTCACTAGCGAAATGATTAGTCAAAAGATCAAAGTAAAAATGAAAAGAAAGGTAAGTTGAGATCAACAAAATTGGAACATTCTTCTAAGAATTCAAAACCAACGAATTATATGGCGTATGATCGTTTTCAAGACAATTTGAAAATATTTTATTCAGTCTTTATGTTCTGATGACTGCAGTGTGTGTGTTTATTTTGTATAAATATCATTTAATATTCACTGTCACTATAACTCTATCGCCGGTCGAACTACTGGTACCCTGAATCCGAGTACCACTAATCCAATACTCTTAACCATTATGCCACCGTGACAGCCATATGAAATGTGAGAGAAATGAAGCTTATATTTATTTACGAATATAGTAAGTCTCGAGGAGTTTTCGATCTGCCGAAAGAGAGACATTTCGCAATGTTGTTTTATTAGAAACTTTTCATATTTCTTCAAAGTTTCCGACTTGAATGAAATTTAATAATTATATATATAATTCCCGCCAAAAACCTTCTATAAATACTAACACATGGTCTATGCCTAATTATCATCATTCCCCGAAGATGGACCCAGATGGGTCCGAAAGTACTTGGGAGACAACTTTAAATTATGGCAAATTCATCAGCCAATTCCCCTCCGAAACTAAGATCCTTATTCGGACTATTGAAAAGATCTACCAAAGGATATCTAGACATGAGTTGTCTCCTATATTAAACTATACTTGCATGCAAGAGAAGATGCTGCCTAGATATACATATATATATATATATATATATATATATATATATATATATATATATATATATATATATGTGTGTGTGTGGGGGGGGGGTGATAAAAAATGTAAATATTTTCCGACGTAATGGAAAATGAAACAATGGAATAATAATTATTATTAATATTTTTGTTTTCCTTATTTCATTTGTATATGTATGTAATTATCTATATATTAATACGATAGCGTGTGTGTTCGTGTGTCACGCTTCCGGCAAAAGCTCTGCGCATGCGTGTCACACCTAAATGTTGAACAACATTCAACTAGCCTGCGTTTAATAATATCTACATGTTTTTCCCTCTGGCGCAATGGTTAGCGAGATAGTATTTTTTACTTCGGCCCGACTGGTTTATAGTTCGATCCCAACCAACCTCTACGATTTTTATTCTACATTTCGAGGGGAAGGGGAAGAAATAATACATTTTTTTTATCACCTGGTTAAAAACTGTCTATTTAATTACGTTGACTGCTTAAAAAGTAGGGTATCGGCCAGTATTATTTTGTTGTTGTTTTTTTTTTGAACGGATGGCATATCAACCTTTTTTAGTAGATATGCGCAGTGTCCATCGTACACAAGTTACTATTTTAAACAATTATTTCACTCTTATCCAGAAGGGGGGGGGGATCGCTCATAATAAAGCAAGCGTAACTTATTCACAAATAGTGGGTGCTTTGTTACATTAGGACCCGTATTGAAAACATCATTTCGTGTAATTTACACGGGTTCCGCTAGTTAAGTATTAATTTCCTTTCAAGTCGGGTACCTTGAAAAATATTAAAAGATTACAATAAAACAATATATATATATATATATATATATATATATATATATATATATATATATATATATATATAGTAAGTTATGAAAATATATTCATGACAATTAAGCTATACAGATGCATCCGCGTTTCATCCCCGTAGAAAATCGTCAGGCTAAAATTATATATATATATATATATATATATATATATATATATATATATATTCAGTAGGAATTTCAAACTATATAGGCCTACATATTATGTATACAGTGACAATTATATTTTCAAATAGTGATATTTATTTTAATAGAATTTATGGTTTGGCTAAAATAAGGAACTATGGCAAAGTCAACGGTGAAAACCTTCGGAAAATGTAAGGAAATGAAATAATTAAGCCTAAAAGTTGAAGTATTAGCAAGTATAAAATCCACAAACTCCCTAGATATTGCTCACAATTTCGATAAAAATATATATAAGCCGTACATTACAAGAAAACGCCTATCCAATGTACATACACCCAAATCTAAACACTCCATCCATTATGAAACATGGTCTTGGTTCTATCGGGTGTAAGTTTAATAATGATTGAATTAATGAAAAAATATTTACTATATAAAGTAAAGTCTATAACGCAACTCTGACATAGTGGGCAGCTTAACAGGGAAAGAGGGAAAAATTCATTTTCTTATATCGATCTATATCGTAAGAAATATTGTTAGGTTCACTCCACCATATAATCAAATCATGAATAGCAAACTGGGAAAAAATCTAAATCTCATGGATAAGCATTTATCTTTCTGCATGTAATACTGAATAAAATTATATTAAAACGTAGTCATCGCTGCACCAACTAATAATAATAATAATAATAATAATAATAATAATAATAATAATAACAACAACAACAACAACAACAACAATGACAACAACAACAATAATAATAATAATAAACAATAATAATCATAATAATAATAATAATAACAACAACAATAATAATAATAACAATAATAATAACAACAATAATAATAATAATAATAATAATAATAACAACAACAACAACAATAATAATAATAATAATAATAATAATAATAATAATAATGATGATGATGATGATGATGATGATGATGATGATGATGATGATGATGATGATGATGATGATAACAACAACAACAACGACGACGATGATGATGATGATGATGATGATGATGATGATGATGATGATGATGATGATGATGATGATGATGATGATGATGTAGAACATGAACAAATTACAGTAATATCGATAATTATAGAAGCACCAAGAATATTTCCGAAGAAAAAAGAGTAAGATAAATTGGATTCCAAAGGATGATTGACACGCATGGTACTGATGAAAACAGCTGAAAGATTAAGGAAAATCCTTCACTGCGGAAACCAACCGACATAATAAGATAACGCCTACAAACCATAAAGTTTGCGTAATGTTTTTTTTCTATATTTTTATTATATGTCTTAATAAAAATATAGAAAAAAAAACATTACACAAATCCAAGGGAACTAAAACTACCAGAAATCGCATAATCTTAAATTCACAGGAAGGGTGTGGAGAGCACTGGAATTTTGGGAAGACTTATCGTAAGTAAGATTTCAGAGAATGTCAACGGTAGCTATTAGCAAGTAATAAATGATAAACCGCTGTTGCGACAACGCAAAAGTTTTACAACGGTTATCGAAAGAGGTGGCGAGTGCTAACAATCTAGGGATATATGTCGTCTCTGAGACTGCTGAAAACATCCCTTTTTTATTGAGCAATCACTGATGAGTAAATGTGAGAAAACTCTCAAGGGGTAAATAATAATAATAATAATAATAATAATAATAATAATAATAATAATAATAATAATAATAATAATAATAATGATGATGATGATGATGATGATGATGATGATGATGATGATGATGATGATGATGATGATGATGATGATGATGATGATGATGATGATGATGATGATGATGATGATGATGATGATGATGATGACAACAACAAACACCGGTAAAATCTTAAGGAAAATTATCGAATGCAGAAACCAACCCACATAAACTCCGAACGCTAACCAGTCACATAGAAGCTGCAATAGAAAGAACACAAAAACATAAAAAGAACCCAAGGGAACTGAAACTGCAAGAAATTACATAAACTGACCCCTCCCCACCCCCACAAAAAAAACAATAACAACAATATCACAGCAGCAGTCTCGGCTAATACCACACAAAATAGGCCTAAAGGGTCAGGGATTATGGAAAGACCAAAGGTAAGAGCACTAACCACACTTCCTCTGGAAAGGTGCGGAATCAACTAGAAACTTGCGGAGACTTGAACCACCTAAACCCCAGAGAAGACGTATGGTCGTTGCCACCAAGTAATCAATGGACAGCAGCTGTTGCGATAATGAAAAATGATTTTCAACAGTGATCGAAACAAGTGAAGATTACTTAAAATTTTGGAAGACTTGTTGTCACTCAGACTCCGGGGAACACTACCGGTTATTGTTAGTAAGCAATCACTGATACTGACCTGTGCAAAAACTCCTAGTGAGTTAAGAAGAAGAAGAAGAAGAAGAAGAAGAAGAAAAAGTAGAGGAAGAAGAAGAAGAAGAAGAAAAGGAAAAAGAAGAAGAAAAAGAAAGAATGAATAAATAAATAAATAAATAAATAAATAAAACTGATGATTGAGGTAGGAATACGAAAAGTAAAATAGCGGAAAATATGCAACTGTAAAAAGTTAGAAATGGCCTTTGCAAAATAATTGTTTAACCCAAACATAATCAACAAAGCTACAATAGATACGACTGAAACCCCGAGAAACAAAAATACTACACAGAAGACACCGTTTAGATATTGTTGTTTTTAATTCTATAATCATAAAAGTGCATTAAATAACAAAATCTATAGCTATAGTTTAACCATTTTTGTAGAAGATTTCAAAATAGGCTTGAATGTGTGGATTTTTAGACGATCCGTGTAGATTATGCCGGAGTGAGAAACTTGAAGTTTAACGATGTAAGATGATTTACTAAACCGCATGAGTGAAATAGCCACGAACTGTAGACATAGAATAATCTTTACTTCATGATAACTATTATGCAATTCAGAAAGAAAAAGTAAAATTTGAAAAATAAATTGCGTCTAAACTCTAAATAAAAACCTAAAGAAAGTATTAGCTGTTGTAAATAAATGACGGTGCTAGGCAATAAAAGCATTTATACATGTAGTATTATACGATTTACATACTATATTTTAAAGCTTATATAAAGGATACAGACAAATAAGACAAACCTTCAAAATACATCATTATAATTTTGAGTAAACAGGCTCCAGAGAAAAGAGGCGAAATTGGAAAACAGTTCATAGTATTGTGGTAACTGCTACGTCCGCACGGTTGAAGTTTGAGAGGCTATAGTAGTTAGTGTAAACATTATTAGTTTAACCTACTTAACAATAAGGTGCATCCTTTTAATGGAAACTGGTAAAATGTTATTGGCTGATGAGAATAAACAGGAAGAAATGTGAGTTCTTTTTATATGACCTAAAACTAAAACCTTTCATAGATAGGGGTAGGGGTTTAATCTGAATTTTTTATTTGACTAATAGATTTTATAATGTTACTCATCGCAGTTATCCTGCTAATAGACGGGTCAATATACTGCCAGAGTACCCGCACATAAAAAAATTTCAACATTTTGCTCTTTCATGGTGTTATGTTAGGCTGAGTCTATTCTACAACATACTAAAAGGTGGACAAGATCGGATGATGAAAAAGTTTAAAATTTCGAATATGACTTTTCTTGGTTTACAAGTCATTTTCCATTTACATGTGAAGTACTAAACCGGTCAGTTGTCATTATAAATCAATAAATCTGGGATTTTTACTTGTTTTCAGAGTGAATCTTTCACATGAAAAGGGTTATCAGTTATGCTAAATAAACCCTTATACCCTATCTAGGGGTATCCGACCCCTAAACTCCTCATTACATCCACATTGGTACCTGTACCCATAAACCCCTTATTGCACTCACCCAGGTTCACAAACAGGCATATGGGTGATTATTCTTATATGAGTACCAGTGTTGACCTATTACTTTATTCAATTAATTGAGCCCCTTACCTCCGTATATAAATGAAATTGTTTTATAAGGTATAGGATTCCTGGGAAAACTGAAAAACTCAAAGAAACAACGTTTTACCCATCAAAACTGATCCCACAAACAATTAACCAGCTTCATACTAATCACCATATACTAATACACATATATTTTCGTATATTTTCAGGGTCAAACATGAGTTCAGCCGCTAGTAGAGAAACGTATCCTTTATGCGAACGGGATTTAGACTGTGATGAGACCGTGGTACTTCGAGAAGAGGGTGCTGCAGGTGTCAACCGTGCAAGTATCGAAAGAGATGTCAAAGTCATTGTTTAAGCCGGAACTAGTGTTCACATAAACAAAAAAAGACATTTCTTTAACCTCAAAAAAGGATGATTCTGCTCGGCCAGTAAAAAGGGGTGTACGTGTTTCTCTAGGACGATATGACAGTAAAACGCATTGCTTTTTCTGTGGATCTGATACTATGAAAAAAACTACAAACGAAAAAGTGAGGGAAAGATTTGCTATGTGAAGACTGGTGCATTTGCTCAAACTATCGTTGTTCATTGCAAAACAAGAGGGGATGAGTGGGCCACTGCTGTTCAAGGTAGCATCGAATATTTTGGTGGTGATCTTCATGCTGCAGACTGTGTGTACCACCAGTCATGTAACGTCAATTTCCATACAATGCGAAGCATTCCAAATCGAATTGAGTCTTGGGAACAGCGTCTCAGTGCCGTCTTTGTTTGCCTGTCAATATTCGCAGTCATTGGTCATCCAAATTATCTGAAGTCGGCTCGTCTATATGTCTAGACGCAGATGCCAATACTGGGTTAGTCTTGGCTCCGATGTTGACATCGAACAAACACTAATGCGCTCACTCAAAAACCATGGTGGGCTCACATAGGGTAGTGAGATGTCCGAGCATCAGAGAACAGTTTTGGCCACGTCGTCCACTATGTCATCCGCTTACAACCTTGTCATGCAATAACTTACCGCACAAAGTTACATAACAAGCAAACAACATGAGGAGTTTTCTGCCTCTCGGTGAGAAGAGATGAGACAAACCTCGGGAAAGTTGCAGAGCAACTAGACCACTTTTAACCGTTTTCAGGCGATGGATTATTACACAATACTGTCACAGGGATTACTGCTAACGATGATGTTAATGTTCAGGACCTTTTCGAAATCTGAAAAGACATTGTACAGAAAATGGATGGATAATCAGTTTTTTCTACTTTCACAAACGGAGTTTGAATGTAAATAATCTAGCATCGAGCAAGAATGTCAAAGTTTCTGCAGATTGTAGCATTGACCCAGTACTTTTATTCCAGAGTTTTCTCGTGATCTCACAGATGGGTGATCTAAGGTTGGATGATCTCATGTCCTATGATCTCTCTCCTTACCCGATGTCTTTGTTTGAACGAAAAGGGCATCTTACGTCAAGCGGACAAACCGCAGCTGGCAGCAGCTCTCAGAAATTATGTTGAAACAAAATTAGACCGTTCTGTTACACAAACCGTTCCAGTCACAGAGCATGATGTACTAGATAGAGGATTTCTTTCATCGTTTGAAATGGAAGGCGGAGAGTACCTACAGCTCGATTGCAAATGATTATACTTCATTTACTGTTGAACACTATGGGACAGCAAGTTACGTGTTTGATAGTTATGAAGTTGACCAAGTATAAAAGACTGTACTCATCAGTGGCGAAGTCGAAAGCTGAATGCAAGAAAGATGAATATTACCGAGGTAACAAAATTTGCTGGGAAAAATGAGGATTTCTTGTCAAATGTGGCAAACAAGCAGGCGCTGATCCAGACGATCATGGAACGAATGCGACAGAAAGGCTGTGACGTTATTCAAGTGGAAGGCGATGCCGATGTTGAAATTGCAAAGACAGCTATCAATATGTCTGCTTTCAAATCAACCACTCTCATTGGAGAAGACACGAACCATCTCTTGCTATTCCGTGCATATGTTTATATATATATATATATATATATATATATATATATATATATAAATCTACCATTACACATCACTCATTACACTGAAGAACGTCGTAAGAAGTGGCTGAAAATGCTGTTTTAAGACATTATTTAAAGACATGTGTATTTCTATACGTCAACAAATAAGTAATAAACTAAAATATATATAAAAATTTATATATTTTTCACATTCATTATATATATATATATATATATATATATATATATATATATATATATAATAATAATTATTATTATTATTATTATTATTATTTCATGTATGCACATAAAATGTTATAAGGAGATATAATTTTTTATGTATCAATTTTCAGTATTTACTTCAACAGTGCTCGATACGATGGTATAGCTAGGTAGTAAGTTATGAAAATATATGTATGGAAATTAAGCTACACAGAGGCTTCCGGGAAGCATATGGCTAAAATGCATTTCAGACTGACGCTTCCCTCTGGGATGAAACGCGGAAGCCTCTGTGTAGCTTAATTGCCATAAATATATTTTCATAACTTACTATATATATATATATATATTGAAACTATTTTTCAAATCTTTCTCTTTGACTCCGATCAGTCAGTTATATTCGAAAATGATGATTTTATAATACAATAGAACGTGTTCGAAGTTGGTCATTGAGAATACGTCAATTTTTTATGACTATAAATAAATCTGGTATCAGATCATAAAAATTCAATTAACTTATTAAATGAAATTACTGAAAGAACAGACATCGTTGGAATCTATTAAATTAGCGAGTGAAATGACAATCGAAAAGGATTATTGGGCGAGTTCGAATGACACTAAAGATATCGATTGAAGAGAACTAATATTAAACTAGCGTGAATCGTGCCTAAGTTTTGTCCGGGAAAATCAACAAACAAGGCAACTCCTGCTCTCACCCTTGAACACCATATTAAGTTACATTTGTGGTAATAGTAAACAACATAAAACCGAAACGGAGTTTCAGTTTACCATTTTCTGTTACGAATCAGTATGCTTACATATCTGGTAAATATTTTTGGTGTGACGTCACATGTTATGGCAGTAGAATAGGATAGCTTCCAGAGAGTGATTAATTATTTGCATGTCTTTTGTACATCGAAAATAGGAAATAAGTATTATTTATTAGTAACAAATGTAATGATACACTATTATTAGTAATCACTATTGGTAGTGGCATTTGCTGCTGATAGCAAATATGGCAACTATTCTTATGTTCATTTGCTGCTGAAAAAAAGATGGCCTCCTGCAGAAAATATTTCGAATGAATACAGAAATCACAATTTGACATCCAATAAATTACATCAATGTCTTCTATTTTTAATTGCTTAGCTATCCTTAAAAACGGTATATGATGCGTAAGTAGGAGATAAGTTTAAGTACATTTTATATGCTGAACTGTAAAGTCTAAAATAATTTATTTGTTTTTATTTATTTCTATTTACCGTCGATTTCTTGCAGGCTGTTTACATGTAATCGGTTAAAGAAAGTATAATCACATTTTTTCGGGTTGTGAATTCGTATAAGCTCAACCTTTTAGTGAAATTGTAATTCTGCACAATATGCTAATTGTCCCGCCTCCCAAAGCAAATCAAGAAAATGAGATTCTACTTTTGTTTAGGCTATTACATGTAAACAGCCTGAAGAAATTGGCGTCAAGAATAAAACATTATTTCTAAGAATGTAGGATTTTTAAGTTTTAAACTATGTGAAATGTTTCAATAATTATGTCTGTAGACATTCTGTTGTGGTAGCCATTTGCAAAAGTCCGTATTTATAAGTGTTACGTGCTGCCTTAATAACAACACGTTCTCGAAATCTAAGATACTTATTACAAATTTTCTTAGTAGTATTATTTCTTTTTGTATACTGACGCACCTACGCTGTCATCATCATCGTCTAGTGTGCTGCATTTCGCCGTCATCATCATCATCATCATCATCATCATCATCATCATCATCATCGTAGCTATGTCTGTAATTAAGAACTTCCGATGCACAGAAATTAACAGGTGATACGACGGAGTGTATAAAAGGGTCTTTATTTTGAGAGAAATTCTCGTCATACGAATAAAAGTCACACATTAACATTAAATGGAGAGTAACCAAAAATGTTCTTCTTCACATAACTACTTAGTTACACAGAATGATGGGGGATGTGCATACAAGTGGCGCTATCAACTTTTTTGGAATTAACTTCCCATTTTCCTTTTTTTTTAATACATCCTGAATTCGTGTCTGCTCATCACCGCTTCCAAAAAGTGACTGCCGAAAGAAAACGTCTTTCTTTCTTTCACATAGTATCGTGACGTCACTGCTTCAAGGGGCAGTGAATTTGTCATAATACATTTATGTCCGACCTTTCCTTGAACCCCCAACTTGAATCTAAGCTACAGTTCATGACTGTTTACATTTTAGTCTCGAGAGCGGGTTTGTTTTTCAGATTTTCGTGTCAGAATAACTTGCACTGGTCCACTTAGATACTAAATCATATACTAACTGATGCAATCATTCTTCACATGCGTCCATCCATTATGTAACATAAGAAGCATAATGATATCATTGGCTAATCGTATTTGTTTTTCCAGTGTCAGTAACAGTGAACCTCTTGTAGTTTAGTTTCTGGAAAGAATTTTCGGTTCGGATAGAATATGTATTTTATAAAAATGATTCGAATTTCGTTTTACTTATGCAGATAACATGGATTAAGAAATGTCGTACTTCAGTCGCAAGGCATAATCAAATCTCTAGTTGGCATATGTAGTGCTATTTACATCTATTAGTGAGAAACCCGACAGAAGCTTTTATATTTATATTGTAATTAATGAGTAGTTTTTATTATCACCATCTCAGAAATTTTGACAAAGAATCATTGAGTGTGCATTTGCTAAACGATCGGTATACTTTGATTCTCAAATGATATGACGTGCGAGATTAGATGTCATGGATACTTTTCCAGACTATGGAATCGACTGAACTGAGTACAAATTCCCATAGATCTAAGATTTTTTAGAAGAAGATGCCCCCAGAAAAAAAAAACTTTACCTCAACCCTAACGTAATGTTAACCCTAATTAACCCTACATTAACTCTAACTCGATCACGAGTATGCGCACAATTAGAATTATTAGAATGGAATTTCTTTTCTTGCAATACTCATTTTTCAATTATTGGTGGGTTTTTTCTAGAAAAGACTCCGGGATTATCATGATCGAATCATTCTCTAACATATGTAGCCTTCCCGCAAATCTATGTCTTAAATTATCAACTTATGTTCAATTAATGCGATCCGGTGAATCGTTTACAATAGTTATTGTGCATCGGAATTAAATAACATTAAAGGGCTGATGTTCCGTAAAACCGGCAAACTCAATCAGATTGAGGGCAATTGGCTCTCAGGATCCTCTAACTATACAATAGATCTGATTATTCTCTGATCATACAAAAGACGTCTGATGGTCACGTATTTCTTAACGGTTATAGTTCTAACCACTTTTAGTACTTGTCCCTGATTGTTCTGGTCATTTCAATATGAACGTAAATAATGTGTAATAACGTAACAAAAATGTATTCTTTGTGTTCCATTATTTTATATATTATATATAATGTATTAATATATTATATGTTATTATATATAATTATATAATAAATTGTAGTAAAATGTAATAATTAACATAATTAACGACTTAAAATTAATTAAATGTAATAAAATTCACGAAACGTAACAACATTAACGTAACATAATTAATATAATTAACGTTACAAAATGTAATAATAATATAATAAACGAAACAAAATTGACATAACAAAATCTATTCTTTGTATTTCGCCTTAAACTCCACTTTGGACTCAGGAATCCACCCACTCCCTGAATTCCCATTGCGGACTGAAGACACACTTGATAACTTGGTCATCACACCATCTCAGGTCAGGGACTTTATAAAAAACCTTGACACTTCCGAAGCATGTGGGTCTGATCTTATACCAGTAATAGTAATAAATAAATACTCTGCTGAACTGGCTCCTGTCCTCTCCAAACTCTACAACAAACGCCTTGCTAAATCTTGCTTCTCTGATAGCTAGAAAATTGCCTCTGGAGATAGAACTGATCCTCAGAATTATCGCACCATCAGTCTACTTCCGATCTTTGCTAAAATATTTGAATCCTTAATCAATCTAGCGATAGTCCGGCACTTCGTTAATACTAAACTTCTTTCTGACCATCAGTATAGATTTAGGCAAGCACGATCTACTGTGGATATCTTTTCTCATCTCTGAACGCATATACCGTATACTGGGCAAGTAGCACTTGATATATCCAAAGCTTTCGACAAGTTCTGGCATAACAGTCTTCTCATAAACATTCATTCATATGGTATTACTAGACCAATATTTAATATAATTAGATCCTTTCTATCAAAAACAAAGATCCAGGTTGTCCTCGATGGCCGCTTATCCAAACAACATGACATAAATGCAGGTATACCCAGGAATCGATCTTCTTCAGTGTAATGAGATATGTATGATACGAGTTTTTATATATATATATATATATATATATATATATATATATATATATATATATATATATATATATATATATATATATGTCTCAGTATTTACTTCAACTGTGCGTAATACGTGAGTATGTCTTCGTAATAGTATAAAAATATGCACAACTTATGTGTATCTTCCCAGGGATGGGTTAGCAGGCTAACTGCGATGAATTATAACGTTATTTTCTAAGTAAAGAAATTTCACATCAAATCTCTTTCACCTATTTATTTAAGGTTTAATTTGTATATATAAAAGAACTCACATTTCTTCCTGTTTATTCTCATCAGCCAATAACATTTTACCAGTTTCCATTAAAAGGATGCACCTTATTGTTAAGTAGGTTAAACTAATAATGTTTACACTAACTACTATAACCTCTCAAACTTCAACCGTGCGGACGTAGCAGTTACCACAATACTATGAACTGTTTTCCAATTTCGCCTCTTTTCTCTGGGGCCTGTTTACTCAAAATTATAATGATGTATTTTTGAAGGTTTGTCTTATTTGTCTGTATCCTTTATATAAGCTTAAAAATATAGTACGTAAATCGTATAATACTACATCTATAAATGCTTTTATTGCCTAGCACCGTCATTTATTTACAACAGCTAATACTTTCTTTAGGTTTTTACTAAGAGTTTAGACGCAATTTATTTTTCAGTGATTACTTTTTGTTCATCAAATGTATAATAATTATTATGAAGTTAATGTTATTCCATGATTACAGCTCGTGGCTATTTTACTAAAAATCATTTTACATCTTTAAACTTCATGTTTCTAACTCAGTCATTATCTACACAGATTGTCTAAAAATTCACACACTCTAGCCTATTTTAAAATATCTTACAGTAATGTACTGCAGCTATAGATTTTGTTATTAAATGAACTTTCATGATTTTAGAATTAAAAATAAACATCTAAACTGGTGTCTTCTGTGTAGTATTTTTGTTTCTCGGGGTTTCAGTCGTATCTATTGTAGCTTTGTAGATTATGCTTTTGGTTAAACAATTATTTTGCAAAGGACATTTCTAACTTTTTACAGTTGCATTTTTTCTGCTATTTTACTTTTCGTATTCCTACCTCAATCATCAGTTTAATTTATTCATTCTTATTCTTATTCTTATTCTTATTCTTATTCTTATTCTTATTCTTATTCTTATTCTTATTCTTATTCTTATTCTTATTCTTATTCTTAACTCACTCAGAGTTCTCGCACAGGTCGTTATCAGTTATTGCTCAGTAACATAAACCGGTAGTGCTCCCCGGAGTCTGAAGGACAACAAGTCTACCCAGATTTCCAGTAATTTTCACCTGTTTCGATAACTGTTGAAAATCATTTTTCATTATAGCAACAGCCGCTGACCATTGATTACTTGGTGGCAACGACCATTGGTCTTCTCTGGGGTTTAAGTGGTTTAAGTCTCCGCAAGTTTCCAGTTGATTCCGCACCTTTCCAGTGGAAGTGGTGCTAGTGATCTTCCCTTTGGTCTTTCCATCCTCGCTGACCCTTCACGACTATTTTGTGTGGTATCAACCACAGCTGCTGCTGTGATATTGTTGTTGTATTTGTTTTTTTGTGGTGAAGGGGTCGGTTTATGTAATTTCTTGCAGTTTCAGTTTCCTTGGGTTCACGTGGCTGTGTTCTTTTTATGTTTTTGTGTTCTTTCTATCGTAGCTTTTGATCACTGTTCAAAATCATTTTTTTCTTTTCTTTCAGCTGTTTTCATCAGTACCGTGCGTTTTATAGTGTCGATCATCCCTTTGATTCCAATTCCTCTTACTCTTTTTTCTTCAGAAATATTCTTAGTGCTCCTACAGTTATCGGTGTTATTGTAATTTTGTTCATGTTCCATTATTATTATTATTACTATTATTATTATTATTGTTATTATTACTATTATTACTATTATTATAGTTGTCATCTTTTCTACCAATTTTAGTGTTTATCTTTGCTGTCTTCTAGTATTTTATTATTATGTGCGTTGATAATCATTTCTAAGTTGCCGATGCAGCTATGACTACGTTTTAATTTGATTTCATTCAATATTTTATGTAAAAAGATAAATGTTTATCCATGAGATTTAGATTCCCCCCCTCCCCCAGTTTGTTATTCATAATTTGATTATATGGTGGAGTGAACCTAATGATATTTCTTACGATATAGATCGATGTAAGAAAATGGATTTTTACCTCTATCTTTATTATTTTGGTGTCTTGTTTGTTAAATTAAATTTCAGTGTTAAGCTGCCCACTATTTTAGAGTTGCGTTATAGACTTTACTTTATATAATAAATATTTTTTCATTAATTCAATCATTATTAAAATTACTCTCAATAGAACCAAGAACATTAATCGCCCCATCAGTCTACTCCTGCTTATCGCTAAAAATGTTTAATCCTTAATCAATCTAGCGACAGTCTGGCCCCTCGTTAATGCTAAATTACTTTCTGACTATCAGTATAAATTTAGGTAGGCACGATCCATTGCGAGTATCTTTTCTCATTTCTGAACGCATATACCATACATTTCGCAAGGCAGGTGAAGCTATGGCCGTAGCACTTGATATACCTAAAGCCTTTGACAAGGTCTGGCATATAGAGTTGCTCATAAAAATAAATTCATATGGCATTATATAATTAGATCCTCTCTATTCAAAACAAAGATCCAGTTTGTCCTCGATGGTCGTTCATGCAGACAACATGACATAAATACAGGTGTACCCCAGGGATCGATCTTTGGGCCTTTATTACTCCTGATTTTCATAAACGACCTCACTGTGTCTGAGATGGGTATATTTGCCGACGACACCACACTCTACTCTCGTCATATGAATAAAACGGACGCGCACATATCCGAGGCAATGGTTGCATCCTTGGAAAGTGACCTCCAATCTATAGTGGAATGGGGTCATAAATGGATGGTAACATTTAATACAAAGCACCTTTCCTTCAACAACTACAATACACCTCTTTATCAAATAATACCTTACCTGAGAGTCCAACGTTCAAACTCCTCGGCCTAACATTCACAGGTAACATGAATTGGAACAAACACATATAAGACATTGCCAAGGCTGCTACAAAAAAGTGTGCTCCCTCTACCGAGCTAGATAAATTCTCACACTTGACAATATCCTATATCTTTACAAAGCCACCATCCGTCCATCCATCGGGTATTGTTGCCACATCTGCGCAGGTGCACCATCCAGTAGTCTTTTTCTCTTAGACGAGGTGAAAAAAGAGTCGCTAATTTAATAGATCCCTCACTATCCACCAAGCCCCCTCCCCTATTTACTTGAACAGTGCTAAATACGTGAGTAGAGCTAGGTAGTAAGTTATGAAAATATATTTATGCCAATAAGACTACACAGGCAATTTACCCTGACGATTCCCTACGGGAATGAAACGCGGAAGCCTCTGTGTAGCTTAATTACCATAGATATATTTGCATAACTTTTATAACCTCGTAATTATAACTTGTAAATAAAGGGATGAACTATCAAAAGAAACGTTTAACGGATTTATTAAAACTGAACACAGAATGAATTAATGAGTTAATTGGCCGCTGGATGCGATTTATATATTCACAGTCTGACGCCGTACATTGTTTTCTTTCTCTCTGGGCACACGACCGTTTTTCAAAGGGCAATAACTCTTAACTCCCGAAATGGTTCAAGGGAGGTAATTTCAGTTTTCGTTAGGTGTCCTAACAATAACTTACTATATATATATATATATATATATATATATATATATATATATATATATATATATATATATATATATATATAAACAACACACATACATGATGATTGCCACTTCTTTACAGAAGAAGGCTATCCCTTCTAGATTGCAATGGCCGGTTGCGGGCATGCAGATGTTCAGCAGGCCCGACTTATTTTTACAAGTATGAACACGTCATTATTTCTTTATCGGCATGGGTCCTGTAGGGATATTTGTACATGTAGATGGCCATGCTGTGCGCTTGTACTACACACTGAACACGTTTTCCTTCTACAAAGCCGTGTGGCAGTGACAAGCTGAAGCAAGATAACTGAAAGACGGTGTAGAGCGCAGGTTTTATATTGGAGTTTCCGTCCCATCGATGGATGATCTAACAAAATCTACGGGTCCTATGGCCGAGTAGGATAGCATCGCGCCTGAGTACTATATCATGTATTTCTACACCACCTGCTACATACATACATACATACATACATACATACATACATACATACATGCATTATATATATATACATATATATATATATATATAATATTTGTTTTGTTTATTATCTATGTACATATACGTTTCGCCCTTTATAATCGAGACTCATCAGCATAGAGATATAACTATTCACTACTGCGATTCCGAGTATTTTACAACTCAAATCCCGACAACTAGAACAACTGGGCCAGTGCTAAATAGCGAATAAACAGTAATAATTTTAATACTTTATCCGGCGGCTTGACGTCATAAGAGTGTTCAACTTAATGAAAGGTTCGATGCATATATATATATATATATATATATATATATATATATATATATATATATATATATATATATATATATAATGATTATTTAAAATTGTAATGGCCAAAATTCAGTCTCTACTTATATCGTTTATTCAATGGCAGAATTGACGATGGTCTTGCAATTGTTTCGCAATGTGCAATATGCTAAAAGGCATTCATAAAGATGTTACATCGTGCAAAAATTTCATTAAAAAAAAAAAAAAAGAGAACACTCACGTGTGATCATCCCCACCGCGATTATATGATGACAGGATTCTAATCAAGCCGCCATTTTGAATCTATCACACGGACCCCGTCTTAAGATAGTCATGAGAAAACAATAACCAGGACAAAATACAGTAAAAGTTGAAATAGTAAGCGGTTAATTAAACTTTGAAATTAAGGTAGATAATTATTATTATAAATAAGATCATTGGGTAAGATAAAATCCGAAAATACGGTTTATGGTAGTGAACTCCACATTCATCTTTTATAAGTAAGGTTTTTTTCTAAGTTTCCATATCGGTAAATTTCGCTGCTGACTTGTTTATAATTATTTTTTTAATTTATACTGACTCTAATGGAATAATCTAAAGTCATGAGAATTTATAGTTTACCTTAATTTTAAATTAATTAAAATTTATTAAAATTAATTACTACTAATTATATCAGATTAGTGGTTGAACTAGATATCGAAGTAAAAAGGTTGAAAACAAATATTGTAGACGACATTACAGGCGAAATGGTTGAATGGAAGCAACTCAATATGAATAAGGCTGAAGCAGGTGCTTCCCTTATCTGGACCCAGGAATACGCTTCCAAAAATCTAAAATCTGATCTTCTTTAGGAATAACTATCGCGAAGTTCTACTAGTTTTCAAATAACCCATAAAACCTACTTCCTCGGATTTATCAAAGATAAAATAGATTGATATACCGTTATCTACATAAAATGCCATAACATGATAACACTTTACTACCAGAAGTGTATTACTAAATAGTCACCACTTGTCAAGCCAAAAGCCACTCGAGGATAAGGTTTAATGAAATAGATGGATTGTCCTTTGAATAATGAAAAGTATTATGTGAGGATTGAAAATGATGAACGGAATGGACAAAATTCGAATTCTTATGAGGACCATTTAAGGCAAGTATTTGTTGGCATTGGATTTAAACACGACCATATTGTAGTCTTCTAAGAAGCAATCTCATGGCAATATGTTCCACATGTAGAAAGTTCTTAGAAAGAAACTATATTTATGAAAATTCTGTTTTATGCTAGGCACATGGGGAAATAAAAGAAGAAAGAGTCTATAAATTTGAATACAAATTCAAACTGAGCACATAAACAAACTTTGAAATATCTAACGGTTTTTACGAATGTCTTTGGTGTGACGTCACTACGTTTCGTCGGGATTTTATTCTAAAAACGCCTCGCATGCATGACGCGACAATGTACATAAATAGGTGAGTTTTTTATACTTAATTTTATTTATTAAAAGTATGAAATATTAAGTACAACCGTTTAACCTCATTTATTTTTATATTTAATGTGAAATATTAAGGGTAAACATTTATTTTATTTTATTGTTTTCATTAGGTGACAATCGGATCTTCACTGAGTTTACACTATGTAATACTTTACTTTCGAAAGGGTCATTGAATAATTAATACTTCAATCAACTCAAAATCATACCTTGTCATCTCACCAGAATTATTACTGAGGTCATTGCGTTAGCTGAAATCAAATAGCCTATGACATGCTTCTCACTATAATTATTAAATTCATTCATTCCATAAGTGGATCTTAAAAGATGAATTGTACGTTTGCTATGATCGTCCAGTAAGCTAAAAGGTCCAAAGCGAGAAAGAGAAAGAGAGAGAGAGAGAGAGAAAGAGAGAGAGAGAGAGGGGGAGAGACTTCAATTACTTTTAAGTGCATGGAATAATTATTATCGCATTACCAGACCATTTTAATTATTCATACCTTAACTAGAGTTCCCACAAAGACTGATCTATAATCTCTCGAACATCATGTCTGCCTGAGAAGAGGTGAAGCCATATCCGCCCGCTTTATAAGCTTCCGGCTTCCACAATTCGGTATGGTTAATCATTTTACCCCTACGTGGCCCCTTGTCTGAAATGTTTTCTGTTTACAACATAAAGTTAGATTTATTTGAGCAAATATATTTAGCTAACCTTTATAATAGCAAATTTCCCTACAAATATTTAATACAACTATTGAATTACCTTTTTTAGATATAGACAAAATTAGAATGACGTTAGCCAATTTTTAACGGACCAAACGTTAGTAACAAGTTTAAAATAAATCGAATTTATTTTTTGCAGTTAAATGAATAAGAATTGCCTAAAGTAAATTGAGAATAAAAATCAAAAGTATTATTATGTAATATTTGATAAAGATGACGACTAAACAAAATAAAACTCAAGCATTTGGACACGGAAATCGGAATGTAATATTGAGATTGATATGCATACAAAGAAGAATAGCAAAACTAATTAAAAAAACTAAAACATTACGCTTCCAGGGAGAGATTGGAAAAATGAGGATTTACTACCTTACTAAAGAGAAGAATATTGTGGAACTCGCCGTTGCTCGGGATTAACGCATAAGTTAAAAGAAGACGACTAGAGAAAAGAATAAACGGTGATTTAATTTAAAGTTTGCGGTATTTTCCGTTTAATGCCTGCCACATGATATTTTAAGGAGTTCAGTGTAATATATGTTGGTTCTTCATGATACCATCCTCCCAGGTATTATTTTATTATTTGATAGGGTAGCATAGTATCTGTTCTTTTTTCAAGAGACTATCCTCCCATGAACTACCTCCTTCTTTTGGGGGTAGAATTAGATAGAGTTAATGTTAGGATTAGGAGCAGTATAGTAACACAATTTTCGTTATGGGGTAGGCTTTAAACGGAAAACATCTGAAACTTTCCAAATAATTCATGACATTTCTAACAATGGTGGAAATTGTCTAAATATTTCTCCTCCATCTGGAAAGTCATTGTCAAAGCAAATTTAAAAAAACTAGATCTATTAACCAATTGATCATTTTATTAATATGGTAGTATATTTTGGAACAGGTTGTCCGATTAGATGGAAAAAAAACACCAGCGTAGAACAAATGGAACGAGAGGTGTAGCCGTCCCACGACAGGTAAAATAATTTATCCAAACAGAACAGTTTTGCACCATTTTTATGGAATCTTACGAAGATTAAAATCAGTATATGATACTACAGAATCTTATTCTAGAATCTAGATCAAAATCCATTACGTGATTTTGATTCTAGAAAATGTCTAAAATTCAAGAGTAAAGCTTAAAGGAACTTAATAAAAATTGAAATTCATGAAATCTTGTTTAATTGGTGTTTAATGAATATGGATCAAATTCAATGCCAATCTGATCAATTTAAATTTTCAAATGAAAGGTTGGGTCCATATTATGCCCCCCTCCCTAAAAAACGTTTGAAATACTCCAAAGAAATTTAGGGAATATTTATTAATTGATGTCTAATATCTATTGTTAAAATATCACACAAATTTAACGAAGAGCTTTTACCTCCTTTTTACCCCCTGCGCATAAACCTTAATCAAACTAAATATATCTCATATTACCCACCCTTTCACCTAACAGCTGTGTTCCAAAATTCATAATGATCAGTTCATTGGTTTATGAGTTTATCTCGTACAACAATATATATATATATATATATATATATATATATATATATATATATATATATATATATATATATAAACATATACACATACTTATCTTTATATACATGCGCCCCTAAATGTTAAGGTTTATAAAAAAAAAGTGTTCATGTTACTCAGCCTGTTGTCTAGAATATATATTCTAAAATTCATAATGATCGGTTGATTAGTTTAGGAGATTGTCCAGTACATAAGAATATATATATATATATATATATATATATATATATATATATATATATATATATATATATATACCGGCAGAACAGTATCTTCCACACTGATGATTCCATTAAGATGAAACGTATACGTACGTGGATAATATTTAAAGAATAGTTATTATTAGATAATTACTTATAGCCCTCTTTCGGATGGGCACCTTAAGAAAAATCGAAATATTCCCTCTAATCTATGCTTAAATGCGAAGTTCCTGTCCGTGTTATCTGTGTAACACTGTAAAGACGACTAACTATATTGTCCGCTTTATATGACATAAATAAGCTTTATTTCTCGGCTTTTCACATAGCTGTTGAAGTTGGCCTTTTGGTTAGAGCGCTTGGATTTGAGTTAAAAGTCACTCGTTTTCGGGAGTTCGAATCGTGTGACCGGCTGAACAGTTATCTTCCACACTGATGATTTCTTTAGGATAAAACGTATACATATATGGATTATAATTTTAAAATATTTATTATTAAATGATTATATATATATCTATATATATATGTAGAGAAAGAGAGAAAGAGATTAGATGGATTAAAAAATAATGGTGAAATAAACGAATTTTCTTTCTATCTCTATCCTCGTTTGGAGGTAAGTAGATAGGATAAAGGACACACAAAACATTATTTTACCATCTTTTTGTTGAAAAGGTTTTTTAACAAAAATTGTTCCTTGTCCTTTTATCAAATTGAGTATTGCACTTAACCTCATTCTGTACTGATTTATAAAGATGAGGGCTATACTCTTCTAGGAGTTTCACGTATATGCTGAAACTTCTTATAACTTACTCTTTTTAATGTTATTTCTTTTAGGAAAACATGGTTCAAGGTAAAAAAAATTGTTTGTGAGTACGTTAGGGCTTACATCAAAACAAAAACAAATTATTCAACGCCGAAAGATTTGTACTTTGCCAAACATCCGAAAGGTTATTGCAGGTCGTTGGCAGCAAGTCATAGACAATGAGACTCTTCATTTTGAAAAATTGATGTTGTTTTTGAATAACTTCTTATATAATTAATCATTATTTTAACATAGTGCATGAACATTTTATTCAACCTTCTAATAATTTAATAGAATGAAGAATACTAGAAATCTGAGGAAGCTGTCAGTGATTTCTTGCTGATATACAAAATATAACAACACATATACAGGGTATTGCAGCTAAGTCCTACACTTGACAAAAAGTAAACGAAATACCAGGAGGTACATAAGAGCGTATTGAAGGCCTGTATGAAGGAGATCGCCTATGGACGCCCCTACATCTTCCAGCGGGACTCCGCTTCTGCACACAAGGCCAAGACGACCCAGGCGTGGCTGCTGAACAATTTACCACACCACTAAAACAACCAAACAGAACACCATGAATAAATAAGAACTAGAAGCATAAAACTTTTACCAAAATGACCTTATTCTTCATTAAATAACCCGAAAATGGTTGATATGCCGTAAAACACCATGAATAAATATTTGAAGATATACGAACTTGAAGCATAACATTTCTTACCAAAATTACCGGATTCGGCATTCACCCCACTGTAACCTCTTTTAGTATTTCTTCTAGGGTGTGATCGAGGTCAAGACCAACAAGCACGCTCATGACAGGTCGAATCTCTGAAGGCTGCCATGACGAAGACTTCGCCGCTATAGAAAAAGGACATGTTCCCCAAAGCGTGGGACTCATTTCGTGTCCGCCTTGAGATGATCGACGGCGCCAGTTACATTGAAAAATAATGTAGTATGTAACTCTAACTGTTGCTAAATAAACTGTTGGGTTTTTGCATATACATCTTTCGTTTTTATTACCTATTTCGTTTTCTTTTGCCAAATGTCGGATTTTGTTGCAACACCCTGTATGTATTGGACAAAAAGTTAACCAATTAAAATCCTATCAGCCGTCGAAAAAAACTCGACTTAAAAGCTGTTCTTTTTGTGGCTTATTGGTTAGTATATTGTACAGAGATCGTGCATATGTCAACGTGTTCCGGAATTAATATCTGTTGGCAAAACGGAGTTCAGAAACGTCGAAGGACAAGCAAGCGTTGAGGCGTCAAACGGCGGAAAGAAAAACGACGTATCTCGAAAGCAGAGTTAACGGAGCGGAGGTGAATTGAAAGGAGTCGTTGAACATTCGGAAGAGAACTAGCTGCTTATGTGCGTGTGTGTGTTTATGTTTTCGGGGGAGGGGGCTGTGTTTATTTTATTTAAATCTTTTTTTCACCACTGTGTTGCTGTCATCTTTCGTCACTCTTCAGTAAATACGAAATGATGAAATAAAATTAGAAATCAATAATTCCAGGCATTTACTTATTAAAACTTCATTTCTTTTATTTGATATCCTATTTAAGTGAGATTTCCTTAGATCATACTCAAGTGAATTGCACCTGTATATCTTGCTCGCTTTGCGCACGTTTTTAATATTAGTAGTTTTAAAAGAATCTCTAAAGGGGGCGGCATGCCCTTAATTATCCCCAACCCTACACCTAAATACTGGATGGCGGGCACTAACCCTAGGTCCGGGATGACAGCTTCTAGTTATGAGTTTGAAGTGGCGATCACTAATCCTAATTCTGTGTGGCAGTTTCGAAACCTAAGAACAACCTGAAGTCTGCCTCGACGGTTTCTAACACTAAGTCTGATGTAGTGCTCCTTAACCTTAAGTCTGGATGGCGTTTCCTAACCTTAAGTCATGGTTGGCGATCATTAATCCTTAATCCGGTTGGCTGTCACTAACCCTAAGTGCGAAAGGGGATGTCACTAACCCTAAGTCTAGGTGGCGATTTTTAACCCCGTCTGAGGTGGCGGTCATTAACCTTAAGGAAGGCGTGGCTGTTTCTAACCCTAAATCCAATGGGACCATCACTAACCATAAGTCCAGTCACGAAAAGAACACTGTCTCCATTAACCCAAACACAGCAGTGCGAAAAAACAATTCATTGTTATGATGTTTATTTATGTTTAAGTCTAGTTAAATGAATCAGAATATTCTATTTTTGTCGAAAACTTTTATATAGCTACCATCTAAGATACCGTAAACGCAATTCTGGTTTCTATTTACCCTGTCAACCGCCATTTATATCTATATGTAATAAACATTGAATGTCAAAAATCACATATTCTGTTTTGAATAATATTTACCTCAACGTGCATGTCGTATTTATTATTAATATTAAAATACGAATATAATTCTCATTTATTCAGATGTCAATTACATGATGACCCAAAATAAATGCCACTCGTGCAATCGTTAATAAAATTCAGCATAAAATTCAACCATATTGATACAAATAAACATCAGTCTATGCCTGACGTGACCACCAAGTTTTAGTCATGAATGCTCAACAGTCTTTGTTTTATCTCTGTTTAATGATAATTACACCTGAATATGATGTGAAAAATTGTTAATAATTCCTCTCTTGACACTGCCCCCATTTGGGCTGTTATAGCCATCTTCTTTTCACGAATAGTCTGGGATTGTTTTGATAGATATTATGTTTGAGATAATCCCAGAGATAAAAATCTGGGTTATTATTGTCCAGTGAATGTGAAGTCCATCCAGTATTACATCTGCTACCAATGAGACGATTACCAATGTGTCCCGCATATTATTGAATGGCAATAAAACAAAAACTGTTGGGTATAGCTGAGTAAAACTTGGTGGACAAGTGAGGCATAGACTGAAATTTATTGATACCAAATATGGTTGGATTGCAGAAATGCTTGTGAATTTAAATACCAATTCCATGTGTGGCGTTTGAGGAGTCAACCTGTAGCTTTCATATGATACAATATTTAAGAAATATGACATAGTATAGGTTACTGACGAACAAGCCCTAAATGTCTGCTACAAAAATATTTTGAAGTATCGTTATCTTTCTCTTTTTTTGTGTGTTTGTCTCTTTTTTTTCTTTCGGGGGTAACAATTACAGAATCTGGTAATCTCCAAGAGTTTCTTGATCCTAACTATTTTCAGGATTTAATCTTTGCTACTATAGTTTTTCAACAAGATAGAGCTTGAGGTAATTAAACATTAAGCCTGGAGGATTATCTCGGTACTAATCAATCCGCGAGATAGATTAATAATGGCCGCCATCGACCATGCATACGTCACTGTCTCATCGTTTCGTTTAATGTCGTGCGTTCAAAGATTTAATCCTATTGAAACACTGTCTTACACAAGATTAATTAATCAACTAGACAAGAAAGTTATTGAAAGGCATACGAAAATTGCATGTTTTATTTGACGAAAGGAAATTTGCGTAATAATGTATATTCACGCCTCGCTAATTTATGTATTTGTTATGCCTCTTTGCATCAAAATGAGTCCGAAATTATTGGATGATCTTTTCCATGTATATTCATTTTAAGCGAATCGTGTATCATTTGTATTAATAAGGAACAGATTGTTTGTATTATTTGTATTATTCGGACTACTGTTTTCATCATGGGTGTTATTCTCACAACGTTTCGGCCGATGTAACCTCCGACCTTCTTCAGGTGTATCTTGTCGAACTCGGAAATCTTTCTGTCGAACTCGGGAATCTGAACAGAATTAAGAACGAAACCCTTTATTTCATCCACGGGGTAGATTGCTCTCGTTCCGTCAGCCATGACCTGGTAGAAGACTTAAGTAATTCGTAATTGTATTCTTAGTATCACCCGCACTGAAGATAGAACCTAATATATATATATATATATATATATATATATATATATATATATATATATATATATATATATATATATATATATTAGTCTATAGTAATAAGTAGTAAGACGAGACATTAAAGACAAGAACCGGTTTAAAGCTCCTAAAATTCTATACTAAATCTGTTTGCAAAGATCCATGGCTTAACAGATAAAGTAATAATCAGTTGTAAGTAACAGTATTCTGGAGTTTGTAAGATTTATTATCTATGAATTTGTTATCGTCACTTTTAATCTATCGTTTCAGTCATATTCCAAGATGGCGCCCGATTTGTTTTAAAGTTGCTTGCTAATTTCAGTAAAAAAGGGTCAGTGGAACCCTAAGTCTAAGTTCTGGGTGGTTGTCGGTCGGATTAGGGTAAGTTTAGTAGTAGTAGTAGTAGGAGGAGGAGGAGGGGGAGGAGGAGGAGGAGGAGGAGTATCTTGTAAGTCTGAAATTAGACAGTCGGTTCAAAACAAATCGGTCGCCATCTTGGAATATGACTCAAGCGATAGATTAAAAGTGACGATAACGAATTCATAGATAAAAAATCTTACCATCAGTATCCACATGTTAAAATTATATAGGCAAGTAAATTTGTATGCGTTTAGTAATAGTTATTTTGTCTATTTTTTTTTACCTCTGTTTTTATTGTTGAACTTTATTGCACAATCGCCAAACTTTTTGCTTGAACCAAACTAAAGTGGAATCTTTCATTTTAACCTTAATTTTACATTCCCAAAATCTAATCTTATTTGCATATGTTGAAGTGACGAAAAGTGTGCATTTGTTCGTCTCGTTATTAATTCACGTTTTTGTTTTATTGATTTATTCATACTAATAAGACATGAGCCAACCCCAAATTCTCAACGGATGTACCTTTACTCTACAACGACAACGGCCTTATTTATAAGACTTGTTTATGCTCTTCAAGTTTTTTTGTTTTTGTTCTTTTTGTATGCTAAATGCCATTTTGTTACGTTAGAGCTGAATCTTGTACTGACCTTTAATCGTAAATTTGATTACTATGTTTTTATTTATCTCCTCTCCAGGAGGTTCGACACAAGGCCAGGTGTGGGTTTGAAAAGCCAGCGCACTAAGATTAGCGCGCTCTGGCCTAGAAAAATGCCTAGGCAACTCCGTCAGCATTCCGTCGGTAGGGCGCCTCATTCGATTAGAGATAAACTAACCCCTCCTAAAACTGTACAGATCCATACTTCAGCCTGACGGAGCAGGGCCAGAAGAAACCACAACGGATCACCCTAATTTCTGCTGTGCTTAAAAGAATCACGACAAACACTGATGTATAAAACATATAATAATATATCTTTAGTGTCGGTAGCGGTGAATGGGTCGGGGTTAGTGAGAAAGGAGAATGCACATAGATTGATGGAATGGTATCTTTGAACGCGTGCAAATCGAATATCAGTCTTAATTCCGTGTTTTGTTTATATAATAATGTTTGACACCCACGCATCCACCTGTAAACGCTCATTCTGAGATTTCGCCTTAGCTGTCAATGTAGCCACGCCTATAAAGTGTTTATTTATCGACGCGGTATTCGCGTCTGCAGCTAACCTTTGGATAAAGGTAACCTTTGAAGGTGGTTTTGAATAAATCAGCAATTATTTTATTTCGACAATCCATCGTGTTTTGTTTCTACCGGCCATGTAGTTTCGAATCAATCAACAATTATTTTGTTTTTGACAATCAATCTTGTTTTGTTTTTTCCGGACAGATGCGTGTCTGTGCCAAGCATGTTTTATTCTTGGCAGGTGACAATTTCAGTGCACCTGACCCGTATATTCAACAACTAGACTATCGTTGACGGTGACTGTCACCTTGGATAAAATATCAAAAAATGAAACGTAATAAGTCAGACACTAACGGTTTTTCATAGATCGAATATTCATGGACCTATATTTGTCTATATTAGTTTTTACGAGGGAGGGTAATGAAATGGAGGCTCCAGACTTACTCCAAGTAACAATGTAGTGACTATAAGTGTTAACCTAGGGACAAGAAAAGTTCACTTTAATATCTCTCTCTCTCCCTCTCTCTCTCTCTCTCTCTCTCTTTCTCTCTCTCTCTCTCTCTCTCTCTGAGGCCCATGTATGTACTTGGAATATAATTTTTTAAATAATTAGAGTACAAATATCTCTTGTGACAATATTCATAACGATGAAACGGCGACTGAAGAAAGAGAACTCATAAAGAAGCAACTCCAACTTTCTTAATCTGACGAAAGGTATGTGTTCCGACCACTTAATGGGTCACCATATATCAAGACTAAAAGTTCCTCGTGGATGAGGGTTAATGTGAGGATTGAAAATGATGAATGATATTAACTAAATTTGATGACTTTATGAGGATGGTTTCTGACAAGTATTTGTTGACATTAGATTTAAAGATGGCTATGCTGTAGCCCACAGTGAAGCAATTCCACTGTAACGTGTTGCAGAGATGAAAAGTTATTCAAAAGAAACCCTCTTCATGAGAATTCCGTTTGATTTAAAGCACGCGGAGGCAGAAACGAACAGATTATGGTAAGACGAGTTCTTCCTGTTAAAGTTTTACAAGGAGGGATCAAATATTGAAGCTCGGTCGAGAACTTTGAATGGGAATAACGAATAGAGAAAGACTAGCACCGTCTTTTCTGTGAAAAAGGGTATGTAGAGAACAGAAGAGGTCATCCTCCAGTCGATTTTGTAAGTACTCTGTCAAGGCAAGAATGGGTGCTTTGAGCGGCACCTTTCCAGATGTGGTACTCCATCTTAGGACGTATCTAATTGTATAGGTAAAAACTTATATCAGAATTTAGGTACTTTCTGAAGCGGTAGAATGATCCAACAATAGAAACAGATTAGATATAAGTCTTTCATTTTAGATAGGAGGTAAAAGTCAGTCCGAAGAGCTTATCAAAACAAGGGGCTTTCTCGGAAGGGGGTCATTTCAACCGACGAAAAACATAGCATGGAGTTATGTCCAAATAAAGTATTCCACTTTTCACCGTAGAGAAATGATTACACAAAAGATTTATTAGAGAACTAGACCACCAGTGACCCGTTGGGTCAGTATTTGTAAGATATGTTATTAAATATTTGGAAATTCCAAAATGTTTTCAGAAATATTTGGAAATTCGAAGTTACAGCTGTTGCGGCTCTCTCTCTCTCTCTCTCTCTCTCTTCTTTATTTACGTCATTCACCCTTCTTCACACCATCTCTAAAACATTCATGTACAGATGAAGTGTGCGCTGTGACAAACACGCAGCAAGATCATCAGAGTTACTATTTATCTACCTCCCACAAGGTAAAATGTGACACAAGGTCGGAAAGTGGGATTAGATAAGCCAGGGCTCGAGGTGAGCTATCTGACCATTTAAAAATTGCCTGGGCAGCCCCGTCGGCATTCCCCGGTAGGGGCGCCTCAGACAGTAAGCAATAAACTTACTCCTCCCCAAAGAGGGGAGGCGAAGCCTGGGAGGGTGCACCTCCTAGAACTGCACAGGACCAAACAACCCCTAATAGACCGGCGTAAATCCAGACCCAAAGGTCAGGACAATACCAGTTTATAACTTGTTATTATCAAAAGGAAATATATATATTTATTTGGATGACGTCATAAATGATGAATGGTAATCGCCAAAAGCCAAAATCAGTGTTACGTCATAAAAGCTATATATGAGTTACCAAAAGTTGTGTATGTTTGTTTGAAATTCTTGGCCTTTTGGCGAAGATCAAAGTGTAGTATCTGTTCCGATGGATACTGCAACCTATAGACCGGTGTCGTCTTATCTTTCAGGCCTTTATTTCGTCGATCTGCGGGTTCGTCCTGTACAGTTCTAGGAAGTCCACCCTCCCAGGTGTTGCCTTCTCACCCTTTGAGAAGAGGTTAGTTTATTGCTAATCACCTGAGGCGCCCCTACCGATGAATGCCGACGAGGCTGCCCAGGCAATTTGTAAAAGGTCATAAGTGCTCTTCCTTTAGGGTGCTGACTTATCAAATCCCAGCGTCCGACCTTGTGTCACATTTTACTTTGTGGGAGGTAGATAAATACCTGTTTGAAATCAGCAGCAGCAGCCATAATTGTTGGCTACAACTATTTACCTCCCTCCCACCGCGGGAAGATGTGACACTAGGTTAGAAAGTTTGAAAAGCCGACGACCAAGAGGAAGCGCGCATTGGTCTACAAAGATGCCTTAGCAGACTCGTCGGCATTCCCCATTATGAAAGCCTCAGGCGATTAGCAATAAACTAACTTCTTCTTAAAGAGAAAAGGTAAAGCCTGGGAAGGTGGGTCTCGTAGAACTGCGCAGAACCATGTCTCTACCCGACACTAAAAATGACACCTAACTTGGTCGAAATGATTGTCGAGTACGTATCATCGACTTAGTATGAAGACGACCACCTCGGATACTGTCGGGTTCACCACCTGAGTGAGCTGCTGCTGTTTTTTAATCCAATGTCAAAGAAATGTTGAGAAATTATATAATAAATGCTATATAGATATAATAAATACTGATTCATAGAGTCACGAGTTATATAATATATTGATAAAGTTGAATTTACTTATTTGCTCGTGTTTGTCAGTGGACTGACAAGATAGACATAGTCTTAATGAGGCATAAATCGCTATTCAAACACGTTCAAATAGTCATGATGTTTCACGAAGCTCATTGTGTTTTTAGTCACCCTGTGTCCGATAGAGCGCTGGAGCGATATTTGTCTTTGCCTGTCTCCCCAAGAGAGCTGGATGTGACGCAATAGCGGACATATTGTATGGCCTAACCATAACTTAATGCCACGTGGACGTTCATGATGGGTAGCAAAAACACGTATTCACCCCTTCGACATTCCAGATGCGATTTCACACACAATTGCGGGCGCCCCAGGTGAAACATGTAATGAACCTGCCCTTCAATGAGAGAGTACTGCACGAGAGAATACCCTCCGAAGACTGGGTAATTTTGTAGCAGTCACATATTTTGAAGTACTAGTTGCTTTTGATGTAACTAGGCATAATTACGCTGCGTGATTGGAGCAGCAGCCAATCAGATGTCTTGACCTTAGAATACGGTTGTTACACCATTTCCTGCAGTGCTTAATGGGTTGGCTTCAGGTTTGCGACCTGTCCCTGTAAAATAGTCTTGCTACGAAAACAGTCAAAAGTATGCTAAATTCAATTTTTTTTATGAATGTGATGGATCACTTTGACTGTCTCATATGTCTCAGGGCATAAGAGTACCTAAGTCATGCAGTCTGCTTGTTTTCTGTTTAACCACTTGAAGGTTTTAGAACATACTATCAGGACGAATATCGTTGGCCTTTCCAACTCGTCAGCGACATAATAAAATAAACCAAAATGTGTGGCGCACTTTTGTAAAGATTGACTATTAGCTGTTTTAATTCCTTTACAGCAAAATAAAAGATTTTCTATTAACTTTCAATTTCGTATGCTGCTTACTTTATTACTTCATATACTCAGGTGAGCAGTTATCAGTCCGATTATGGTTATATTTATTCTAACTACATATCATTGGGCACATGGTTATTAACTCGAGGGCATCAGGCTTCTGTTGGTCTTTCACTGACTATCTTATTCTTAGTTAGACGAATTATTGTCCTATGCCTACTGAAAATATTTTCAATTATGCATCGCATTCACTCTACGAACAGTCCTATCTACAATGCCTCCCCAGCTTTTTAGAATTTATTCATTTATTTATTGATTTACAATTTCTTCATCTACAACCCACTATAGCAACAGGCGTTGCCCGGTAGTGGTTTTAGTTCCAATTTAGTTTGTTGTTGTTTTTTAACTATGTCGGGTTTTTCTTTCATAAATATTAATATTTCTTTCAAACACATGGAAGTGACTCTTTATTGACGAATACAGAGTTACGGCCCTTTTTCAGATGGCGTCCGTATGAAAACAATTCTGTCTCGGTTCAAGTATTTTTGAAAGGAATTAAATCGAATTACAGTTTATTTTTTATCATATACGCGCTACAACGAACCACCAAATTATAAACTGACGTACCAGAATCAAATATTTGGTTTGTAGGATGAAAGCTATCGATGACAAAAATCTAGAAAGAGACTGACTTTACTTTATATATTAGATTTTATTTTATTTATTTATTTATTTATTTACAGTTGGGGTGGTTTGAAAAAGATCCTCACGAGTTCTTAAGAGGGGTTAAAAATATTAGGAATGGCATTGGACTATTCTATTTTTCTTCCAAGATTAAAAAATCTGGGGTCACTGTGTAACAAAATGTGAGGAGTCAGAATCTTGAAAGTGATCTAAGAAAAAAACAAATTGTAGGGACAGGAGTCATTCATTCTATTAGTTAAGACTCTATTTCACTTAAATGCGATGTAGCCCGGCGGACCCGAATGAGGTACATAAAACTTTGGAAGACCTTTTTCTAGTTTTGGGGTCGATAATTGGGGAGAGACGATTTTAGGCCACCATTTTTAAGGAAAAGAGTTTTAGGTAATAGTCAAATAGGAGAGAGCGAGAGATATGTTATATGATAAACACAAACAAAATAATGAATTCAAAAGCATAAGTTCACAAAAAGATATTTTATATATGTTTAAAATGGAAGTCTAGATAGATAGGAAAACATCAAATGTTTGTTCATGATTTGAGAGTCTTTTCTTCTGCAAGCGTGATTCATTAACTGAGATATCGAGGAAATCTGAGTCGATAATTTAAGGGCCGTGAATTATCTACGGGTCTGAAGAATCGTAATCAAAACTTCCCCACTCAATTATAAAATGTTCATGTGCTTGAAAGTTATTAATAAGAATTGATGTTCATTTGTTTTCATTGTAGAAAGTTCATTGAGAAATGTTGGAAGTGTTGCAGGGTGTGGTGTTTGTTGCAACTAAGAAAGGTGGACACAGGCAAAATACGACAATGGCAAAGAAGAGAGGACAAACGCAGATGAACAGTTTTTAAAAGAGAGGCGTTTATTTACCATAAGAGGTAATAACTGGTTGAGAAGGGAAAAGTAAGAATAACAGGGGTGACGTAACTGGTAAACATGAAATGGTGGAATGACGTCACTGGTACTGGAAAAGGAGATGCTGGAATAATGAGCAGGCAGGACGACGGAGTGTGCTGCGGAGCTTGCCGGGCTGTGTCGTGTTGCAGAGTGCCGGGGTAGCTAGAAAGTGCTGTGCCCGCTGGGGTAGCCGTTGGAGCTTGCCGAGGATCGCTGGCGTCTGCTCAGGACTGCTAGGGATTGTTGCAGAGAGCTGGAGTCTGCTCAGGCTTGCTAGTGTAGCAGGAGCCGAGTGAGATGAGCAAGACCCGCTGGTGCAGGTGCTGGGGTCGGAGCAGGAACAGAAGACTAGAGAGGCAGGCTGGTGTTAAGGGGATGGAGCAGGCAGGATAGTGTTAATCGCATTAGTATTTTGTGTTTAGCCCTGAAAAGGGCTGTTTGATTGTTGCTGCTGTCTGCTTCCTGGCTCGACAACTGGTCCACCCAGTCGGAGGTGGGGGTGTCCTAACCCTCCAGCTGAATCATTATTTATCTACCTCCCACAAGGTAAAATGTGACACAAGGTCGGAAAGTGGGATTAGATAAGCCAGCGCTCGAGGGTTGAGCACTCTGACCATTTAAAAATTGCCCGGGCAGCCCCGTCGGCATTCCCCGGTAGGGGCGCCTCAGACAGTAAGCAATAAACTTACTCCTCCCCAAAGAGTGGAGGCGAAGCCTGGGACGGTGCACCTCCTAGAACTGCACAGGACCGTTCAACCCCCAATAGACCGGCGTAAATCCAGACCCAAAGGCCAGGACAATACCAGTCTATTAGGTGGGTTTAAAAACCCGTATCCAAATCATTATTTATCTACCTCCCACAAGGTAAAATGTGACACAAGGTCGGAAAGTGGGATTAGATAAGCCAGCGCTCGAGGGTTTGAGCAATCTAGCCATTTAAAAATTGCCCGAGCAGCCCCGTCGGCATTCCCGGTAGGGCGCCTCAGACAGTAAGCAATAAACTTACTCCTCCCCAAAGAGGGGAGGCGAAGCCTGGGAGAGTGCACCTCCTATAACTGCACAGGACCGTTCAACCCCCAATAGACCGGCGTAAATCCAGACCCAAAGGCCAGGACAATACCAGTTCATTAGGTGGGTTTAAAAACCCGTGGCCGAATCATTATTTATCTACCTCCCACAAGGTAAAATGTGACACAAGGTCGGAAAGTGGGATTAGATAAGCCAGCGCTCGAGGGTTTGAGCAATCTAGCCATTTAAAAATTGCCCGAACAGCCCCGTCGGCATTCCCCGGTAGGGGCGCCTCAGACAGTAAGCAATAAACTTACTCCTCCCCAAAGAGTGGAGGCGAAGCCTGGGAGGGTGCACCTCCTAGAACTGCACAGGACCGTTCAACCCCCAATAGACCGGCGTAAATCCAGACCCAAAGGCCAGGACAATACCAATCTATTAGGTGGGTTTAAAAACCCGTGGCCAAATCATTATTTATCTACCTCCCACAAGGTAAAATGTGACACAAGGTCGGAAAGTGGGATTAGATAAGCCAGCGCTCGAGAGATGAGCACTCTGACCATTTAAAAATTGCCCGAGCAGCCCCGTCGGCATTCCCCGGTAGGGGCGCCTCAGACAGTAAGCAATAAACTTACTCCTCCCCAAAAAGGGGAGGCGAAGCCTGTGAGGGTGCACCTCCTAGAACTGCACAGGACCGTTCAACCCCCAATAGACCGGCGTAAATCCAGACCCAAAGGCCAGGACAATACCAATCTATTAGATGGGTTTAAAAACCCGTGGCCAAATCATTATTTATCTACCTCCCACAAGGTCAAATGTGACACAAGGTCAGAAAGTGGGATTAGATAAGCCAGCGCTCGAGAGATGAGCACTCTGACCATTTAAAAATTGCCCGAGCAGCCCCGTCGGCATTCCCGGTAGGGCGCCTCAGACAGTAAGCAATAAACTTACTCCTCCCCAAAGAGGGGAGGCGAAGCCTGAGAGGGTGCACGTCCTAGAACTGCACAGGACCTTCTAACCCCCAATAGACCGGCGTAAATCCAGACCCAAATGCCAGGACAATACCAATCTATTAGGTGGGTTTAAAAACCCGTGGCCAAATCATTATTTATCTACCTCCCACAAGGTAAAATGTGACACAAGGTCGGAAAGTGGGATTAGATAAGCCAGCGCTCGAGGGTTTGAGCAATCTAGCCATTTAAAAATTGCCCGAGCAGCCCCGTCGGCATTCCCGGTAGGGCGCCTCAGACAGTAAGCAATAAACTTACTCCTCCCCAAAGAGGGGAGGCGAAGCCTGGGAGGGTGCACCTCCTAGAACTGCACAGGACCGTTCAACCCCCAATAGACCGGCGTAAATCCAGACCCAAAGGCCAGGACAATACCAGTTCATTAGGTGGGTTTAAAAACCCGTGGCCAAATCATTATTTATCCACCTCCCACAAGGTAAAATGTGACACAAGGTCGGAAAGTGGGATTAGATAAGCCAGCGCTCGAGGGTTGAGCAATCTAGTCATTTAAAAATTGCCCGGGCAGCCCCGTCGGCATTCCCCGGTAGGGGCGCCTCAGACAGTAAGCAATAAACTTACTCCTCCCCAAAGAGGGGTGGCGAAGCCTGGGAGGGTGCACCTCCTAGAACTGCACAGGACCGTTCAACCCCCAATAGACCGGCGTAAATCCAGACCCAAAGGCCAGGACAATACCAGTTCATTAGGTGGGTTTAAAAACACGTGGCCAAATCGCTTATTTTAGTCAAAAGCTAACGAATACATGGAGAGAGTGTGCTATGACAGTCGCTGGTTTTACTGAATGTATTGATTACGACGAATAATTCCTCTGGGAATCATACGTCGCCCAATCCAGTCCAGAAGTTGCTGGACTGTAGAACTAATATAATTTGCTATCCTAACAAATTATGTTTTTAATCCTTCCATCCAAAACGATAGAAGATACGGGTGAAACTCTGTTTCTTGTGATATTTCTTCTAGAATATTCGGTGAAGCCCAGTATTTTTCCATTTGCCAAACGAAGAGTTAATAAGAGCATCTGCGACGGCAAAATACAGGCAGCAGCCAGTAGTTTTCCGTCTTACGTAGCATGCAAGGGGTTAAGAACTGTCATCTTTTTCTAAGATGGCGTCTGATCCAAAAGTAAACAAACAGACCGCGACAGAAGTATTAAAGTCGATAAGTTTATACATTTGTTTTCAATCAGCAGACGATATAATTAATGTGTTAATGCATTGCGTAAGTGTGTGCATTAGTGTAAGAGTACGTATGCTTTGATTGTGGGCGTGAATTGAGAAAAAGCATTCTCAGCTTTCCCAAAGCCCGAACGAGGGCGAGGAGAACTGGAGAAATATCGACGTTAGCTCTGTCGTGGATGTGTGCTCAACATGATACTCGAAAGAAGAAAATTTGTCTTTTGTATTTACTCTGGGTGGATCAAAACAGCAAATTTCATAAATTCAGAGAAATGTATCTTATTGGTTTAAAATGTTTTGATTTGTTTTTATTAATTCAGGCGAGTGCATGCGTCGAGCCATGTGCGTAGAAACGAGTTTAAGCATTGGGCACGATCGCTACAAAACCTACACTTTCATAATTCAGACGAGTTCATTATACCAAAGGAATGTTTCATTTTCATTTTCTTTTTCGTTTTGTCAAATGGACTGTTCCGTTTTAATCAATGTATTTCATAGAAGGTCGTTGTTTATGACGTCATTCCTTTTGGGCGTTTTTGGAAGCTGCAACAGCAAACAGAAGTGTCATCTCGAAGCTAAGATGAAGGCAAGCAAGAGGAACAACAGTTGCGGAAATAATTCCCAAAAGAGGAAAGAACCTACGGAGACATGCGTAGGAGGTAAGAGAAAGGGGGGTAACATCTATCGTGGTTCTGCATCTAAAGTCGCTCGACGAAATAAATCAAGCGATAAATGTCGTCAGTTCCGGCGTCGCCACAGACCCCGGGCAGCCATTTTGAGGAAGGTCTACGAGCACTATCTCAGGAATAAGACTCGATGCCCCAACAAGACTAGAAAAAGGGGAGGAGCCAACAGGATGACAAAAGAAGGGATCGATCAGTCTTCTCGCGCTTGCGTATCAGCCGGGGCAACGAGCGCCTCGGGTAACCTAAGGAGTGGAAAATCGTCAAAACATTGTCAGTTACCCAAAGAACGCCCGATATGGTTCATTACTGGCGGGTATAAACACTAAAATTAGTTTGACAATAATGAGAGTAATGATAGTAATAAAAACAATCTTCTTAGAAGTAAAATATATACTTGTCTTTGCTTTGTGTATAATTACTTATGCAGAATAGACATCAAAAGCATTTTTGTAGTTGCGGAGATTCTCGAGTTTTTACATGTGTTGATACCCGAACGCTAGTTGTTTTTTTGGGTTATTTTGCGAACAATTTATTGTGGGGTTTTTTTTCGTGATTGTTCAGAAAAAAAGCACTGTTTTAATTCTTTTTTCAATTTTTCTTTTGGGTGGAGAGGGGAGACTGCAAATGGAGAGTGGGGCCGATAAATTGTTTTGTTTTTTTAATTATTTATTATTGTTTCAGTCTTCCTTTGGGGGTAGTCTATCACCTGGACTTACAGTGAGGTTAGCATAGTGGTGGTTTAGGGTTAGAGGTAGGGTTCCAGTGCTTTTTGTGTGGGGGGAATGAGACTACAAATTGGGGGCGATACCAACTAATTGGAATTAGGCATGTTTACGAAATAAAAAAAGAAAGAAGGTTGGTAGTGTTTTTGTTTATTCAAAATCGAGTACAAATCAGAAATCTGTGAAAGTTAGCTGGCAAAAGGGTCAGGTTTTCCAAATATTTGTATCTACAATTTATCCTCTGTATGTCTCGGCAAAGTTCGGAATTTGTCGTCGAAACTCGGAAATCTCCTGCCTATTATGCATTTGAACCATTGTTTTAGAACTTCTAGGAGCGGAATATATTTACTGGCAAATTCGTAAAAGTTTATCAGTTATGATGAAAGTCTACAATGTTTTGGCTAGAAAACGTACGTGACTTAATGGCTTGATTGCATAAACCACACATTCTTTTCTTTTTTGCTCGCTCTTTTGTAAATCTTTCCACCGTCAGATGAGTCCAACGCTTTAAGAGCCTACCACGAAGTCTTTTATCAGGAAATTATACTATAATAAAACAATTGTGGCAAAGAAAGTAAGCTATGACGTAAACGTAGTGTCGCATAACCCTTTCCCGGGGTGGTAGGGGCGCTGTATGTAAGCTACAAGGTGGCTATTAAACAATAATAGACGACCCGTGACCGTTAGAGTAAACGTCCGTACATTGTATATGAGATAAAGGAATAGACAAAAAGAACAGAACAAAAGGTTGAAACAGTATCAACATTTTAAGTAGCTGTAATAGAATCCCTAGACAAAATACCCACTTTTCGACACGAACAATTTTTAACAAAGTAAAGGATTTCAGAATACATTGTGATTTCATAATAGACCTCTCTCTCTCTCTCTCTCTCTCTCTTTGTATATATTTTTCTCTCTTTTTCTGTTTTTTCTCTTTCTTGCCCGCTCTTCCCTCTTTCAATTTTTATCTCCCCTTTCTTTATCTCAATTTTAATTATTTACGTCATTCCATTCCTCTAGCACTTCCTTTATCATTTGTCATTTAGTTACGTCATTCGCCCTACTCCACCCCATCTAGAACAGCCATGTATAGAAAAATATTCACGATCCTCAGAGTTGTAGTATTATATAGATAATGTCAGATATGTAGCCGCGATAAACCTTGACATTTCTTTTCTTCTCGCGAAGAGCAGACCTAGTTAAATTGTTCCGTCACACCATGACCAATCAGATTACTGGACGTAGTAATTTCGATCGGACCTTTTAAGGAATTCATCCGGAAACCTTTAGGAAATTGCAGGGCAGTTAGAGAGCTTAAAGGCATCCACGAAAACAGATGTTGACCCTCTCTCCTTCTCTGTCGACTGGACACTAAGCAAGGATATCTTCACCTTAAGATATACTGACGGCAGCCGACATTTATATTATACCATTTAATTCCTTTCTTATCTACTGTCTTAACTTCTGGAAACCTAATCTTAGCTGTATATGTTAAACAAATAAATATAGATATTTTTTGTTTCTAGAAAGGCCTTATTTTTCTTTTCTTTGGCGATCATTGGCTTGCAGATTCTGATAGGAGATAGTCTTGCACTTTACGTGAAGATTAACTCCTATAGATATACTTCACAGATCAAGTCACAATAAACAATAAAAATGACTATAAGTAAATAGTTGCTCCATACTCAGGGTTGTCTGGTAGTGTTTTTTCTACACAATTTGAACAAAACTAAACCGGATCTTTCTGAATCGTTTTTCGAAGCCGCGAGAAAGATTTCTGGCAGACGACAATTAAAGACGACGTTAAACGTAAAATGATCAAACTTAAACTGAATTAAAACGCGTTAATACTGAATAATATTGTAGATATTATATTGAGTTGTACACTTTCGAATTCCATTTCCTCCAACCTTTCTTCATCTACGTGAAGGAAATAATTTACAGAGGACGACTGGTTTTTGAAGGGAAAAATGTTCAGATAACTTATTTTTAAGCCTAAACTAACCTAACCTAACCCTAACCTAACCATAAACTAACCCGAAACTATGTACTAATCAACTGTTTGCCAACAACCGAGACCTTTTCAAACAACAGCAACCAAAAGAAAGGACGAATGTTTTTGTTTTTTATTAAAATGTATTCTTTAATTCCATGAAAAATGCCAGTATACTGAAATCATATGCCCTTAATAGGGTTAAGATGAAAATTCATATACACTAAATGTACAAAAGCAAGGAAATTCCCAAATTTTTACACTTTTATTGTCATTAAGGGTATGCGAGTATAACATGGCTATGTATTTTACTGGTAGGAATTTTTCTTCAGTGCACCTCACACACTTCATCCACTCATGCATAGAGATTTATACTGTAGTGATGTGATAATTAAATGGTTTGGTTGATATGTAGTCATACCCTTAATGACAATAAAAGTGTAACAATTTGGGAATTTCCTTGCTTTTGTACATTTAGTGTATATGAATTTTCATCTTAACCCTATTAAGGGCATATGATTTCAGTATACTGGCATTTTTCATGGAATGTCACTACTTTTGTAAAGGCTATGCCTCAATATTATGCCTTCTCATAAAGTTTTTTGTAATTTTCTGGAAAACTAAGGTATATGGTAAACTGAAATTAAAATGCCATCAACTAGACCCAAGAACCTCTATCTCTGCCAAAAATCAGCTGAATCCATCAAATAGTTGATGAGATACAGGGTGGCACATACGTACGTACGTGCATACGTTCGTACGTACACACAGATAACATGATTTCATAGTTTAACTTTCTGGATGTCTGGGTTGCCTTGACTAATGATGCTGAAATTCTACACACTTATAGAACCTATCAAATAAACATTTTGTGCAAAGTTTTAACTAATTTGGTTTATTGGTTTTTGAGTTATGATTGATCAAACGGGATAGAGCGCTCTCGCGCCTCTCTTGATTTCTCGGGAAAAATAATTTTGAAAAGTTGTTTCATTGTTTACCTGTGTCCGAAATAAATCCTTCTCCATAAAGAAACTACATTCAGGGGTACTGTTTGACGACGGCTCGGTTTGACTCGGCTGTTTACGTAAATCTCATTGGGAAAAAGTTGGTTTAGTTATGTTCAAATTCTGTAGAAGCACTGCTGTTTACTTACAATTTGTTTTGATTTTGTTTGTTTTTTACTATGCCGTTTGGGGGAGGATCAAAATATTATTTTCCCGTTTCGGAATTATTTTTTTTAGATGAGGATCGAAAATTTGGATTATTTGGATTATTCGGACTACTATTCTCATCTTGGTTATTTTCACAACGTTTCGACCGACGTAACTTCTGACCTTCTTCAGGTGCATCTTTTCGTACTCGGGAATCTTTATGCCGAACTCTGGAATCTATGCAGATTTTCGAACTGAACTTATATTTAATCTATGGCGGTAGATTGTTCTCGTTCCGTCAGCCATGAGTAATTAGAAATGTTGAGTATGTTTTATTTTTAGTTATTATCGCTGCAGTGAGGATTGAACCTTTAACTCTCAGAAGACTGTCACTTAGAACTGATTGATACTCAACGCCGTTATCTGTGTCGCCACATAGACCAGTGGTTTGAAAAAATACTCTAAATCATTCGCCTCAGGGGTGAGACTAGCCATCAAGAATTTATCTTTGAAAATACATGGATTAAGGATTTGAGATTTCTTCTTGTTTTCGAACAATTGATAATTTAATCAAATTTGTAATTCTTCAAACTTTCATTTTCATCATTCTTTTTTTATTGATTTATTCCTCTATCTAGTATATTGAGCTTGCCATTATCGCGATAGGTCATTATTTAAAGATACAGCATTTATCTTTAAATCTTCATTCATTGTTATTTATATATATATATAGTGATATATATATAGATATATATAGTAAGATATATATATACATATATATATATATAGTGAGATATATATAGATATATATAGTGAGATATATATAGATATATATATATATAGTGAGATATATATAGATATATATAGTGAGATATATATAGATATATATATATAGTGAGATATATATAGATATATATATATAGTGAGATATATATAGATATATATATATAGTGAGATATATATATATATATATATATATATATATATATATATATATATATATATATATATATACGCAATGGCTGTCTTGGAGGGGGAAAGTAGAAAGCAAATAGCAAGTCGGACATCCCTCGCCGTCTAAAATTAAATCATTCACCTGATGTCTACAATGAGGCGTCTTCTCTTATTACTTTCTTTTTCTATATCTATTGATAGTTTATATTGATTTTTTTATACTTTTCAGCTTGAAGCGTTTTCTTTCTTTCTTCTTTCTTTTTTCAACTTTACCGACTGAAACGTTGTTTTATGTGAATATGAATATTAGTGCGAAGACTGGCGAAGAATGATTTTTTTTTTCGTCATTTTGTACGGATAGTGTACACTCGTGTCCAAATAGTGCTAATAGAGTGAAGAGGGTGTATGTGGATGAGTAAGGAATTTAGTAGATTCGAGTCTACATAAGTATAGATATTAGGTTATGCATTTTAAATTGTCTCTGTCAGTTTCAACGTTGATCTTATTCAGGGTGGACTATCGAATCGTTATGTAGATTGTTATTATAGTAAGCATCACGAACAAGCTAGTTTTTTTGTTTGTTTGTTTGTTTGTTTGCTTGTTTTATTATTTTACTTCAGTATAATTTCTCATGAATCAAGGGACCTCTTCCTGAGGCTAACACTTGATCTCTATATGAGATACATATATATCCGAGTATTCTATTAAAGTTCTCCTTTACCTCTCAAATGTTAAGTTAGTAAAACAGTTAAGAACATTAATTTCCTTTCCCCAATTTACCAGTTAACTAAGTTATAGTATATCTTACTTGTGGTCTCTTGATCTTACCGGATTCCAGGACAGGAATTCATCTGGTCTAGTGGAGTATCCAGCTTAATGCTGTTACTTAAAGAAGGTGCCCCATTCCTCACATGAGCCAGTGTGGAGTGGCCATACCGAGGGGATCTTATTGGGGTTCGAAAACTATGTTATTTTTATATTTGGTCAGGGTTTACTTGTAGGGGAAAGTATCTTTATGCAAGGTTGTCCTGACAAACCCCTGTACAGAGACTGACGACACTCAAGGACAGTGTCTACTAAGCATTCAAATTCTCTCCAGCAGACATTCAAATTCTCTTCAGTAGGCATTCAAATTCTCTCCAGTAGACATTCAAATTCTCTCCAGTAGACATTCAAATTCTTTCCAGTAGATATTCAAATTCTCTCCAAGTAGGCATTCAAATTATCTTTCGTCTGTGAACATGGATAAGTATTGTGAAATTCTCTTCAATTTCAACTTCTGATGACTCATTAATTTGTGGGTTATTTTATAAAATTTGGATGTAAACAAGATTTGATTCTTTATCTTGATAAATATACAATTTTTTCTCTTGTTTTAGTACGAGTTTTTTGTTGTTATTGATTGTTTGTGATTAGGTTACTATTTTCAGTGACGGGCGGTGTATTTTTTTAATGTTGATGTTTATCAACTTGATGTGGGCGATATGGTGGGTCTCTATGCATATGAAAACAGTTCCATATTAAAGAAATAGAGCAAATCGTCAATATTGTGTGTTTAATGAAGGGGTTTAAGTTGTCTTTTACAACAAAAATCAAAGTTGAAAACTTCAGTAAATTAAATTTTTACCCAAATTATAAAATTGTTTTTCTGTCTGTTTTTACATTGTCCCAATCTGAGATTTATTTTAAAATAAACAACCAGCTGGATATTTACTGTCCTATAAATCATATTACGAATACCCAATGTGTCAGCTGTTTTGAATGGATGTTATATGAACCGTCAAATTTGTGCTATCATACTTGTACATTTTTTGAGAGGTAATGAAATTTTTTCCAATGTTTAGGCTGGCTTTTTCTAATAATTATTGCTACCGTTATGATTAAGATGAAATTACATTTGTAAGTATTTTTTATTTGTTAAAAACTTGCATTCTTAGTAATACACGGCGACATTTTGCTTCTGGACCAGTAATATACATGACGGCAGATTTTATTTTTTTTATTTTTAATTAACTTTAAACAGTCATATTTCGGCGGCTAATTTGGTATCATTGTTTATGTTTTGGTAAGATATATATATATATATATATATATATATATATATATATATATATATATATATATATATATATATATATATATATATTATAGCTTTTATAGATACTATTAATATTGTGAATACTTTCTTAAATATTACTGTGATTATTATTAATGTTGGTATTATTATTATTGTTATGTTATGGCCTAGTGATTTATTTTAAATGTATCAATTGGGCTATCATATCATATAATATTATGATGATTAGTATTAGTATTGAAATTGTTATTATCATATAATCTGATGATTTATTTTATTTGGTAATTTGGACTATTGTTAATGATGTTACCAGTTGATTTCTTAGAGGTTATTATTGTCATATAATCAAATAATTTACTAAAAATAATATGGTTTTGCGGGTGTTTAAATTGCTTTATTTGTGGATTGGTGTGGACTGCATATATGTATATATATATATATATATATATATATATATATATATATATATATATATATATATATATATATATGTGTGTGTGTGTGTGTGTGTGTCTTTCTGTGGATGTATATATATATATGTATGTATATATATATGTGTGTGTGCGTATATATATATATATATGTATATATATGTGTGTGTGCGTATATATATATGTATGTGTGCGTATATATATATATATGTATATATATATATATGTATGTGTGCATATATATATATATATATATATATATATATGTATATATATGTATGTGTGCGTATATATATATATATATGTATATATATATGTATGTGTGCGTATATATATGTATATATATGTATGTGTGCGTATATATATATATATATATATGTATATATATATATGTATGTGTGCGCATATATATATATGTATATATATATATGTGTGTGTGCGTATATATATATATATATGTGTGCGTATATATATATATATGTATATATATATATATATGTATGTGTGCGTATATATATATATATATAGAAAAGAGGGTAGTGCAGTATTAGTGCAGTTCCAACGAGAGAAAAGTATATATGTAAAGGAGTAAGGCTACCAACATTTGTAGAATGTTTTTTTCAACATTTATTTATTATTTTGTTGTTTTACCATTTTATGATTTTATATAACGCGTTTCAAGCGGTGGGTCCGCTTTCATCAGATATGAAAATCCATTTGAAGAAATGTCTTTCGATTTGAGTAAATGTTGTTTCATTTGAGGAATTTGTTATTGTTTTTGCGCATGCGTAGGTTTGCGGGTGTGTGGGTATCTTTTATTTTTTATTTTTTATTTTTTGCTGCTTCTCTTGGTCAAGTGCGTGTTACCCATCCATGACCCATCGGTCATCCCAGCCTCCTAGGTGCGCCGGATTTCTTTTGAAATTTAATACTTTTTATTGCTTTTTGTCGTCTCCAAGAACAACATTTACTCAAATCGAAAGACATTTCTTCAAATGGATTTTCATATCTGATGAAAGCGGACCCACCGCTTGAAACGCGTTATATAAAATCATAAAATGGTAAAACAACAAAATAATAAATAAATGGTGAAAAAAACATTCTACAAATGTTGGTAGCCTTACTCCTTTACATATATATATATATATATATATATATATATATTTATATGTATATATATATATATATATATATATATATATATATATATGTGTGTGTGCGTATATATATATATATATATTATGTATATATATGTGTGTGTGCGTATATACACATATATATATGTATATATATATATGTGTGTGTGTGTGTACGTATATATATGTATATATATGTGTGTGTGTGCGCATATATATATATATGTATGTATATATATATGTGTGTGTGCGTATATATATGTATGTATATATATGTGTGTGTGTATATATCTATATATGTGTGTGTGCATGTATGTATATATGTGTGTGCGTGTGTATACATATATGTGTATGTGTATATATGTGACATGGTCTCTGACCTTGGATGTCTATTGTCTTTTTTTAAATTTTTCCTTTTCTTATGTCTCTCCCTACCCCAAGATATTTCTTTAGTCGCCAGATAGCGGACGTTGATTTCCACGTGGCAGAGGTGGTTTTGGGGGTTGGTAATATCTTGACACGCTGACCTGATTTCTTGAGAGACATTGAATACCCTCCCTGCCCCTTTACTATTTCCCAATTTCTCTCTATATATATATGGTTTTTTCTTCCTTCTCTATATAAATCATGTAATCCCCCTATTAAATTATAGATTAAATATGCTTCAAATTTCCCCCTCTCTCTAAAGATGTATGAGATATGCTGTCACTTTCTCTCTTCCTCTTTCTACATATATTTGAATTGTCGAGTGTGAATTTCTCTTTTCTCATTTTCAAAAATGTAATAATCATATTTAGATGCTTGACAATACCACAAGGTTGAAATAAATTATTGTATCGATGATTATGTAATTTCGTGTTACTATATTGTATTATATATATATATATATATATATATATATATATATATATATATATATATATACCCACATTTATGGTGTTTAAATGTAATTCAAATAAAAATGTTACTATTTTATAACTAGTAATTGTGTTACATTTGAATATTATTTCTTAATATTTGTGCTGCATTTTTTTACGTTAAGGAATAGAGCTTGCGTCGGATATATGCATTGTAAGGCGACATGATAATGTAGTGATTTTTACAGGTGTTTTACACAACGGGAGCGATTTTTTTTATCCCATTTGATTATTATGAATGCAAGTGAGAAATATTTAACTAAGATAAGAAGGACTACTTAAGAAATGAGAAATATATGAGGCTTGGGTTTTGACTTCTCAGTATTCGATTTGTCCACTTTAAAAGATAATGTTCCTTCAAATACAAGGTTCCCTACTGTGGTTATAACCCACTTGATCTTTTCCAAAATTAATGTTAATACCAGATGGTGGACCTCCTGGTCAGTCAGGTTTTTATGTCAATAGATTGGCAACTGATTATCTCAAGTGGACTTTCTAGTGCGATTCACGCGGTATTTATATTTATTCTAAGAGAAGAGTATAGGAGGTCAGTTGGTGTCTGTGCACTTCTCGGAGAAATATGGGGCTTAGACATTAAGCTAAGGGATTATCCTGATTTGCAAGTCTGTTTTTCAGAAGAAAACGAGTATCATTGTAACACCCCTCAAAATAAAAACATTGTTAATTGTATTAAACAGGAGTGGTAATTTTTATTTGGAGAGAGAATCCTTCTGTTACAGCACTGTCTGAAACCATGCAATTTATATTATGACCGGTTTCAGAATTAGGCACAACAAGTGGACAGTCTTTAATAAAGATTAAAATATTAATAAATCTTTTGCGTGTGTTTTAAAATAATTTACATTATATATATACTAGCAAATATATGCTCCCTCCGGTTGCATATTTTTGCTAGGCTGCCGCGTCAGAAATTACGCTAGTATTTAATTGGGTAGAGCTTTTTATCACTACAATTAATTTAAATAATATATTGCACATGATAAATAACAACATTAATATAAAAAAAAATTATGTTTGCATTGTTATCGTCTGCTCGCGTTTCTTTCCACCCAATCGTTTTGCCCCAAATCCACGTAAGAATTTACAAAATGATGAATAAGAATAGTTTTAGTTTTTCAAAGAGAAAAAAGAAAAGTGTACCTAAAATAAAATTAACAATAAAAAAATACAGCGAATACGATTCTAAAAACAGTTATTTACTTGCCCAGTAAAAGGTGCCCCCCCCCCCCTAAGTTATCGTCTGCTCGCTTTTCTTTACACTCAATCGTTTTGCGCCAAATCCACGTCAGAATATTAAAAGAAACAAAATACAGCGAACACTATTCTAAAATCAGTTATGTAGTTTTCCAGTACAATGTGTTGTTTTTTTTGTTGACAAAAAAACTAAATTCATTATAATGTGTGTGTGTTTTTAATACAGGGTGGGCAAAAATAAGGGTCCTATTTTTAAAAATTCATAACTTTTTTATTTATTGATTTTTTTTTTTTTAGAATAAGTAAAGGACCCCTTCCAAAGCAAGCATGAGCCGTATTAGCCCTAAGGAACGTACCCTCATTTAGAAAACATTATTTTTGCTTAAAAAACTCAAAACAGTGTAAAAAACAATACTTTAGTTTTTGTAAGTTTTAAGAAGTGTTTTTCGGCTAAAATTTGTTTTGTTTATTTCAAAAAATCTCGGAAGGGTCAGTCTACACACACATAAAGTTTGGTGAGTTTAACTTTTATTTTGTGGAAGTTATTTAAATTCAAGTTATTCAAATTTAAAGATAGGACCCTTATTTTGGCCCACCCTGTAGTAATTTTTAAATCAATTATTATCTTAATTAAACAATTCATTCAATGAATTTGTTAAAATCAACAATTTAAAAAACTAAATACAGCGAACACTAATTTTCAAATCGGAAAAAAAGTGTATCTGAAAATTATCAATAAAGAAATCGGTAATCTTTTACTGCAGGACCCGCGATAACTTTCGAAAAAAAAGTTTAGCTAAACTGAATTCTTTATAATGTGTGTGTGTTTATCAATTATTATTTTAATTAAACAATTTGATTCATTAAATTTGTATTTTAAAACATAATGGCTAATAAGATTAAGGAAATAAACAAACTCAGAACGTTTTAATAAAATAAATCAGTAAAGTATTAACGCGCCCGTTCAGAGGGAGGTACGCTGTTTAATCAGTTGGACGTAGAGGAACGCGACCGTTCAGAGGGAGGTACGCTGTTCAATCAGGTGGACGTAGGTGAAATAACTACGTAACTCATTTTATGAATAAATAATAAAAGAAATAATTATAATTCATAAGTAAGATTATTAGCGAGCAAAATAGCGTAAATATATCTGGAAATCTGAAGAGAACAATCATGAGTGTATATTTGCGAATACTAATTCATTAGAAGTTCAAAAGCAATTGATTATGTAAATTGGGAAATGCGCATAGTGTTTATGTCGGGTTTTTTAATAGTGTATAATGAAGCTGGCGGACTTAATAAATAGTCGTAGTACTCTGATGGAGTTTCGGCTTCAGACAGACAGATACATAAACTCTATTATTAATACTAGCAGATATATGCTCCCTCCGGTCGCATATTTTTGCTAGGCTGCCGCGTCAGAAATTAACGCTGACGTGTAAACTGATGTAGCCTCAGTCATATTTCTTGGGTGGTTAGACGTTGATATTCTTTATTTATGACCTAGTATATGTGTAGATGTAAGTAAAGAAAAAAGAAATTTCGACTCCACCCCGATTTTTGGTTACCCTTCTCCATAAGTAGAAATATTTTTAATAATTTTTAAATAAATATTTATTTTAATTAAACAATTTGATTCAGTAAAATTGTTAAAATCAACAATTTAAAAAACTGAATACAGCAAACAGTATTTTTTGAATTGGAAGAAAGGTGTACATAAAATAAAACAATTAAAAAATCCGTATTCTTTTATTGTAGGATATGTGCTGACTTTGACGATGACCCAAACACTAACCCTAACCCCCACTTTGACCGTGACCCTAACCCAAACGATGGAGTCAACGTTAGCGCGGGTCCTAAAGTGTGAAAACACCAAAAAATCAAATATAGTGAACATGGTTACTTATATAAATGGTTTAAGAAAGAAAGTTTACCTAATTAAATTTGTTAGAATTGTGTGTGTGTGTGGGGGGGGTGTGGGGGGCGGTGAAAATATGCAGCACGTTCGAAAAAGACAATAATTGGAAAAATGACAAAGAGAAAACGAAAAAAGAAAAAGGTGAAAACATGGATATATAGCAATAGAAAAAAAAGTAGTGCTTTGCCGGAGTTGATAAAGCCGTAGCGGGGTATATTACATTGTTTGAGTGCAATTTTTCCAGATGTTTGGTTAAGGAGTAGGAGCCAAACCTTGGTTTCTTTCCCTTTCATTGTCCGATAAACGTCTTTTTGCACGCGCTGCATATTTTCAAATAGTTACCCACACTCAAAACATCTCGTTTTCGCGTCTTCTTTCCTATTTTGCCGTTTTGTCTAAATAAAATTCAAGTCGTCACTTTTTTCTGAAGACGTTCGTTGATCTGTACGAAACCGGTCAAATCTCCATGTTTGTTTGTGAAAAACATGCGTTTAATTGTTTTTCTTTTCTCTCTTTCATAAAGTCCGTCTTAAGTACTTTTCATTTTATAATATATCGTGAATTTTTTTCTCATATATATATATATATATATATATATATATATATATATATATATATATATATATATATGTTATTAATTTTTACAAGTCTCTTCCTTGGCACCGATTCCATAACATCATAAATAGAAGTCCAATAAAGCATCAACATAATTCATCCTTTAAAACACATAGCTATCATATTAAAAGACACATAATACAAATAATAATAATAAAAAATGTAGAATATAAGAAAAATATAGAAAAACACACAGTTATCATGACAAAAAACACACATATAAAAATATTAAGAAGAAAATTAATAATAAAAAAATAAAAATATATAAAATTTAGAAATTAAATAAATCAAAAAGTAAACATAATAATGAACAAAACAAATAAAATGTTCATAAACGCTATATTTACATAAGCGGTTAATGTAGTTTGCTTGAAGCATTGTCTAGTGTGTGTATATATTAAGGTATTTTATAAAAGGCAATACAATGCAGAGGTGTATCGGATAAACACGAACTGAAGCAAATAAAGACATATAATGGTGGAATGAGTTTTGTATTTTTCACCCTTTTTATTAATACAATATTTTTTAATATATCATATTACAATCAATATTATTTGCATCAGGGCGGTTCGATCGAAGTTTCGTATAATATGATATTTCGGAAAGAAAATTTCTCCTCCCGATGTGTATTCAACCTTAAATTTTAACGTGCATAGGAATACCGTTGCCGTAAGGACTATTCAGCAGAAAATGAGATGGATTTGAAGCTGAAAATTTAATTTTTTTCTTTAATTTTTTAAATCTATTGTTCGTCTTAATTTTATTAGTCTCAATGTTAATATACTTATTTTTATTTTTTTTCTATTACGTATATTTTATTAAAAAATGTAATCTTTTATTTAAACATTTTTTTTTTCATTTGCTTGTTCCTGCATTTCAGTTTAATTAATTAATTCGTTTAAATGTTCTATGAAAATGGAAACAACTCCGTTGATAGTTATCGTCCGTGTTCATTCATGTTATTTGTTTTAAAGGCGTCGTGGGTAGTCTCAATATTATTCCTTTATTAGGTATTGTTTTATTCTATCTTTTCATTTATTTTTTCTTGTTCGGTATTTAATGTTGAAGTAAATATTATTTTGATACAGCAAATATCGTTCATTTGTAGACCAAGTTATTATTGTTACAAAGCGAATCGAATATTAACGGATTTATTTTTGGCAAGTGAAGTAACTTTGTATGTTCGTAGAGATCCGTGGTTTATCGTTCAAGATCAGTTATGTTTTGTTTATAAAGGCACCGTGGATAGCCTCAATATTTATTAATTTATTATTTCCTTTTATTTTATTTGTTTTCTTAATCTTATTAAGCATTCGGAGAAACAGAGAAACACGCGTTTATTATATTAGTATACTATATCTATAGTTTAAAATGTTCCTGACGATCCGATTGTGGCAATCTAACAGACAGACAGACAGACAGACAAACACAGAAAGGAAAATATATCCATATTAGCTCATCTCAAGGGAGAATAAAGCCAGATAGAAAACTGTTTTCTGTAAACTTTCAACATATTTTACTTCCAATTTTTCTCAAAAAATTTGAAATCCTATCGCATGTACTAAACAGCCTGCTGTGCCAACTTGGCGTAATTGATTCGCTAGAAAAATGTACAACGGTAAAAAGATGTTTATTTCAATTAAAGTCTCCATTTTTAACACGTTTCGCAGAATCGTCTCAGCCTTGATTAAAAGTAAGTTCATTATGTAAAGCGGACAACACCTGCTTCTTCCAAGCAGTTGTGGCTCATGCTCGTATAAACCAAGCGGTGTTTGTTAAGTTGATGATTCCACTGAATCGGATTGCAAGACATTTAAAACCGAATTATAACCTTTTTTTACAATAAACCCTATAATCAAAAATCTCTTAGCCCCCATGGTTTAATAAGCGCTTAAAATATCTCCTTAATTTTATTGTGTGATTAATCCCTTGATTAACATATTATTTAAAAATATTATATAGCCGTTTTAATGGTAGCAGTATACTAAACAGGAAAGTGTCTTCATAAGATGCACCAAATGAACTTGTGCGTTTGGCGATTAAATGCTATTTAAAACTTAAGCGTAATAGACAGAGTCTCTTTTAGAGATACGTGAACCGCTCTAAAAATGTTATTTCAAGCTTAAACGTGACAGACCGATGAAGCTATTCCAAATTTTGGCTTGACAGACCTAATTCAAACTTGAACGTGAAAAGATCATACGACTCTTACTCTATCACTTACTCAGTTTATTTCACTTTATCAATATCTCCCTCATGCCTCTTTCTCTCTCTTTTTTCACACACACACGCACACTCTATTTTTCTTCCTCCATATCTCTTTCGCGCGTACTTAGTCGTTGTCTGTCTGTCTGTCTTATTCCTTGTCTCTATCTATTTATCGATCTATCTCGCACGCGCAGGTCGTCTGAACCATTAATCATTCAAATGTAATATATTGAGTCAATTTAACCCTCTCTCATTCTCTGTTTCTCTTTGCCACTATTACTCTCTTGATTACCCTCCTACTCCTTTTGTGTTCTTTCCTTCTCCCTGTGTCTGTCTGTCTCTGTTGCGTGCGCTCACTGAAGTCAACAGAACTCTTTATAAAAATGCAACATCAATCCATATATTTATTAATTATTCAAACATATTTTAAATCACATTTTGCGCAGAAGAATTATCGGGTCGCATAGAATATGTAATCAATGAAATCAATGTTTTATCTAAATAACACAGACCGAACGTTTACATATTTTACTGGCTAATAAGAATCAAGTATCAATTTTACAGATGCATTGCTATTTAGGTCTAACTTGGGAAACCCGACCGATATTATATAATAATATGCACGTTGAACATGCAGACACAAACCGGAAACGGTATTGGAAAGTGAAAATCAACATCCACTGGAAGTTTGCGGAGAGTACTGCAGCCATGAATAGTCTTATTGCTACTCACATTCTAGAGAATGCCAACGGTCGTTGACAGTGAACAATTAATGGTAAACGGCTGCCGCGATAATGGTCATCGGTGGAGGATTCTGGAAATCTGGAGTCATTTGTTGTCACTAATATCCAGGGAACACTACTGGTTATAATCAGTGAGCAATTACCGATAATTATATGTGTGAAAACTCCTTGTTAGTAAATAATAATAATAATAATAATAATAATAATAATAATAATAATAATAATAATAATAACAATAATAATAATAATAATAATAATAATAACAATAATAATAATGATAATAATAACAATAATAACAACCTCATGTACATGGACGACCTGAAACTATTTGCAAAAAGCAAAAGAGGAACTGGAATAGCGGATAAATACGACCAGAATCTTCAGCCATGACATTCAAATGGAATTTGGAATGGAAAAGTGCGCACTGCTAGAGATGAAAAGGGGGAAACTGGAGACAACAGAGGGTATTGAACTGCACAACCAAGAAGAGATGAGGGCACTAGGCAAACAGGATAGCTATAAATATTTAGGAGTTCTGGAAGCAGACACCATCACATCTACAGAAATTAGATAGAAGATTGGACAATATACACGAGAAGAACAAGGAAACTATTCGAAACAAAGTTATATAGCAGAAACTTAGTAAAAGGAATAAACATCTAGGCAATATCACTAATAAGATACTCTGGACCATGCATAGGCTGGACTAAAGAAGAAATCAGGCACTTTAACCAGAGGACTAGAAAATTAATGACCATGCATAACGCACTACATCCAAAAGACAATACTGACCGACTCTACGTGAAAAGAAGCGAGAGGGAAATAGGACTGCTAAGTATAGAAGACTCCGTGGAAGACACAAAAAAGAGCTGGAGAAATGCATAGCTCAGAACATAGAAAGGCTGATCATAGTTGCAAGAGATACCGTCCCAATGAACAACCGGGAAGCACCGAAACCAGAAACAGAAAGACAAGAAAAGAAAAATGGGAAGAAAAACAGATACATGGACATTCATAAGAATGACCAGATAGGAGACCGACTAACATTCCTGGGTATGGCTAAGAAAGAGAAACGGAATCTCTACTAAAAACTGCACAGAACAATGCGATTAAGACTAACTACATTAAAGCTAAAATAGATCAAACCTAGTGAAAACAGTAAATACAGATCGTTTGGACAAACAGGCGAAAGAGTAAATCACATAATAATGAGTGCAGCAAACGAGCCCAAAAAGAAGACAAGAACAGACATAACTGAGTGAGGAAAGCAGTAAACTGGGAACGATGCAAACGACTGCATTTCGAATATTCGGACAAATGGTACAAACATAAACCAGAGACAGTAGTGGACAATGAAAATCACAAAACGCCACCATAAATGGATTAAACAGATTTACGAGACAAATTCTTTTTCAATAATAATAATAATAATAATAATAATAATAATAATAATAATAATAATAATAATAATAATAATAATAATAATAATAATAATTTTTCAATAATAATAATAATAAATGCACTAATCAGACCTCCACTGAGAGGGTGCGGAAAGTACTGGACCTTTGGCGAGGCTTATTGCCACTCAATTTCCAGAGAAGACCATGGGTCGTTGCTAGCGAGAAATCAATAGGTAACGGCTGTTGAGATTACGTAAAGTGATTTGCAATGTTTATTGAAGAGGTGGAAAATACTACAAATCTGCGGGAAGCTTGTTGTCACACAGACTTCAGGAAACGTTTCCTTTTTTTGCTCGCCTCTAACAAACCCTTACTCGCTACTTGTCATATTCTTTCTTGTTTTCCTCTTATAATGAACCATGGAAATACTTACGGGGGAGGAGCTTGATAATGTAGCCACATTTTTTTCATGTTTGATGCGCTATTTACTCAGCTGACATCGGTTCGGTTCTGGCCGACGTGGTGACAGGAGTGAAAATTTTGCAATATTTTTGTCAATAATCGAGATATTAATACGCGAACACCGCACATCTACCTACCTACCGCCGCATGTCATGCTCTGATTGAGAATATAGGGGAGGGGTGTGTAAGAGGGGAGAAGGAGGCAAGGGTGATATTTACTGAACACGTTTTGAGTCTATTGTTATTGTTCCAAATTTTTATGACTTCAAAGATTTAGAGCATTACATAAATACAAATGGATGTTTAAAGATCTTTATTTAAAATTATAGTCTTGCACTAAAAATGCTGGTATAATTCCATATCATTATGTAATGTCATAGATAAGTTTGTAAATGGTTGAAATAACACCGCTAAGATGTTCACAAACTCATGTTGTCTATCTATATATTCATTATTATATTAAATCTGAGTTAGTCAACGTTTGTTTCCCCAAGGCTTATTCCAATATGTGTTGATCACACAAAATACATATTAAAATATTCCTCAGTTTTGGGATTAATTCATGTTATCTCTAAGTACGCGGTTTTATTCGGTGAAAGATTTTCGCCGAAATTCATGTCAACTTCTCTACTGATCTCAAATAAATGTCACCAAATAAAATGTCCTTGTTTGTCCATTTTCTTTCTTTGCTTTTTTTCTTGTTCTTTTTTGCCTTTTCGGAATCTTATAATATTTTTCTTTATGCATTTGTATTTTTTGATGAGCCGTAGATGGCTAAACAAGTGTCCGTGTATAATTATATATATATATATATATATATATATATATATATATATATTTTATATATATATATATATATATATTTTATATATATATATATATATATATATATTTTATATATATATATATATATATATATATTTTATATATATATATATATATATATATATATATATATATATATATATATATTTCGGAAGGGAACTTTGGTTTTCTGAAGAGCAGCATGAAATGACATAAAGTAGTTGTTCATCTGTACGCGAAACGGTCCGTCAAAAGGCACCAAAGTCTGTTTTTTTTATAAAAATATAAATAAATGAATAAAAACTTAGTTACTGGAATTAAGCGTACTATTCTTTGTTTATACATGCTCTGTTATTAAGTGTTAACAATCACCAAGCGTTTACATAGAATAGTTTGGACTATATAACAAGAATAGACACACTAACAGATATTTTATGCAATTATATATATATATATATATATATATATATATATATATATATATATATATATATATATTAGTTTTAAGGCAATGCTCATTAGGTAAAACTAATTTCGAGCTCAGGCATTTGCAATGTTTACATTTCGTTACATTTAGATATCTCTTACATTCAGTCAGTGTCGCGTGATGGCGTAGGGGTTAGCATCGCCGACTGTCAGCTCGACGGTTGCGTTTCGATCCCGGCTTGAGACACTAACTGGTCTAGCCGCACTGATGAGCTGTGAAACAGCGAAACAGTCTGTATGTGGATGACTATATGTATAATGCGAAAGTTTTTTTTAATTTTTAACTCTTACCATCAAAACAGGTTACTGTTATTTAAATCAATAATGCAATACTATATTTTGAAATACCGTATATAGTACTGAAGAAAGACAGAGATATTTAAATATATGTCTAGTTTGCATAAGTTCTTTTTTGACAGTCTATAATTTATTAATATTTGATGTTATTCATTTGTAATTGTATTGTGTTATATGTCATCTATATCTGTAATGGGTTCGTCGTTATTAACAGTAATTAATTGAAGTAATTTAATAAAAAAGAAGAAATTACGAAAACTAATACGTCTTAGCTTGCTAGAAAGATATACTGATGGGGTATCTCTCTCTCTCTCTCTCTCTTTCTCTCTCTCTCTCTCTCTCTCTCTCTCTTTGTGGAGGTGACTCTTTTAAAAACAATAAGAAATAAAATTTTACGTCATTCTCACTCCCTCTCCTTTCCCTTCTCTTTCCCCTTTCCTTCTCTAGAGACGATAAAATTTTGTTGTTCTTTTATAAAGACATGCTTTTATTTACGAGATAAAAGAGCAAAAATATATAAATATAAATGGTCTGAAATAAAAACGTGTTTTACTTAAAATGCAAACAAATAACATTGAATGTTTTTGTTTAAATTATAAGTTTTTTATTTAGAGTATTCTTTCACTTAATAAAACCTGTTATCAACATTTCTCGCGCCCCCTTCCGAATAAATAAAAAAACGTTTCTTGGTGGATGGGCGAAAGTTATGGTCTTAGAGAGCATTTTTAGAAAATGAGGGGATTTAAGAATGGAAGAGTGAAGGTATGAAAGAAATCCCCTCATTTTCTAAAAACGCTCTCTAAGACCATAACTTTCGCCCATCCACCAAAATCACAGCCCCCCTCCTTCTCTACCCACCCTCCTTTTCTCTGCTTACACCCCACACACAAACATTCCAACTTACTTTTTCCCCTTCAGTCTTGACCGCAGCCATCTGTTCAAACACCTCCTTCCTCCCTCTCCTCCACTCCCTCTCTGCCATCCACATTATTCCTGCTCATCCCCCCACATCTTTCTCTTACTACCAGCCACAGTAGTCCTTGCTCACCCCCATCTTTCCACTTCTTCCCCACTCATTTTCATCAACATTCATTTTTCACTCCTCACCAAGTACGGACGTCCACCCAGTAGTGGCCATTATTATCTTCCTTTTTCCCAATATGTCAACCCCACATGTGTTTGTACTTACATGACATTTTTCTCTATATTATCATCCTGATGAAGTCTTATGAATAAAGACGAAACGTTGATGTACACATAAAAAACATCCATTTTTTGGTTTTCCTTTTTCATTTTCCCACATATATATATATATATATATATATATATATATATATATATATATATATATATATATATGCTAGCAAATATATGCTCCTCCCAGTCGCATATTTTTGCTAGGCTAGGAGAATGATATCATTATGAACGAACTACATATTTTAGCACATCTGTAAACTTGGAAAAAGTGACTTCTTTGCTTCGACATTCATCTTCAAGACAAGTTACCTTATCCTTTATAGTCTTTAGTTCTTCCAAGACATCTTTCTGCTGCAGCTTTAACGATTCCAGTTCTTGAACCATGAGTTGACTTTCTTTAACCTTCAACTGGTTATTCAAAGAATTTTCAAGTCACCACTGACTCGTAGTCCGGTATTCTACCTCTCGGCCACCACCAATTAACACGGAAATTAAGAGAAAGTAAGCTCTATATACGCCAAATGAGCGAAAGCACATAGTAAGCAGTCGAATAATGTTCAACAACAACAAAGAGTCGGAATATCGCAGATATATATATATATATATATATATATATATATATATATATATATATATATATATTATTTTTTCAAATTTTAAATCTTGGCCTTTGTCAACTTATCTATCCCAGCGACTTCCTCTGATGATAAGATTTTGATCTTTGAAAAGCCTGGCTTAAGGAAAATTTAACTTGAATAAATTGCCTTTTTTGCGGAATATACCTTGCTCTGAGCTATTGAATTGAATTATGATTTGACTTTTGCTTCTCTAATTCCTTTCCATTCTTCTTCATATATATATATATATATATATATATATATATATATATATATATATATATATATATATATATATATATATATATATATATATATATTAGAAGTACATTAAATGTAATTGGGTGCACTTTTAATAAAATAGGAAAAATGATAGAGTTCTCTCCTCTTTTATATAGTGTTTAGATTTCTCTAAATAAGTTTTCTGGATGACCTCCGATAAATAAAAATAAGACGCCATCTTAAAACACTAATTTCCTCGAATTAGTGACGATTTGACCTACTACGGATGATTGCGTACCTTTGATTAGCTCCTTTTTTATACAAACCAAGGTTTTTTTGCTGTTAGGTTCTGATACACTTCGCAGACCAAAGGATTATTTGTGCTAAAAAATGAAAAGATTGTTGAAGAAATGACTGTTCTTTTTTAATCGCTACACTAGAAATTAGTATTTCAGAAACATGTGTAAATCGTACGGATTAAAGTAATCTGGAGTTTTGGAATTTTTTGGTGTTAATGTATTTCTGGAAAAAATATAATAGAAATATGTATATATATATATATATATATATATATATATATATATATATATATATATATATAATTTACATAGTTTTTATTGTTTTACTGGCGATAGAAGCAGCGCTGTTTTTTAGTATTTTTTTAACTTCCTAAAAACAGCGCTGCTTTTATCGCCAGTAAAAAAAAACAATAACAAAACTATGTAACTTAACATTATGGCGATAAAAAAAATCGTACATGTTTCAGCAAGATGTTATGGTCTGTTGGTAAGACGTCAGACTACATACAATAATATAGAGGGTGCGATCCGTGTCAAGGTAAGCCATGCTGATGACATACAATTCTTCCATAGTACTGTTCCACTATCCTATTGAAAATCTCACTATCTCTTATCTTCGAGTGGCTTTTGGTCTTGGTGAGTGGGGAACCATTAGTATAAAAAAAAACACTTTCTCCGAACAATTCTTGCATTCCACATGCAATTCACATGCAAAAAGAAAACTCAACAAACAAAAAGGTTAAATGTGTGTAGATCACAGTTCGTACTATCTACCATTCGACCTTAGGATGTGGATGTCTATGCCGGCATCCATCGCCGCATCTCTTCGCAATCGCTATCGACGCTACGCCTCTCTCCACTTATTGGCTAAACTTATAAGGGCTTTTGCTAATGATAAAATTTTGTTACAGACCATACCGTGTTTGTTTTCTAATTATTGTCCGTGGAGAAAACTTCTCGAATGTCCTCCCATGTCTCTCTCTAATTCTATGGACACTATATAATTGATCAATCTCTTCTTTGGCACTCAACCTTTCGCATAGGTAGAAATGGAAGAAGGGCTTACATTCCACATATCATCACATCCTCCTGGGGTCCAAACATAACTCCTCTAAATTAAACTATCTCATGATCTCATAACCTTTGTCGCCTTTCTGTGCGGTGCCTTTGTTTGTCGACCACCTACCTGGTGGGAATACTTCAAAAACTAATCCACTCTATCATGCTACCGTTTCACATTTTTCAAGCCCCCATTTGCCACCACCGTCTCCCTTGTAGGAGCGCCCTACATAACATCCGCTATTAGATCCGCTGGATTTCAATATTTAAATTTCAAAATCAACATAATTTCCATCTGGAGTCATTTTATATTACCTCAGAAATTTAAAAAATTCTCAAGAGTGACCTTTCTAGCCTCAGGTCACAAGACTCGGCTGGAATGTCACCAATTTCGTTCCCTAAGCTTACATTTTTGCCATAGCTGCAGAAAACCTCTATCATCGAGACATTGGTTAACAATCGTATTCTCAGAGTTATACATAACGGGAAGCTCTCAAGAATTCTACTCTATGCTATCTTCTTTTTTGACACTTCTCAAAGAAGGGGGCAAGTTCTTCATTGCTCTATCTGCAAGAGCGCTTCATATATCAACCGCATCTTTTCTAAAATCCTATGATCTTCACGTTTTCACATTTTTTCACTATGACATATCCAAAAAAAAACAATACAAATGCTACCATCTACGAAGGGTGTGTTCAGTTTAACCCATGCACATCTGCACCGGGGAATTAATATTCAGCACTAGTAATTTTCACTCTGAACACTACATAAACTTCCTAAACACAATAGCCCTTTCTTTCTGCATTTAGATTGTTCAGACTATTGCTCGCATCTTGGGTGTTATTCTCACAACGTTTCGGTCGATATAACCTCCGACTTTCTTCAGGTGTATTTTAACAATGGTTGTTATTGATGAATAGTAGAAAAAAAGAAAAATTCAAAAAATGTAATACCTTGTCTTTCTTTCATCACTTTTCATAACACTCACAAACATAATTTATGTTCACTATTATTAACAATCAATAGCGCCCTCTACTATTGACACAAGCATCATGTGAGTGAGATAGTTGTGCCATCGGTCAAGAGCGCCCACAGACTATCACTTAACAATAAGAAGGGATATATTAAGTGCAAGTTGCACGCACATAGAAGATTGTGCGTTCTCCCAAGCGATACTCAATACTAAACTCATTGTTACCATCCTAAATAATCGCTCGAACAACACCCACTCGGGCTGCTTCTGCACGGTGTCCTTAGACATGGTGCTCATTGCTCCCCACTGACTATCCAACCAGAGTGTAATCCCTTAGTGCATAATAATGATGTAACATCATCATCTCTCATCTGTCCCGTGCTCTGAATGACCGTTGTGACGCCAAAGATGACCTGGTAACCAGCTTTCTCCAACTCTCCCGACGTAATGATGTAGCAGACATATTTATATCTCTTTATTATTTAATACATATTTCTACACTGCCCGCTGCCCAACTGAATAATTACAAGCTGTGCTTCCAAGGTGGGTGCATGTGGCCATATCGCAAGACCACAACACCTAGGGAATTCTCTTCAATCCTCATCTATACTCTAATGCGTAAATTACCTGGGTGCTTCCCCTCTAAATTTTCTTATTTTTTCAGAACCCAAGTCAGCCTCCCTCACATCGAAATTTACTATTTCGTAGCTTATTCTCAGTTACCTTTTCCATACAAGTCAACTAAGGTCCATGGAAAATTATCTGTGACCTATCGCTCCTGGAGTATCATCTACATCGACACTCTAATACTCAGCTATCTACATCCATTAGACAGAGATTACATACTTCGTGTCCAGGCATACAACGGACAAGAAGAAATAGAAATTCTTTTTTTTTCTATCTCTATTTAATCATCCAATCTATACACGTTCCACCAATTAATTCTAACCCATCCTAATCGATACATCTATTTTTCAAAATAATTTACGGCAGAGTCTGTATTGAGGATATAAATCTCTCTTTCTTTCTTTCTTTCTTTCTGCTTTAATCTAAATTGACACCTGGGAGGTGACTGTGGCTAAGTGGTTAACTAACAGCTTTGGTGGGGGGTGGGGGGAGTTCGAATCAACCGAAACATTTTTACTTAGGGTGTTGGCAACCTTCACGTTGTCCCTCCTGTAAGTATCCGATTTCTTTCAAAAAAGAATTTTGACTAGAAAGATATCGGCGAAAACCAATGCCAACAATAGAATCGTCTAGTTCATACGATATGAATGAATGAATTGAGACATGCTAGCTGATTTGCTTCCCACCTCGACTTTCATCTCGTCTCAGAGAGGAGAGGGGTGTTTGAAAGTCATTGTCTACGACCCAACTATCCCGCTAATGAGAGCTCCTCTGGCTGTATATCTGCGACTTGACCTACAGGAACCATGACCCGGTATATCTAATCTAGTCATTAGCTTCTGAGGGTCTCTATTGCTAATTATTCTCTCCGCTCTCCGCCCTTCGCTCTCTCTTTCTCTCCGCTCTCTCTCTCTCTCTCTCTCTCTCTCTCTCTCTCTCTCTCTCTCTCTCTCTTGCCATGTAACAAACAAAAAAAGGAAAATAAAACTGTTCTTAACCAGGAAAGACGATGAAGTAACACAACAAACCTCGACGATGCACAGGTAAAAAAGAGAAACAGAAGAAAAAGGGAATTCTGCTACATACTGTTGCTACTGTTGTCTTCGTCCCTTTTTCTTTTGTGGGGGCCTGGGGAACTAGTTAGTCCTTCCGTCTAGTTTTAGTATCATTATATAAATAAACGAGTGTAGACCCTCTGTCAAAAATAACTGAGAAAAAATTATGCGTCGCCAGTGTTCGCACTAATATTACTATTCATATAAAATAACGTCTCAATTGATGAAGTTAAAAAAAGGAAATAAGAAAAAAAAAAGTTTTCTAAAGAGAAATAAAAAACGTATAAATCGGTATAGAAAAAAGAAAAGAAAAAAAAAAGAAAACGTCTCATTATGGAAATAGAGTGAAATATTTAATTCCGAATTCATTTAAGAGGTGGGTGATGTCTGACTTGCTTTCTCCCTTCCCCCAAACACTTGAAATGGTTTTGTCCTGAGTATTTTATTCGCTACTTTTTTAACGGATATATATATATTTATGCAAACATTGTTAAAAATAACAGAATTCGTCTGTTTAATTATACCTTTTTGTATTTTGTTCAATTTTTCTGGTGGTCTTTTTTGTATTGAAATCAAAAAAAATAATAAATGTTCCATAGGTTTCACGAACGTTTTCGATTCTTTTGCGAATCATCCTCAGGTGTCAAAAGAAAATGAACAAAAAAGCTGGAGAAAGAAAAGTTTTTTTTTAAGGCTGCGGAGAAACGCGCATAGAACGTTTTTCGCATTGTTCCGTGAAGTCGTTGACGATTAGAATTCAGCAACGCTGAATGGCATCACAGAACAACATCGCATTACGTTCAGCATTTTAAAATGTTACCACTGGTTTCGTATGTGATGTTATTAATTTTAAGTTGTTGTGTTTTTATGTATATAACTTCCAGTATTTTTAATTTTTTTTAAATTGGTTTCGAAATGTATTATTTTAGTGTCATTAACTAAAATTTGTCTTAAATCAGAGATAGGGCAGTTATGTTTTTGTAGATGTTGGCAAATTGAGCTAGAGTTTACAAGATGCATGGTGAGGCGGCGGGATAGGGTAGTGCCTGTAAAACCAATGTATCTATTAGCTTTATTATTATAGGAGTTACATATATATATACACATTAGTATTTATTATAGCTGTCTTTTTATATCTATGTTATTTAACTATTATTATTTTACTAACTAGTTCTCACACAAGTAATTACCAGTGATCGCTTATTGACAAGAACAGGTAGTATTCCCTGAAGTGTGAGTGAGAACAAGTCTCCACGAATTTCTTTCGGTAACCATTGCAAAACACTTTGGGTTCTTGCAACAGCTGTTTCTTGCCGATACCGGTCGTTTGAACCTGAGTGTCAATAAGCATCTTCAGGATTCCAGTATTAACCGTTCACTTCTAGTCAAGGTCTGAATGGCGCTCCTCTTTCTCAGTCTTTCCATGCTCCCTGACCCTTTATGACCATTTTTTGTGGCATCAGCCGTTTATCATTTGTTTGTTTTTCTTTGGGGGTCATATTATTATTTGTACTCACTAGGAGTTCTCACACAGATCATCGTCAGTGATTGCTCACCGACAATAACCAGTGGTATTTCCTGGAGTCTGAGTGACAACAAGTCTCCCCAGACTTCCAGTATTCTTCACCTCTTTTCGATAACGATGCGGTATCACAACAGTCTCTTACCATTGATTTCTCGCTGGTAAGATCAATTGGTCTTCTCCAGGATTTGGGTGGCAATAAGCCTCCCTAAGGTCTCAGCATTCTCTGCACTTTTCCAGTGGAGGTCTGGTTTGTGCTGTCCCTCCTCGGTCTTCTCATCCTCCTCGACCCTCTACAAGTATGTTGTCTGGTGTCAGCCTAGGGCGGCACCAGTTAAAAAAATAAAAAAATAAATAAAATAATATTTCTTTAAATGAATTTTTTTTTTTAATTTAAAAAAAAAAAAAAATTTTTAATTTTTACATTTTTTCCTTATAATTCCTTTTTTTTTTTCTTTTCTCTTTCCTTATTTAAAAATTTAAAAAATAATTTTTAATTCTTTTTAATTTCTTTTTTGGGGGGCAGAGGAAGGAGCTTATAGTGTTTCTTATAATTTCTGTTTCTTTGGTTCATTTTTGTGTAGTGATAGCTGAGGTCGGTGTAATTTATTGGGGGGAGGGGAGATTATGAAGTGCTGTTTCTTGCAGTTTCTGTTCCTTGGCTCTTGTTCTGGTGTTTTTCGTGTGGTTTTGTTTTCTCCGTTGTAAATTCCTTGTGACTGGTTAGCCTTTGTAGCTTATGTGTGTTAGTTTCCGCATTCAAGGATTTTCCTTTATGATTGCAGCTATTTTGATCATTGCCGTCCTTTGTATGGTTTCGATGGTCCCTTTGATTCAAATTTCTCCCAGTCTTTTCTCCAGGTTTTTTTGGGATTGTTCCTAGTGCTCCTACGATTATTGGTATTATACTAACTTTCTTCATGCTCCATATTCCTTTCAGTTCTCTGGCTAGTTCTGTGTATTTACTTCGTTATTCCGTGTCTTTGATCTGTGGTCTGCTGGAACGGCGAAGTCTACGATTTTACAAGATTTTTCCTTTTTGTCTATTATAATAACATCAGGTATCTTTGCTTGTATGAGTTTATCTGTTTGTATATCCATATCCCAGAGGATTTTATGTTTTTCGTTTTCCAGTACTGTTTCTGGTTTATGTTTGTACCATTTGTTTGCATATTCGAAATTCAATTGTTTTCACAGTTCCCAGTGTATTACTTTCCCAACACAATCATGTCTGTTCTTGTATTCTTTTTGAGCAAGTTTGCTACATTCACTTATTATATGATTTACTGTTTCGTCTCTTTGTCCACACAGTTTGCATTTATTGTTTTCCTGGGTTTTATCTATTTTAGCTTTAATGTAGTTTGTCCTACTCGCATTGTTCTGTGCAGCTATCAGTAAAGATTACGTTTCTCTGTTCAAGTTTCCTTTTCTTAGCCATGTCCAGCTATTTGCATTGGTTTCTTCTCTTGTGAGTCTTATGAAGCGTCCATGTAGTTGTTTTTCTTCCCATTTTTCTTTTCTTGTCTGTTTGTGTCCAGTTTCGATGCTTCCTGCGTTGTTCGTTGAGACGGTATCTCTTGCTGCGGTGGTCAGCCTTTCTGTGTTCTGGTTTATGTATTTCTCCAGCTCTTTTTTAGTGTCGTCCACACAGTCTTCTATACTTACTAGTCCTCTTCCCCCTTCGTTTCTCTTCACGTAGAGTCTGTCTGTATCGTCTTTTGGATGTAGTGCATTGTGCATAGTCATTAATTTTCTAGTCCTCTGATCAAGGTGCCTGAGTTCTTCTTTAGTCCAGTTTATGAATGGTCCAGAATATCTTATTAATGATACTGCCCAGGTATGTATTCCTTTGATTAGGTTTCTGTTATATAATTTTGTTTCTAAGAGCTTTCTTGTTCTTCTCAGGTATTCTTTTCCAATCTTCTCTTTCATTTCTGTTGATTTGATAGTGTCTGCTTCCAAAACTCCCAAATATTTATAGCTCTCTTGTTCATTCAGCGCCCTCATCTGCTCTTGGTTGGGCAGTTCCATGCCCTCAGTCGTCTCCATCTTTCCTTTTTTAATCTCTAGCCATGCACACTTTTCCATTCCGAATTCCATTTGAATGTCCTGACTGAAGATTCTGGTCGTATTTATCAGCTTTTCCAGTTCCTTTTTGCTTTTTGCAAATAGCTTCAGGTCGTCCATATACATGAGATTGTTTATTCGTTGTTCTCTACCTGTGAACTTGAATCCGGCATCACATTTCCTGAGTATGTAGTTGAGTGGCATCATGGCTATGATAAACAGTAGTGGTGATAGGGAGTCTCCTTGGAAAATGCCTCTCTGTATTTTTATCTCCGTCAAGTATTGTCCTCCAGCTGTCAGTTCTAATCTCCATGTTTCCATTGCTTTCTAGATGAAATTAATAATCCTGTTGGGTATCTTGTACATTTTTAAACATTCAATTATCCATGATTGAGGGATTCTATCATCATCATCATCATCATCATCATCATCATCATCACCATCATTATTATTATTATTATTATTATTATTATTATTATTATTATTATTATTATTATTATGTGTACTCACCAGGAGTTCTATCAGAGGTCATCATCAGTGATTGCTCACTGATAATAACCGGTGCTGTTCCCTGCAGTCTGAGTGACAAAAAATCTCCCAATATTTCCAGTACTCTCCGCCTGTTTCTATAACTATTGCAAATGGCCTTGCGTTCTCACAACAGACACTATGGATGTGTCGCTGGCAACGACCTTTGGTCTTCTCTGGAGGGGGGTAGTTTATAAAATATCTTTCATTTTCTGTTCCTTGATTTCATGTGGTTGTGTTCTTTCTGTGTTTTTGTTTTCTTCTTATTGCAACTTCCATGTGACTGGTTACCCTTCGTAGCTTATGTGTGTTGGTTTCCACATTCGAGGATTTTCCTTAAGATTGCAGCTGTTTTCATCATTGCCGTCTTAGTCTTCCGTTTGAAATCTAATTTTTCCCAGTCTTTTTCCAGGTTATTCGGGACTGTTCCTAATGATCCTACAATTAGTGGTATTATATTGACTTTCTTCATACTCCATACCCCTTTCAATTCTCTGGCGACTTTCGTGTATTTGCTTCGGTTGTCTATCTCCTTGAGCTTCACTATGTGATCTGCTGGAACAGCAACATCTAGATTTGGCAGGATTTTCCTTCCTGTAGATTATTCTGACATCTGGTCTCCTTGCTTGATTTTATCTGTTTGTACATCTATATCGCAGATTTTGTGTTTTTCGTTTACCAGTACTGTCTCTGGTTTATGTTTGTACATTTTGTACGCATGTTCGAACTGCAGTCGTTTGCATAGTTCCCAGTGTACTGATTTCGCAAGACAGCCATGTCTGTTCTCGCATTCTTATTGGGATAGTTTGCTGCATTCACTTATTATCTGATTTATTGTCTCCTCTCTTTGTCCACACAATCTGCATTTACTGTTTTCCTGAGTTTTATCGATTTTAACTTTAATTTAGTTTGTTCTAATCGCATTGTTCTGTGCAGCCGTAGTGTAAAGATTCCGTTTTTTTCTGATCAAGTGTCTTTTTCTTAGCCATGCCCAGCTATTTTCGTGGGTCTCTCATCTTGTCAGTCTTATGAAACGTTCAGGTAGTTGTTTTTTATCACACTTTATTTTTCTCTTGTCTTTTTGTTTCTGGTTTCGGTGCTTCCCGGTTGCCCATTGGGACGGTGTCTCTTGCTGCAGTAATTAGCCTTTCTGTGTTCTGGGTTATGTATTTCTCCAGCTCATTTTTGTGTGTCTTCAACACAGTCTTCTATATTTACCAGTCCTCTTCTCCCTTCTATTCTTGTCACGTAGAGTCTGTCCGCATCATCTTTTGGATGTCGTTTGTTGTGCATGGTCATTAAGTTTCTAGTCTTCTGGTAAAGGTGCCTGAGTTCTTTTTTAGTCCAGCCTATGAATAGTCCAGATTATCTTATTAGTGATACTGCTCAGGTGTTTATTCCTTTCACGAGATCTCTGCTATATAATTTCGTTTCTAAGAGTTTTCTTGTTCTTCGCAAATATTGTTTTCCAATCCTCTATTTCATTTCTGTAGATTTGATCATGGATGCTTCCATATTTATAGCTATCCTGTTCACCTAACGACCTCCTCTCCTCTTACTTGGGCAGTTCCATGCTCTCTATTGTCTCCAATTTTCCCCTTTTCATCTCTAGCAGTGTAAACATTTCCATTCCGAATTCCATTTTAATGTCCTGGCTGAAGATTCTGGTCATATTTATCAATTTTTCGAGTTACTTTTTGCAAATAGTTTCCGGTCGTCCGTGTATATGTGGTGGTTTATTCTTTCTTCTGTGTCTGTAAACTTGTGTCCGGCATCACATTTCCTGTGTATGTAGTTAAGTGGCATCATAGCTATGATAAACAGTAGTGGTGATAGACAGTCTCCTTGGAAAATGCCTCTGCATTTTTATTAATAAGGTGTTGTCCGCCAGCTGTCTGTTAATAATACTGTCGGGTATCTTGTACATTTTAAGCATTCAAATATCTATGCTTGAGGGATTCTGTCGTAGGCTTTCTTGTAGTCAATCCATGCCATTGATATGTTCTTTTTCTGCTTTTTACCTCCTTAAGGATCTTTTGATCTACGATAGCAGAGCATGCGTCCAGCATTTTCTTTTTCCTTCTTTCATTATTATTATTATTATTATTATTATTATTATTATTATTATTATTATTATTATTATTATTATTATTATTATTATTATTATTATACTAACGATGGGTTTTCACACAAGTAATTATTAACTGACAATAACCAAGAGTGTTCCATGGGGTCTGAGTGACAACAGGTCTCCAGAGATGTCTGGTACTCTTCACTTCTTCGATAACGGTCGCAAATCAGTTTGCGTTCTATCAACAGCCTTTATGATAGATTTCTCGAATTTGAATGGCAATAAGCCTCTCCAAGGTTCTAGTACTCTTCGCATCATTCAAGTGGTAGTCGTTTTGGTGCTATTCCTTTTCTTGCTCCTCTATACACCTCCAGCCTTCATGGCCATCTGGCATGCCACCACTATGCGTGTGTGTGAGTGTGTATATTAGGGGTTCAGATTATGTGATTTTTAGCGGTTTCAGTCCCTTTGGATTCGTGTGTGGTCCTTTCTATATTTTTTCTATTTCTATTTCAACTTACGTGTGGTTAGTTGGCGTTCGCTGGTTTTTGTGGGTTGGTTTCTGCATTCGAAAATTTTCCTTAATATTTCAACTTATTTTTATCAGTGCCGCGCGTTGTATAGTGGCAATCCTCCGTTTTTATTCCAATTTCCTCTAGTCATTTTTGTTTCAGTTGTTTTCGGGAATCTTTAGTGCTCCTGCGATTATTAGAATGACAGTAATTTTCTTCAAGTTCCATATTTCTTCCAGCTTTCTGGTGAGTTCCATGTGTTGTTGTTGTTGTCGTCGTCGTCATTGTTGTTGTTGTTGCTATTATTATTATTATTATTATTATTATTATTATTATTATTATTATTATTATTATTTATTTATTTATTTTTTATTTTTATTTCATTTTTTTACCAATTCCCCCTCCGCCTTTTACCCTAATGTTTCTTCAATGTATTCTTGATTCATTATATTTTCCAGCCTTTTTATCTTTTTTTTTCCTACGCGAGCCTGTAGGATATTTTGTTCTTATTCTTCGTTTTTGTTCTGCAGCATATCCATCCCAAGTCTAGTGTTTCTTTATTCCCGGTGATCTTTCTCTCAGCCTCGACTCGGTGGTCGCCTCAAGCCAAATTTATTGTTGAAAGGCTTAGATTTCGCTCAGGTAAAATGCCGAAGCCATTCAATTAACGACTTCAGCGTGTTTCCATTTCAAAATAGTTGCTTCTTTCAGCGAAATTGTTTCCCTTTCTTTTCTCATCAGACGGCAACCAGATCTGTTCGCATTGCGACTTTGGTTGAACATGTCTGACACAAGAGAACCCAATCGATGCTGAAGCCACTGCTCACACAGTCTAGCTAAATTATAAATGCGGTGTTTCTAATTAGCATATCATTAAATCCTATGATAATGAATGAATGACGTGAGCACTGTACGAAACAAAGATCTATGTAAATCTCCTGCAGGCGTAATCAAGTTATAATAACAACATTGACAAATTTGCAACACCAACGTATTTTCTCAGCTGTGTAACATTCGACTCGGTATTTACATACTTCACATATAATTATGATGTGACACAAGGCGTCAAGAATAATCCAGAACCCCTAAAAAGTGTCACTCGGATCTCTTTAAAATTACCTGGGTAGCCTCGTCGGCATTTCTCGTTCGGATCGCTTCAGGCAGTTAGTAATAACTAACTACTCTCCAATGAGGGAAGGCAATGCCTGGGAGGGAGGACATCTTAGGATTACCCAGGACTAATACCTCAGCTCTACAACTAAAAAGCCACTGAGTTGGCCTAGTCTCTGTTGGACTGATTGTCTCGAACGGATCCTCGACTGGTATGTACCGTGTCTGAAGTCTTCTAAAATTCAACTCCACTGTTTGCTTTTAATCCGTCTATTTTAAAGCCAGTTGATCTCTACATACGAAAATTAGGTGTTTTTGCATGCAAATTAGTTTCAACTATAAAAATCTGAAATTATGAACACAGGTCTTTTTCTCTCCATGAAAAACGGGTGTCCGACATACAAAACATTTCATGCGAATTGAGGCTGGTAAGTTTTCGGTTTCGTCTCTATTGTTACACTCTCTCTGATCGTATGATCACACCGGTGACCCCGTTACTGGTCTTTATGCGAATCCTAACGGTGCCCTTTATCGCAGCAAACCCGCGTATCTCCAATTAATATGGTTACCGCAGTCTTATGATTTGACCAAAACCGACGTAGCTTTGAGCTCAAAATGGAACGTGAACACTGTGTCGTGGAAAGTCAGGCATAGTGCGGCATGAATTTAGATGGTGATAATAGATAGCATCGAATTTACAAATTGCTTGGGGAATAGACCTGATGTCTCGTTCCCAACTCCGTGTCCCGGACAATCTTTGACCAACTCACCGGTCTTGTTGACTGATAACAGCGCGAGCGTGTGGTCTACCCCCACCTCTGTACACAATCTCTTGTGAAGTGATTGAGGTCATTGCATATATAGCACTTATAACCGGATGGGCCCATGCCCATAAGTGACTGTGTGACCGGGCAGGCTCTACCGCAGTAACGACAAGTCCTCCTACTCTAACTTTGTCCTTCATCGGCGCTCGAGACGTTTCAAAATGGCATCTGTAAAAGCTTTCCTCACCCTCTCTTTCTCTCTCACTATCTCTTTCTATCGTCTCTCTCTTCTCCACCTCTGTCCTTCAAATTATTCCCTTACTTTATTTATTTATTTACTCTCTGTCTGTCTGTCTATCTGCTTGTCTCTCTCTCCATCTCTCTCTCGCTCTCTCTCTCTCTCTCTCTCTCTATATATATATATATATATATATATATATATATATATATATCGCTCTGTCCTTTCTCTTTCTACCTTCTCTCTTTTCTCCACTTCTGTTTTCTTTATTATTCCCTTACTTTATTTATTTATTTACTCTCTGTCTGTCTGTCTATCTGTCTGTCTGTCTCTCTCTCTATCTCTCTCTCTATATATATATATATATATATATATATATATATATATATATATATATATATATATATATATACCTCTCTTTCTCTCTCGCTCTCTCTCTCTCTCTCGCTCTGTCCTTTCTCTTTCTACTTTTTCTCTTTTCTCCACTTCTGTTTTCTTTATTATTCCCTTACTTTATTTATTTACTCTCTGTCTGTCTGTCTATCTGTCTCTCTCTCTCTCTCTCTCTCTCTCTCTCTATCTCTCTCTCTCTATATATATATATATATATATATATATATATATATATATATACCTCTCTTTCTCTCTCGCTCTCTCTCTCTCTCTCTCTCTCGCTCTGTCCTTTCTCTTTCTACCTTCTCTCTTCTCTCCACTTCTGTTTTCTTTATTATTGTCTTGCTTTATTTATTTACTCTCTATCCCTTTCTCTCCCTCTATCTATCTATAACTATCTCTTCTTCTATCACATACACGCGCGTGCGCGAAGACATTCTCTTCAGTCTTTTTTTTTTTCAACGTTCATCCGGTGACGCTTTGTACCCGATATCAGTGAATAATCTCTCAGCGTCCACGTAATCGAAAACCAATCAAAGTCAAAAGTTCGATCTAATCCCACTTGTTTTGGACATCAATTTTTTAAGCACATTTTACTCGCATTAATAGCCCCCTCGTTCACACCCCACGAAACTCAAGTTAATAATGAATAATCCCAAAGAATTCAATTATTATCTCGTTACAGCGTCCTTAATTCGAGAAACCTAATGATTCAACCTGGAGTTAGAGACCGGACCAACGGCCAGAAGAGAGATGTCCAACTCAACGACTGGGTGGTCATTTACAACAGGTTGACATCCATTTGTTAACACTTCGCTGTCGCACGGACACCGACGACAGGTAGCGTGTGTCATCTGCCATTCCGGCGTGGTGATTTACGACTGCGGTCGTGGACAATCTCCAATGCGAAACAGCCGATGTAGTTACATAACGTTACGCTAATATCCGGAGACGGCGCGACAATCATGCATATAGTTAACAGACCAGAAATCGAAAACAAACAAAATATACAAGAAATAACTTTTACAAAAAGCAATAACATTTTATTTTTTACCGACCTGCATAGTTTTAAAGTTCTTAAAACTGTTTAAAAAAATGTTTGTTCTTTTTGTTTTAATACAAGATTTCGTTGATATCTGTCTTTCGGATACAGTCAGAATCCAATATGACCGACCCATCTGTTGTTGGTGGTGTTTCATTCCTTACAAAATAGTTTTTTAAAATGTCTAGACAAAGTAAGTGTTGTTATGTTAAGAGTTCAAAGTTCTAGACAAAGAAAGTATTATGTTCCAATATCTAGACAAAGAAAGTGTTGTCATGTTCACAGTTCAAAGGTCTAGACAAAGATGGTACTTTTATGTCGCATGACTGTGATTTGTGTTTTGTTTGCCGAGATGCCAGTAGCCAGTGGCTACGCCTAAGTTCGTTTGTACGCCAAGAATATGTGTAGTAGTTAGTAACACTGGGTTGTGAATGACATAGGTTCCGGTAACCAGTGTGGGCTCTTACTGCGTCTCAGTGTTCACAGCGCTTGGGCGCTCGCTTAGATAGATAACACAAACAGATGACCGACTCTGAAGGCGAGTCTTTCCGATTAGTCGAAGTCAAATATAGGCAACTAACCGAGATTGATTATTTAGTATTTCAAGCAAATAAACATGGAATATTTTAGAGATCGCCGTCGTCGTCGTTGTTGTCGTTGTTGTTGTTGTTGTTGTTGTTGTATCAGGAATTACACAAAATTGACCGATTGTGGCATTATCTTTTGTAAAGATTTGTAAAGATTAATATTAGTGCGAACACTGAGGAAGTATAATCTTTCCGTCGTTTTTGATGGAAATTGTACACTCGTATACTTATAAAACTTTGGAGTTTATTTGCTTGTTATAGTGCACAGATAACGTCACAAAAACTGAATAAAATAAATAAAAACCGAATGATAAGAAAAGTAGTGAGAGGAAAGAAATGGTGTAAGTAATTTAAAAAGAGAAAAAGAGAGATGATGAAGTGAAAGGGGGAAAAGGAGAGAAGGAAAGACAGATGTGGAAAAGAGAGGGGGAAGCGGATGAAAATGACTGCTTATTATTAAGGAAAAAAAAGATTTACTTGAAAGTGGATGACGTCACAAAATTAGCTTTATTTTTTGTCAAAAGATGCCAAACGTTACTATTCATCGTTTATGACGTCATACATTTTCACTTAAATGTTTTCATATAAAATGAATTATCAACCAATGTCAAAGTCAAGAAATTATATATTTAATAATATATATTGTCTAGTATATAATATTGATAATAAGAGAAGTAGAACCGAATGGGATCATTAATTCTTCTTTGTTTACTATGTGTTAGTCCCAACCTACGTTGAGGTCCACAATGATGGATTTTTGTTTCCACTTGGTACGATCACATGCTTGGTCCGGGTGAAGGTCAGTTTTCCGTGATGATTGTACAAGGTGTTCGCTCTTTTCATCCTCGTCCTTCCTCTCGGTCGCTTTCCGGCAACTTACCATTTTAAAGCAAGGTTCGCGACGGTGGCGTTGTCAGCCCTTAGCATATGTACAAACCATCTAATTCGCCATTTAATGTGGTAATCAATTAAAAAAGAAAAATAATGTCGTTTATGGATCTGTTAATACTAAGCCTCTGTAGCAGTTACATGGCTAAAGGTCTATTTTCTCTTATATGTACACGCAATCCCTTATGTAATAATAAGTTGCGATTCGGTTGGTGAAAACAGGCAACTCCAACCCCGCGCATTGATACACATGCTATTGGCGCATCACTGCGCATATGAGTGACTTTCACCCATTTCCTTTTCCACCAGCTTTAGCTTGGCGCTAAAATACAAATAAGTTCGAGCTAAGATGTAAATCTGACAAGAGGCCATGTTGCCTTAATCGGCTCCCGTTAGAAATTGGCGCGTGACAAAATACAGGTTCATACTCAAGACCAATTGGGACTATATTACATTCCTACTATAATTCTGACCAACCAAGCAACTTGCCTTACATGTTTATGTTCCTGTATCCATATATCCCAATAAAATATTGATTTAGATTATTGTAGAGAAGACGTTGGTGTTTTCCTTTGAACTCTGGTCACCCTTTTCTTATTCACGTCAGATACGCACAGACATGCTCTTACAATATAGTTCATATTTCACTTGAATATACAGTAATAGGAACTACCAATGCATTGTGAATTCTTAACTTCAGGGGCATTTATATGTTCTTCCTGCTTGATATCTTTCCTGTTAGATGTCAAAATGTAAAAATTGCTGTTCATATTCTTGTGCTAATATCAGATGAGGGTCCTGAAACCACTGAGTCAAAGCAACACAAAATATTCATTTATTTCAACCGTTTTGTTGTCTATTAAGATATTATCTCCAGAGGATGAAATGATTTTGTATTTGTCTGTGTTCACATCCCCATTTCTCACAAGAGAATTCAAGCTCAGAAGTAGAGATCTTGAACTTATCGAATACAGCGGACACTAACGTCGTGTCATCAACATAACGAATATTATCAGTATGGAGATCATTGCTAAGCACAAGTGTTGATTTCAGTCTTCCCAGTTCTTTCATCACAAATTCCAAGAAAACATCGAAGAGGGCAGGATACAATGATACAACCCTGGCATGCTCCTACAGTTATTGCAAACCAATTTGTAATATATCCGTTAATAACCACTGCACATTCTGTGTATTTGTATAAATGATCAAAAATGTTTACGATTTTGCTATCAACTCGAATTGCCTTTAGAATTTTCCATAGGGCCTTTCGCCACACTGTGTCAAACGCTGCTTTGAAGTCTATGAAGTTGAAGTGGCTGCGATTTTTATTTGTTTTGCTTTTTATATTAATTGTCGTACTATAAAAGTGTCATCAACTCTCTCCCTGCCAGGCCGAAACTCACACTGTGACTCTATTGTGGAATATTCGTTTTCTCATTCTTTGTAACAGAACCCTTACGAAAGTTGTACAAAGTATAGTGAAATGGCACGGTAATTTGCTGGATCAAGTTTGTCCACTGTTTTTAATGGGGTTACCAAGCACCGACGCCATTCTTTGGGTGACTTTTCTTCATTCCATACTTTTATGCTGATGTTTTTCTAACATCTCGAACATTAATTTTCCATCTGCTTCAATTATTTTAGATCTTATTTCATCTATTCCTGAGGATCCTTTTAATTATTTTAACCGCCTCCCATAATATTACAGGTGTTCTGCTTTCTGCTTTCTGCCTGTACTGAAGCATGAATTTCATTGACAGCATCAGGTTGATGAAGAAGGGAAGTGTTACGATGAGTCTGTAAATGCCCTTGCCAACAGGACAATATCTCAACCATCGACTGTGCGTATTGCCTTACTTATCTTCAACTGTGACTAAAAGTCTTTTCGGTTTACCCTTGAGATCTCTGATGGTTTTGAATGTTTTTTTATGGAAATCGCTCCAGACAAGGCATGGAGCCACTTAATGTAATGAGATAAAGAAATACCAATTAAAGGTAAAAAAGACTAGCCAACGATAAATGCTATAGGGGTAGATTCCGACCCAGAAAAAAAGCAATTCTTCCCCCTTTATCAGAAACATCGCTCATGGAATGTAAGGCCTAAAGAAACAAATAAGAGAAGCGTTATTATTCTTCAAATCATCATCAAGATTTTAAATTTCCTCTTCAAGTTTATTTTATTTTACAAATATACTATGTAATGAATAAATATTTAAATTACAAAATTCTCCGATTTTTCTTGATAAAAATAAACAGTTTGTTTATAAAGATAAATTTCCTTCGTGCTGGCCCTGTATCATAGACGTGCGCCTCAAGCAACGGCGCTATTATGAACAATCTAAATCTATGTATTAATAACAGACGAGAGCTCGTATATCTGTGTGTTTCTTGCCTATGCGTTACTTTGATAAATAGAATTATTTTTATACTGTATTACTAGCAGGAACTGTGTCCCGACGTTGCCCCAAAAAATTTAGGAAATCAAGAATCGCGACCCCTACGAGTAAATTGACCGGAAACAACCGGAAATACACTTTTTACACAAAATGCTAAGATTAACATAAATAAAACTGTGAGTAATAGTTTAATAAAAACCATCACAGAATAAGAAAGCAAAACAAAACGAATAGTTAATGGGAGTTCGTTTTGCAAAGCAATATGCAAATTAGTTAACCTTGGGACGCGAATCGCATAGTTATGACTGAATATATTAGAAAGCGGTCGTTTTTGTATCAGGAATACTAGATTCGCCTTTTAATCTCATCGTCAGTTCGACAAACCACTCAAACGGAAGACTGATGAATTAAATATTTATTGAAATAAAAAAATAAAATAAGTGAAAACTTAAACGTTTTTTATTCATCCTTTTTTATGTAAACATGATTATATTTTGAATTAGTTTTCTCTAAGACACACACACCTCGCACCACCCGACAATATGTTTCCATTCGGGCAACGCCGGGTAAATACTGTGGGTAACTATATACAAAAGAAAAATATAAATTGTACATCTGTTCTTGACATCTTCTGTTGCCTCCTAATTCAGTGTTGAAGAAACTGGTGCACGCTGTAAATGACCCTGATCGTTGAAAAGCACTTACTTCCAACATTAAATAGACCTTGTTTAACATCATGCATGCGTGGGAGGGTGATAAATGCCATATATAAACATATGCCATTTATATATATATATATATATATATATATATATATATATATATATATATATATATATAATATAGGTGTGTGAAAATATGTTTTTGCATATACTTTCTATTCTTTATATATTCCAACCTTTTAAAAGTGGAAGCTCGATAACTGTATACATATAACAATAGAGCATATATAAATAAACAATATTTTACTACATTCCAATGACCAAGATTTTATTCATTTTAACAATCATTTTTTTTTTCAAAACAAAAAGCCTTCGTACAATTACGGATCTGTTTCGTTCAACAGAAGAATAACAGATATTTCTTTCATGGACTCATCAGAAAATCAGAAAGTTCTCAATCGAAAAAATGCATAGCGATGCAACAAACAAGAATCCAAAAAACAAGCAACTCATATCGAATTAATCTCCATTGATTGAGAGAAATTCAGTTTTCTGATGAGTCCATAGAAGAAAACTCCGGAATTGACATAGAAATACCGGTTGTTCTTCCGTTGAACGAAACGGATCCGTAATTGCACCAAGTTTTTTTTTGTTTTGAAAAAAATGATTGTTAAGATGAATAAAACATTAGTCTTTGGAATATAACAAAATGTTGTTTATATATATACATATATTTATATAATGGTTTCTATGTAATAATTTTTTATAGCTGATTTTCAACTCGTTGTTATTGAGCTTACTATTATTTTTGATTGTTTCACTTCCTAAGTGATTAAGATGCAGAAAAACTGCATTATTAGTCGGCCTCATTTCAAAGGTCGTATTTTTTGTTTTTGATATATATATTAATTTTTTACGTACATAAAATATTATATATAGAGAGAGATGTACATACAGACAGACAGACCGTGCGCCGTCTTGTTGTCTTATATTAGTTTAAGTTGAATGTATGTAGTTTATATGTTATCGAATTTTGCACTGAGATGATAGAAGAAATGTGTGTCTTCTATAAAACCTTTTACAACCCTCGCATGACTAAACAAATTAATACATTTTTAAAATCCTTTGTGTACTCTCAACACAAGTATATGTAGAAGCTCACTGTTGTTTTTATAACTGATAATTGAATTTCTTTCACGAGGTGGGGCTTGCCATCTGCGATGTCGCCCTAGGTTATGCGGCTATTGCTACATCATATACCCCTACAAGCCAGACGAAAATAAAACCGTTCACGAGAGACGAGTTCATCTATGAACAAATCGTGATCTGCATATATCTCGCCCAAAAACAAAAACAAAATGTTCCTCAGATTCACCTTTACAAAGATTGTCTGTATCTTGTACGCTTGAATATATATATATATATATATATATATATATATATATATATATATATATATATATATATATAGAGAGAGAGAGAGAGAGAGAGAGAGAGAGAGAGAGAGAGAGAGAGAGAGAGAGAGAGACGCGTGTGACCGAGAACGTTAAAAGTGGAAAAGGGGAGAGAAAGAAAAGAGCAAAAGCGAAGAAAAAGGAAAATAAATAGTGCTAAATAGTTAAACACGTGCCAAAACATCCCGTTGTGCGTTCTTGTTTTTCCTATTTTTACGGTATTTTAATAAATTTCAAAATCTTCACTTTTTCTGACGACGTTTGTCTATCCGAACGAAACCAGTAAATCTCCCGGTTTTTGAATATTAATGCTGCATTTAATTTGTTTTTCATTTTGTATTTTAACACACCGTGTCTTCAGGGCATTTCATTTTATGATATATCGTGCATTTTATCTTCATATATATATATATATATATATATATATATATATATATATATATATATATATTGCTCTTTACTATAGAGTGGAGGACACATGTATTGAGGCAAATCTGATTGAAGGAGACGAAGGCTTCCCTTTTGTATTTGTAGTTGCTTTCTCTACTTAGCGAGCTTTATTTTGTGTTTCTGGTTGTACTTGATAGAGGATGGATGCGAGGCTTGTTTACTTGGTCCATATCTAGCGCTTCCAGGAGTTAATATTAATTAGCTCCGCTGTTGTTGATTTTTTAGCGTTTTTTATAGTTTCAGTCTATACTCCATCAATTACAACACGAAAAACGAAAGATCGTTCAGACTTGTGAATACAGTCAAATATCTACAAAAAGGGAAGACTCTCCGATATTTTTAACCAGATTTGTCTGGATAACAATTTGCTGTCAAAATACACACGCACACATGCGCACACAGACATTGCATTTCTGTAAAGTTTAAAATACATAAAGAATTCGCCTGATTCGGCATATAAACATTTTATCAAAGTAGCAGGGTATATCACAAGAAGTAAATGAATATTCATATAAAAAAGACAATCACAAGAAAAGAAATTTAGTTCCAAATTAGTATTGGTATTGTCCTGGCCTTTGGGTCTGGATTTACGTCGGTCTATTTGGGGTTGTCTGGCCCTGTGCAGTTCTAGGAGGTGCACCCTCCCAGGCTTTGCCTCCCCTCTTTAGGGAGGAGTAAGTTTATTGCTTACTGTCTGAGGCGCCCCTACCGGGGAATGCCGACGGGGCTGCCCAGGCAATTTTTAAATGGTCAGAATTGCTCACCTCTCGAGCGCTGGCTTATCTAATCCCACTTTCCCGACCTTGTGTCACATTTTGCCTTGTGGGAGGTAGATAAATAGTAGTTCCAAATTAGTCTTTCATAATAAAAACAAATCAGCAATGGAGTTCATGTGATATAAATCAGCATTGTGTTTTCAAAAATAATAGTGTCGAATATAGTTACCATTAAACAGATAAAAAAAGAAAAGAAAAAGAAATCAACTTAAACCTTTGGTAGGATAAATATCAGATTATCTGCTTACATTCAATTGCTTTAAAATTATTTTTAAGGAATAAGTATCAGATACGTTGGTCTTTTAATTAAGCAGCAAACGCATATTCTTTGCGAGCTATTTCTTTATTATAATTTAATTACATATATCATTTATCATTTTTGTCATCCAGCCTTGTAAACCATTCCTTCCCTATTGTGTTCTTTCTAGCTAGCCTGTTTGGAGTCCAGGGTATTGAACGCTGATGGTGGAGTCTCTTTCGGGCTTGATTTGTCTTGAAGTGATTTTACATTTCTCTTCTTTTTAATTATTATGCATTCTACAAATGCACACAACAAACATCATACTATTTCCTATAGTAACATCAGAGGTCTCAGATAAAAACTTTCCTGGTGTCCAGCCCTTTCCTTTAGGCAAATCTCCTCACATCCTTGCTCTTTATATGAATATTCTGGATGCTTTTAGTGATAGCAACAATCTATATGTGGATGGTTATTTGCCTCTTTTCTGCTTAGACTATTCTACGCATTTGCATGGTTTTACTCTTTTTCTTCGCAAGGATCTCCCCATAGCACATGTTCCTAGTCTTGAATCTCAATGGGTGGCCTTTTATATGTTTGGGTTTGTCTTTGCTGCACTTCACATCTTATTTGTTCTTTTTGTACCGTTCCCCTTCTGACAATGACTGATCTGTTGGTGTTGCTATATCTAGCAGTATTGATAATGCATTGCAACTTCATCCGTCAAACTCCAGCTTTGTTTTGATAACTTCAATGCTCATCATTCCGGCTCGCTCGCTCGCTCTAATCGCACAGATATATCTAGTAACATGTCTTAACTTTTCTTTGTCTCATGACTGTTCTCAAATTGTGACCATCCCCAAACGCTTTCCTTATATTGACCTTCATCAACCATCCTTACTTTGTCTTTTTTTCACTTCTTTCCGTTCTTGTGATCATGTTGTTGTTAATGTTGAGGTTGATTTTACGGTGAAGTCTTCTGTGAATAGTTCCTTCCATAAAAAGACGTTTAACTACAGGAAAGCATCCTATGTGACGTTCCATGGGGTCCTATATTTGGTATGTCTTTTAATGCTGCTGCTATAGAGGGTACTGACTGGCGTTTTGTTGGAATTGACACCTTCATTCCATCATTGTAAGCTTCAAACCGTACCTCATTTTTCCCTGGTTTTCATCTGTTTGTGCTTCTGCCATTACCTATCATAACAATAACTTAAATCAATATCATCGGGTTGGTTCTGAGGCTTCCAGACAATCCTACAGAAGAGCTAGCAATGCCTGCAAAAGAGAAATATTTGAAGCTAGGTCGAGCTATCCTCAAAGGATTCGTGACTATCTCATCTCAAAAGGTTGTCTCTCGTGGTTTTTTTAGATCTATAATAGTGTTGTCAATAGTGGCAAGTCTGCTATTCCTTCTTTTAATGGTCTTCGGATTATTTAATCTTCTAATTATAAGGCTGCTCTATTTGCTTGTTTTTTTTGTTGCTGACAATTCTTCTCTTTATGATTCCAGTGCTGTTCTTTCTGATTTCCTTTGAAAACTAGTCACTCTCTTGACTCTGTTATCATCATTCTAAAGATGTTTGCTCGAGTTTCTTTTATCTAGACCAGTTAAGATTTCTTGTCCTGATTTAATTCCTGTCGTCGTTCTTAAACATTGTGCGCCTGAAGCTTTTTCTATCTTCTCGAAATTATTCAATCTCTGTATGTCTCAGTCCTATTTCCCTGCTTGTTGGAAAGAGTAATCTGTTGTCCCTATCTTTAGAAATGCTCGCGATCGGTCTGATCCAACTAAGTATCGTCCTATTAGTCTTCTCTCTGTTATTAGCAAAGTTTATGAAAGGTTAGTCAACGAGGAGTTTGTTCATTTTCTGGAAAGTATGGTCCTCTTTAGTGATGTTCAGTATGGTTTTTGGGGTGTTCGTCCAACTGCTGATTTTTAAACTGTTGTAATTGGGCGGATCTGTCGATTTATGGATAATTCAGAAGAGAGTAGTGCCATTGCGCCTGTACATTTCGAAGGCGTTCGACAGACTGGCATTCTAGTCTTTTACACTTCAGGATTATGGAATTAGTGGTAAGGTTCTTGACATTGTTAGGTCTTTTCTTTCTGATCGAAGCTTGCGAGTAACTCTGGATGGTGTCTCCTCATTCTCTTTTTCTATCACTGCTGATGTTTCTCAGAGCTCTATTCTGGGCCCAACACTGTTTCTTCTCTATATCATTGAGAGTATTATTCGGAAGATTAACATCTATGATGTTGAAACTACCTTTTATTTTGGTGTTACTTCTCGCCCATCTCCATCGGTTCAGTTGAAATATGCAGCTCATCAAGAATTTGACTTCCGTTCAGTTGTGGATTGGGGTACAAAATGGCTTGTTTCGTTTAATCCAGTTAAGACTGAGTTCGTGTCTATCAATCGTAAGCGTGACACATTTCTTCCTGAGATTCGCATGGATGGCTCTGCTCTTGAGGAAAAATCGACTCTGAAACTTCTTGCCCCTTTTTTATCATCAAATCTTTCTTGGAGTTGGATCCATTACTATTTCTGCTTCTCGTGAAGTCGGTTTGTGATAATATTATCGAACGGAATAAGGGTTGATTCAGTACCGGGCCCTGGTTTTTCCTAAGAATGCTTTCAGCTTATTTTGCAATAAAGAAAAATGAAGTTGATAAGTAAAAGAAAGAGTTGTTTTCTCTTCTCGATATTTTCGGAGACAGGAAATCCCCAAATGGCATGCATCATGGGTCACCTGACTTTCGTATGTCGAAGATGCAATAGGTGTTTCTGCCGAGATAATGGCGAAAATATTGTCGGATTGAAAGATATTAAAATAAGAATGGTCTTGTTTTCTTAAGTTATGAAAACGAAAAAGGAATTTAAAAACTATTTTGGCACGAGAAAAGACCAGCGAAAATTGATAAGAGAAGTAAAGGTTGTTTTCTTTGCATCGATATTTGAGATATGGAGAAACTAGGGTAAAAAATGAGTGACCTGCTAGATGTTTAGAATATAGCTGTTTACAGTCTCGGCGTTGAATTAACGTTGACATGTCAAAATAACATGCATCCATGAAATCAAACCTTTGCAAGAAATGAAAATTAAATTGTTTTTACTAAGATCCCATACATCGCCGAGCCCAGTGTGGCCGTGTGTATTGATGGACAGGTGGAGTGTCTGTGGAATGACACTTCCGCGTCTTTATCGTTCGTGTAATTAATGGAAATACAATTTTCTATAAGTTTCGAGGGAGGGGGAATCTCCCCCACTGAGGTAAGAGTGGGAAATAGAAACAGATGAATAAGAAGGAAATAATACAGCAATGCAGAATCCGTTGACCACTCAGAGCCGAGAGGGCGGATACTTGCGAGTGGAAATTACCAATATGGCAAGAAATAATCATGAAAAAATATATTTTTGTTACTGAATTAATTCTATTAGTAGATGAGTGGACTCACGCCCAGTCTCAAAACATATTTTTCTCAATATAAGGCGAAGCGTAACAGTCCTTGAAGACTCACTTTTGCTTGCCCACCAAATCCACGTCGTTGAGAGACGGGCCCTGGACTTACGATTGATATCGCTCAACCAAAATTGCCTAGAACTTGTTAAGATGTGTAGGTCCGAACCCCAGAAGTAAAAGATAGAAGTCTGAATGAACACTGCTTGTAACTGAACGACTTTCTACCCAAATAATTATTCTTATAAAAAAAAACCAACCGACGGATTTGTTAATTACTTTTCATTCATTGTTTTGCTTTAAAATGACCCTTTGCTCCTCAGTGGTGTCAAGATGCTGATCAGCGCCGGACAGTTGCCCTCTAGTCTTTTAATCACAGCGTGGGAGAGCGGTGATTGCCGGACAAGAACTCTTCGACATCTTCGGCCTTTATCAGTACAGCAACATTTCCTGAGCAGTGCCAGGCGACCAACCGAACTCAGGAACGGCCAAATTGGTGACGTCACCTACTCGAGGTGTGGGGTACAGTTTCTCTTCATCGCTCCAAACACTTTCTCATGCCAAAGACTATTCTCTATCTCTACAAATCTACTATTAGACTAGTAAAGAGAGTAGAAAGTGGGCCTTCGGTTTACTTTCGGTGGCCTCGTAACTCTCGCTTTCCTTATTTTGTCCTTTAATCCTCACATTTTATGGCCGATGTTTTTGCGGCGGAAGAATTGCTGTTTACTGGGTCTGAATCTATCCATCTAACACTTATCGTTGACTAGTTTTTGACTTTGAAGTGGTATTTTTTTAGCTCCTTACATCAAGTGGCTTCGTGACTTGTTTGGAGCGATTTCCAATAAAAAAAAATGTATGTTGTCATATTTGGGCTGGTGAATCTCTGCCTCATATGATTGTTCTTGATAAAGTGAAGAAACATGTCTGCAATTTGATTGGTCCCACCCTTTCTTCTTTTCTGCACATTCTCTCTCACAGACGTGATATTGCTAGTCTCAGTCTTTTCTATAAATACTTTTATGGCATGTGTTCTTCAGAATTGTCTGATATATTCGCTGCTTCATTTCTTCCAGCTCGTTTGATCTAGTGGTCTCCATCAACTCGCTGTTTTGATACCTCATTGTAATACATCTGCCTATTCTATTAATTTATTTCCAAGAACTGCAGGCTTTTATAACTCTCTTGCCTGTTTTCCTCCTACCTATAGCATTGGTGTATTCAAGACTAATGCCAATAGGTATCGCCTGTCTTTGCGATACTCATCTTTCGTTCTTGTTAGCTCCTTATATCAAGTGGCTTCATGCTTTGTCTGGAGCGATTTCCATTAAAAAAAATCTCTGTCTTGTGTCTTTCTCTACATTCTGCAATCAATAACCAACAAATTCACTCCATTTTGCAAACAAACAACCAATCACTTCTCAACATCATAGTGTGGCACGAAACCATGGGTGGGTATCTCTCCAGGAAGCATTTTACAAAGGTGAAATTCTCTGCTTTTAACTGATGTCAAATTATGTGTCCATGAACATTTATTTCTAGATGAAATTATAAAATTATTATCAGCAATTGTCTCCTTATTTGTAATAATAAACAACGAATGTTTAACGAGACGTAATAGAGGATGATTTTTCAGTCTCGAACACAAGAGTAACATAGTTTTCACCAAAGCAGGATGTTATTGATTGCATTGACGTAGTTGAACCTGATTTATTTCACTGGTTAACGGAGCCCGTGGGGAAGCATGATCCCCATCGACCCCCCTCACACACATTGAATGTTTTGTTTCTGATTCTTAAAAGAAAAAAAAATATTTCAATTCTAAAATATTAGCTAATTTCACCCATAGTAGTAGTAGTAGTAGTAGTAGTAGTAGTAGTAGTAGTAGTAGTAGTAGTAGTTCACCCTTTCTTAGTCTGAAAAAGAGCACTGGGGTTTGGTTCTGATCCCAGCGTGAAACAGATAGTTTGAAGCGAGCCCGACCGGATGCTAGTCTGTCGCCGGTCACAATTCCCAGCAAGGTTTGTATTCATTCATATACCTGGGTGTAGTGGAACGTTTTGCTTACAGCACCTGGCATTCCAAAATTGTAACTCATCTAAGTACTAACCAGGCTCAACGGCGCTTAACTTTTTTGAGCCGATGGAAACTGGTGTAACATAATTTGAGCCGTAAAGAACGCACAAAAATAAAACGATAAACTTAGCTAAGGCCTTAACTTCGGTCGTGTAGTCTCTATTTTCACACGCGTTTCATCTTAGAAATATATTTTTGATTAGATTGCAATTCTTTGGGGTGTCATCTTTTGTCACTTATTAAATGTTCCAAATACAGTAGACCATATTATAATGAGTCCATACTGGGGAGACTATTACAGCTAGTCATTTCAAAAATGAAGTTGATAAGAAAAAAAAGAGTTGTTTTCTCTTCTCGATATTTTAGGAGACAGGAAATCCCCAAATGGAGCGATGGCATGCATCATGGGTCACCTGGCTTCCGTATGTCGCAGAGGCAATAGGTTTTTCTGCCGAGATAATGGCGACGGTCGTGTAGTCTCTATTTTCACACGCGTTTCATCTTAGAAATATATTTTTTGATTAGATTGCAATTCTTTCATATACGAATAAATTATCACGGACATATTGCCGGCCTATTTGGCATGATGGTTAGAGTTTTCGTTAATGGGGCGAGAGCCCGGGTTCAATCTTCGTACCAAAGACCCAGAAAATGCTACGTGATGCCCCTTGCTAAACACTCAGAATTATAAGGTGTTTTATTTACTTCCTTGCAACGAGGTTAGACACAAGGTCAGAGGAGGATTTGAATAAACAGCACATTAGTGGAAGTTCACTATCGCCTACAAAAATGCCTGAGCAGTTCCGTTAACATTTCTTTTGATGGGGCGCCTCGGGCGATTAACAATAAAGTAACCCCTTCCCAAAGAAAGAAAGTAAAGCTTGGTATGGTGGACTTCTTATGACTATACATAACCGTACCTCATTAGTTGTGTCGATCAAGGGTAAGTGGAGTGATCCAAGGAAATTAGTGAGACGCTAATCTATATTTCGGTGTAGTAGCCAATGAAAAGAGAGTCTTTAGGTAAACCATAGTCAAGGGCGATTAGAAGGCTCCCTTTGTACTTCCTTACTATTGACACATCACGTTTCTTAAAATGTTTTTTTTTTCTGTTGCGATCACATCCCATGATTCTGTAGTGAACGAGACGCAACCCGAACGAACGCTAAAAAGCAAATAGCGTGAATTTCTACTCTCTTTCTTTCTTTGCTTCGTTGGGAATACGCTTTCCTTTTCATACGCCAAAACAAACAAGGATTTCTCGTGGAAACGTGTTAGCTCAGTATAGTCAAGCCAATCAAAAATGGGCACGTCTAAGCCAAAAGTAATAAACCAACGAGAACTGTGTGACTCCTATAAAAGAACGAGGAAATAGTCAGATCTCTCTCCTTCTTTCACCAGACAGACCGGAGAAACAGACCTTGAAGAAACATACAAGAAGGCGTTTCACTCTAGCCCGACCTTTTGAGCCTGGACAACAAGAAAACGAACACTTCAAAACCCAACAAACTCTCCTTGCCTCGCGCTCACAGCTACTGACACACAGACAAGAAGTCAGGCCAACACTATAAGTAAACTACTATGAATCACAAACAGTAACAGAGTAAAGTAACATACCCCCACACACACAGTATCATATTGCCACTTACACAGATACACGCTCTATTACTCACGCACTAACAAATATAGACATACGCATCGTTAAGCCCTCGTGTCATGCTTATTCAATTAAAATTTCTAACAAAGAACACGAGTTGAATAAACTTTACAATGAACATTTCTTCACTAAAACTAACCTTTATATACCTGTAAAATTGTCGTTTTATAAATGATTTGTTGATTGATAAAGTTTTATGTGATTTTTCATTCACCAATTTCCTTCATTCATTTTTCATATCAAAAATCCTCTGCAAGTTAAGTTAGCCCTTGCTAGCTGGTGACCCTAATATTTCTCCTCTCAAATCTCCATTTCCTTCGCCATTGACAAAATCCCATTCATTTTTATTTATATTTACCATGCATGTTAAACAAATCACGTAGGGGACACAATTCTATGTCATATTATGACAGTACTTCCCCGATGAATGTTAGATTTATTTTTCAAAAACAGACGCTAGAAAGATTTTTATCAATCTACTTCGAGTCGCTATTTTAGATTGTTTTTCCCGTGAAGATTTACAAACATGTGAATGATTCACGTAGTAACGGATATTATCGTTGTTATTCTAATATCAATACGTTCCTCCTTCCTTTTTTTAGTGTAACGCTTTCATTGGTCGGGGACGAGGAGACTTGGTATGAAGAAGATGAAGTGGGGGATGGGGACGTGGGAGGAAGAGAAAGTGTTTTGAGTTGGAACTGAAAACACACAGAATCATATTATAAACAACTAGCGTTGCCTGGGGGAGACATATTTCCCTGGGGACAGCCTAGAGAAAAATACACTAAAATGCAGTCAATGTTACAAAATAAATGAAATATGATTTTTAAACATTCGTCTTGATTCAGTTTTGATTCGAATAGAAATTATTATTTTTATTATTTTTGTATAATGCGAAAACGCTAAGAATCATAAACAGAAAAACACAAATTTGTTGAAGAAAGCTATTTTTATGTTTCCGTTTCCGGTCAACATTTTGAATGAAAAGAATAAGAAATCAGAGTTATCTCCCTGCCATTATAGTACTTACCTCTCTGTTCCGTTTCTTTTTTAATGTTATTTTTTTTTAAATAAAACAACATTATTTCTCTCTTTATTTTTATTTGAATACTTTTGAACCAAAATTTATTTCGTAGCACCCATATTTTAGTTTTTAACTAAACATGTAAGATATGCTATAATACGAAAGCGGAAAGTCTCTCTCCCTTCCTCTCTCCCTCCTACCCCCTCTCTCCCCCTCCCTCTCTTTTTCTTTGTCTCTCTCTCCCTCTTTCTCTGCATGTGTCTGTAAACGCATCTTAAATATATTGGTCGGTCATTGTTTCATTTCCTAAACAGAAAATGTTCCCTCTCGCATGTAGATTGAAGATTGAAAACGAATAAAATGTCGCTTACTGTAGAAATGGAGAGGAAAATGAAGGCTTATCAGACCTCGTCGCCCGTGGTTACGGTTTCGATTCTCGGCGTCGATATGCTGATATGTTTAATCCACAGTGTATCGTAGCTGCTTATGAGCCAAACTGCAGAATTGAGGAAAAAACTTAGAAGCGAGATATTAAAATTTAGCTTTAAAATCAGGGTTGAGAGAGATAGAAATAAGTACTGATTCAGCCACCGTACTTAGTTGGGTGAACTCTACTGTGGGGGATAGCAGAAGAATACGACAAAGGTTGTTAAATAAATGATTGTAAAGCGGAGATTAAATATACTTGGAGAGCTGATGTCCGAATTTGTGCTGCGAATAAAAGCAATAGTTGTGAAAAGAAAGAAAGAAAGCAGATACGCTAACGTGAATAAACAGACGATGGTTCGTTGAGACGAAATAGATTCCGATATGCTGTTTAGGGACCAGAGAACTAGAAGAGTTGCACGGTATGCACCACATGGGAGTTGATAAATCTTTATATTTGGTTCTGAAAATTGTAAAACGGGATGAAGTCCAGAAGATGGTCAGGAATTGCATCCGATGTCAATCAATTGACCTTGATCCAAGTATACATAATGCTGGAGAAATTGCGGCTGCGAACAATTGGGCAAGATAAGCCATCGATATTACACACTCTCGTGGGGTTGCATACTTGTTGATGATTGACTATGGACCTGCGGAACTAACAATGGGGGGGGGGTTGCATGCGAAAATGGCAGTTGCGGAAGAATTGGAGAAAGTGATGCTTGAACGATGCTCGATAGTGAAAGTAATAATGAACAATGGTCGTGAAAAGGAGAATAAAATGGTAATACAGAGTGGCATATGGGCTCAATGGAATGGAATAGTGGAGCAACATCATCGGACAGTGAGGAGGGGTATCGCCTGTAAATGCCACATTCTGGTACAACATGATACCCAAGGTCGGACAGAGAGAGAGAAGACAGTTCTGCAAAGATCAATTTTTAACAATGCATGGAGGCACCCGAGAGATACACCCCCAGATATCGATGAGCAATTAAAAGCCATAATCAAAATAAGAGAAGTTTGAGTGAAGCCACCGAATGCACGGTGTACAACGCAGTGGGGAATATGAAGGAGTGGTTACTTAGGTGCAATCCCCTAACAATCTGAGCGTTGATGGGATCCCGCAGCATATTTTGGACTTAAGTCGCGCGGTCCGTGTAAATGATGAAGTCGTGACGCTTACTAAAACAATGGAAACGAAAATAAGGGCTTAACAGCTTCGAAGCGAGTGGGTTGTTTCGCGTGTTGGGCACTCGTTTTTTTTTTCTTCAGTCAAAAATATTGTGTTTGTAGTTTCAGATGTTTTTATCAGTAGCATTAATTTGTATATGTACAGAACAATTTCTTTAAAAAGGACAAATTGGGAAAGAGAGACAGTTAAGTTTTAGACAGCTGAGAGAGAGAGAGAGAGAGAGAGAGAGAGAGAAAGAGGGAGAGAGAGAGAGCATTAGTGTTCGAGATTTGTTGTTTGTTGCGGTGTTGTTGAAGAGGAGTTCTCCTTTTTCATTTACAAATTATTTAGTTTGTGATTTAACTTTTACGGTTATAAATAGTAGATTGTACCCGGCGTTGCCCGTGAGTGTTATAACTGTTATTTTGTTTTCTGTTTGTTCTATTTTTGAACAACACGATATTTCTTTAATAAAATGTATTTATTATTATTTTATTATTATTTTCGGCGATATAACATCCTCCTCGGAAGTTAAAAGACCTTTAGATCTTTTTATTTCGCCGAAAATTAAAAACGATAATAAAATTAATTTCATTTAAAAAATATCGCGTTATTTGGCTTTCTAAGCCATCATTCGAATATTCAAATTTCAACAATGCTTCAACAAGAGACCTTCCTATTTCTACTTTATTATGCGTCGTCTAGTATTTACATACTTCCCACGTAAGTATGATGCGGCACAAGGCCAGGAAAGTGGGAGAAAAAAGCCAGAGCTCCTGGTGGATGATTCAGACTAGTCTCTAAAAATAGCCTGGACAGCCCCGTCGTCATTCCACGGTAGGGACGCATCGGGCAATTTGCAATAAACCAACCTCTTCTTAAAGAGGGAAGCAATGTCTGGGACGGTAGACTTTTTAGGACTACTCAAGACATGATACATCAGTCCGACAGATAAAGGCCACCGAAGTCTCTGTCGGACTGATTGTCGAGAACGTATTCTCGACTGGTATCATTAGACGACTTTCGCCGTCCAAATTATTTTCTTCACCCCGAGAAGCAACGCCGCGCATTTTTATCTTGGCTGGACATTTTAATCTAACGCGAGTATAAAATCACACGGATTTTCAAAAAAAAATGTTACTTAAAAGAAATTTTTAAAAAGATCTAAAGGTCTTTTAACTTCTGAGAAAGATGTTATATCGCCTAAAATTAAACATAATAATAATAAAATGATGATGATGATGATGATGATGATGATGATGATGATGATGATGATGATGATGATGATGATGATGATGATGATGATGATGATGATGATGATGAGTTTGGCTTTAGAATGTTGTGTTTCGAATAATTTCTACGATTTCTGTGATTTTTAAATTATATTTTTGTTATTTTTAATTGTTTCGGTCGGCCCCTTTTGCATTTTGTAAGTGAAAAATATTCAGAATCAGACCAATCATTTAGTTACTTTTTTTACTTTTATATTTATGAATAAGTAGCTGTACCCACCTGAAGTTGCACGCGAGTGTTATTACTGTTATTTTTGTATTCTTAAATAAATTACGTATGCATTTTATGCAAAAGTATTGTTTCGTTTGGGAAAGTAAGTGTGAAAGATTACAGTAATATCGTATTTTTGGTTTAATAGAACGTTCTTTTGTATTGCTTTAAAGATTTAGGGGTTGGGGTATGAATGAGTTAAATAGATAAAAAATATACTTTATATAATTATAATTTATATAACTATAATTTTACCTGTACAAGTAATGTTCATAAATAGATAGTATAATATTTAATTTAAACATATATAATTGTTTATCTGAAATCTAAAATAGAGAGGGCAAATATATTTTATTAATGTTGTAAGCTGATGCTTGCTGATTAGGTCATTATTTTTAGGTCTTAATTTTATTTTTTCATAGCGTGATAAGTATTTTTTTAATGAAACTGAATAGAAATATATTTTTCTTTTATTTTACCTTCACCGCCAATCAGACACTTCTTATGCTCTCCTTATCTTTTTTTATTTACAAAATGTATTCACATCAACTTCTTACTAACCTTATCTTACGCTTCTGCTGCTACTACTACTCTCTCTATTCCCCTCCTCTCACCTTTTTTGTTTCATTCGACCCTCCACCCATCATTTAAAACATTCATTCTGTAAACAAACAACCAATAAAGTAGGCAAGATTATCAGTTTTACTATATATATATATATATATATATATATATATATATATATATATATATATTTATTTATTCTGGTACAGAAAAATTAGTACAACATTCGTACCGTCGGTTTCAAGCACGGAAGGTCTTACCCATCCGGCTCTCTTCAGCTTCTGTTGTCATCTGTTTTGGAAATGTGAGGTCACATGACACTCTTGTTGGGACGCGTTATTTGCTCAGTGTGTTGTGTGTGTTTGTTTAAATTTAAATTTAGTGTAATAAGACCGTTGAGATTTAAAACACGAGGGAATTCAAGATTAAAGGGAATAAAAAAGGGATATATATATATATATATATATATATATATATATATATATATATATATATATGATAGATGGAATACTCGTCCCATTTCAAAATACTGGAAAACCCCTGAACCTTATCATGAGTGCAAGTGTTTATACGACCACAAATCCGGGGACACTAATTTTAAAACTTTACATTCCTCGTGAAAAGTTACATCGGATTCACTATTTTAAACACGATTTAGTTCAGCCATATTCATTTCTGTAGAGAACAGGCAAATAAACGTCCTCTTTTATATATTGATAGGTAAAGCGAGATAGGAGTATCCATGATTGAACAGTTTCATAATGTTGTTGCATCATTGGAACCTTTGATACGTTCAAACGATCGAACACTGAAACACTGTTGTATAATATGGGTGGTCACCTATTTTCCTTTGCTTTATCTTACCGACTGTGAGGGTTCTGGATGTCATGACCCCCACTACAATTTCAAAGTGGGACGAACTGTCCACCCTTCCTATGCCTCTGTAACGATCAAGTCATAGGAAATGATGACAGAAACAGAAGAAAAGTGATGTTGCGTCCGCTTCCCCACCCCCCCACCTCTCTCTCTCTCTCTCTCTCTCTCTCTCTCTCTCTCTCTCTCTCTCTCTCTCTCTCCGTCTCTCTGTGGCTTTCTTTCTGCTAGAACTTGCCAAAGGGAGACTTCGCCCAATTTCTCAGAACCATCGACGGGAAAGTTAAGAACAATTTAACAACAAAGATTCACTTCTTTCGTTTTTCCGAAATCTTAAAAGTATTAATAGTCTGAGATAGAAATAAATATGAATAGACTAAGCCAAATAGATAGATAGATAGATAGATAGATAGATAGATAGATAGATAGATAGATAGATAGATAGATAGATAGATAGATGCATTCATGCATGAATGCCTACGCGCGTAAATATATGTATACTTAAAAATATAGATACATATAAACGTACTAGCGTGCATAATTACATATAAATAGTTCCGCATAAAATACTACCCCATCATGAGGAACCCTGGGTTTAACGAAATTTCGACGTTTCAAGACGTGGCTCACAACCGATAATCAGCCGTGTAAAAGGCGCACATCTGTATTCTAATAGGAGTTTTCTCCCTTAGGTCCTCTCTATTTGGGGAAGCATGATGGGTGAGCTGTTTATCATCCATAATTTAGTAGTAGTTGTAGTCAGGTGCCTTCGTTCGTACTGTTTGTAGAGTTCCTTCCTGTTTTAACCAACCACAACAGTTAATGATCGGATGTGATTGGATCGGATGTCTTTGGTTCCGCGTCGTAATACGTACAAATTCTGTAAAAAATAAAGGCTTCCTCAGAATGGAGTAAATTTTATATAATTTATATTGAATAATATATGCACAAAAACCCAGAATGGATAAACAATTAAACTTTCTGTCTTTTTCATACACTCTTAATCCACTGCATTTCATTTTATGATATATCGTGTATTTTATCCTCATATATATATATATGTGTGTGTGTGTGTGTGTGTGTGTGTGTGTGTGTGTGTGTGTGTGTGTGTGTGTGTGTGTGTGTGTGTGTGTGTGTGTGTGTGTGTGACCATAAAAAGATAAATCCGACGATAGGAGTTAAAATGGAAAGACGGAACCTCAACGTCTCGCCCAAGTGTTGCGTTGGCTTTTAAGTGGCAAAAGACGGCATCAAGCCCTGTACACAAGGGCACATCAAAAGCATATATATATATATATATATATATATATATATATATATATATATATATATATATATATATATATATATATATATAAGTAAACAAAGGTATGTTAAATTCCAATGACCAAGCCAAATCTTTATTGATTTTTTATTTTTGCAGAAAGTCAAAGAAATTCAATTGTTTCGCGCATAAACAAACAACTGGGAATATATCATGTCATTAGCAGTGTCTTACATTCTATGCAGCTTATTAGAAAACAAAAGATCTTTCCCGGAAGAAAATCCTCAAAAAAAAAAAAAACTTCTACGTGTATTTTACATAGAACTCAATTCCTTTTTTTTTAAGGAAACAAGGGTTTCTTCATAGTCAATCACCCATCTTGAGTTTATAACACAAAAACATGAAAAATGCGTTTAACATTACTAATAGTGCAAATCGGATAATCTACTATATAATTGAATGCATAAAGAAAAAAATATAATTATCAAAAAGCTAGTATAAGTATATTGCTAAATTAAGATAAGACATAAAGTTATTTCTAACCCAGAGATACGAAAGTTGGGTACCTAAAAACGTGCCTAAATGTTTAACGTTGCTGCCTATTAACGTCATACGCTATATCTAAGCTTTACTGATGTGGCATTATATATATATATATATATATATATATATATATATATATATATATATATATATAATGACTCAAGTTCAAATATATTGATAAAATGAACATAAAACCAATATTTTTTCAAAAGTTCTCAATAACGAGTAGAGCATTATAAAATTAAATAAACACTGGTACAGTCAACGTTAATTAACCAACGTTTCGATGATATAACATCTCTTCAAAGACTGCATAAAAATAAAATTTGAAAAAAAACGCATTGAAATAGTCACCAGAAAAAAAAGCAGAAGGCGAAAAAGAGCAGAAAAAAATTAAATAAAAAATCAAATCTAACCCAGGGTCATGTGTCAGCAGAATATATCTGTCGGTCTAGTTTATCTATCACGGTCTGTTAACCCTTTAACATCACATTAATTAACTTCATTCTCCTCCCCCTTCTCACCGAACGCCCCTTTCCATTCTCTCTATAACTATCATGCTGAAATCAGCTAGACAGAACAAGAAGAACATAAAGAAAAAATATATGAGAAAAAGTTTTTAAAAACACAAGACTACTTCTTATTTAGACTTATACATTTTATCTAAATATTTAAGTAAAATCTAAAATTCTATAATATTTAAAGTCATCTTTACATCATTTTATCAAAAGATTATATTAAATAATATTAATAAATATTTTGAAATCATAAGAATTTTATTTAATCTATTACTAGCAATCTGAGTGAGGTACTACCACTTAACCGACTTATAAATACATGTGTGAATACAGCGGTATAATTTGTAATAAGCGCAGGTCCCACATATAAACAATTGTGACATTTATTATTATTATTATTATTATTATTATAATTATTATTATTATTATTATTATTATTAACGTTGACTGTACCAGTGTTTATATATATATATATATATATATATATATATATATATATATATATATATATATATATATATATATATATATATATATATAATGTGCTTCTCAAGTAAGAATTTAAAAATGATAAATTTCTTCACATTTGGGAAATAACAGCATATAGATTGTAAGCGTTAATATAATTTTAATATTTTGGTTATTCTACTGTTCGTTTTCAAACAATATATACTTTTTGATGAAAATTAATATGAAACTTTCATGACTAACTGATCATCAGATACATTTAAGAGTCTTGTGCTTTGCGTGTTGTATTTTAGTTATGTCAGAGTTCTTTGATGAAATCATACACAACTTTTCTATGTTGTCACGAAGTATCCAATGTTGGTCATTGTTATTCAACCCATGTGTTTAAGAAAAGCGGAAAATTACAATAATATTTAATACATGAATAATGGAGTATCAGTTTGTTATGAATGATGGATTTAGCAAAATGTCTGACATTTTACAATATATCCGTAAAAGAATTAGAGTGAGAGGATGACACACACACACACACACACATATATATATATATATATATATATATATATATATATATATATATATATATATATATATATATATGCAAAATGAAATAATAAAATAAGGTGCGAATCAAATTTTATTAGAATTCAAAATTCAGGCAAAGTATCTCAACGTCCTTTACTCATGAGTTTTCAAAGATAATTCTTCTCCTCAGAGGACCATTACCACAGTGACGTTACAGGTGATAAAATTACACTTTGAAAATATATAAAAATATATACAAAAATACATAAGAGTACATAACACATCAAATATATCAAGCTAAAAACATACTTATTTGTTAAAGTTATAAAATCCATTCAAGTCATACAAATTAAAACATATTCAGGAAAGATATCCAAGAGGTTGATTGAAGATTGATCTAGGTATTGAATAACAGTCCAAAAGCGAAAAAATTGAAAGAACTGAAAAACCGAAATAATTATCCAGTCGGGAAAAGCGTCCGCAATCGATGCAGTAAATTACAGTGAAAAATGCATCCAATGTTTATGTTAATTAATACAATGATAAATGAACCAAATCAAATAAAAGTTCAATAAACTCACTTTGTGTTGAAATCATGAAGTTCAAAATTCAGGATTCAAATGATTTGACCGAAGTAGCACAAACCAAAATTCGCTGGTTAAATGGAAAATCCGCTAGATCCGATTTGAACAGAACTAAATCAAACCGAGTCAATATATTCGGCCATTTCTTCTTCCGGGTCCGACGAAGATCATTTCAATGGATAACGTTAAATTTGAAAGTAATCACTTTCCCGCAGGCTTGAACTTTTATTTGATTTGGTTCATTTTTGAAAATATTAGTTTTATGTTCAGTTTTGTAACATATTAGAACTTGATAAATTGATATTAGTCCTAATAAGTTGAGTACTGTTGTACCGAATCTTTCTAATCATAAATATGGAGAAAGTGAACTTCGACATCTCGCTAAAGAATATTCCTACACCAAGCAAAGAGGAATATAATATGAAATTGATCCAAATAACTGAGGAGCTGATCAAGAGAATGAGATGGAAGGCTAAGAATTTTCTTCGTGATAAAGAAGATGCCAACTCTAAAGAAACATATGGTTTCAAAAGCTTGAATGCAGCATCAAGTGTTGAACTTATGAAGGGTTTTGAGAGTGACCTGTTCAGCATTGTAGGTGACTTAGAGTTTCATATGAAACTTGGGGACACTGTGAAAGAAATTAGACACTCAACAAGCTGTTTATAAAAGCGGATAAGACAAGGAACTATTACAAGATGTGCAAAACAGATTACAAAAGATTAGTAAACGAAAATCTTACGAAGAATTACAGAAAAGCAAGAGACCGATATATTATAAATGAAGTTAACGTAGACACTAAAATTATTAGTGACAGAGTTTATCAACTGACACCAAAGGATGCCTATATTTATTTTGAAGGGTCACAAACCGGACTTCTTAAATAAGCTGGCAACAAGATTAATAAACCCAACCAGGCCTGAAATTGGAAAAATAAGCAAAACCATTCTCGAAAAGATAAATAAGATCATCAAGAAAAAACTACATCTAAACCAATGGATCAATACCACAAGTACCATTGCGATTATGGATTACTACCCTTCTATAACAAAGGATTTATTCTACAAGGCATTAAACTTCGCAAAAATACACACGGATATTACTAACGATAAAATAGACATCTCCTATATAAAGGGCAGTTGTCTGTATGTATGTCTGTCTGTATGGCCAGCTTCTCAAAAACTATGCGGCGACATGTCAAAAAGTTGCCATCTACAGGACCGCACAAATCCCGGATGTATAATATCTAAAAATCGCGAAAAACGATTCACTCGCTGACAGTCAACCGGACCACTTTCCGACAAAAGGTAGCAGTTTTTTCGGATTTTGCACGACTTTTTCAACGTTAATATGTAGTAAATTCGAAATAATCTAATGTATTTATGTATTAATCCGATAAAAATGTAAAGTCACTGAAACCATCCCATAATCCCTTGCCGGATGTACCCGGTCTTGCCCGACATTCAGTCCGGTTGTATCAGATCATCCAATTACTTCTGTCCGGATGCATCAATAACAACATAGGAATCCTACGTTAAGAGTGTGTAGTGAAACAAGGGTTGCTCAACAACATCCGCACCTGTCCCATAATCCCTTGCCGGATGTAACCGGTCTTGCTCTAAATTGTGTCCGGTTATATCAGGTCATCATGACGTCAGAGAGTGGCAGATAATTTGAAAAATAATGCAAAGTGGCGGGAAGAAATTCACTCACACTACAACCTTTTAATAGACGCTAATATTCCTCCCCCTCCCTTCCGTTATCATGATAGGCATTACCTCCTCCTTTCATGCCAAATATTTCTCAGAGTTGGAGGAGAGTGAAAAATTAGGGAGCTGGAGAGATTGAGGGGTCGGAGAATATTTTAGGGGTCAGGCCGAACTTTTTAGGGGTCTGGCCAAATTTTTTTTTTTTTTTGTTTTGAACTCAAAATATTTCTCAGGGTTGGGGGAGAGTGAAAAATTAGGGGGCCGGAGAGATTGAGGGGTCAGGGAAAATTTTAGGGGTCAGGCCGAACTTTTTATGGGGCAGGCCAAATTTTTGTCTTTTTTTTTGTTGTTTCGAACTCAAAATATTTCTCAGGGTTGGGGGAGAGTGACAAATTAGTTGGGATGGGGGCTGGAGAGAATGAGGGGTCAGGCCAAATTTTTTTCTTTATTTTGTTGTTTTGAGTTCAAAACATTTCTCAGGGTTGACGGAGAGTGAAAAATTAGGGGGCTGGAGAGATTGAGGGGTCGGGGAAAATTTTAGGGGTCAGGCCGAACTTTTTAGGGGTCAAGCCACATTTTTTTGTTTTTTCTTTGTTTTGAAGTCAAAATATTTCTCAGGGTTGGAGGAGAGTGAAAAATCAGGGGGCTGGAGAGATTAAGGGGTCGGGGAAAATTTTAGGGGTCAGGCCGAACTTTTTAGGGGTCAGGCCAAATTTTTTTGTTTTTTTTTGTTTTGAACTCAAAATATTTCTCAGGGTTGGGGGAGAGTGAAAAATTAGGGGGCTGGAGAGAATGAGGGGTCGGGGAAAACTTTAGGGGTAAGTCCGAACTTTTTAGGGGTCAGGCTAAATTTTTTTGTTTGTTTGTTTTGAAGTCAAAATATTTCTCATGGTTGGGGTTGAGTGAAAAATAAGTGGACTGGAGAGATTGAGAGGTCGGGAAAAATTTAAGGGTTCAGGCCGAACTTTTTAGGGGTCAGGCAAAAAAATTTTTATTTTGTTTTGTTTTGAACTCAAAATATTTCTCAGAGTTGGAGGAGAGTGAAAAATTAGAGGGGCTGGAGAGATTGATGGGTCGGGGAAAATTTAAGGGGTCAGGCCAAACATTTTAGGGGTCAGGCCAAATTTTTTTGTTGTTTTTTTGTTTTGAACTCAAAATATTTCTCAGGGTTGGAAGATAGTGAAAAATTAGGGGGCTGGAGAGATTGAGGTGTCGGGAAAATTTTTAGGGGTCCGGCCGAACTTTTTATGGGTCAGGCCAAATTTTTTTTTTTTTTTTAACTCAAAATATTTCTCAGGGTTGGGGGAGAGTGACAAATTAGTTGGGAGGGGGGCTTGAGAGAGTTAGGGGTCGGGGAAATTTTTAGGGGTCAGGCCGAACTTTTTAGTGGTTAGGCCAATTTTTTTTTTTTTTTTGAACTCAAAATATTTCTCAGGGTTTGGGGAGAGTGAAAAATTAGGGGGCTGGAGAGATTGAGGGGTCGGGGAAAATTTTAGGGGTCAGGTCGAACCTTTTAAGGGTGAGGCCAATTTATTTTCTTCTTTTATGTTTTGAACTCAAAATATTTCTCAGGGTTGGGGGAGAGTGACAAATTAGTTGGGAGGGGAGCTTGAGAGAGTTAGGGGTCGGGGAAAATTTTAGGGGTCAGGCCGAACTTTTTAGTGGTCAGGCCAATTTTTTTTTTGTTTTTGAACTCAAAATATTTCTCAGGGTTTGGGGAGAGTGAAAAATTAGGGGGCTGGAGAGATTGAGGGGTCGGGGAAAATTTTAGGGGTCAGGTCGAACCTTTTAAGGGTGAGGCCAATTTTTTTTCTTCTTTTATGTTTTGAACTCAAAATATTTCTCAGGGTTGGGGGAGAGTGACAAATTAGTTGGGAGGGGGGCTTGAGAGAGTTAGGGGTCGGGTAAAATTTTAGGGGTCAGGCCGAACTTTTTAGTGGTCAGGCCAATTTTTTTTTTGTTTTTGAACTCAAAATATTTCTCAGGGTTTGGGGAGAGTGAAAAATTAGGGGGCTGGAGAGATTGAGGGGTCGGGGAAAATTTTAGGGGTCAGGTCGAACCTTTTAAGGGTGAGGCCAATTTTTTTTCTTTTTTTATGTTTTGAACTCAAAATATTTCTCAGGGTTGGGGGAGAGTGAAAAATTAAAGGGCTGGAGAGATTGAGGGGTCGGGGAAAATTTTAGGGGTCAGGCCGAACCTTTTAAGGGTCAGGCGAAATTTGTTTCTTTTTTTTTTGTTTTGAGCTCAAAATATTTCTCAGGGTTGAGGGAGAGTGAAAAAATAGTTGGGAGGGGGGGCTGTAGAGATTTAAGGGTCAGGGAAAATTTATGGGGTCAGGCCGAACTTTTTAGGGGCCAGGACAAATTTTTTTTTTTTTTGTGTTGAACTCTAAATATTTCTCAGGGTTAGGGGAGAGTGAAAAATTAGGGGGCTGGAGAAATTGAGGGGTCGGGGAAAATTTTAGAGGTCAGGCCGAACTTTTTAGGGGCTAGGCAAAATTTTTTTTTTTTTTTTTTGAACTCAAAATATTTCTCAGGGTTGGTGGAGAGTGACAAACAAGTTAGGATGTGGGGTGCTGGAGAGATTGTAGTGTTCGGGAAAATTTTAGGGGTCAGGCCGAACTTTTTAGGTGTCAGGTTAGTTTTTTTTGTTTTGAACTCAAAATATTTCTCAGGGTTGGGGGAGAGTAAAACAAAATTGGAGGGTGCGGCTTGAGATATTAGGGGTCGAGGAAAATTGGAGGGGTCGGGCCAAACTTTTTAGGGGGTCGGGCGAAAGTTTTTTGTTTTTTTAACTTAAAATATTTCGTAGGAAAATATATAGTATGCACACCGTGGCGGCGATAGATACGAATATAGTATGCGCACCGGGCGGCGATAGGTATGTATATAGTATGTGCACCAGGGTGGCAATAGGTACGTGTGTAGTAGTGCATATAGGTGGCGATATGTACTATATAGCATGTGCACAGGGATGGCAGTAAGTATATATATAGAATGCGCACCAGGGCGGCTATAGGTATATATTTAGCATGCACTCCGGGGCGGCTATCAGTACGTATATAGCACGCACACCAGGGCGATGATAGGTACGTATTTATCACGCGAACCGGAGCGACGATAGGAACATATTTAGCATTCGCATCAAGCCGGCGATAGTGACGTATTTAGCATTTGCACCGGTGCGGCGATAGGTATGTATGTAGCATTCGCAATGGGGCGGCGATAAGTACGTATGCAGCATTCGCACTGGGGCGGCGATAGGTACGTATGTAGCATGTGCACTGGGGCAGTGATAGGTACTTATTTATTATGCATACCGGGGCGGCAATAGGTACTTATATAGTATCTGCCTGGGGCGGCGATAGGTACGTATATTGTATGTGCACCGGGGTGGCGATAGATATGTATATCGTATGAACACCGGGGCGGAGATAAGTACCTATATAGAAGGCGCTGATAGATGTGGTACTTTTTATAGAAATATGTCATACTATTGCCCTGCGACATGTAGGAGAAATGGTGAGGAAGAATCAGCTTTCGCAAAAGGCAAAATTAGAAAGTAGCGGTGAAATGGGGCGACCAGGGAAGAGAAAGGTAGAAAGATGAAGAGACGGCTACAGAGGAGGGGGAGAAATAGAAGTTTGAATATAAAGATTTTACACACGCAATTTTTCTTCAATTATGTCTTTATGACCCCAAGCAACGCCGGGTAGCCCTGCTAGTCTCCTATATAAAGGGCACTTGTCTGTATGTCTGTTTGTCTGTCTGTCTGTTTGTTTGTATGTCCAGATACCCCCCAAGAGTACCCAACAAACAGTCACACGGTTGACATCATTATGACCGGCCAGCCCTGGGACGTGTAATATCTCAGAACCGGAAAAAAAACTGACACTTCGGCGGTCGACTGAGAACTTTTCTCCAATGGGGGGGGGTGACTTTTTTCTCCATTTTCAACGTTGTTTAGTACTAATTTGAGAAAAAAACAATATTATCATGTATAATTTTAGAAATATGCAAATTCACGCTTTTAACAGGAAATGACGTCATAGAAAATCCCTAACGGCACTTTTTTGAACATGAGTTTATAGTGGAGCACGGGTTGCTTAATCCTAACGAAGCATGAGTTTATATTGAAGCAAGTGTTGCTTAATCTCTAACGGCACTTTTTTGAACATGAGTCCATAATGAAGCAAGGGTTGTTTAATAAATAACGGCACTTTTTTTTAACATGAGTCCATAGTGAAGCAAGAGTTGCTTAACTCCTAACGGCACTTTTTGAAACATGCGTTTATAGTGAGGCAAGTGTTGTTTAATCAATAACGGCACTTTTTTGAACATGAGTTTATAGTGAAGCAAGGGTTACTCAATCCTAACCGCATTTCTTCTGTTGACCTGATACCATCCTCTCAGGTATTACCTCCTCCTTTTTGAGAGGTGTGAAGTTAATGTAGTATCAGTAAAATTAAAGTAATAAATAATTATGCTCCGCCATTGTTTTCACTAATATTTGTATACAGATTAAATAACGTCTAAATAAGTAAAGTAAGAAGAGAAATAATTATGCTCCACCACTGTTTTCACTAATATTTGTATCCATATTAAATAACGTCTCAATAAGTAAAGTAAGAAGAGAAATAATTATGCTCCGCCATTGTTTTCACTAATATTTGTATACATGTAAAATAACGTCTCAATAAGTAAAGTAAGAAGAGAAATGATTATGCTTCACCACCGTTTTCACTTGTATTTGTATACATATTAAATAACGTCCCAATAAGAATAGTAGGAAGAGAAATAATTATGCTCCGCCATTGTTCTCACTAATATATGTATACATATTAAATAATGTCTCAATAAGTAAAGTAAGAAGAGAAATAATTATGCTCCACCATTGTTTTCACTAATATTTGTATACATGTTAAATAACGTCTCAAGATGTAAAGTAAGAAGAGAAATAATTATGCTACACCACTATTTTCCCTAATATTTGTATACATGTAAAATAACATTTTTTTTGTTTTGAACTCAAAATATTTCGCAGGGTAAGGGAAGATTGAAAAATTAGTTGATAGGGGGGCTTGAGAGATTGAGGGGTTGTGAAAAATTTTAGGGGTCAGGCCGAACTTTTTATGGGTCAGGCAAAATTTTTTAATTTTTTTTTGTTTTTAACTACAAATATTTCTCAGGGTCGGGGAAGAGTGAAAAATTAGTTGGGAGGGGGTTGGAGAGATTGAGGGATCTGGGAAATTTTTAGGGGTCAGGCCGAACGTTTTAGGGGTCTGGCAAAATTTTTTTCTTTTTTTTTGTTTTGAACTAAAAAAATTTCTCAGGGTTGGGGAACAGTGAAAAATTAGTTGGGGGGGGGGGCTTGAGACATTGAGGGGTCGGGGAAAATTTTAGGGGTCAATCCGAACTTTTAAGGGGTCAGGAAAAATAAAAAATTTTGTTGTTTTGAACTCTAAATATTTCTCAGGGTTGGGGGAGAGTGAAAAATTAGTTGGGATTGGGGGCTGGAGAGATTTAGGGGTCAGGCCGCACTTTTTAGGGGTCAGGCCGAACTTTTTAGGGGTCAGACCAAATTTTTTTTTGTTTTTTTTTGTTTTTAACTCAAAATATTTCTCAGGGCTGGGGGAGAGGAAAAAATTAGTTGGGATGGGGGCTGGAGAGATTGAGGGGTCGGGGAAAATTTCAGGGGTCAAGCCGAACTTTTTAGAGGTCAGGCCAAATATTTTTCTTTTTTTTTGTTTTAAACTCAAGATATTTCTCAGGGTTGGGGGAGAGTGAACAATTAGTTGGGAAGGGGGCGGGCTGGAAAGATTGAATGGTCAGGCCGAACTTTTTAGGGGTCAGGCCGAACTTTTTAGGGGTCAGGCCAAATTTTTTTTGTTTTTTTATGTTTTGAACTCAAAATATTTCTCAGGGCTGGGGGAAAGTTAAAAATTAGTTGGGAGGAGGGCTGGAGAGATTGAGGGGTCGGGGAAAATTTTAGGGGTCAGGCCAAATATTTTAGGAGTCAGGCCGAATTATTTTTTTATTTTTTTGAACTCAAAATATTTCTCAGGATTGTGGGAGAGTGAAAAAAATGTTGTGGGGGAGAAGGCTGGAGAGATTAGGGGGTCGGGAAAAATTTTAGGGGTCAGGTCAAATTTTTTAGGGGTCGGGCCAAATTTATTTCGTTTTTCTTTTTTTGAACTTAAAATATTTCTCAGGGTTGTGGGATAGTGAAAAAATTTTATTGGGGGGGCTGGAGACATTAGGGGCGTGGGGAAATTGCAGGGGTCAGGCCAAATTTTTTCTTTTTTTTCTTTTAAACTCAAAATATTTTCCAGAGTTGGGAGAGTGAAAAATTAGTTGGGAGATTGAGGGGTCGGGGAAAATTTTAGGGGTAAGGCCGAACTTTTTAGGGGTCAGGCCAAATTTCTATCTTTTTTTTTGGTTTTGAACTCAAAATATTTCTCAGGGTTGGGGAAGAGTGAAAAATTAGTTGGGGGGGGGCTTGAGACATTGAGGGGTCGGGGAAAATTTTAGGGGTCAATCCGAACTTTTAAGGGGTCAGGAAAAAAAAATTTTGTTTTGAACTCTAAATATTTCTCAGGGTTGGGGGAGAGTGAAAAATTAGTTTAGATGGGGGGGGGCTGGAGAGATTTAGGGTTCAGGCCGCACTTTTTAGGGGTCAAGCCGAACTTTTTAGGGGTCAGACCAAAAAGATTTTTGTTTTTTTTTGGTTTTTAACTCAAAATATTTCTCAGGGCTGGGGGAGAGAGAAAGATTAGTTGGTATGGGGCTGGAGAGATTGAGCGGTCGGGGAAAATTTCAGGGGTCAGGCCGAACTTTTTAGGGGTCAGGCCAAATATTTTTCTTTTTTTTGTTTTAAACTCAAAATATTTCTCAGGGCTGGGGGAGAGTGAAAAATTAGTTGGGCGGAGGGCTGGAGAGATTGAGGGGTCGTGGAAAATTTTAGGGGTCAGGTCAAATATTTTAGGAGTAAGCCAAATTATTTTTTTATTTTTTTGAACTCAAAATATTTCTCAAGGTTGTGGGAGAGTGAAAAAATGTTGTGGGGGAGAAGGCTGGAGAGATTAGGGGGTCGGGAAAAATTTTAGGGGTCAGGTCAAATTTTTTAGGGGTCGGGCCAAATTTTATTTTATTTTTTTTTTTTTAACTTAAAATATTTCTCAGGGTTGTGGGATAGTGAAAAAATGTTATTGGGGGGGGCTGGAGACATTAGGGGCATAGGGAAATTTTAGGGGTCAGGCCAAATTTTTTTCTCTTTTTTCTTTTTTACTCAAAATATTTTCCAGAGTTGGGAGAGAGTGAACAATTAGTTGGGATGGGGGGCTGGAGAGATTGAGGGGTCGGGGAAAATTTTAGGGGTCAGGCCGAACTTTTTAGGGGTCAGGCCAATTTTTATTTTTTTTAACTCAAAATATTTCCCAGGGTTGGGAGAGAGTGAAACATTAGTTGGGATGGGGGGCTGGAGAGATTAAGGGGTCGGGGAAAATTTTAGGGGTCAGATCGAACTTTTTAGGGGTCAGGCCAATTTCTTTTCTTTTTTTTTGTTTTAACTCAAAATATTTTCCAGAGTTGGAAGAGAGTGAAAAATTAGTTGGGATGGGGGGGCTGGAGAGATTGTGGGGTCGGGGAAAATTTTAGGGATCAGGCCGAACTTTTTAGGGGTCAGGCCAAATTTCCATCTTTTTTTTGGTTTTGAACTCAAAATATTTCCCAGGGTTAGGGGGAGTGAAAAATTAGTTAGGTGGGGGGTTGGAGAGATTGAGGGGTCGGGGAAAATTTTAGGGGTCATGCCGAACTTTTTAGGGGTCAGGCCAATTTCTTTTCTTTTTTTTTGTTTTAACTCGCAATATTTCTCAGGGTTGTGGGAGAGTCAAAAATTAGTTGGGATGGGGGGCTAGTAAGATTGAGGGTCGGGAAAATTTTAGGGGTCAGGCCAAATATTTTAGGGGTCAGCCCAAATTTTTTGTTTTTTTTGTTTTGAACTCAAAATATTTCTCAGGGTTGGGGGAGAGTGAAAAATTAGTTGGGATATTGGGCTGGAGAGATTGAAGTGTCGGGGAAAATTTGGGGGTTCAGGCCGAACTTTTTAGGGGTCAGGCCAATTTCTTTTCTTTTTTTTGTTTCAACTCAAAATATTTCTCAGGGTTGAGGAAGAGTAAAACAAAATTGGGGGAGCGGCTTTAGATATTAGGGGTCGGGGAAAATTGTAGGGGTCAGGCCAAACTTTTTAGGGGGTTGGGGGAAATTTTTTTGTTTTTTTGAACTTAAAATATTTCGTAGGTAAGTATATAGTATGCACACCGAGGCAGCGATAGGTACGAATATAGTATGCGCACCGGGGCGGCGATAGGTATATATATAGTATGTTTACTGGGGTGGCAATAGGTACATGTATAGTAGTGCATAGAGGTGGCGATAGGTACTATATAGCATGTGCACAGGGATGGCGATAGGTACGTATTTAGCACGCACACCGGAGCGACGATAGGAACATATTTAGCATTCGCATCAGGCCGGCAATCGGGACGTATTTAGCATTTGCACCAGGGCGGTGATAGGTACGTATGCAGCATTCGCACTGGTGCGGCGATAGGTACGTATGTAGCATTTGCACCGGGGCAGCGATAGGTACTTATGTAGTATGCATACCGAGGGCAATAGGTACTTATATAGTATCTACCCCGGGGCGGCGATAGGTACGTATATTGTATGTGCACCGGGGTGGTGATATATATGTATATAGTTTGAACACCGGGGCGGAGATAAGTACCTATATAGAATTCGCAGATAGATGTAGTACTTTTTATAGAAATATGTCATACTATTGCCCTGGGCAACCTAGGAGAAATGGTAGGGAAGAAGCAGCTTTCGCAAAAGGCAAAATTAGAAAGTAGCGGTGAAATGGGGCGACCAGGGAAGATAAAGGTAGAAAGATAAAGAGACGGCTATAGAGGAGGGGAAGAAATAGAAATTTGAATATAAAGATGTTACACACGCGATTTTTCTTCAATTATATGTTTTTATGACCCCGAGCAACGCCGGGTAGCCCCGCTAGTTATATATAAATGCTGGAAGACTGTACTAATGTATGATGGAGAACAATGGATGAAAACTGAATCTACAGACTCGTTCGATGTAGCGATGGGGTTCACTGGACTCCGCAGAACTGTCTGACCTGGTGGGTTTGCTTATTTTATATAAACTCACAGAAACTAGTACGATTAGCATTAATGATATAGGGTTGTATAAGAACGACAGTTTAGTCATATTAAGAAATCCAAATGGCCCCAAGGTTGAAAGAATTTTTTAAAAATTATACACGATGCTATGATTTGGGACTTAAGGTAGAAATCACAGCGGGAATCAAGATCACAAACTTTCTAGATGTAACATTTAACTTAAACCTTATATGAATGATAACTACGACCTAGTATATGTTAACACCAAATCGAATAAACATATCCCAATATCGATTAGCGACAGGATTAGTAACAACTCATATAATTAGGCCATCTTTTATAGTAATAGTGTCAGATAATGGCCCTATGGGAATGGACGTGTCTGTTGGAGATCGGGTTTGACTTGCGCGATTTGTGGCGGAGTCACCTCGTGCAACTTTGGTACGATGTGTTCTCACAATTTGCGGGGACAGTTGACGAGACCTCGGGGCTGGGGGGGTTAGGTCACACCTGTGCGTCGATCACGAGGTTTCGTGACGTCACAATTTTCCTGGTGGGAAAACTAAGTTGAAATTAAGAGTTTGAACTCGGAAGCCGAAGAGTCAACACGCTTTAGCCATGTAGCGATTACACGCTAGGGGATTTCGGATCCCCCAAAAATGAGAGCCAAACAATGTCCCCTTCTTCCTTCCCTTACAAGTGATTAGGTGATTAATTTAGAAAATTAACTAGCGTAAGCCTCTTTCTCTCTGCTACAACGAACTTGCCCAGTATTGACAAGCAGTATAGTAAATAAATGGCTCTGAATTAAAAAGGAGAAGCCTTGTTATATTTTATCGTGTACCGGGAGATTTGGTTTCAGTTACAGAAAGAAACCTCCGGCCAGAAAATGTAACAACGACAAAGCGTCTGCAGAGAATGGTGGCGGCGACGGAGCGACTAACAATTACAGCTAGGTTGCAGACAACAGAGAAGAGACAGAAAAAGAAAGGGAAATATCATTCTCAAATTGCGTCTACTACTGTGTCGGCCGAAAGGGAGAGATTGAAAATCGGGACCGAATAGCAAGACCACTCGACGTCGCCGGATCGAGAAACGACATATCGTCCCATTAGCAGCGATGCCGTTCGTTCTGGATCAACAGGGAACAGTTCTACGAAAAAAAGAAATTACCGACATGAAACGTATCATAAACCAGTAATGTAACAATAGTAATACATATAACAACGCATTAAGAAATAGCGGCTATACCAATATCAACATCGAATACTGAGATAGAGAGAATAAGAGTACAAGAAGGAGAAATAAACATCGGAAAATAATCTAGCATACGCCCCCATTTAATTTACTAGTCAAATCTAAAATGGAATTCGTTCCTTAACCTATTAAATTGACACTTACAAGGAAATAACACACTGTATACAATATTCTATAAAAACACAATTAAACTTAGCTATACCTGTACAAATAACTATAATTATGAAAATAATTAAGAGTCATAATAAACATATATTAAAAAGCAAGGATGACAACTTACGAAATAATGATAACAACAATGAATGTAGCTGCAGAAATAAGAGTAATTACCCGTTGCAAGAAAAGTATTTAATCAAAGATACAACAAACAATCCTAATCTCAAAAGATACATAGGGGTTAGATTATAGACTTTAAGGCCAGATACACGAACCACAAATTTTCATTTAACAAGCCAAATAATAAAAAATAGGAACTTCACTATCAAAGTACATTAAATTCCTAAAAGATAAAAATATAGCTTCTGTGGTGAAATGGAACAATTTTTAAAAATTCTCGACACTCACACTACACCCCCTCTTGTTTACTCTGTCTTAGCAAAAAGTTGACCATTGTTATGTTTTCTGATAAGAGTTACTTACTAAATCAACGAGACGAGATAAAGTTTAACTCTAGGCACTTCAAACAGCTGACTCTGGATAAGTTCGTTAACAATCTAAAACAGTAACATAAATAACTTAACTATATAACAGAAAACTTAATGCATCCCCAGATAGATATAATCTATTACAAGGGGTAGAATCCAAGTAAACTGATAAAATTAGGGGATCAGGTGTAAATTTAAAAGTTTAAAAGTTATAATACAATTTCAAAAATACTCAATACCAAATAAAGCATTTATAAAATTACAGAAACAACATTACAGTCTTACGTCAATCAATCAACGTTTCGATGCTACATCGAAAAAAAAAATGAAAAGTGAAAATTAAGAATCTAGCATAGGAAAAGTAACCAGAAGGAACCGGGTGCTATATATATATATATATATATATATATATATATATATATATATATATATATATATATATATATATATATATATATATATATATGAAGAGTTTGAGTTAAAGAACCAAAACTACATAGGAAATTACATAACAAAAAGATTATTGATAAAATAGTATGAATCTTCAGGACAAATACTACATATAAAATTAAACTCAATGGCTTATATCTTATATCAAACAGAGCTTATATATTTTAATTCAGTAGAATTAAAGATTAATGACATAATTAATATTTTGTAATCATGCCTTAAAATCAACAGAGTCGACGGGTGCTAATGGCGAATTCTCCTTGACTATTAGCCGGGTAGCTCTGACACTCTTACTTCCCACCGCTCCTAGCTTTGTGAGGAAGGGTTAGACTTTCTACGGGGGGGAGGGGTGTTTTAACAGTTACAAATGACAAGTGTTGGAAAACAACCGAGTTTCCATCCCGGCTTGTAACCCTTTCCCATATGGCCACACGGAAGACCTGTAATACAGCAAAACAGACTGTCTGCTTATAACTACATATATATATATATATATATATATATATATATATATATATATATATATATATATATATATATATACTGCTCCACAATTTTGTGATGTATAAAAACAATATAAAAAATATATAAATGTTTATATCTTTTCTTTATTTATTTCTTATTTGTGAATGAAAAATGTCTTTTAAATAATATCTTTTTTCTAAAGGAACAAAATTTTCGATCGCCCCTTTGGCCTTCCTCAGTGTATTGAAATGTATACGTTTTTACTGTGGGTGTTGGTAGCAGGGGGTATAGTTAATGAGGTGAAGAAATGTTTACATGTGACTCATGTGTGTCCATATCAGCATCTTTGCACTTAAAGATGTCATCAATTTGGGTGGCGGTGTTTTTTACTTTTTCAAAAAATAAATATATATATACAATTATCTACAGTAACGTGTTTCGTAGTCTCTACGAGTCATCGGTGTGACTCGACGTAGCAAGATTCGAAATCCAGACACCAGTGGTTGGCGTCCGGTTCTCGACCGACTGAGCTAACAATTCTGATAACCGAAAGTACTCATTTTATTACGCAAAAGTATTGCTTTTAAACTATGTGGAAACTATAATTATGTCCAATAGAGTATCCACCCATAGGGGAGCGTATATATGTAAAATATAGTTTTCCATGTATATATATATATATATATATATATATATATATATATATATATATATATATATATATATATATATATATATATGAAATTAAAAATGGAACAGTGGAAGACCCATAAGCTCAACGTTTCGCCCGATGTGATGTGGGCTTTTTCAAGAGCGGATGAAAAGTGTGCTAAAAATGATAAAAGACGGGAAGGTCATATAATTGGGGAATAGATATAGCGGTGGGGTTTGAATGGAGGGGAATATATGCAAATATGTAAAGTGTCAGAAATAAGTGTGCAAAATGTCAGCATATAATTATGCATACATATATTTTTTATTTATTTTTTATTCTGACATTGTTGTTAATTCTTTTGAATTTAGTGCGGTCATCAAGAATTGGTTGAAGTTTAGTGTAAAAGTCTGATTTATTAAGTACGGCAAATATATATATATATATATATATATATATATATATGTGTGTGTGTGTGTGTGTGTGTGTGTGTGTGTGTGTGTGTGTGTGTGTGTGTGTGTGTGTGTGTGTGTGTGTGTGTGTGTGTGTGTGTGTGTGTATATATATGTGAAAAAGACAAACGGAAAAAAGACATAAATACAGGAGAAAGAAAAGTAACGTGTATTATATATACTAGCAAATATATGCTCCCTCCGGTCGCATATTTTTGCTAGGCTGCCGCATCAGAAATGAAGGCTCACGCGTAAGCCAATGGAGCCCCAGTCATATTTCTGTGGTGGTTAGACATTGATTTCTGTGTTTATGACCAAGAATATTTTTAGTTGAAAATAAAGAAAAAAAAATTTTACTCTACCCCGATTTTTGTTGTACCCTCGCCCATAAATAGAAAGACCTGTAGTTTAAAAAGAAAGAAAAAAAATTGTTTGTACCCCCCTCAATTTTTTTATATTACCAGTCATAGAAATATTTTTTAGTTAAGAAAAAAAAAAAAGTTTTTTTGACCGCCTTCCCCAATTTTTTTATCCTCCCCCCCCTATACATGTAAATATTTTTAATTAAAAAGGAAAAAAAACAAACCTAACCCTAACTGTAACGACGGGGTCAAAGTTAACGTGGGTCCTAAAATGAAAAAGCACCAAAAAATCAAATACAGTGAACACAGTGTGTGTGTGTGAGTGTGTGTAAGTGTGGGTGTAGGTGTGTGTGTGTGTTTGTTTAATGACCTTTTTTTAATTACACAATTTGATTCTACAATCAGTTGTATAGTTTTCCAGTACAATGTGTTAGTTTATTTTGTTGACATTAAAGAAAAAAAAATCACATCTTCTTTTTTAATAAATAAAACATGGAATCATAAATTCTGTTGAGGTCGAGAAAAAATGATAATATTGGATATGAAAGTATTAAGAAATCGAATACAGTAAACACGAAAAGTTTTTAAATTCTCGAAAAGAAAAAGTTTACCTGAACTGTGTGTGTGCGCGCGCGTTTTTATATAGTAATTTTTAAATCAATTATTATTTTAATTAAACAATTTGATTTAATAAATTTGTGTTTTAAAACATAATGGCTAACAAAACAAACTTAGGACGGTTTTAAAAATGGAAAACTGAGCACGGTGTTTGCCAGCCTTGTTGTTTACATATTTAACGTGCGATATTAACGTCGGCTGCTTAAATCAGATCGCCATATTTAATTACCGGAGGGAGGGAGGACACCACTGATTAAACAGCCAATCGGCTGCTTAATCAGATCGCCATATTTAATTACCGGAGGGAGGGAGGGCACCACTGATTAAACAGCCAATCGGCTGCTTAATCAGATCGCCATATTTAATTACCGGAGGGAGGGAGGACACCACTGATTAAACAGCCAATCGGCTGCTTAATCAGATCGCCATATTTAATTACCGGAGGGAGGTAGGACAGTACTGATTAAACAGCCAATCGGCTGCTTAATCAGATCGCCATATTTAATTACCGGAGGGAGGGAGGACACCACTGATTAAACAGCCAATCGGCTGCTTAATCAGATCGCCATATTTAATTACCGGAGGGAGGGAGGACACCACTGATTAAACAGCCAATCGGCTGCTTAATCAGATCGCCATATTTAATTACCGGAGGGAGGTAGGACAGCACTGATTAAACAGCCAATCGGCTGCTTAATCAGATCGCCATATTTAATTACCGGAGGGAGGTAGGACAGCACTGATTAAACAGCCAATCGGCTGCTTAATCAGATCGCCATATTTAATTTCCGGAGGGAGGTAGGACAGCACTGATTAAACAGCCAATCGGCTGCTTAATCAGATCGCCATATTTAATTACCGGAGGGAGGTAGGACAGCACTGATTAAACAGCCAATCGGCTGCTTAATCAGATCGCCATATTTAATTACCGGAGGGAGGTAGGACAGCACTGATTAAACAGCCAATTGGCTGCTTAATCAGATCGCCATATTTAATTTCCGGAGGGAGGTAGGACAGCACTGATTAAACAGCCAATCAGCTGCTTAATCAGATCGCCATATTTAATTACCGGAGGGAGGGAGGACACCACTGATTAAACAGCCAATCGGCTGCTTAATCAGATCGCCATATTTAATTGCCGGAGGGAGGTAGGACACCACTGATTAAACAGCCAATCGGCTGCTTAATCAGATCGCCATATTTAATTACCGGAGGGAGGGAGGGAGGATACTACTGATTAAACAGCCAATCAGCTGCTTAATCAGATCGCCATATTTTATTACCGGAGGGAGGGAGGACACCAGTGATTAAACAGCCAATGACTTTGCAATTTTAACGGACCTTGCCATTGAAATGGGTTAGAAAACACGCCGGTTATGAAGAAAAATTGGCTTTAATTAATTGTATGAATAATTTTTATTAATATACCCTTATCGGAAAATATTGTAAATACATATGTAAATTTGATAATAGCAGTTATAAGTGTATATTTGTAAATAGTAATTTAATTGAAGGTTTAAAGGAATGACATATGTAAATGGTAAAACCCATCTGGTGTCTTAACGTCTTTTAATGACAGTATATAAAGAATTTCAAAAAGATTAGTTTCAGTAAAATAGTCATACTGGAGTTTCGGCTTCAGACAGACAGTCAGACAGATACATAAACTCCATTATTAATAGATATATATATATATATATATATATATATATATATATATATATATATATATATATATATATATATATATACGCGTCTGTGAGTGAAGAAACGGAAATGCATCGTGGTTGATTTAATTTCGTAATTAAATTATTTTTAAGTAGGTCATTTTAAATATTTGTTTCGGTACTTTGAATATTACATTTTTTATCTCAATAAATAATCGATTAATATTACATTTTTGTTTAATGTTTAAGCCATATAAAGGCAAGAAACACACACATCCGCAGACATACGATAAGTGGTCACACAATGTTATTAATACAGACGACATAAGAACGTCAGGTGAGCACCTTCCACACAGGTTAACAAGGCTGAGTAATCAAGTTTTAAAAGCTTTTTTTCTATCAATTCTAAGTAATCCAGTCTTTGATGAAGATAGCATAGTTTAATGGCGTGTACTGTTGAGTAATCTCTCCTTGACCCCGCCCCTCCCTCCCCCCCCCCCCCTCACGCTACCCGTAGTCAAAGAGGTGAGTTTTATTTACTTCCTATTCGTGTTGGCCTGCTAAGTCGGGGATAATTATTCAACCGCTTCGTGACCATATCAAATCCCGGCGTGACAGAAGCGATAGACAACGCTTTGCGTCCTCATGGTTACTGAATTGAAATCTCCGGGCGAAATGATGGATATGTTATGCAGAGACAGACAATCAAGTCGTTACGTGCAGGGCGAGGGAAGAGTGGGACGACCGGAAATTATTCATTCGGATACACTATATCTGCCGAAACGAATGTCCAAAAGTAAAACGATATGAATAAAGTAATAATTAATGCATACAAGCATAATGAATACATATATTACGGGACCGAGGTGTGTTCTCAATGTAAGCTACTCCGTGTTATAACATATATTAGTTTGATATAGATCAGTATCCCTTGAAACTGGGCTCTTCTACTGTAGGATCACCAGTTATCAAGGCCAAGAGCGACTCGATGATAAGAGTTAATAGATGGAAATATTGTCAACTGAAAGATAAGGAACAGTCCGTGGAATGACCCAAGTTTGGTTATTTAAGGGTCGAGTTATAAAAAGTATTTGCTGCCAATGATGTAATCTACACGGAAGCACCCCCGCGGCAATGTGTTCCACGGGCGGGAAGCTCTTGCAAAATAAACTCTGTCTTTGGAAATTCCGCCTGACTCTAGGCAATTGGAGGACAAAAAATGAGTCTTTTTTCGTTATGTAATTAGACGAGTTCTTGCTGTGAATGTCTTACAAGCACCTTCGATAACGATAGAGTAGAGAGAGACTAGCAATGTCTCTTCTGTAAGAAAGGAGCTTAGGAAGAGAAGCGACTATTGCCTACTAGATTTCGAAGTAGATTTTGTACTGTGTCACGACAGAAGAGAACGCTTAAAGTGGCACCTCCACAGACATGGCAGCAGTACTCCATCTTAGAGCGTATCTGACCTCTTAAAAGTGACATCATGACTCTATACTTACGAACAAAAATGTGTGTTAAATTAAATATGTATGTTGGCCATGGTCTATGATAGTGTATATATAAGTGTCTTTCGCAAATAGACTATTTTTTTCTTTTGTATTTATCATACTCAAGGCGATCCTTCTACCAGTCCTGTTAAACGTTTCTAATGCATTTTGACAGGGAGAGAGACACATGATGATAACATCACGCGCGGACCGTGGTATTCATTCTCCTTTTTTTTCAGATTTCAAATTGGCTGATGAATTTGAATTTATCAAATCTTATATTAATTAAGAACAGATATCTGGAAGATGTTTTGTCAGCTTGCTTTAAAACGAACTGAGGTAAGTGGGTGACTTGATTGGGGCTACTATTTAGCACGTCTATTACGACTGAAGTCAACGCCGGAAGAGACAGGGCAAGATTGATTGAGTTCTCGCACGTGACGTCACATAAACGCGTGATTCCATCTGGTCTTGCACCACACACCTCTCAATATACAACATTTATACCGGGATGCAATTAAAAACAAAGCCATATACTAAGATCAAACACAAATTTTCTCGAGTAAAAATGTACGTACATTCAACGGTGGTAATCATGCTGTATGAAGGGATTTTGAAGTAATATTGTGCGTTCGCGACAGACATCCTCAAACAGCAAAGACGACGTTTTAGTCTGAAAATTGAAAGTTGGTTAAATTAAAAATAGGAATAAAAAAAGAACAATTAAATCCAGTGCTAGGAGCAGGAGGGCACATAGGAGACTCATTAATTCCCGGGCAACACCTGGCTGCCTGCTAGTATACAATACGCATGTGTATTTTTGTTTGGCAGCCACAAAATAGACATTCGATTTACACACAACTTAGTATTATTTATATAACTAGCAGGGTTACCCGGCGTCATCGGGTTCCCAATTTCCGTAGATTACAGAAAATAAATAAAGATAAAAATAAATAATCTGCTTTATGTTGTAATTTTAAATGTTTAAGTTCATTTTAGAACAAAATCAGAGTAAAAATACTTTTGGTCCGGTTGAGGTTCGAAATCCTAACCTCTGTCTCTAAGTATGGTGTGTTAATCGATTGGCCCACAGGGGCAAATACTAAACATTAAATATGAAATACATAATAAGCAGACTGTTTAAGCAGACTGGCGAAACAGATGTATGTAGCTTGTATGGAAACTCTTAAACTGATTTACCGATCATTACGAATTTTTTAGAACAGCTGTTCGGCGTAAGGGTTCTCCACGTGGGCTATATTTAGTTTAATTTAGTTTCGTGCAAATGGGGTAAAAAGGAGTGAAAGCTCTTCGTGAAAAATTAGATGCGTCCATTTTTTTTTTAATTTAACAATAGGTATTAAATATTAATAAATACATATTCCCCAAATTTTCGTTTCTTTCGAGTATTTTGAAGGTTTTTTTAGAGGTCATAATATGGGCACAACCATCCCATTTAAAAATTCAAATATATCAGATTTGCATTGAATTTGTTCCATAATCATTAGACATTAATTAAACAAGATTCCCTGAATTCAATTTTTTTCTTAAGACCCCACAAACTTAAGCCTTAAATTTTAGACATTTTGTAGAATAAAAATCATGTAATGAAGTTCGCTCAAAATTATAATAAGGATTCTAGACATATGGTTTAGTAGCATTATATCTTTATTTTAATCTTCGGAAGAAGGCATAAAAGTTGTGCGAAAATTTTCTGTTACGGGAATTAATTTTAACCATCCTAGGACTTGTATTTGTCTAGCTTTATCGCTTTATCTATAAGTCCAGTTGGAATACCCGTCCCAGGGGTTCATAATAAACTGACGGACGAGAATCCGTGCAGAAATAGTAAAGCCTATAATTTGTTACAATAATTAATTAAGTGAATGTGCAATGCTGAGTACATGTGCTAGTTAATTTAATAATTGTTTTTTTTTTAACTAAATGATCCACATAATGAACTTTGGTGGCGATTGGATCAAATCGTAAGTAGGTTCTAGTCACGCAATTTACAGAATAATCAGATTGCATATAAAATAATCTGAAATGAGTCATGCGAGACCAGAATCAAGTCGATACCAGGATCAACTTTCCAACTTGATATTTTCGCATTCTCCGTTCTTTTTCGTTTGTTCTTGTTTGTTCTTTGTGTGTTGATCCTTTGGGGAGTGTGGGGGTATTCTGATTTGGTTAGAAAAGAAAATAAGATGTATAGAAAATACTGTATTGAAGCTCAAAGATTAATGTCTTCGTATCAGCGGGGCTGTCATGAAATAATTATTCTTGTTCCGTTGGGAAAGTTGTACAGAATATATGATTATAAACCCGCAATTGTAATCCGCACAAATTCAGTCGAGAACAGATATTGAATGTGGATTCAATCATAGGGTTATAAACACGAATAATATATATATATATATATATATATATATATATATATATATATATATATATATATATATATATATATCAGTTATAAAAGTGTGGGGGGGGGGCTCTCCTAAAAGGTGGGGGGACCGGCCCACATTGCGCCCAGAATGCCAAATATGGGAATAAATTCAATATCTTGACTAAAAAATGATCGTCCGATAGTGGGTGAGCTCGTTAGAAGCGGAATGGAATACTCTTGGTGATAGAAAAAGAAAAATTCAAAATATTTAAATTTTTTCGCGTCTGATCTCAAATTACCTTATTTGGGCAAATTGGGGGAAAATCACTGTTTGGGGCATATTTTGGTTTAAAATGATCGTCTGGTAGTCGTTGATGGCTCGTTAGAAGCGGAATGGAATACACTTGGTGATATATGAAGAAACATTAAAACAAATTCAATTTTTTGGCGTCTGAGCTTAAACTACCATATTAGGGCATTTTGGACCAAAAATACCTTTTTTGACATAATTTAGACATGAAATGATCTTCTGATAGTGGTTGAGGTCTTGTTGGAAGCATATTAGCAAGTCACTTCTGGTGAAAAATGAACAAACAGAAATTTCAATTTTGGGGGACCTGGCCACAAATTACCATATTTGGTCATTTTAGGCCAAATACACCTTTTTGGACTTAATCTCGACATAAAATGATTTTCTGATACTGCTTGATGGCTCATTTGAAACATATCAGCAAGTCGCTTCTAGTAAAAATGACAAAATTCAAGAATCAATTGGTTTATCAAATATAGAGAATACATAAAGTTAAAAGTATTAACTGTCAAGGTGCATATAAAAGTACAAAAGTAAAAAGTATAAAAGTTTAAATGTATTAAGTATAAAAGTATAAATGTATGATTGGAATTGGAATAGCTCGTTGGAAGCATATTAACAAGGCAGACTTGAATTGTTTCTCAGTTCTTCACTTCAAATTGCGTTCATTGGACTTTGTTCAAAAGATACTGTATCGATTGTTCTGTGGACAGAAGGACTGGAGGTAGAATGGAATGAATAACTTTGGATATTATGCGGATCCTCAACAATGCGAAAAAAGAATGTATCGATGCAATCCGAAAAATCACCGGTATGTTAATGGATGCACCATGTGCGAGTGGAGGAAATACAAATAATGGTCCGCTTTGCAACAGATTTTTCAGTCCTCAAAATCGCTTTTACGTATGTTCTCTCATCCGTAACAGCGTGGATCGCAAAAATTTTGAAACGTTCATGAGTAACACCAACATCATCCTAACTATCACCCAGTCTGTCACTAACAAATGTGTGCTTGTGGGAGCATTGAAACCCTTGGGCATCGAGATAATGCTTCATCTCAGAATTGCCTTCGTCGATGAGAAGGCTAAACCATGGATTATGATAATCCCGAGCTACCATCAAATGTGTGCCCATAGTTCAAGTGGAATAACGGTAACTCGATAGCAAAATAGAGTGAGAGTCCAGTAGAGTCTTGGAACAAGCACGTTCGGTCTTTCCTAAGTGGTCCAGCTGCATTGTCTCGGCAACTGTCCATCAAGGACAATATTCATGATATACTTCGACAAATTTTAATAATGTCTC